>JAXCHB010000018.1:0-688073 GCA_036926305.1 Uropetala carovei
ACGCTCCGAAAACTCCCACCCTACACGGATGGCCAAATGTTTGGCCCGAACATTCGCGGCCGTTTTTTGGACCATTATATGAACTACGGGGAAAAAACGTCCAAATAAGGATTACGGGACTCGAGTGTTACGTGCGAGAGGACGAAAGATGCATAAAAGCAAGGGAGAAAAGAAAGAGTTATTAATAACATTTTTTTCGTTTATTCTCTTGGCGTTTTGTGGACACATGGTCCGTCCATATTTCTCAAGGGTCCTACAACTCATTGCTTTGGCATGGAGTCAACTCATCCTGTCTCTCTACGCTCTCCTTCTCTTCCCCCCCTCCCCCTTACTTTTCCCCACCAATCCGCCCCGTATACTTCTTTTCCCGACTTGAATCCTATCCCGGGTTGGTTTTACGCCCTTTTCCGTGGCAATTCATTAGTGACGGGTAGGCTCCTAATCGAGATTAAGGCTGGATAACGCATTAGTTAAATTGCTTTTCCAAGTGTTCCTCTTTTCTGAGAGTAAGAGATAAAGTTTACCGCAACCAGTTTAAGGGTAGCCAACCGCCATGGGGGGGGGGGGGGGGGGGGGGGGGGTGAATCGGGGGTTTTCTTTTAAATTGGCTGTTAGCGTCTTAACTGAGTGCTGTTTTTCGTTTTCGCTATCGACTGCGTGGGAGTAAATGGTGGGATTTGACCGGACTAAGGATTCGTTATTTAGTGTTTGTGGGAGCCGCTGAGATTTCTTTTATATTTTTATTTAATCGTGCCATAGATTAGAATAGACGTTTCCTCCTTTATTGCGCGTAAATTCTCTCCGGAAAGGTTATGTTCGTGTTAAGCCCGTTGAAAATATTTATTGGAACAATTTAGATTTTAATGTTTATGGATAAAGAGCCGAAATCTTCTCCTGTTATTGGATAGCGTTGTATAATACCGTGATATTTCAAAGTCGCAGTAATGACGCAGACATTTCGCTTAGTATTAGCAGATGACCCGATGAAATGCCTACCATAAATGAGTTAATTTTTTTTATTCCTTTCTTGAAAAATTGAGTCTCGATAAAAATAATGTACTACTCGGCACGATCGATAAATTTTATGATCGCTTTGCCGTGATTAATCACCATTTTCGGGTAAAAAAATTACTTTTCCGTTTAAAATTCTATAGTAAATTTGTAACATTTCAATGGAACAAATGTATATCAATTTTTCATAGATAAGGAAAATAACAATGCTTGGTAATAAAAAATCTTTCATTTTTTCGAATGAATAAGATTAAAATTTCACATTACCGACAAATGTTCCGGTTAGTCGATAACCATTATTAGTGTAAAGAAGACGAAAAAACTGGAACATGCGTAGGTTTCCATTATTGCAACATCCTAATTCTCCATGTGTAACAAAAGATAAAAATTACTGTACTTTATATAAGACCAAATCTCTCGAAAGGGAAGGACATGAAGTTCAAGCGGGCAGAAATTGGCATACGGATTGGCATATAAAAATAATAATAAGTAATCATTATATTTGATAAGTGGTTTAAATATTTTATTTATCACTAATTTAATGATCGGATCGATTCGCTAAATAAAAATATACCTAATGACGTAGTAAAAGTTTATTTAATATCCCGATCTCTCAAAACAGCGTTAAAAGTTAATATTTTACTCGACGCCTTTTTCTTAAGATGCAAGAAAAAAGGAAACTTCAACTATCCGAACAATATTAGACACAGTAAGCGAATTTTACGTAAGACAGCGCTCAACTTTTGCTTTGTTAGATGCAGCGAAATTTCATTTCAAAATCTAATACAAGGATATTGGAATTTCTCGAGGCCATAACACAAAGTATTACCATGTTGAAAAAGACATACTCTATGCACGAGGATTTCATTTTTGGCATTTTCGATCAAGTTGAAAAGTCAATCGTATTCGGAATAAAGACGATAGCCAACGAAGAAAATTCGAAGGACGATATTAAAACGAGAAATGTCCCTCAAATTCGTGCCTTACTGCAAAGACAGAAAAAAATACCAACCGAGACTAAGACATTTTAATAATTCAGAATCAAACACGACGAGAAAATTCATTCTAATAAGTAGATAAATAAACATCCCTCGCTCGCTTGACCGCTCATATAGTCCCACTGACAAAACTCTTGACGCTAGGTACTTTTGAATAAAAAAGTAAGAAAACGTGCAAAGAAGGGAAATGAGAAAGGGGTAAATGCCCTAAAAAAATTCTCCTCGGGACGTGAAGAAATTGGAGCAACGCGGAGGAGACGTAAAAGGAGGAGGAGGACTCGCAGCCCGAAGCGACACGGTTTTTCAATGCAACCTTACTTGAACGAGGAATAGCAATGACATTCAACTGGCACAAAAGCGGACGTCGTGAGAGCAGTCTGGAAGTGGTTGATGCGGCGTATCTTTTTAATATATTACTCCGCGACGTCCTTTCACCCCGTTGAAGAATATAATATGAAGGGATAGAGGGATCCCCCTTGTCCCAATCTCGCGGAATGAGTATCTGGGAATGCCGAGGGGGTGCGGAGGAGGGGAGGGGGGGGGGGTCTGCGGGGGAGAAGGAAATAGGGAGAGAGAGGAAAAAAAAAGACGGAGCGGGAAGATGAGGTCGAGGAGGCATGAGATAGTGCTGAAGAAACTAGCGAAAGATATCTGGATAAGCGCAAGCCTAGCATATTTTTAATGGGAAGTTTGCGCGAGTTGAGCTCCTCTTCAGAAGAGGGTAAAAAGAACTGATGGATGCAAAAGACAATGGCATAGATGGGAATGGGAGAGAGAGAATGATAAAAAAAAAGACAGAAGAGGGATTTAGAAATGAGTAAAGAAGAATTGAATGTTGCGGAGAAGATGCGAGCGAAAGAGAGAGAGAGATAGAGAGGAAAGAGGGGAGAAATTACTTGAGCGCGGGCGATAGAAAGCTGACGTGACAGATAGTTCTTCAGACTGGCTGACGAAAATGAGTGAGTTTCCTTAAAGGTCTTTATCTCCGCGGCTGATTAAGAGCTTACCTTCATTAGTGCGCCTTTTGTGAGTGAGATTAAGTGGTACATGTTTTCTCTCCGAAGTGGAGGGAAAAATCTTTCTTCGCAAGAAAACATACCGGATGGAGGAATACGCAAAATCTTTAAGGTTGAATCGATTAGGAGGCGCCCGCGCCTCTGCACGTGACGAACGCAGGACTCCGCGGTAGCTTCGTGGACGTTAAATACTCTTCGCTGCTTGTTGCCTGGATTAAAGATCGGCGAAAATTACACGTCGTTTCGAAGGGATCTGAATTTTTCAAACTGTGTATGGTGCACTACGTTTTTAAGAAAACGTTGAAAAAAGTAGGTACAAATCCGCATTTTAAATAACTGAAATAATACTCCTGGGAACAACGAAGTTATTCGAAAGGTGCCGAAAAATTTAAATCCTTCAGGCGTACCTGTACTAATCAAATAAACATCAAAAAAATAAAAAATGTAATTGTAAAGAGTTTTAAATTTTCATCCACATTTTATTACGAAATTCGCCATATGTGTTTTAGGAAGTTTAATGCACTAAACTAGATTGATAGTTCTGTCTCTTAAAAAATAAAAAGAAAGCTCCGTGGTTCTCTTCTAATGCCTTACATTTTAGGAAAAAATGAACTTCGTTGTATCTCAGGTATCAAATGAAAATCCTGTATATCTTTCAGGAAATAATAGGTACATTTAGCGCAACAACTCGTCGAATGAATTTAACATATTTTAAGAAAAATATTTAAAAGATTGAATAATTATTGATGATTAAGGGTAAATATAACCACAAATAAAACAAATGTATACGATTTCTCAAAAATATTTGATAATTCTTCTTCTCTTCTTTATATGCTGCCGAAGTTGAAAGCAGGATAATAGAAACATTTTCAAAATTTTTCTGCTTTTTTAACAAAATTATTTTAAATGCGAAGGAGGCATGTTTCTCGGAATTTCGTTATTTTCAAACTTATACTAGATGTTTAGAACAGTTCTCCTAAAAATATTTTTCGAGCTCCCATATAACGTTTCGTCAAACGCTCTCCGCTCGAAACATTTTACAATATTATACTCAATTCCAATTGAATTCTGAAATATATTTTCTATTCCGATTTGGATTCAGCTAGAGCTTAAAATACGTCTCTCGGAGCATGCGCGCCATTTGAACTGTATTTCGTGATGTTATGGTAAATTTATGCCGGCCATTTTTGGACTAACAAGACAGTACCATAAAGATGTTATATGATTTCCGCGCCTTATCTCCAGTATTCCGCAGTCAAATTATAAAAATAAACTTTTCCAAAAAATGAACATTTTCAGACATTCCGACTTTTCCCTTTGAAACATTATAACATTCGGGGTGCATGATGCCAAATGGCCCTCAGAGCCATTAAGTGAGACGAATTTGAGCGATTTTTTTTATTCAAAAGATAATGCTTGAAGCGTCCTTTCGAACAACCCCTTGCATTTGAGTAGATGCGTATCTCTGAGAGTAATGTTTATGAAAAGGATTTTGTTTTTCACTATTTATTTTATTTGTTATTATAACCTGCTGGGAATATGCTTTTAAATAATGGTTCGTAGAATTAGTGTTGGACCGAAATTGTTAATAGAGTCACATATACATCCATGAACTATTTAACTCCGTATGGCATCATCTGCCATTTTCTCTTTATAAATAATACTTGATATTTTAACTTCAGAATCAGTGTATATTGAAATACAAATAACGAAGGTGAACAATCTACTAAAAGGTCGTCCGTTCAAAAATTTTAGTCATTGTTAAGTTGGGGAATAATGATCTCAGAGCAGGCGCAAGTGGATACATTTTACGATCTCAAGTTTTGCACAGCGAAATAATCTGTTAAGGGCTCGTTGATTAGGGCAAGGGACTGAAGTGTTTCTAAGACTCGCACCGGGAATTTCCAGGAAGCAGAAATTCAAACTGTGCTTTGATAATTATCATACAGGGCTTCCTCTTACCAAGAACTTAAGGCGCTTGGAGTAGATTCAATACAGACCCTAAGAGCGATTACACTAACAGGCTGCACTTGAAAGGAGACGATGTACCAAAGAAGAAAGGTAGACGTAGTTTCCACTTCAGAATTGAAGCTAACATTGGAATAGTTGTTTCATCACAAAGTGTCCGCGTTGCTACCAAGCTTGTTTGCCGGAAACCAAGTGAAAAATTTATTAGGAGAAATTGATTTACGAAAAATGAACTTAGATTCAATGGCACGGGGACGGAAATCAAAAAAAAGTCTCCCATTGAGGTTGAAAGACCTATTTTCGTTCCCGAATACAATAAGTTCAAGCGCTGTGTTGAGACATGCACATTGAATTCTACATAACTGACATTCGAGGAAAATAGTGGCTTATGAGATTATGCTACTATTTCCTTGATATTTCCGTTGCTAATTTGTGCCTATTATATCATTTCCATTCGAATTAGAGAAAGGAGAAAGAGAAGAAGAGTATCTTTGACTTCAATAGTTAAATAGTTTAATTATCTAATTTTTTTGTGGCTCATCGTTAAAAAAAAATAAGCCGACAACATGAAGCACAAAAACATCAAAATCTTCAAAAACCTCAAAACTACGAAATTCTAACAATATGATGGCTTCAACCAATGACCCGAGTTAATGTGAGACATACAAAAATGTAGGCAGTGCAGGGTCAGGTGCAAAATATGTAGAATTGCAGTGTGTTTCGTTCCAAACGATAACTGCTTCGAAGGCTTTCACATAAAATGACATTCTAATTCTACTGTCATTCCAAATGGCACCGTGTCTACATTTTAGAAAATAACAAATTTTATGATATTTTAATGTCCCATTATATGAAACCTTACCACCATATGCATTAAATATGACTCTCTTTGTAGCGTATTTCATATTGTAGCCCTGAAATGATTTTTAATACGCAGTCTCTGCATAATTTCCTGCGAACTTTTTAATGGCGGTAAAGAAGCGAGGTCTCCGAAGTACTACATATATGGACATAAATATACAGTTATACGAACAAATTTAACTAGGCTACCTTGACGCGTAACTCAATTTTTTTAGAAATATTAACCATTGATTAACATTATAATTTGAGCTTCGGGAAGAATTTTATGCTGCTCGATTATCATTCGAATACGTGGAGGTGAATAATGATAATTAACTATTTTGTGTTTTACTGTGTTTAATGGTTTTCGTCAAATAAAAATGGCAACATTTTAAATCGACGCCAAATTTTCGTTTCCTGTTATTAATTTACAAATCATTTTGTCCATCGAAAACATAATTATCACAAATTTCGAATTTTTCTCGAAATACAAAAAATGATAAATCGCGTGGAGTAGCAAAGCAGGCGGTTCCCACAATCACAGTTGGGTTTACATTTTCGTCGACACTCGACACCGATAAGAACACTATTCCCAAGAAAAAGTTATTTTCACAGGATAGAATTCAAGACCGGAAAATATTCATCAACTCGATCTGACATGTTGAGAGCCATGCAACACAGAAAACGTGATAGGTAACTCTAAAACGTTCACGGTTTAATTATTTCGAAATAATGACGAATAGAGAGACATTAATAGCAACAGATATCTTCTCTAATTACCTAAATCTAGCATCTCAAACTTTCTTAATACGTGCTCGCGTTTTGCTTCTCTTAACGACTTGAATTCAATTTGTATACAATACCACAGTTTTAGGCTCCAGTGTCATCAATCCCACCACTTCTCGCGAACGAGGAAAGATAACGATAAATGGCTTTAATGAATTCCGAAACGGATCAGGAAGGAAAGATCGAAATATTTTTGGAGGTTAAGGAAGAAAAGATAGGATCTTATCCACCTTCGGCAATCGTTACACTAGACGTAAGAAAATCGGTCAGCATTTCTGTGCATAAAACTGAAATGCTGAAATCAAGAATAACGGCTGGTATTTTCTAGATTCTTCGATTGAACGCGTCAATAGATGGAGAACATATCTGAGAGAGAAATAGCAGCTTCTATATGCCCTTAAGTTAACTTAAAAATATTTCTCAAGGCGTATATACTGAAAGCTTTGAGTTCAAATAATTCACCGTATTTCGTGTTTAATGCATTTGGTAAAAAGTAGTTAAAACTACAATTCTGCGTTTTTTATTTAATGTTATAATTTTTGGAAATTATAATTTTGTTCAAGCAGTAATTGTAAGGGGAAATTTAATGAATTGTCAGAGAAGATCGTAAGAATGTTACTGCAAATATAATAGCAAAACTGTGGCTAATGACGATAAAAATATTATCCTGACTTTACATTATTAATACTACGAGTGAAGGTGATAAACGAAACCTGGAGACCCGAATAGGATGGATGTATGGATCGGTATTCTTTCAAAATATCCCTAAGTTCACTATCAGGAAAGAGTAATAAAATTGTATGCAAGCTTATTATAACTTCGGAAATTAGTTGGTAAGCGGGGACGTACATCATTTGGTCCGAATCAATTGACAACAATACTAATTTGTTAGTAATGTACGGATAACGTCATCCGTTGTCAAATTGAGCGAAATTTAGAGGGACTTGAGGATCAAAGAAACTCTTAAGTCTTAACTTATGCATATTTAGATCTAGAATCTCACTGAACAAGAATACCATCTTACTCATTTGGTCCGAATCAATTGACAAGAATACTAATTTGTTAGTAATGTACGGATAACGTCATCCGTTGTCAAATTGAGCGAAATTTAGAGCCACTTAAGGATCAAAGAAACTCTTAAGTCTTAACTTATGCATATTTAGATCTAGAATCTCACTTAACAAGAATACCATCTTACTCACCTTGCTGCGGATAATTACTGGCAAGGCCAAAGTCTATTTCCATGGCGGTCGATATTTTTTAAAAATTTCATCCGGTATGTTGTCTAGGAGCTAATGAGGAAGTCTTCGTTTTCGTACTTCCTTCCTTGAAAGGTTGACGCCTTATTCTTGGAAATTCGACCACCTGGAATTTCAATTTGAAAGAACACACATTTAACATTGTGGAAGAGAAGTAAAATTTTTATTTGAAAAATTAGGGAAATAAATAAGAGAAGCTGTTAAATACGTTTTAATTGGAATCAATCGTGAATCAGCTTAATTCTCAGTATTTGGTCTATGTCTCGGGGTCCGAAAGCATTCTGGCGCGTGTACTAAGGCAGTTACCGAATGAAGTATCTCAGTCCTTCAAAACAGCTATCGATAAATCTCTTAAGAAATGGTTTCTGCCTATTAACTGTAAAATCGTTTCCAATTTTACCATGGAGGAAGACGAGGTATACATATTTTCTACTCTGGGAATTCAAAAATCTTGATTTGTCTAGGATTCGCGCGAGAAGTACGATTAACCCTAAGACCAATGTTTTTACAGAGGTTAAGCTGAAAGATTATCGCTATTTTAACTATTACTAACCTTTGTTTGTATTTATAGGTGCATTACAATAAGAAGATTTCATGCAATAACGACATTGAAAAGGTATAAGAATAAAGAAGAATATGAGAATTTTGAATTTGAGTTTGAAGAATAACAATGACTTAATCGAATAAAATAAGAATCAACCTTAAGGAAAGTCATGTGCAAATCTTATGCCTTTATTTTATTTAATACAAGCAAAAATACCCGGCGTTACCCGGGGGGGAAGTTTGATTCAAATCCGATCGGAATTCTAGATTATACATGGTATTTAAGAATTCAATCGGCCGTCGTTCTGAACAAAACGGTCAGATAGAAACAAAAACCATGTATGAATTATTCCTGGGAGCCCTCCACAATCGTGCTATATTTGATTATAATCAATAGTAGGGCTCGGGAAAATACGCGTAGTTTAATGTTTAAATCGGCCGGAATTTTGAATCAAGCGGACTGACGGACACTAAAACCCCGTTGACCTTTCCCTTAGTGACCCCTACTATTGTGCCAGATTTGGTTGGAATCGGTTGATTGTGGACGTGCATAAAGGAAAAGACAGAAAATGGGCCGTAATTTTGAAACGAACAGACAGACGGCCACTATAACCTCATATTAACCTTCCCCTTGTTACTCCCTACAATCATGCCAAACTTAGTCGGAATCGGTTGAGAAATGTGGGCATGCATAAAGGAACAGACAGACAGACTTACTAAAATATAGTGGTGGAGATAATTACGTGTACCTAATAATCTTTGCCGTAAAAATATTTTTCATAGTATGTGTCACTATAACTTCTTTCGGTTGAATGTGGTTTTTTACTTTACCTGACAATATCGAAGATAAATAGGATTCGGGCAATAACCGACATTTTACACACACGATTTCAAGAAAAATACTCCAAAACACTCATACCGGTAATTAATCGGTTTCTCTTTAGGCGTTTTCTGTTTATACTTCGAAATGTACGGCCATTGCTTTTGCTTTAGCACAATTTTGAAACGATCCCCAAGCATTAAAATTCATCAAACGTTTAAGCTATATTCACATCTTACGAGAAAGGAATAAAGAAATTCTGAAACAAATGTAACTAAATAGTGGCATGTTGAACTGAAGACGCGCTCATATATAACCGCATCTATTCCTGCTGGAAAACCCACTCCACTTTACAGGGTATTGCTTTACACAGTCTTTTCCTAGAACGCGTACTCCGCGCAAAGCGAGGGATGAGTGCATATGATATTCAGTCCAATTAAATTCGACCTCGAGAAGAATTATCAGAAAATAACATTATTTCTGGGAATTCTCCATTACATCCATGAGTAAATTACCCTTCCAAAAAGAGTTGACTGCTTCAGGTTTAACTTAATCCCCGATTTATTCATGCATGGTGGAATTTTATACATAGCGCACTATTTCTGTGTTAGATTGTTTTCCTTCCTCACATGCGAAATTTCTCCAGTTCTTCAACACACCAAATATCTAGTTATTATTCCTCGTAAAATACGCCAGTTTCACACGAAACTCTCGGAAGAGGTGCTGCCACCTATCAAATAATGAAACGTGTATTAATGTACCGTGGACATGGGCGTTTTGTGCATGCGAGCGCATTCTTCATCCGTCATCGTCCCAGTGTAATTTAAAAGATTGCATTGAGCATCTGTTAAAAAAAGCCGCCATCAGGCTCCACGAGAGCAGCGCAACTGAAAGCAATTTCATTTCACAAAAATAGAATTCAAAGCCGTTGACAAGCGTAATGCATCAACACGAAATCGCTTACCGTTTAAAGTGCCTTAGGCAAAACAACGCTAAAATAACGCACACATATCATGACAAAGAATCGACGTGCAAAACGTGAATTTTATTTATATCTAAGTTAAAGGTCAATATTTATTATGTTATCTTTCCGGATGAAAATTCTTTTTAACATAGATGTGGTCCTTTGCGCACAAAGATTAGAAGTGAAGTGCATGAAATAATATTGATTATAAAGATTCATTACGCATCTATATTATCTGAAATAACTTTTTCAAACAACAGATAAGGCTATTATGTCATCAGACTTTCGATGGAAACTATATCTCGAACATCTTGGTGAGTGCGTTACACAAATTTAGGACTGTGAAACACTAATTTTTAGGGAACTATTCCTCATATTCTTAACTCAGGAAGAGTGGCGTACCGGAAACTTTCTGAGCTCTCCAGCCACGGCTTCGCATTCATAGATATTGGTCCACCTTTGGTCGTGACTCTCCCCTCGGTCGTGCGGGTAGCCCACGATCAGGTGCTTGTGGCGAGGCATATTCAAGAATACATCTGCAAAATTTTTAGAAGCCTTATTGGTATTTAGCGAATGGTGCACGATGAAATTTTACTTACACGATTGAATTTTCATATCGATTTTCGATACACGTTTTTAGGTTATTGTGTTCAATCGTAATATACCAAAATATTCGAGTCCAAAAGACACGAATGATGTTCATTCACGGTAATTTGCACGGATGAGATTTTTTTGCTTAAGTATGCAACTACGATTGTGTTGAGTATAAAGCTTACTGAAATGACACAAGTTAGGAAAATCAATCATGATTTTCAAATAATACACAAATAATATAAATAAATAACAATAATTATATATAATACATTAAATCCCAGAAATTTCGTAGGACGTGCTCGGACGGAGCGACACACCCGAGAGTCGCCGAAACGTAACTATTTCCAGTCAGGGAATTAATTTCAACAAATTCAGATAGCTAAATCTCCGGATTAATGGATAAATCAAATATAAAGCATTTTTTAAATTATAATTTTGAGAATTCTCTTCGTGCAAACAGCTCATCCTTTAGAATAAATACCGAATGAAATATATACTACCACGTGAGTCATCGATCCAAAATAAAACATTGGAAAATCAAATAATGAAACATCTAAAAAACTTACAGTAGCGCATTAATCTGTATACGTATAAAGGTTTTAAAATAATATATATATTCACCGAACATCTCCTTGAGAGTTACATTTAACAAAAGTAAATTTCAGGTATTTCACATATTGCTCATAAGGAATTTCTCTACTATGCCCCGGTGAATACGTTTTACATCAATTTACATTTACATCAATACCCTGCAAGCCGCTAGAAGCGTTTGGCAGGGGGTGTCACAACACCAAGTGAACTCTAACTAATTCCTCTGTTGGACTGTCTTATCGCGTCTGGGAAAAAGGATCTGTAGTATTTCTCTGTTCTAGCGATTGTTTCGACATATTTTCTCCTGCACTGTGATCTAACATTACGTTCACTAACACCGATGGGGACGACTATGCCGCGTACGTCTTCAACGAATTCGGAGCTTTCGAATATTTCAAATAGTTTCCTTTTGTATTCAATTCTTCTACTCTTCAACGTCTGCCATTTCAGTTCCCTCAATATCTCTGATACACTCGCATCATACCGATATTTCGAGCTCTCTAGTTAGGCCCTCCTCGAAAAGGTCCCAGACGGCGCAACAGTATTCCACGACGGGTCGTATTAGGGAAAAGTATGCGATTTCCTTCACATTCGAGGGACATTCCTGCACGACTCTAGAGGAAAGCCCTTGAATTCTGTTTGCCGATGCTATAACGGTTTTGATATGCTCTCTACTAGACAAATTGCTACTGAGAATTACTCCTAGGTATTTGTAGCTATTGACGTATTTTAGCTTTAGTTCAGCTATATGGTACGGGTAACCGTTGAAATTCATGGAGCGCGTGAAGTTCATTGCGGCGCATTTCTCTATATTCAGGTCGAGTTGACAATCTTTACACCATTTCGTTATAGCCTGAAGGTCCTTTTGCAAATTCTCCTGTTCGTATATTGTGTTGATATCTCAATACACAAGTGTGTCATCCGCGAAGAGTCTAACTTTACACTTTATATTATCCGCTAAATCATTTATATATATCAAGAATAACAGAGGTCCGATTACACTTCCCTGAGGAACGCCGGAAGTCACTTTGACGACCTCTGATGCAACTCCATCGAGAACTACTCTCTGGGTTCTATCGGAAAGAAACGAGGCGATCCAATTTACAATTTTCTCGTTAATTGAATAAGCCCTTAATTTTTGCACTATTTTCAGGTCAGAAACGGTGTCGAAGGCTTTCCTAAAGTCTAAAAATACTGCATCAACTCCTATTGATCCGCAGCTTTCACAATACCATGTGAGAGTAGAGCTGAGTCTCGTTCAGCATGGTAAAGTACTACTTAATTCCTTACAAGAAATACTCTTAATTTGAGAATATTTTTAGTTTATTTGCTTAGTAGGTGATAGCGTACGCCCGTCAAGAGAAAGAAGTGGGTTCGATTCTCGGTCAAATAAACAATTTCTATATTTCTATCCCTTCCGATTTTTATTTCGGATATATGCTAATATTCGTATAAAACGTCATTGATATATCAAAATAGCTTTACTTATATCATAATAGCTCACCAATATTAGGTTGGTTGGAATTTTTTAAACATATGACCTCTAGCAAGTCAAACCATTTGTAGCTCAAAGGTATGCTTAGATAGAAATTAGAGAAACGAGGTGCATTATCTCTCTGGAGTTTTATGAAGATACTGTAAGTAACAAGTGTTTCAATTATGCAAATAAACTGTAGAGCCATTTCCAATATATCTTGAAGTCCATCCGACTACGAAGTATTATAGTGGTATTAATGATATCTTATGAAATAATGACCAACATATCTATTTTCAAATGTACAATGAGGTATAATTATTTAGAGAATCAAATACGAGAATTCGATTTTTGCATTCAAACCTGAGAGATCGTGCCAAAGTGCCGTTTCAAAGTAATATTTCTCGATCACGTCCACAGACATACCACACATCAAACCCATTGGATTTCCTTCTTTTCCAAAAAAATAAAGTTCTTCCCTTTCCGAACTAAATTTCCGTCACGCCACGCTGTCATCACCTTTTACCTTTTCTCGAACTAAGCTGGCTGAAAATCATTTTTGTTCACGAAACCTTTATAAAACCCTTTCTGACCGAGAATAAAAGCGCATTTATAAAGCTTTAGTTTGCGAGAACATAGGATCGAATGAAGTACGGCATGGAGTGATTACAATATTTCTCAAAACTTTCCTGCGCAAAATAGCACCCAAAATTTTTTTATTGCAGTTTTCCAAAAAAAAAACTAATTTTAATCTCAAGCACACGACTAACGTGCGTTACATTTCATTCTTACGGTTTCTCGAGCTAGGAGTTTGAAACCAATTATATGAGGCTTTGGTCGATTACGACGTTCGCCAAACTTGTGGCTATCAGTTTCCTCTGTTGAAAACATACAATGGTAAGCAAAATGCGTTACATTTTGTAAGTAGGTTTGAAAATATTAAGCTTTTTAGATGGAACCTTATGATATGTAATGAAGAAAAACAATTCACGTATTTAGAACAATGCACAGTAAAAAAATGTGGCAACGAAAACTGATCTAGTGTTATGTATTGCACAATAAAGTAAGTATACCATAAAATAATGTATCGAATAAATTATTTTATCATCCAGATGAATTTAAAATCATAACATAAAAACTATGAGGATCTTTCTTCCCGAAGAAATACTGAATTTCGATTAAATTTCCTGAGTTGTAAAAATAAAATAACTAATGGAAGACGTCTACTATTATAGTCATTTCACCAGCTAAAGTCTCTTGGCCTTGAAGACGTACGCCAGTTAGCAGCAGCCAATAGGAGACGGTTTGTTTGGGAAGGTAGTGGGTAGGAACCCAGTCTCACTCCTGCTCTCGAAGAGATCACATCGGGATGCGTTGCCATTAGAAATTGCGTAGTATATCAGCTGAAGGCGAAAATCCGCAAGAGCTGGCAACGCGCACCGGTATCTGCTGTCGCGCACGAAAGTTGAGAGGAGCGATGGAATGGGAAACGTTCGTGATTGGCTACTTGCTCTAAGTAGGCCAAGAGACTTTAGCTGGTGAACCGACTATAAGCATATGTTGAAAATACCAGGTTTGGCGGACAGCTAAAAAGATTTTTAAATATAGCAAAACTAAAGGAGCGTAAATTATAGCCCAACATATAATGGATAAAATACTACTGAGAAAAGATAGGCATGCTTTTCGGGCGTCGTAATGATTTTTATTTAAAAATAGATTGCAAAATGCTCTAAATATTCTATTACTTCGCATTATGAATAATTAAGAAGACTCGCATGGCCCTAAAAACATTTTCACAGGCGCCTTTGCGTTAAGGGCATACTTCTGACGACCACTGTGATAGTAACTGAAAAATCGATTCTTTCGCTTTCCAGTTATAGATACTGTAGGAACACATAGATGCAAATCACCTTGTACAACCGAGATACTTTCACTCTAATTATCTTCAACTCGCATATTTACAATATTGTAACTAGTTTCGGGTTACGTATATTCTACTGCAGGGATGGCAAACCTTTCCTTGGTCGCGTACCAAAATTATAACTATTATCTTTTCTTTTCAAACTTGCGATTTAAAACACATATGGATTATCGATGATTCTATATTCTAAGATTTTAGAGTTCAGTATACTATATATTGGTTATATAATATAAATTTCTCATCTAAGACGACTCATTATCCCAGATCCTTTAAAGCCTAACGACATTTATGAACCAACAAGTATCTCGCTCTCGAAGAAAAAATCGCTGTTAGTCGGTTATTTTATCAGTATAATTGCCATCTCGCTAGCAACAGTCTTTTGTACTGCGTCAGAAATGGAAAAATGCTAACGAGCCAGTTGAGAAATAATTTTTTGTTGCGTGTCAACCCAAATCGTCTAGCGTGCCATAGGTTTGCCATCCCCTGTATGCCTATATCAAATGCCTTATTATATAGGTTGAGTATAGTTAACGAAGTTTTTGTTATAACGCGTTCCATCGCTATTAATTAGTTACATCGGAAATATTTTATACTTAATCTTGCAAAATAAATTCTGTATCTCTGATTTTCTATGAAATTCATTTACAATCGTTTAGCTTTCCGTTTCATCATCCTAATTATAGTTTTAAAGATTGTTTCTTGTTTTTTAGGCAGCGATTAAAAGCAGAGACATAAGATACCGTATGGAAGTATATCATACGTGCAATAGCGAAAATATCGCATGGATTTAATTAATAATTTTATTTTCAAATTTCTTCCCCTCAGTAATGTATATTCTATTCTAACCTTCAATTAAATTATGACTTTTCAAAATACTAACCGCATAAAATCGAAATTTAAAAAATATTTCAACATTTACTTTAATTTGATTAAGATAAACGACTTCATGAAATTATAGATACGCTAACAGAGCACGCGAATCGTTAAAATTCGAGTTTCCAATGTATTTCCGTTATCTTTGTGAATATATCCCGATTTATGAAATTCTACTGAGAAATAGCAAGATGTTATAACAAAAATGATACGCCACCTTAGGGAACATAAAATTGTAACATTTCGGATAAGCTTTTCGTGGCAGTATACATTTTTAAACAATCTATTTATTGATTTCATAACCATTTTAATCACCAGTCCTATAAAATATAAATATCAAAAACATATTTCCTATTCCCGTTTCTAATAGAAAACTAAGTAAAAACCATAAAAAAATAATTCGAGGTAACAAATGAAACATAAAATACACCCCAATGTTTCCCTATCTCCCACCATCATTACTGACCACGAAGGTGTGTGATGAACGAACTGAAACTCTAAACGTGTCACGCCATTCGTTGGATTCACGCACGCAAACAACTGTTCAAGGAAATACCACAGCCACTTCAGCACGTCATAAATAATAGGCGGATCATGCGTCAATGACCCACAATGGGATTCGATATTTAAACCTTAAACGGATTAAACCGCCGCTAAACCAGCAAATCGGAAACCTTTCTATAGCGTTAAAATTACGCTACAGAGCATCGACACAGAAGGAAAACTTCTACTATCAAACATCAAGGGGAGAACTTCCTCAAATTTATGCCTCTCTACCAACCAACATCAAGCAATTACCGCGAGATAGCCCCACGCTCCTTTAGCAATTACACTGTATGGGGAACGCAATCAAAATAAAACCACTAAGACCGTAGAGAGGCCAAATCCTCACACACGCGGGACGAAATAGAATTACGAGAAACAGTTATAGTGTCGCCTCTTACCACTCCCTCTCTATCTCTCTCGCGTTCCTCTCACGCAAATACCCTTCAGAACTGGAAATCCTATAACAAAGAGTTTGCATATGTCATGACTTAGTCGCATTTGCCCCGTTTCGGTTCAAGCCAATTCGTTTCCTAAAGAACAGTATAATAGTCTGGGAAAAATGGGGTAAAGACTCGAATGTGTGGGATAAGTATGAGAGAGAGAGAGAGAGGAGAGACAAAGGGTAGGTCGGGCAAGGTTAGAGAAATTGGATGGAGCGATTAAGAGGGAGGTGGAAGAGGAGGCGAGGAGATGTTGGAAGAAACTTTAGTGCTTTCACTCCTACCCGGCATGCCTTAGAAGATAGTCTCGCTATGGGAGGAGTATACAAGTTCAAATTCGGTAGAAATTAACTTTAACATGCACTGGAAAGTTTACCATCCATATCTTCCCAGGTCGATTATAAAAGATCGAGTTCTTCAAATCTTTGAGGAAATGTAAAAGAATTAATCTATTATTTTGATATTATCGATAACTCTTGAGGCATAAAAACGATTTTCTGTGAACAACATATGGTTTGGCTTAAATAGATCGACATCACTCCTGCTATCATAAAATAGTTGAGTAATTAGATACGTATTTCCGCTTACGAGTAATTGTTTTCCCTGGTATTCACCGATATTGTGTAATTTAAAGATCAGTAAGTACATTGTTACTGAGGACAATTTTGCAGCTGAAATGCGCCAATGATTCATTCAGTCAATGACTTCTTTCTTGAATAAAATATGTCGATACAGGTAATTATCTGAAGAAATGAATTCTGAACACCCACTTGTCTTTATTCCGTATTCACAATATTTAATAAAACTGTCCGAATAAACATAACATAAATCCAAAGCTAATCTAAGCTAACTAAATTGAAATAGAAAAAAAACAAAATATAACAACTCAATAGGCGAAATCCACATGTTCGTGCAGGAAGATACCCGCCCAACTGTAAATTAACCCTTAAGAAAGACGACCGCACGTAGGAGGTAACCATAAATCTTATATGGGCTTTAAATTTGCAAAGCGAATAATTTCAACAGCTACTATAACTCCCCTATAAATAGGTAACGTGTGGGGGGGGTGAAATTAATAAATAAAACTGAGACGGACTTCGGAGTGAAAATGCACTCGAAAGCCATGTGATCCGTCACTGGAGACATTAGCGACGCGGGTTAAAACCGAGGAAGAGATGAAACCCCACCGCCACATCTGCATTGTAGAGGAAGGTTGGATCGACATGGGTGGAGGAGGCTCTTTAGGTGGGGATCTTTTGCCACCTGGCTGAACAATTACTCACGCCCCTTCTTGACTCGCTCCTAATGATGTCACTGCTGACGTAAATGGAGAGAGGCAAATCAGTTGAAAAGAGAGAGGGGGGGGGGGGGGGGGGGGGGGGAGCGAGGGCGGAGCGGGAGTAAGCAAAAATGGAGTGGTTTATGAGGAATGAGAGAGGATTCTCTGATTGATGAGGGGGGCTTATTTTTAGTGCCTTCCCGAGTCGAGGAAGTATTAGTTTTGCATACTTTTGAAGTCGTAACGACCTCTAACACGGCTAATCCTTCGTTAAACTTATTTGACTCATTAAAACGTGATTTAAACAATACGAGTAGTGTCAGTAAAGTTAGCAAATAAAAGGTAGATTTATGCCGGAGTTATTGCATGCGCGTGAATAGACGCGGCGGCGGTTTTTGCGTCATAAAATAAAATGGCAAGTGCCAATATTAAACATGATACGCAGGGTGATTGAAAATTCGCGAAACCCATTAGAGATATAGATTTCATTCATTAAAAATGAGAACGAAAATAAATAAAGACAAAACTTTAAAAATGTTGAAAATAAAAATTTTTCCAGTGAGTTATGTGTAAATACAAAGAAACTCATGCGGAAATGTTCAAGAGGCTTAATCATTTAACACTAAAGGTCAGCCGCACCGCTTTTAACCTTTCACACTGCCTGTATCGCTGAACGTTTAATGAGACGGCATATTGTTGATTTATCCGGAACAGGAGATTCTGAGAATGATTACCTAAGCGCATTCGGTCAACATATGTAAAAACAAAATGTTAGTGTTCAAAGATAAACCTTGTGTACAGGATATCCACTCACCTCGACTGCTTTAAATAATTGATGCCGGAAGGGAGTACTGAGTGCCCGATTACGCGCTGTGGATGCGTTGCGTTGAACACTGCTGTAGCAGTGTGCAGTGTTTAAAATTTTAGTACCTTTTGCTCAACTGGGAAAAAAGTCAACTACATGGGTTGCGTGACTTTTCGATCATCCTGTATGAGTAACAGTTTTTACCCTAAATTCCAAATATCTACAGTTATAAATCAGCAATGAATCAAAGGATTCATGATAAGCTAAGTAATGGTAACCATTTTGTTATTTTCGATATAATTGCTTTTTAAAGCCTCTCTCATAGAACAGCCATTGACTTGTAAATACAGTCAAACCTCGCTTTTACGCCCCAATATACAGCGCCACCCCCCACACAGCACCAACGATTCCTTGTGAACAGAACTTTCGCATTATGATTACATAGAGAAACCATCGGTAAAGCGCCACCCCTGCTAGCCGCCATATGCCGCATCTGTGAACCCACAAATACATATACGGTTTTGCGTCAAAAGTGACTTCGTTTTAACGCCATATCTACTTAGGCAAAGCTTTAAATAAAACTTATAAGTATAAAACCTATAAGTCTACGCTGTGTTGAAGACATTCTGAGTGAAAAAGATAAGTGGATGAATCAATCAAGAGTACATGTGGAACGGCTTAAGGGCCCAAAACTTGAAAATGTGGAGGATGCGTTAGTTATTTGGATAAGTAAAGTGGTTGCAAAAACCTGTGAATTTAACTAGAGTAAATTAAAAACGTCTTAAGGGTGCAAAACATGAAAATGTGGAGGATTAGTTAGTTATTTGGATAGGGAAAGTGAATACAAAAAACGGTACAGTAACTGATGAAGTGATTAAGTAGCAGGCAAATTAATGGGAGATCAGATGGGCTTCACAGACTTCGCGTACACCAATGGGAGGTTTCATCGTTTTAAGCAGCGCCGTGAACTGATGCAACAAAGGAGACACGGAGAAACAGCCGAGGTTGACAAAGAAGCAGTTGAAAGAAGTCGAAAATGGATTTATGATATTTTAAAAACATATAATCTAAGTGATGTTTACAATGTGGATGAGACCGCTCTCTTTTATAGAATGCAACCAGACAAAACTATCTCAGGTGGGTCTGTGAAAGAATGTAAAAACGCAAAAACCAGAATAACTGTACAAATTCTCTACAAATGCTGATGGGAGTGACAAAGGGACTGTTACTGTGATTGGAAGGGCTGCAAAGTCTAGATGCTTAAAGGATTTCAATCCATCAATTTAGGTGAATTGCAGACACAATAGTAAAGCATGGATAACTACAGGGCCGCCGAGAGCCAGAGCGAGCCCTTAGGCAAATATCTTCGCTGAGCCCCTTTTCTCTGTTTTAAGTTAAAATAAAAGGGAAGTGGGTCCTTCGGCAGACCCTGGGTAGCGAACTCCCCCTTCCCCCTTCTCTACGGTCTTGGCTCGCAGTATTATAAGCAGAAATTCCATTCCACTAAAAAAATTATCAAAATTACAAATCAAATATGTGTTGGTACTAGATGTATCGTATCAGAATTAGACTTGGTATGATTTGGTTAATGCCGATAAACAAAGAATATACAAAAATGAAATATTCGACGAAAATTTCCGTCGATAAGTGTCGATTTTTCATCACTTTTGCGAAATTATTTTTCATGGTTTTTTATTTTGGTTTTCCAAATTAACACCAAATGTCTTTTAGTACCAAAAACCAAAGCGTAAAAAAATCGGTGCTTGTTATAACAGATGACCACATTTGAATCGGGATTTGCATCGTGAGGTCCCTCGTGACATTTTTAAGAAACTGCGTATCTTACGCTGGAACATAGTCCAAAAGTACGATCTTAGTATGAATTAGTACCGATCGGCAGATGTCTCTCTAGTACTTTCACTATTAAATTCTCATAAAATTTACATTTCTAGGAGCCATACCGATACTCCATCCTCCGAAGGAGAGTTTCTCATTCTCTTGACCTGACGTCGAAGAAGAACCGTTGTGTTTGCTTTCTAGGCTTTTTTCTAGATTCCTCCTGTTTTTTTGCCAAGACAACTTTTTCCATCATAATATTTACGTATAAATTTGATTCTATATTATAGTAGCGTAGCATTAAGTTTGTTATTGAACGGTCGCGATTTCGTAAGGGTATGATTTAACGAATAAAATTTAGATTATCATTCATTTCCCGGTAAATTGTTATCACATTTACTATAATTTACATAATAGCGGACGCGAAGTAAGTTTCATATTTGTGCGTTTTTATTAAAGTTTAATTCGATGGGATTCATCGTCGTGTCAACCTTATATGCAATATTAAGTGTACTTAAATATTCTAAACTCAATATTATAAAATATAGCCAATAAAGAAAGAAAAACTACCATATCTCTAAAAAAAAAAAGATGGGAGTAAACAATTTTGTTCTGTAGAACTGACCGTAAGACGACACTCCGAGTTCTTGGAGGCCCACGCCTGAAGGAAAGAAAAATGAGAGTGTGGGGAGAAGTTTCAGGGTCCTAAGGGGTGATAAAAAGCAGTGGGTAGAGGTGGGAAAACATAAATCGAGATCTGAGAAAAGGAAATGGGAAAGGGAGAAAACGCCGCCCTTTGGTATCGGTTGCCTGTGTGCCTTGAGATAGGAAAACCGTATGACCGATCCTAGAACCGGGCCCCGGGGATTTTGCCACCGTATGCCCGCTCTCTCTGTGGCCCTGATGACTAATATTGAATTTTTTGAGTGAATACAAAATTTCATCAAGGAGATTAAAATTAAGAAGCGTAATGTGCTTATGGTTTTAGACAACGCACCTTGTCTCAAAGCCTTGGACCTTAGTAACGTGAGACTACCGCCCAATTGCACTGGCATTCTACATCCTCTTGATTTTATGAAGAGCTTTAAGGCTATAGGAGACATCAAGTGAAAAAGATAGTAGAGAGCATTAACAATAATAGTTCAATCGAATTATCCTTGAAAGACGTTTTGTACGTTATAAAACTGTCATGGAATTAAGTTTCAGCAGGGACAATAAGCAACTGCAGTTTAACAATATGTATTTTTACTCTCTTTTTTTCCTAGACAACCAAATCATATAATTCTTTGATATTTTCCTATAAAATGATATTTATTTGAAATTTTTATATTCAATACCAAGTTCATGAGGGTGGCTCGATTTAGCGCCACTCCCGTTTTAATGCCCATTTCAGTTTTGAACAAATAGTGGCGCTAAATTGAGGTTTGACTATATATAATACCCTGCTATACACCAGGGCATCGAACCGGAACCGAACCGAAAACCCGAACCGAAAAAACCGATATTCTTGGCCGGAGTGGAACCGAACCCGAACGGAAAAAACTAAATATGTTGAGCCCGAACCGAAACCGAAAACCGATATTTATTCCACGCCTTTATTTCAGTTCGGATAAACAGTGTAACCGAAAGGCGGAATTTTCCAACCGCTCAGTAACGTTCCATGTTCAAATGGTCATCGCATCCCACACGGTCCCATACCCTGTGACGATGGGGTCCAAACCCTAACCAAGTTCACTAATCCTCAAGTCCCTTGGTTCGTTCCACGAATATACATTAAGATAGTATCTACCAACTTCCGGAAATTCCATGGGGAAATTTACCCATTTGAGAATTCCTTGAAACTTATGAATGCCTAATGGGAGAAGGAAAGTTTTCTCCAATGTTTCGTCTGCTACATATGTCCACAACCTTTCATTCCTTCATATGAACTAGCATCCAACAGTCTGGCCTTTCTAATTATTTAAGGATTCTTCCACGTTTGTTCCTTGTGCATATTTCTGCAATAGTTGCCCTTTCTTACAGGTTAGTAATTTTAAATATGTATATATTGTATACTCGAAAAATTCAATTTTATATCGGATGTTAATCGTTACTGAAAATAGGAATAAAAAATTAATGTATATTTGTTATTTCCATCAAAATATTTAGCTTATCCGTGTTAATAACGAAGTGTTGCCAACATTAAGAAAAAAAATCATCCAGCGTGGAATAAGTAAGTTTCATTTTCTATATACTATGTACTTTAATTTCAAGAGAATATTTGGTATAGTGAGAAATTAATTCAGTGTAATTCATTTTTGTGGCTTTGATGCAACTACTTGCGTATTTGATAACGATATCATTGAAATCAAAGCAGTTTCAAGCGTCAAATTTCTGTTTTAAGTGCTTATTTTCAAGAATCTTCCATTTATCCTGTTGCTTTTAAGTTAGTGTCAATAAATGTTTTCTTTGTGTGTTTGCAAAATTTCGTCATAGTACATTTGTATCATGTTAATAAACATTTCTCAGCCTTTCTGGATTCTCGGACCCTCAATTTCCGCGGGCTTCTTCCTCAAAAAAATTTTGTACATTTTTTCATCCATTTACGTTATCTTTAAATGAAAAAATAAAGCCGTGCATTTAGTTTTTATAATATGAGCAGTGCACGTGATCTACAAATTGTTAATGAAAATAACTTAATGTCTTATTCAATATTGACAATGTCTTATTCAACTATTGACATTATTGAGATAACGCGGCCTCTTATTTTGCCGCACGATTTGCGATTAAAAATATTAATAATTCATTATTAGGCATTCCAGCTTTAGCGCATATTAGCTTCGGACTGTCCGTTCTTCTCTCCGAATGCAATTCTTTTCTCCGTAGCTATTCTGCGGATTTTAATGAAATTTAGTACTAAAGATTAAGCACAGTAAATTAGAAAATGAGACGAATGGTTTGCGTCACATGATAAGTTTAGAATACTCGATTGCAGGAAACGTGCTTATTTGTAATTCACCTTACACTTTCCTAACCTGTTGAAATCATTTGCGACGCATGTATGGTTTGTAGTTATTCAATTCTTCAATTCTAAATAAATCTTAAATAAATAAAATATATACTTAATATTTACATTTGAATAATTTATTTTCGTGTTTTATTATCAGTTTTTCAATATCACTATTGTTATAGTGAAGATGTATTTGATTTCATTAGAAAATTACGTACATTAATAAATCAGTTTTTAAAGTTTCCTAAAAATATTTTAAGTTCGGAGCGAAAAAAACTGGTTCGAACCGGTTCACTGATGATTGCCGGAGCGAAACCGGAACCGAACCGAAATTTTGTGTTTTGAGTGAACCGGAACGAAAACAGGAGAGAAAAAAATTACAAACTTCTTATAACCGTCTGAATCCTCGATGTTTGTAAAATAACATAAATGCTAAATATGAAACATGATACTTTCATTGTTGATTTTCATTGTAATTTAATTTTAATTTAAACAAATTCGAATAAAGGTGGATCAATACCAGTGACCCATAACCTAAATCAAATAGACAGTATTGAAATAGATGGAGGTCCGTATGCGACAATTTCAATCTACATAGCTAGCCGCATGTCATAATTATTAACCTAAGCATTTCATTGAAAATCAAAATCACACGACAAAAAATGTTTAATAAGGACCAATTTAAAACAGTATTCTTAATTGTGAAACATTTTTAAAAATTCTATTGGTTTATTCCATTATCGCCTCACACGCTGTCTCTTTCAAGCGGAGAGAATAGCGCATGGGAATGATGAGCAAGCTAGGGTTTTTTAAGCTAAATAAAAGAAAAGTATCACGGCAAAAAGCACAAACTTTTCCGATATTAGCATTCAGGACGGTAGAGGTCCCGTTTATTGTAACGTCTTAGCAAATAAAATTTTTGTGGCGCGCGAGGTATCATTGGATTATACTGCACGGATAGAAGATAATTACATGTCACTGTCGTATCATTCGCAATTAGGAGGTCAAGTTATCCGTAATCTACAAACTGACGTAGAGATAGGTACGGAAAATTGGCTCACGGTGGACCAAGCTCGTCCGGAGGTCTTAACTGATGACTATATAGTTTTTAGAAAGTATCGCTGTTTTAAGTAAAATGGTTGATTTTTTATAGCGATTAGTAGTAAATACGAAAGTTACCCAAAATGGATTAGACAGGACGAAGCTGAAAATGTGTGGCGTAGCATGAAAGGAAAATGCTCTAAAATAGTAAATGAATGAGCTTTCTAGAACTCTTCTAAACCATGTGTAGAAACATAAGGCGATGCTTTGCCTGATAAATAAAGATAAAGACGTTATAATTGCGGCGATTGTAATCTATTTTCAATTTACTGGAAACATACTAGGTGGTAGAGAGCGTGAATCAAATATCGACTAAAAACTCTTTGTTGTAGGTATCTAGTGAGATGCCCCACAAGATCAAAAATATATTATATTTATTTGCTACAAACCGCCCAGAACCTATAAATAAGGCTTTCTTGGAAGAAAGAGTAAGAGATCTTAAGGCTGTGAAAGTGGAGTTTAAGTTAAAAACTGAGAAACAGGCCAAGCTAAGAAGAAAACTTCATTTGTTGGCCAAAGTCATTTTTTAAACTTTATTATTTTTCTGCATGTGCGGAAAAATCCCACTGCATGTACACAGATATGCTGCGAGAGTGCACGGATTAAATTTATTCCGAACAAACTGAAACGTGATAATGTCGAGCCTACTATTTTATCTATTTTCTCTAGTTTCCGCAGAATTTTTTTTCACAGACCCAAAACTAATACCAAGGCACTCAGACACAGATTTATACAATGGTTAACGCTTGTCACCGCACTTTTCTGTTTCGAGTCGAAAAAAACATATCGCACTCAGAATCATTCTGATTTCCTGCTCGGAAAATCGCTCTCGGGGAAGCATTGCGCTCTCACCGAAGTGTGCTTAGCAGCTCGAACGTTTCTAATGTACCAAGGTAACTCACAAAGTAAAATTCCTCAAAGACCCGCATTGGCTGGGAAAATACGCCATCACGGGAACCCTATTTTGAGTCATTGCTGGTAGTAATACTAGCAGCGGGAATACCCACATGAACTGCTATTGTGAATAACGGCAACGCTGCGCGCCGTATGTGCCGGAAAAACCTCGTTCAAGCCTCTCGCCAACCCTCACTCGCTTTCCATAATATAAAAATCACTATAAAATATTCTGACTATTTAAGGTTTATGAAATCAACTGATTCATAATACAGAGAACAAGATGAAGCCAACGGTGTGCGAACCATATCTTAAAGTATAATACTTGCGGAGATACGACGGTCTCATAAATTGAATAAAATATCGTAAAAAAATCAAGATAGAGGTTTTAAATCTTGTGTGCATAATAATAAGAGTATGGCACACACTATATTAAAATTTAACTCCAATCGAACTAACTGTTTTGAAATTATGAACCGGCAAAGTGACGCCTTCCGTCTCAGAGCTCTAAAAATGGGGTCATTTTTCATTCTCACCCCAAAAACGTCAACTTTAAAAAAACCATAAAAATCAAAGCTATCACCATTCAACGAAGAATTAAACAGGCTGAAAAGTGATATTACTCTTATTAGAATCCATTAAGCCTTTTTCGAGATATTTAGCCTCAAACTCGAGTCTACATACTTTTGGCGCCGACAGTAGTTGGTTCAACCGGAGAAGTTAGGAGCACTCTTATTGTTAGACGACAAAGAAAACTCCACCCCTGCGTAATTAACACATCATCAACAGCCACGAATGAACAGAGGAAAACGATACAAGAACAATATATGGAGGCGCGCTCAAGAGCCATGGTACAAATACGCAATGCTTTTAATAAATTCAAAAAGGACGTTACAGTGATAATTAGAAAGAGAAACAAAAAGCATTCTGGCCTTACTTTATGAAGTGAAAGAGCGGGAAAGAGGGAATGTAATTCAGGATAGTGCGGAGAAAGGAAATGTGTTAAAAAACATTTTCAGAAAGCTTTTACCACGGGTAGTGATGCACGTGATAAACCTATTTGTATGCACCAGAACGATTAGATAGAGGATACGATTCTTTCAGTAGGAGCTATCGCATACCAACTTGATTCAGTTAATCAAAATAAATTCCATGCTGAGAGAAAAATGATCAGTTAGATGCCTTTTTGATGATTTCAGAGAGTCGATTGATAAAGCACCTCATCATAAATAGGGAAGCTAGGAAATACGGTATCAAACCGAAAGTTTTGACATCGTCTCAAATAGATAACAGCTAGTCGTTACCGTTGAGAAGTCCTCAAACCCCGTTAAAGTCGCGACAGATGTTCCACAGGGAAGTTTCTTAGATCCTGTGTTATTCTTAAACCTTTTATTGCCAGTCGGTCGATCTATCGGCGCTCGCTGCTTACGCGAAAACTGCCACCGGCCGATCTGTCGGCCAGTCTTTTTCACTGAGATACGTAAATGATACCTACACTTTAGTGCTTATTAAAATCATATTTTCCGCCGATGACACCGTCGTATATAGAGCGATGAATAAACAGATGTACATTAGTCATTGATGGAAAAGATATGTAGGTTTTGCAGTGGAGATTTTAGAAATACATAATTGAAGCACCAACGTAGTAAATAGATAGACACTATCATGATATGGAAATGCGTGAGATCGATTGTAGGACAGGGCGTTATCGAGATCCATGTTTTCCGGGGGCAGTGCGAGATCATAGCAGGAGAGTTAACACTACGAGAAAAAATAGGTAGCCTTTGGTGCTTTGCGCTCCGTCACCCACCACTTCCGTGAATTGCTGGGTAACATGCAGATGCAGATATATGATATTAGATTTAAAAGCAAAAAGGACTATTTCTTTTTCTGTTAATACCATTGTCAGTTCGATCCATTTTGTCAAAAAAATTAGATAAAAATTTTGTAGTTAAGAAAGCAACGATGGCGCGTTAAGAAAGAAAGAAAGCTGTTTACCTCCGATTTTATTCGTAAATAATAATGGAGCTAAGTTTCTTTTCCTGTTTTCATATTGATTTCATTGCGATGTAGGATTTTTTCATATGGCTCTAATGGAGTAGGTAGTACATCTCACAAGGCGAATGGAGAAAAATAAAAATTACCGAATATAAACCGCTTAACGAGTTGAATGAAACGTTAATGTAAAACTAAAATTCCAATGTAAATTGGAACCAATTAAGGAATATATTTCGAAAGTTTGATTTGATTTTCCTGTTGCATCAGAAAATTACTATCGTAACAAATTGATATTAAATATTTTATCAAAAAATAAAATGAGCGCTGAACAATCGATGAACAAAGCATTTGTGTCTAAAACTATAATTAACGCAGCATTAGTTTTGACTTTAAATGCCACCAACAATTTCCATCTCTTCATAACTCTCAATCATAATAATATCTTTAAAAATAAAATACAGTTTCACTTAAATTATACCAAGAAAGCGCTACAAAATTTGTTTTTATTAGGTGCTAATCAGTAAAATTAGAATCATTCAGTCCCAATTCCCAAGAAAAGTCTCACATAATCCTCGCCATAACCTTAATACCGTTGATTGGACACTCGAAATAAAAAATAACAGCAGATTCCTATCTTTCAGATGTCTCACGGTCAACAAACACTCGACAAGATCCTCTAATTGGGTAACTATTATTACACCAATTATAATTACCCTTTAAAGCGCCGCCTAAACGGAACCGTCCTTAAAGGGAGGAAACAAATTCAAAATTGATTTGTTTTATTGCGACTCAATTAACGGTCGACTATATCCTTCCAATCAGTGAACGACCACTGGAACCATTAAACCGACTCGGAAATAACGAACGGTCAAAATTTCTGTCCTCAAACTCATTATTTCCTTCTAACCTAGAGGCCTGAGAGAATTTTGCGGCTCCATCATGTAAATGTATGTATATGTAAATGTAATGACGAGGAAGGTTGGGGACATTGCCGCTCTTTACATCAGGCATCACGACCCCGACCGTCCGAGCATCTGTCCGTCTGACCTCTTACGTTACCAGAATCTGAACCTCACCTCGACTCGACCACCTCCGCAGCCCCCCCCGTCCATCCTTTACACAGCCCTCCACACCCGCCAACCCATCTCCCGCCTCGCTCTCCCAATCCCCCTCCCCCTCATTAACATAGGAACCTCGCCAAAGGTGGGTGTCCGTGGCACGTGTTTATTTTGTTAATGGGTCCTACGTTGGTCGCCTCACGGTTTGAAGCCGTACATCATGACCAACTAAAGGCAAATGAAACAACCCGTGGGAAGCGGTAAAAAAAAATAGAAAAAATAGACGAAAGCGAAAAAATTCACCGCGGAAATGTCTATTAAAAAAGGCGGTAGAAATTCAAAGGGGGGAAAAAGGGGAACGCTCTGATTTTTGTGAGGCGAGAAATCGCCAATGCGAACCGAGAAGTATTCGGTGGACCCTCCGATCGATAATGGAGATGTTTGATGAATGCGAGAAAACGTTTAAAATGGGAGGGAGAAGGGTGCCCGGAAGGAAGAGGCGGGGCGGGAATTGACATGGTGAAAGTATTTGGTAAGGAAGAGTATGAGGAATGGGAAGGGGAAAAGGGAGCGACGGAGGAGAAATGGCGCCGCAAATCACATTATTATCGCGAACATGTCAAGTTTTGCTTCCGCAACCCTTGAAGGTAGGATTTATTTGCGAAGCCGGTCTTGGACGAGCATAAATGCCCTCGCATGCTCTTGAAATAAGTGAGATTGCGCCTTTTTCCTCTCGCTCCCTCACTCTCCTTCTCTCGCTGACCTCTCTCTCTCCCTGACCTCTCTCTCTCCCCCTCTCGCTGCCCTCTCCCTCTCAACCCCAGTCACTCATACTCCCTCGCTGACCAACTCTCCTTCTCTCCCCCCCCCCCCTCCCTCTCCCTCCCTCTCTCTTTTTGCTCTACAGAGTAAACACGGAGGGATAACTTTCTGACGTTTTTTTTCTTGATGTGGACAGCGGTAAGGTTTACTCAGAAACAAACGTTCAGAAGGTTATGATGCGTATACGAAGCCCATAAAGTGAACATTTTATAACTAATTGAAAATTCCGTTCTGCCAACTTTTGTAGGTAAAACTATGGAGTTAAAATAATAAGCGAACATTACGGTACTACTCCGATCAGCTAACTCGAGTTCGGGTACGGAAGTTAAGTAGCCGTTATTACGTATTATATTTCTCATTCTGTGAGACCGAGAAAAAGTTTTTTTTTTCGATTTTTGAAGGACGATGAGGTCTATCCGGTCGGAGTTTTAAAAATCTCTCCCCATCGGTTTAGCTCTCAAAAGCGAGGAATTTTAATTCCTGTTCGGATACTGATGTCGAATTATTAGCTCACACCCCTTTGAAAACGTGGATTCTTCCGAAGCCGCTTTTTATTTTTTATTTAATTGAGATAGTATGAATTTAAAATAAGTTGTTATCAAATGATAAATTGTACACTGGACGATTTCCCTTTGTTGTGTAAACTCGTAATCCCATTTTGATTAGGTAAACTTTCAGATGTAGTGCGGTGTAAGAGCCGAAACTTTTTATGCCGTAAAAAAAAACATTTTATGTGATGTACCCACGTAAAGGACGCAGGGAATTTTACAGTATAAAGTCTTAGGAAAATTCAGTGCACCCGTATATCGGACGCAGAAGTATTTTATCAACCTACTGCAAACAAAAGTATTTACCATCAGCTTGGCCAGTGGTGCACAACCTTTTTATATCAAAGGGCCGAGTTACACATTTTATCCGAGTCCGGTGGCCGCATTATGAAAAAAAATATATTGAATACATAAATTTAAGGAAAATCTGAATTAAAATTTATTTTACTACATTTTATGGGATTTTAATTTTTTTTAATTAAATGATGAAGGTTTTAAATAATAATAATAATTACAACTTAATTTGCTGCATAAATTACACTACTCATTTAAATAAGAAAGCTCTGACAAAAATTAATAGAAAATAGGTGCAATCAACCTTTCTATTTTAAAGTGAATTTAATCTGCCTCAATGCGATCCTTCAGCCAGCATTGCCGTTGTTAAACGCTTAATATGTGGTGTAATAGTTATTGTGTTCAGCCGCCTGTTCGCATATATAAGAGCTTCCAAACAGACTTATGCAAATTGCTGCCATCCGTCGTAGATTCTAATAGGATTATTTAGGAAGGCATTATAAAAATTTAGCAGAGTTCCCTCCTTAAATTTCGACCTCAGTTCATCATTACTCTGAAGGTCGATGAGTACGAGCTGTAAACTGGAGTCTGCGTCTTTATGACGCTTCAAAAGGGCTCGCAAATGTTTTTAACGACGTTTTATTCCGCTCAAAGTTTGTAAATCTCTCACTGAATGACTGCTGGATACGTTTTATCTGAGTGGCATATTTGAAACTATTCACATTGTACAGGGTGTCCATTTAATCTCTCCGATATTTTAAGGAGCTATATTTTTCAAACCAATACAGATATCATAGAACAAGAAAAACAATAAAATATATAACTAAAAAAGTTTAAAACTTGATGCTAATAAACTTTTGTGTGTGCTCCTTTAGTCTCACGGCAGATTTCTAGTCGATAATCAATTTCGGCCAAGCTGCCTTGTTGGCAAGACATTACCCGTTTCTTTAAACTTTTGATACCATTGCCTGATCGTTTTATCCATGGGAGGATCTCTGTTGTACGTCTGTCTGAATTCTCTTCGCAAACGAATCACTGATTTAAATTCAGCAAACCACAGAACGCACTGTTCTTTCACTTGTGGAGTCTCCATTGCACTCAGGCACAATGACACGTTGGTCAGAAGTGGTGTGCTGCGCAGACAACGGTGCGCACAACCATGTTGCTAACTCCCTACCTAAAACTGTTTGAGATAGGCTTCAATTCGCAGTTTGTCTTTTCTTCGATATTTCTAATTGTTAAAAAAATATAGTTTCTTAAAACGGAGAGATTAAATGGACACCCTGTATTTTTACTTTCTCATACACGAAGTATATTTAGAAAGTACTGCTATCGCGAAAAAATTCGACCTTGATATTTTGATGGAAATATACGTTTTAGTTATACCTGAGTTCGAAAAAGTGGTTATCGAAATGCCGTCTGTCTGTCTGTTATTGGCTCTAGAGCCTAACTGTAGAACGAAAATGAATGAAACCTCGTACTTAGGCATCCTATCATACTGAATAGATGTTCTGAAGAAATGGTTGACATTGCTCAATAATTAAGGGTAGTTTATTCTACGCATTTTTTACAACAATTTGATTTTCTCAAAAACGGCTCAAATAATTTTGATAAAATTTCCTACAGTTACTTATGTTTACGTCTTCAATAATATCAAATATTTCATATTTCTCAAAAAATTAATATAAGGCTAGTTTATTCTTGGCAACTTTAACAATAATTTGATTTTCTAAAAAAACGGTTGATAAGATTTTCATCAAATTTCCTGTAGTTATTTAAGGTGATGTTTACAATAATTCTACATAGTTAATATTTTTCTAAAGATAACTAAACGACGCATTAGTATATGAGAAAATTTGTACAATGTATGTTATACCGATTTTTTAAATATTTGTTGGCAGTTAGGAAAGTGACAGGTATTGTTCTTCAACAGTTGCTCTAGAAATAATGATAATTTAGTTTGGAACGCTGATACACTGTTAGGAAGTTCAAATATCAGGTGGTTTACATCTTACAACCTCAGATTCAATTCGTTTAAATGTGCAGCAATATCAGTCAAAAATACCAAGTCTCATACCCATGTTGGATGTTCGAGATGATTTACCGCTTGTCCTTTTTCTGTCAGAAACATTGTTATATCCTCGAAGAGCGATATAAAGCGTTGCAAAACCTTGCCTCTGCTAAGCCAACGGACTTCAGAATAGTACAGAACATCGCCATATTTTAAGCAATCCCTCAAGCAAATCAGATCCATTGGTCTGATCTTCCAACGGATAGAGCTCTAAGAGTCCTTCGTACACTTCTAAATCTGGTGTTACACCACGTGGGATTATACACATTTGCGAGGTTGATGTGACATCTGTCGATTCATCTACTGCCAGTGAAAAGTAAATTCACTTATTGAATAGTTCCGAAAATTTGGTTTCAAAATCACAGCAAATATCTTTCAGTCGCCGTTCCACGGTCATCCGGTTTAAGCTGATGGCTTCAAACTTCTTAACGCCATTTGTACAACATCGCTTTTGTGACACAATACTTACACATTTTTTCACAAAATCGCCATCAGTAACGGGTCGCGAACATTTAGCAATCAATTAGGATATAGCAAAACTTACTTCGACAATCTGCTCTGAAGTATCCGAACACTTTTTAAAAACATTATGTTGGGCTCTCAGTGACCGAATCAGAACAAAAACCTTTTTTTTCTAAGTTCCTCAGAAAACTTTTCATTGAATTCTGGGTGCTTTATTAGAAAATGCCGTTTTAAGTTGTACTCTTTTGGTACGCTTACAATTTGTTTACAAATTAAACAAACAATTTTATCTTTTTGCACCACAAAACAATATGTTTCAGTCCAATATTCTTGAAACACTACTTTTCCTTCTTCTAGGGTTCTTTTCTTCGTTTTCCATGTACTAGTCATTTTACGAAGTCAATTGGGGCAACTGCAAAATATTAAATTAAATGAATAGATGAATATAAAATACGGGCCCATATTCATAATCAAAAATAGAAGAAAAAGAAAGAAAGTAAACCATAAACCGCAAATTCTGGTTTCTGTTATAAATTACATTTGTCATGGAATGCGGGATTCGAGAAGAGGGAAGACTGACTTCACGTATGGCAGTTGTATACGACGACAGTTCAAATATATCCGGGACTGATTTCTTTGTAGGAAAACTGAAGTGCTTACAAGTTAGTCGAAGTATAATCCAGCAGATTGAAAGCAGCGATTCCAGCGATCCCTCCACTTTTCAATGCATGTCTGGTAGGTCTTCCATGGAATGACCTGCAGCTGCCGTGTCGTATTCTGTTTTTTCTCCGCGACGTCTTGAAATCTTTATCCCTTCTGGGTGCTTTTCAGCCTGAGTAAGAGAAAGAAGTCCCAGGGTGCCAAATCTGGTGAATAAGGTGAGTGGTGAATCACGAGGATTCTGTGCTTGACCAGGAATTCCCTGAGACGTAGGGTCGCGTGGCATGGTGCACTGTCGTGGTGGCGAAGCCAAATGCCTGAAGACCATTTGTGAGGCCGTGTCGGACGAACTGCACTTCGAAGGCGTTGAAGAACGGTTATGTAGACAGTCTGATTCATGGTCTGGCCTTGGGGAAGAATTTCGTGATGCAGCCTCGTTGGTTCACGCTGCTGATGGTCTGCCTGTTTGTGGATCATCGTCAATGGAACCGAATTGGCCAGAGAGTGCATCTTGGTATGTAAGACTGTGACTTCCAAACGAAGATGCGATCGCCAGTACAAGTACAGGGTGGGCGGAAAGTAATTGAATATATTTATACCTGTATACCACGCAAGCGAAACCTACAACACGTTTGTATCCTTATTTCTCTCAAATAAAACCTACAAGGAGACTTACTCAATACTTGCATAATTTATCGATTCAGGGGGTAAATGGGAGAACCGCAGACAGTCTGTTGAGCGCCTTTTGATTTTCGGTGCCCAGATGCCTTGCTTACCCCGCTTACCGACTAGAGCTGGCCCTGATTATAAGGCTCAGGGGGTACGTTATTTCTGCAGTGCAGCGTGTATGAATCATACCGGCTTAAGGCCCACTTCGGGGTTTAAATACAAAAAAATTAAATTTAAAAAAAGTCTCGAATGAAAATTTCCCGAGACAAGATATCCCCCACCCTCGTCCCTAGAGCGTAAGGTAATTTATGGATGATCCCATACAAATTGGGTTAGTTCTCTCCAAACTAAAAAAATCTGTCAATTTTTTTTAAATTTAGAAGTTTACGTAAGCGGCCGCGGGCCGCACAAAACGCCGTGCGGCCCGCGGGTTGTGCACCGCTGGACTAGGCACAAAAGGACCACACATAGTTTCACGTATTTTAATTATTGACTTTTAAGTGTACATCCGTTACATACGCATTGACTATTTGCGTTCAAATTTCATTATTCCTTTTATAAAACTTTTTCCAGTTATAATTTTGGGTTTTTATGATGTTACGTGTAATATATTTTTTTGCAGTGTATACAGCTGAATTTTTTCTCTCGATTTTGGAAAAAATTATGGACCCTATTGTAAGATGCACCCAGTATGTAGTTTACGCTAATTCATGAGTAATGTGGATGAAATTAAAAATTATTCCTTTTTTCTGGCGTGTATAATACCTAGGAACAGCGCCGGACCCATACACATAGAGAGGAATTCCTAAACGATGTGACAATAAAATGTATTTATCTTCTAAATTTGATTTTAATTCATGCCTTTGGTATGAGTAGCTATCGAGAAATCGTAACGCCGAAGAAACGTGAAACTACTACAGAGATAAACTCTCGATCAATTATATCATAGCATAATTCCATCGCTATCTTCCACATTATTTATCTATACCGAAAGTTTTACTTAAATATTTCATTCCAAAATGCAAATGGTCAGATGAGATTGAAATTTACTTTTTAAAATGATCTACATTTACTTGAATGCATACTTCAATTTCCGTAAAAATTAATGCAATCGTTTTTTTATTGAAAAAATAAGCAACCTTTGAAGTTTCAGAAAGTACGTTTCACCTCCACACATCAAAGGCTCTGGTCCAATTTTATTACAGAAAAGACTAAGGTGAATTATATGGAGTAGTGAAGGTTACAATGGTAATAAATAAAATTACTAATTAAATTTAAACTAAATTCTAAAAAATTATTCAATAACTTTGTTAAAATAAATTTTAGTTCTGTATTTTGTATTTTAAGCCACCCATATGAGGAAAAATTTGGTAATGATACGAGAAATATTTCAAGTGGCCATCTTAATAACAAAATATTTTTGATATCTGTCGAATTTAAATTTAAGTCTTGCGGGTATTGAGTGGAAATAGCCTCCTTCATACTAGGAATTGGCTTTTGAAACTCATTCATATCGATTGGATAACTAATAAGTACTGTTCCTATTTCTCAGTCAACTCGCACATTGAATAGCTTCTTAATGGAAATCGATAGCGGCTTTAACCTACTTTTGACGTATTACAGATAAGAGAAATCGTCATACATTTCGAATGGATGCTACTGAAGCAGTGTGTGATCCGAGTCCTAATCCTTGCTATAGGAAACAAGTAATCTTGCTATCCAACGACCATACTCGACTCATCCTTGCAATTTAAAATATATCTTTCAAGACTGAAACTTAAGTCCTATTTAATTGCATATCCTCTTTAAATAGGATTCTGAGAAATTTAAAATTATCATCAACTTTAAAGTTTTGTCATGTTAGTTCATTAAAAACATCTAACTTAGGTTTACGGTGTTAAATTTAAATATATTGGAAATGAGCAAGTGGCTATCTTTCGAATCGCCATTTCCATTTGATAAATCATAAAACAGAGAGAGGGAGAGAGAGCCCCGTCGCTGTATCACGGATAAACGAGGAAAATTGGATTTTCCGGCAGGAATTGAAATCAGTTTAAAGAGAAAAATGGAGAAAATTATTACTTTTTGCTATTATTCCCGAATTCCGATTTTTCCGCAAAACAATAACTTTTCGCAATGAGATAATGAAATCGCTCCGGCAAAATGGCCGGTGATATTTAATTGTTCCCCAGTCATCAAATCGCTGCAAAGATTGGTAAATTTGTTTTTTTTTCCACAAAGGGATTTATTTCCACGAGGGCAAAAAAAGCTTCTTTCTTTAAACTCCATTTATGACATTTTTGTGTAATCCTTTTCATCCTGTATTTAGGTTGCTTATTATCCCTCGAAATACGAAAAATCGACATCAATTTGTTCTAAAAGTTATTTTTAGATTATGGAAATTTTCTACTTATATACTTATACACCCAATGGTTTTTAAATTCTCGACTCGTTTTCACGCTCCCCTTTAATAAGAATATCCTAAAAAAATATGGAGGGAGTGTGCACATATTTTTTGGACTTCTGCAGTAATGAGTATGAATTGCGAATAATCTCCTACAAAAAAAATTTCAAACTCATAAATGCTAGTTTCTACCGTTTTATCTATTTCACTCCGGCGCAAAGAAATTTTCGAGAAAAAAGGTTATATTAAATACAACAGAAAACAAAAGCCTGATTAAATCGCCAAGGAAACGGAATCAGCACGGTAGACTCAGGGGTACAAAACAACAACAAAATAATTAGAGAAAACAAAATGGTCTGATTTTTTATGGAGCGAGGGTAAAAAGAGTCGGGGGTGAAGAAAATTAATGAAAAGTTTCAAGTTTCGGAAAGGAACTGCTTGTTAGCATTGTAGTAAGATGGAAGAAAATAAGAAGAAATGAGAAGGGACGAAGGGTTGCCTATTGGGAAAGAAAAATTAGGATGAGAAACTGTTGATGCGTTAAAAAATGTTGCGGAGGGAGCAGATTGAGGATATCCTTCCAAGGAAAATAAATGAAGAACTCATAGGAAACAACGGACTATGACGTCAAAGACAAGAAATGTTGAACTTCGGGGCGTTAAAGAAGAAAATCGTAGGGATGTTTGAGAGAATCGCAAAAAGAGACGATTCGAAAGTTTTAAGCAGGTAGATGGGGAAGAGGAAAGAATGTAAATGTGATTTTTTTCTTGCTTTTAACGGATTATTGGCGCCGGAAAGTGTTTTCTCGAGGAAGTAAGATTTTTTAAATACAGTTCAACTTCTATGATCAAGAATAACTGTAGAATTTCGGAGAACGAATCGATGAATCGGTAAAATTAATTATGGAAAACAAGAGTTTTGTTCAAGTGATGACGTCGAAGTGCGCGAGACTCAAAACACCGAACCGAAAATCACAAAACGGTGAGTTATACCGAAAGAGGGAAGATTTTTTACCTTAGAATTTTCGGTACATCATTAAATTGAATCTTAAATAAACGAATTGAAACTTTGAAAGAGAAATAATTGAGTTACATTTTTCCCGTTAAACATCTATTGTAACCTTATCTTTCGGAAAAATCTATAAAACAATTATTAATTAAGTAATATTTGGCCTGTTTGTAAAGATATTGATTGATAATAATAATTATAATGAGAAAGATACATCATACACGAGAGATATTTTTCAAGAATATTTCTTAAATATTATGCACAATATATTTCTTAATTTATAAAATAAAAATTACGGGTTCAATTTCATTTATTTAAGGTATATCGAAGTGTTTCTCAAGTAATATAATGAATTCTATTTATGTAAAATATTATTAGTCATTGTTCCTGAAAGGAAATAAGAACTTGTCCCTAAACTTCATGGTTATCATAATTAATAAATTTTAATGTTCACTGTCGTAAATGTTTTACTGACTCTTTTTCAGATAAAATGAGCAAAATATCACTTACCATATAAAAGAATGCCAAAGCAAATAAAGATTACCAGTGTTGCTAAATTATTTAGAATTACATTTAAGCTCATTTGCTGCACACAATCCAGATATGAATGGAATGGGGTATTTTCACCTTGTATTTCTATAAATTCAATGGCAATAACATACACAAGAATATTCACGATAAAATGAAAAAATCAGGAAAACTATCTTCTAACTTTATAATTTTCTTGTTACCTTTTACTGTGCAGACTTATAATACAGGAGACAATTACCCCAGGACGCACTACGTCTTGGTGAATAAAATGCCTCTGTTGAGCATTCTTATGAATTAAATTCGTACAGTTTTGCGGTTTATTAATTTCACATTCTTATCCGTTTTGCGTAACAGAAATTTATATATATATATATATATATATATATATCACCACCTTCTATCCCGGCATCCACGATACCCTAAAAAGCATTCTAAAGGCAGCCCACCCAATCCTCACTTCCTCCCCCAACCAGGTCTCCTTCCCCACACCCCCAATCCTCTCCTTCCGCAGACCTCCCAACCTTGCCAACATCTTGTGGAGAAAAGAACCCCCATCACCCACTCCTCTGCACCCTGCAGGGTCCCACCCCTGCCGCAGACCACGATGCCAAACATGCCCTATAAACCCACCCTCCAACTCATTCTCAAACCCCACCACCAACATCACCTACCCCATAACATCCCCTACCAACTGTACCACCCGCAACGTCATCTACATACTAACCTGCACCCAATGCCCCGCCTTTTACGTCGGACTCACCAGCAATTCCCTCAACATTCGCATGAACGGCCATCGCAACAGCGTTAGTCTTAAACGACAGCTTCTTAAACGACAGCTACCCGTGGCCATTCCTGCAAATAATCACAATCTCAGTTTCAATGTTTGTTTCACGGTGAGGGCCATCCGCGCCCTCCCGGGCGACGCTTCCGCCCCCCAACTCCGTCAATGGGAACTGGCCCATATCCAAATCTTAAACTCTTTCTCTCCTCCCGGCCTCAATATCCGTTAATATCTCCTTCTTTCCACCCTCTCTTTCCCCCCCTTCCCCCTTCTACATCCTCCAATCCCCGAACTTTCCACGCTCCCTTCCCTTCCACCCCCACAACTTCACCCCAGTGTCACTGCCATATCAGTTGTCTCTCTTGTGCTGACGAAGGGATCATCCCGAAAGCTCTAACCTCTACAAATGTCTCTCTCCAACACCCCAGCGGCTCTACTTCCGGTAATTGTTCACTGGGTTTCCTTCAACACCTAGTTGCCCTAAATATCCTTACTTACGTTTCCTCTTCCGTAGTATATATATATATATATATATATATATATATATATATATATAAATTTCTGTATATATATATATATAATAAGTGTTATATTTTAACGTTGCCTACTAATTCTTAAAACTTAGCTAATTTTATAGCCGTGGACCTTCCTCGAAAATTATCATATAATAAATCGCACGACGATTCAATAAATATATCTTTGAAACTATTATAAATTATATTTTGAATTTTTTGAATTTTTCTGCCATCGAAACTTGAAATAAGACAGATGGGCTTGTAATTTATTTGAACTGTCGAACAGTTCTCTACCGAACCATCCAATTAAATTGATATTCTATCGAACTATTCATCCACCGAAAAATAATTCAATATAGCACGATTTTAGAAAACCATTAAAACGAAAGATATGACAAAAATTTCGATTTGAATTTTTCGATTTATACGCACCTCCGTAGGAAATTTCGCTCCGGATCTTCGAGCGATAAATAGAAAGAAGAATTCTCTTTTCCATCCGCGCGGTAAAACCAGGCAAAAACCAAGTCCCTGTAACGAAGATTAGTAGGCTCCCGAGCCTAAAGAAATTTACGAGTTATCTGCCCGAGAGAAATAATTGGACGAAAGGCTTTCCGTCTTCATTTGCCAACGAAAAACAAATACTTCGCAAGCGTGGAAACATCCCTTTGTAATCAAGAGGACTCGCTTGTTCGAGAACTCATGAATATTCGTTACAAGGTTGAGAGAGCGTAGCAATCGCTACCCAACACAGCTCTCTCTCTCTCTCTCTGTCCTCCCTCCCACTTTCCCGCACCCTGTACACTGTTCCACCCTCTCGGCTCCCCCCGCTCCCTCCCCCTCCCCCAAAGTTTTATTCCCCAAACCCTAAGGCGAACGGACCTATTAAAGACAAAAAAATCGCATTGTTATTTTATTCGACAAATGGGAAAACTCGTAAACGCTTACGGGGACCACTTGCCCTAGAAATATAAACCGCAGAAATCGGACACAGCGGAATGGAAAAATGATGGAGAGAGGGTGGGAGTAGGGAGAGGAGAGAGAGGAACAGAGAATAGGGAGAGAGCAAGGATAGAGGGAAAGAGGGAGGGCTAAGGAAAGAGAGTAAGGGGGAGGGAGAAGGGGGTGTGAGAAAGGAGGAGAGGGGAGAAAAAGGGAGGAGGAAGAGGTAGAGAGAGAGAGGAAGATGAGGAAGGGGCGGTAGATGTAAGAAGAGAGAGATGGAGGGAGGGAGTGGGGAGGAGAGAGGGGGGTACAGAGCGAGAGGAAGAGAGAGAGAGAGTAGATAGAGATTAAGGAGAGAGAACCAGAAAGAGGGAGGGAGAGAGGGAGGGAAAGGGGGAGACAGATGGGAGAAATAAGGAGGGTGAGAGATTAAGAGGAGATGGGGGAATTAAGAGGGAGGAAGAGAGAAATGGAGGGAGAGGGTGAAGAGTCAGAGAGGGAGGTACAGAGAGAGATGGGAAGATAGATGGTGGAGGCAGGGGAGAAATAAGGAGGGAGAGAAATGGAGAGAGGGGGAAGGAGAGACAGCGGGGGATGTAGACATGGAAAGATTAAAAAAAATGGATCGCACGATGCCGTGCGTCCAGGTGTATATCCCTCTCACATGGCATCACTCAGTTTAAAGAAGAAGCAAAAACTTCTCCCTGGCTCTCTCCCTCACACTCATATATTTTCCAAACTCAAATATCTAACCTTAACGCAAAAACAAAACGACCAGGCAAACTGTAATAGGCGGTTTGTTTGTTAATCGGACATATCCCCAATACCCGTATTCCGTTTATTCGATGAGCCTCGTTTAAAACGCTTTAATATCAAAAAAGCCTCGTCGTTATGTATCGTTGGATGGAAATCTGAATATTTCAACTCCAGGAAATCCTCAAAGTCGAATGCGACCTCGCAAGGCCGCAAACCGTTACCATTTACATTATTAAGAAATAAAAAAAATATGGAGGAACGAGCGAGATGAGAGGCGGAGAGATGGGGGTCGGAGGGAGGGGTGCAACGAGGAGGGAGGCGTGGGGCGTATAATGGGGAGGGGGGAGGAGGGGGGGGGGGGAGGAGGGGGATCGGTTGCTCCAGGAAGCCTACCACAGGGTACGTTATTTGACGGACAGCAAATGTGATGGATGTCGCAGGGCGACGCTGCCTGCTTCACACGAACGTCAACTGTTACTTTTTTTATTATTTCTCTTCGAATTTTCAAAAGGACGGCGTGGCAGTCGTTTCAGTATCTCGTGAGCATATACCGGGACAGAATGGGATGCGGCGTGGGGCTTGGGGGTTCAGGGGGATGAAGTAGGTCATACACCAAAGGGAAGGTCAGGACGGACAGACAGAGAGAGAAGGGAGGAGGGGGAGAGGCGGTGAGAGATGGAGGAAAGGAAGGGGTAGGACGTATGGACACCGTAAAATCTCTTCGCCCGTAAGCATTCAAGCAGATAGGACGGTTATATGGAAGTTAAGCGAGATACGGAGAAAATTATATTTCTCGACGCTATTTCTCACGAAAAAAAAACGTCTTGTACCCTTTCCTATATCTCCTTCACGGACATTACCGATGTACCGAGACTTATTTGATTAGACGTGGAGTTGAGTGGTCTGGTCGGGGCACGACCGCCCGTAACACGTAGTGGCGCTGTCGAAAAAAAAAAGCGTTCACGTCTTATGCAGGTACCGAGTGGTATTAAAAAAATCAATTTAAAAGCTGTGACCCGAATCTCGTAAGGATAAAATTTTCTTCTTACCCTACTTCATTGCGCCAATAACCATCATTTCCACTTCACCTATTTGCCGACACTTTCGTAAAGTAAGCAATACATCTTTAGAAAATGCGGATGCTCTCAAAACTCGGGTTAAATATTTCAAATTACCATGGCGGAAAATAATTAATTTCAAATGTTTAATTGAGAGTCTGATCAATCATAAAAATTCAAAACAATTTGAGACGAACTGTAATCCAAACAATCTTTATATTATTGCGATCCTGAAATTAAATCCCACTTTTTTAGCGAGACTATCATAGACCAACGGAGCTATAATATTTTATTTCTTTCCAGCGAAATTTTTCGGAGATGGAATTTCTCCGGGTGCTATAAATATGACGATAAAACTTCAATGGTAGAACATGTTCGATATTCTACTATTTTTTATCGTAATACCTCCTTAAAGGATCTCTAGCTGATCTGACGATAGAATACAGGACAACTTATTCGTTTCGTTACTAAAAGGATTGCTTTTTCGAGGAAGTTTCTCACTGAAATAAAATTCAAACGACCGACACAGAACACATATACAGGTATAATGACACCTATAGGGATAGGAACCACACTAAGAGAGCGTTGGAAAACTGCCGTGCACGATTGAAGCCGGTTTTTTATTTTATCTCAGAGCTTCAATTTATAGCTTTTTAAATTTCTCGCCATCAACCGACGCTCGTTGGGGGGGAAAAAATATACATATATGTGTGTGTGTATATATATATATATACATGTATGTATATATACGTATGTATATATGTATATAAAAGCCGTAAGCGCAGGATGACTTATCTGTAGTCACTATCGCCTCTTTCATGCTTACATAAAATCTGATTTTGCTCCTATTATACCATGATATTGGACGCCGTGCGTGGTTTTTCAATCGTTATAATGTATTAGTTTCGTTATCTAAGGCGAGTGATTTAGTAAAACTCTACCCATTCGTAAAAGCTCTCTTCCGGTTGCGTGCTAAGAACGGTCGATGGTCGTATGCTATCGAAGTATTTGCGCAAAATCTCCTGTCTCTTTTTTTCGATACGATGGAAAATGCGGAATATATAGCGTGGAAAATTGCTTCTTCTCCGAAGAGCACGCTAGCTGAATTGTTTAATTCATTTTCCCACGGAACATGCCCTGACTGCAATTTCCGTAATTATAGCAACGTTTTATTTGTAATAATAACCAAAAATTGGCCACTTGCCATTGTCGTGTGTAAGACAATAAATGTGATGAAAGGCTATATTAAAAGACTTTTTATCGGCAGATTGTAAAATAGTTATTTGGGGGGGGAAATTTACGCCGATATGAGCATATTCCTTAATAAAGGCCTTGGTTGTTATTATGCGGCTCCTTTATCATGCATTAGACGATATTAAACGAAAAATCGTAGAATTAGGACAGTTAAACACAGCATTTAAGCATATCTCCAAATCCAGCAGGTGGAAGTAAACTGTAGGTCGAATTACTGTTATTGTCTTCCTAAATAATTTGACGATATTATTTTTTACTAGTGCCACGACAGCGGATTGATTAATTTTGGAATATTTTTCGTGTGAAAATGAAGGGAAAATTATTAAACATAATATTTATTTAGTTTCCAGACGTCCCGTAAATACAGGATTGTCCACTATTTCACTGTCTTAGTGTCCCGTAAAAATTTCGTCGGGACGTTTAATTGTCTCGTATTTCAGAAACTCCGACGTCAAGCGTAAATATTCCTATCTACAGTGTTGATAATACAACGTAAGAATTGGCCGCCACGAGTGCCAACAACGTTTTCATGTACTAGGTTAATTAAAATAGGAGAAATATCTTTTGTTAATGTATATTACAAAGTTTTTTATTTTTCATTTTTGTACTGCAATTTTTAGATTACGCTATTCTTTATTTTTTAATAAATCCATTTCGCCGCGGAATAATCGACGCCATTAGGTTTATTACTACTATAAACAACCGCATACACTGCAGCGCAACATTTTTTTCTTTACAGTTTTAACTGACTCGATGGAGGAAATATATGCTCATATTCGAAGGTAAAATAATTCAAAAATTTAGTTTGTCGATAGTTTGTGTCGATAATAAAATCTGGATTAATCAGTCAAAGAATTATCAAGAACGTCTTATGGCTAATATGAAATTGATGCATCAGATTTCTCCAAACGCCATACAGTGATAGTGAAAACCAAATCCGAATTTCGGCTACAAGTCTGCCATCATCAGCGGTGATTCAATGGATTTCTGTGAATACTTACTAGTCGTAGAATAATTAAGTTTTTATCGATTTACTTATAAGTGCAGAGCCCCCGATAATTCCGTTAAAATTTTCATGAAATTTCATAATTTTTACCTGTCGAAATGTGTAAACGTTTTTTTCATATAAGTTATTCACTATGAATTATCTCGTGAAAATCCTGCGCAGTCGCCCTTGAACTCCTTATTTGTACCGGAAATATTATGGCATTGTGTCTAGGGCATATCCATTTGTCTTCTGAGTCACGATGGAACAATTTCGAGAACGCCAAATTTATTTTTTGGGATGTACTAGGAGTGCGACAATGGTGTAACCATAGTGGAGCGTGAGAACAGTTTCATCGAATTTCTTAAGAGAAATAAGTAACGAAACAGCAGAGGAATCCATTTTCGTTGCCTCGCTAAAACGAAAAATAAATGGAGTTTTCGAGAAAGTTTATCTTTCCTTTTACTGTTAATGTTTTAATTTTTCATTTTTGTACCGGAATTTTTAGATTACGTTATTCATGATGTTTTTAATAAAGCGACTGACTGAAAATGTTGGCTTTTTGGTCTTTTTTTCAGTGTCCCATATTTTCAAAACCGACGTTTGGCAACAATATAATTATCCGATGTTCATTTTATCATAGAAAAACTAACATTTGAGACTCACAAAAATATAATGAATCGTAGAGGCTTCTAATTAGTAATGTTCTTTAATAAAAGGATAAATAGGATTGCTATGTATTCCAGATACAATTATTACTATAAAAGAACTAGAAAATTTTAATTTGTTTAACCTTGATGTCAAAAATTCGATACACCGAGCCATTATAAAATACTACCGTTGGACATATAAATAATTCCAATTGAAAGGTCAACCCTAAATAAATATTATTTCTTACTAATATTTGGAATACAAATACTAAGTTGGATTAGTAGGAATAGATTTATCGGACCGAATATCTGATGCTGCAATACTGGATTTATTCTAACTAGCTTCGTCACAGCATTTTCAACTGAAACAATGCCATTTACAAGCAATTTTGAAATTGGGTCGAGAATGATAGCCTTCAATGGAGCGAAAGGCATGCAATTCCATAGTGATGGTTTGAACATGAAGCTTTGTTGCAAACTAATCCTGGTTGTTGAAGCTATAAGCTATAACCTACTTTAGCTCTTACATCAGCACGATCTTCGGATCGGCTGTTAATACGACTATGGATGAAATCAACCCATCACGACATATGGTAACACATTTTCAGACTCTCGAAAACCTTCCAAGGAACATAGGCAAAGGCTGATGAGAGAGATTCTACTGAATTGTAATATCTGCTGCAATACGAAGTAGGGTTTCCATGTCCTAGATTTAAAGATTCCGTACTAGTTAGTGATACACTGTCTTTATCATCCACGTGCTACATTTTCCAATTTTAGTAATGTTTCCTTCATGATACTGAATAAAAATTCAAGTAGTCTTAGTTTTCTTGCGATAAAAGTTGAAAGCCATTTAGCAATAAAAAACGAAGAAACAATATTAGTATTGAGTTATATTGACTTTTTGTCGTTTCTCCAACCGTGAAGAAATTTTTGGATAAATATAATTTGTTAGGTTTTAGTACGATATAATTATAATAAAGATGTCAACGTTAAACTTTAAATGTTCTTAGCTCAATTTTCAGGATGGATTGCGATAAAAATATTAAGAGGCTACAACTGACTTATGATATAAAATAGAAAATATTCTTAAATAATGCACGCATAATATTTGAGGAAAACTTCACCACCAAATTGTCTGAATTTAAACAAGAATTACTAGAACAAACATACCAAATGTTAGCGGTAGTAGAGTATGTTACAAAACAAAATATCTAAATTACTATTATAATAAAAAAGTATTACTTAAATGTAAGATGTATCACTGAACAAGTGGAGCAAAAGCCTTCGTTGTTTTTTTTTGTTCAAAGTAGAAGCAAAAATTTCTGAATATTAATAAGGTTTGATCACATGACTTCACTTCTGTCAAAAATAAGATGTTAAATTCGATATACCGTACTAAGCAAAAATAAATAAATATTAATAAAAATGTTATGAATTTTATCGGATAATTAACATTACTGGAATCTTAAATATTTACTTATCATATATGTATCTGCATAAAAATCAAAATTTCCAGATAAAATCGATCTAAGAAAATTAAGGTTCAAGTGGCACTTTGCAGAAATTTCTAAATTGGTCTTTTCTTAAATTAAACATCTCCGTATTTCAAAACAATAAAGTTAGATGATAAAGAATAAGAAAAGGTAAGCTCTTGAATTGCCTTCTTCGCATCAAAGAAAAACAAAAATCTTGCCGGGAATGTACTACCTCCACGCTCTCATAGCCTAAACCAGGGGTTCCCAACATTTTCGATGTGGCGAGTTGTATCCTATAATATCTAAAGAGCACGACTACACTTCCGTAAGAGTAGTAATGATATTGAATAAAATCAAATCAACATCAAAGTTATTCTTAACCCTTAAGTAGGCGCACTTGCGCATGGAGTGCGCCAACGCTTTTTAAAATGCTGGCAATTTGTAAAGATTGCTTCATATACATTGTTGTCTTATGTAACCTATCTGTACTGCCTGACTAGTCGAACAAGCTGTTAGCAACCTTTTAGTTATTGTTCTTGAGGAGCAAAACATACGCAAAGCTATGTGCGTCGCTTCTGCTGTGTTAAACACGCATCGCGATTCGCCTGTAAAATTTTAATAATTCAATAACGTAATTTTTTTAGCATTTTTTTTCCTTTTTTTTACAACTTTGGACCTAAAATGGCGCTTATGTAAATATAATATGATAAAAAATGTAATTCTATAATGCCATATCGTACTAAATATATCTTGAAAACTTATTTGGTGTATAATGTAGAAAATCCTAACAATAACTTCAACAATGACAATTATAAATCATAACATGCATTAAAACACTGAATAAAGAAAAATTGGAATGAATCCATGGTTATTATTACTGTATACATTCGCGTTTTCCACGAAATGCAACGGTGCACTCAGTGCGTGATTTTTTTGACACGACCAGTTAATGGTTAATGATCTTGAATACGTTTAGAAAGAAATCAACCAAGCAAACTAAATTATTGCTCCTAAGAAATGGGATATTAATTACCGTAGAAGAGCACAGTAAGGCTATCAAAGAGGACAATGAGGCTTTCAAAGAGCACAGCGGCGCTCCCGAGCGTCAGGTTGGGAACGCCTGGCCTAAACCACGATCTCTTAGCAATTGCTGTTCCAGTCTTATCATCATAAATAGTCAATCCCATGTAAATTTCATACGGACGGTAATTTCAAATGTTGCATTGGAGAAAAATGTTAAGGAAATATGCTGGAAAATCCTCCCTTGATTTCTATTTTAAGGACCTATTTTTCCTTTTTGGACCTTGTCACTCGTACAATATTCACATAAATTAAATAATGAATATCCTTAAGTAGGGATTTGTTTTCGTAACTAACATTAAGTTTCACTTTTCCAATGGAAAAGAAGTTTTACTCAGCCGTCATTGGTGTAACCGAACAAATCATTCCCTTTCCCATAAAAAAATGTAGAGAACTGAAAGATTTTTTACCCAGTTTTCATCGCCTACAAACCTGACAAATAAGAAGACTCGGAAGTCTTCGTTGGTTTACATAAACCGCTAAATATTCTTCCCCATTCAGACTTTTCCTCGTATCTTTCTACGGTGAATTCTCCTTAAAGGAGATTGTGACCGAAGTAAAATTTCCTATCGATAAAATAAAGTTTCGCCGTCTGTCAGTCCCTATCTCTGGAGAGAATTCTCCGGAAAAAATATTCGGTGCTACGCGCAGTCTTTCACAGACACACTAAACCTCTACGCCGACTTCCTTCACCTCCTCCACCCATCTTCCTCCAACTCGCAGAACCTTCCCACCAATCCATTCCCAATTTCCTTCCCATTTTCTACAATCTCCCTCTCACCCATCACTCTCCGCTTCGCCTTCCACCCACCCAAACTCCCGCTACGCGACCCTAGTTCGGATTTCGCCAATCTCCATTGCACCCTTTCCTCCCTTTCATCCTCTTTCTCCTGCCATCTCATTCTAATATCCTCCATAGGGCCTGGAAGTCGAATGAAGAAATTTTCCTCCCACAAAAGACGTAGTCGCGGATTCAAGAGCCTTCCAAAGAGATGAAAAACGGTCATATTTCGTTACTCATCATTACATTTTTGCGCCTTTTTGCCTATTATTCTCGAAATTGGTAAGAGGCGACAGTACGAATAAAAAGCTTAATTCCCTCTATTCCCTTTCCCGCTTTCCAATCTCCTTCCGTCCCCTCCTCTCCCCTATTTCTTATCCCCTCCTTTATTATCTCCTTTTCCTTTATTCCCTCCAATTCCCTTTCCCCACATCTTTCCAAACCTACTTCATAAATCTCACCCATATTTATCTTCTCTCATTACAATCCTCGCGATCCCATTTTCAATTTCCTCGCCTCCGTCCTTTCTCTCTTTACTCCACCGTCCGACGATTCCACACCGGCCATATTTTTATCCTCCGACTCCTTTCATTTTCCCTTCTATCTCCCCCCCCCCCCTCCCCAATGCCGACCGTCCCATCTTCTCTCCATTTTCCCTCCCGTCTCGCTCTCTCCCTCTTCCTATCCTTCCGACGCATCCGCTTCCCTTTCGTCCCTCTCCTGTCACTTATTCTCACAAATCCTTCTCCCGTTCCTTCGTCCTATTTTTTTTCAGTCCTCTCCTTGGAGACAAATACTGCGCCAAGTCTGCGGAGGATATGAAGATTCTTTATTACGCACGTGAACGCGCAAACAAGTCGGGACGGCGGAAAGCGATGTCGAAGAAAGGGAAAGTAGAAAGGCGAGAAGAAAGGGGAAAAGGACGAGAGAGATAAGAGCTCCAATTGCAAAGAGAGAGAGGGAGAGAGAATGTGTAAACGAGAGAGAGAGTGAGATGAGAATGAGAGAAAAAGAGAGCAGGACGGTCGGCAGAAATTACGGCGCCAGCTGCCGTTGAGATATTCCACAGTTTATTTTTCAGTTTCCCTCCTCTCTCTCTCTCACTCTCTCCCTCCCGCACCCTTTTATCCCGACGGCCGCACCCTCCTCCAGCACCCCCACGCCTTTATATCGCTACCTCTCCGCTGTGAGGTTCCTTCCACGCGGATATCGTAACACTTTCTCCCACCTAGCGTGCTTTGCCACACTCACACGCTCCCGCAGGACTCTCGACATAAGCCTCGACCGCACGCAATGCTACGGGAATCAATTTCCGAATGCCTATCGGAATTATAGGCAAACAATCAAAAGTGCCAGACGCACGCGAATATAGGAATCTCGCCAAAGGGTATTCAGAAGAGTGTTTGAGGGAAGGGGTAAAGGATATGCCTGGGGTAAAGTGGAAAGGATGTGTAGGAGAGAGAGGATGAAGAAGGGAGAGTGGGAAGGGTTGAGGAAAGGGGAGAGAGGTAGAGAGACGGTGGGAGTGGGAGGTTAAGGGATCCAGACGAGAAGGGTATATAAGTGAGATCGGGATGAGAAGGGAGGAGAAGGAAGGGATTATCCGGGATCATTTTAGTCCGAGTAATAAGTTGCCGGAGAAGTAATATGCTCTCCTTTTCCCCCTATCTTCTCAGTTGAGGGCGTGGCATCAATGGCATCGACAATTAGGAGACGTCGTAACGTATATTCTCTTCGGAATGTCGGTTTTCTCGGAAACGGCTTTACGATGTCTGACTTATAAGGGAATTGGGAAGTTAATTCGGGAGTTGGGAGATCTTTTCATTTGGGAAGGGATTTGGAAGAGACAAAAGGTTCTCGGAGAACAGGATAATGCGAAATAATGAAGAATCTTTTATCAAACGGATGTTTCTCCTGTGGCTGTGTGCGGGTGCGTGTGCGTGTGTGTGTGTGTGTGCGCGTGCGTGCGTGCGTGTCTGATTCGATAAAATGTTTGGTTTGTTTAAAAAAAATTAGTTTTTCTCTAACTCGGTAGCGATTTTTTAATTTGACCTTTGCCTCGCTTGAACCAAATTTTCGAACGAAGCAGGAAAAGAGTTCAAAATTAAAATACCCCTATTTTCATCGCCCAACCGCAGACATTCGAACCTACGGCATTGCAGTCCTTAATAATCGAGTCAACGAAAATTGAGTAGTATCGAGTGTCACCGCTGATTTGCCATAAGAAAAAACAAATATACATTGCAATTCTATATTTCTCGTACGTAGAACCGTGAATTTCACGACTCGTAAAAAAATCCAATAATATAAACTCTTCTCATAATTAGCTGTGTGCCTATATTGATTGGCACTTGTACTTAGGACGATGAAACTTTGATCTGCAATCTAGTTATACAACTTGCCTTTATGAGTAACATTTTAATTGGCACTATTCAAACATGAACGTTTTTTAATTATTCCTATCCTTTGCCTTTTCTGTATTGACAGAATAAATAATTTACAGGAATAAAATTGAGAATTTCAACATCTATATTATCGGGAAACATCGGTACGGAGTAATTTTTACAAATTCAGTGTTAATTTTTACTCGAATTCATTCACGTACGTATATCTGATAATTCCATAAATAAACTATACAATCAAGATGTTGCCGAATGGCTTAACCGTGGATACCAAAACCAAGGATGTATGGAAAAAAGTGAGTTCGGTATCTGGCATACGACATTTGAAAGAGAATCATTATGTACATTTATTTTTTTTAAATAGCAATTATCTGTAATTAACAATAATAATAATAATAAAATTAGTAAATAAATCTATTTCTAATGAGTAAAATACACACCGGGGATAGTTTATAAATCTTATTAGAGCTGTTTAAAAATAAGGAAACAATGCGTGTATCCTAAAGCCGGCACAGCTGCAAGACTCATGTGCAGCTGTATACTCCCAAAATTTTACCGTGGATAGCTATAACTATGAACAACAAACTTCCAGGTAGCGAGGGCTTACCACACTGGAATTAAAGCTATAATTCCGAGAAAACGCTACAGTACACCGAAAAGGCAATTTTCTATATTTCAGTACCTCGATATAAATTAATCTAATTTAAGAAAATAGCTTGAAATCGATCCCAATTCCCACATTAAATATTTCCGCACGATTAATTTGAAATTTCCATTCGCGAAATGACATAATTTACTCTAATCTATATGTCGTGCATTCTGTGAAATAAAAAACTCATGAAATTAATATCACAAGACAAAAATTTTAATTGGAGGGGTATAGGTACTGATAAACAAAACAATTTGGTAGAACAGTTCCGTGGTATTATCAAGGACAAAAACGACCTAAAACGTATAAATGATTCAATTTTCAATCGGGTGTTTTATTTAATTATAATCACTCAAATATGAAAAATGCTGTGAAAATGCTGTTCTTGCGGTATTAAACAACCAAGATAGTTCTTCGTGTGATGAGAGACATGTTACATGAAAGAATTCTTATGTAATTAATAGCATAATATCCTTTCAATAATACGCTTTAACAAAGTATAGTGAAAAGGTGTGCATGCAATACTTCTTAAATAAATATAAACAAAAAGAATCTAATAATGTAGTATTATGTTCTTTCCAATGTTATGCGTGTGCTCGTATTTGAAAGCATATGCCCCTGTATAAATATCAATTATGCGTCTGCAGATAGTGGGGGTGATCATGTATGTACTCATGTATGCATTTATGTATGTATGAATATATTACCAATCCTCAAGGTGGAAGAGGAGACTGATCTAGTATTATTGTCGCCCCAATAAAGATGTTATTCAATTCAATTTAACAGATAATTTTAATCCGACAAACAGTTTATTCATATCACAAAAATACGTTAGTACTGCAAGATATCAACACATGAACGAAGTTACACTGGGCTATCTACAAGTTCATAAATCGCATTTAAAGAATGAGTTGATATGGCCAAACTGAGCGTCCTACAAATTGATGAGTAAGTCATCTTTCGGAAATTCTCGCGCTACTTTGAACCTAGTCACGTCATGTAAAGTGAAAGGCTACCAAATGACTCACCAGGAAAAACTGTATGAACACCAAGAAATTCTTTATGATAGGACCGCGAGCCAACTGGATTACTCTCCCCCGCATGCCAATGCATATACGAATTTAAGAGTACAGAATAATTTTCAGGTTTAATTGAAAATCTTTGCACGTATAGATAAAAATAACATTCCATTTTAAAAAGTGACTGGGTGCACATTTTTAAAGTGTTAACCAGACTAGCTTCTTCGAATAAATATGCTTTGAACATTCACTATATAAGAGATAAATTCCACAAATTAACGCCTTAAACCACGGATTTTGTTGACTATATACTTCGAATCCCGATTTCAATTGCCCACTTGTTCTTTCTAAAGTAGAATTAAAACATTTAGTGTGCCAACACACGACTTTCTCCATACCTGTAGCATTCTTATATTTAAAATATCTGCATGTCTCTATACTTTGTTTACATAGATTCGCGGGCCATAGAAGAGTTCTCGTTTGCCGTATACGGCCCTTTGACCTATCCATCACGCACACAATCGTAATGTAGTTGGCGTTTTTCCCGCATCGAAATTTTGGCGCTACAATCGAAGAAGCTAGCGATGTACTCTCGATTTTTTCTGAAACTATCGAGTTATGAAAAAAATGTTTCAAACAAAACTTGTAGAAAATTTTATTGCTTACAACTTTTGTAATAGGACATATGTAGGTAAATAGATTTCTAAAGGAGTTATTTGAAAAAAATCTGATGTGCCCAACACATGACTTTCTCCATATTTGGGGTATAGATATTTAAATTATTATGAATAGAATTATGAGGCAAAATTATCATTTCGTATCATAAAAGGATACAGTCGTCCTTATTTCCGTAAATTATATTTTGAATATGTTTACAGAATTCACCGCTATGTGGTGGTGGCGCTGTATACTGGTATTAAGAAAAAGCAAAATATCTCCGAAATGGATGGTTCTACGAAAATTTGTCTCAAACAAAACCTGGAAGAAATATTATTCTCTACAACTTTGGTCCTCAGGCAGATTACCAATAACTACGTTTTTAAGGAGATATTTGAAGGAAACCGAAAAAACCGATTATTTATAATTAATTCCTAAACAATAACTGTTATGGAAAATTGTTTAAAATGAAAGTTGTAGAAAATTACATTCTCTATAAGGTTTTTATAGAATTGTATATACAATAACGATGTTTTAACGGAGAAATATCGCAAAAACCGAATCGGGTTTCGAATAAACCAAGACTTTCGATTAACCGTTATTGTCCAAAAACTAATCAGTTCTTTGTGCTAATGCTAAAGTGTTATATATGAAGTTTGGTAAGGATATGGCAAGTACTTTTTGAGTTAGAGCGCCCAAAATAACATACGCATACGCACACGCACACACGCACGCACACACACACAGACATTCCGAAATTAGTCTAAACGTGTTCTAGGGATCTCGAAACGTGTATTTCCGTTGAAATCTCGAAGTCGATTTTTTTCATGAACACAATACTTTCCCATTACTACGTATGGAGAAAGTAAAAAGCAAAATATCTCCAAAATGGATGGTTCTACGAAAATTTGTTTCAAACAAAACTTGGAAAAAATATTATTCTCTACAACTTTAGTCCTTACGAAGAATACAAATAACGACGTTTTTATGGAGATATTTGACGGAAACCGAAAAAAACGATTATTTATAAATAATTCCTAAACAATAACTGCTATGGAAAATTGTTTCAAATGAAAGTTGTAGGAAATTACATTCTCTATAACCTTAGTATGGAATTGTATATACAATAATGAAGTTTTAAGGGAGAAATATCGCAAAAACCGAATCTGTTTTCGAATAAACCTCGACTTTCGGTTAACCGTTATTGTCCAAAAACTAATCAATTCTTTGTGCTCATGCTAAAGTGTTATATATGAAATTTGGTAACGATATGTATACATTTGTATTCATTGACCATTACAAAATATGTAGAAAATATAATTTCCTACATCTTTCATGTGAAAGAATTTTCCATAGCAGTTATTGTTCAGGATTTATTTATAAATAATCGGTTTTTTCGGTTTCCGTCGAATATCTCCTTTAAAACGTCGTTATTGGTCATCTTTGTGAGGACCAAAGTTGTAGAGAATAATATTCCTTCCAAGTTTTGTTTGAAACAAATTTCCGTAGGACCATCCATTTCGGAGATATTTTGCTTTTTCTTAATTTCCAGTATACAGCGCCACCACCATGTAGGGGTGAATTCTGTAAACATATTCAAAATATAATTTACGGCAATAAGGGCGACTGTATCCTTTTACGATACGAAATAATAATTTTGCCTTACAATGCTATTCATAATAATTTAAATATCTACCTATACCCCAAATATGGAGAAAGTCATGTGTGGGCCACATCAGATTTTTCTTTCACATATTAGGACTGGAAGCAAAACTGAGTTGTAAATAGCGACATAGCTCTCATATAAAATTCCTTTTTATTTTCTCTACAAAGAAAACAATTAGTATGACATCAGGTTCATTATGATAATTCACAACATACATATTACACACACTCCCGATAATGTTTGACTCAAAACTTTTCTATTCTTCCTTTCAATATATCCTTACTGTTCACATGAGTATCCCTAACGGAAATCCGCCTATAAAAATTCTATCTACTCTTAACTGCAATATATAACACGCAATGATAGGATCTGCCAGTGAGAACCGACAATTGGATCTTCAAAAGCGGATGCCGTTGAACCAGTGATTCCAAATTTTGTCCGTTACGGTGACCCTTAAACAATAACCTTAGGAATGTTAACAATCTCCTCAAGATACGCTATTTTAAATAACAAAATTCAAAATAATAGACACTGCTTTCTGGAGTTTTCGAGGAGTATCTCCTGATTGATTACCTTATCAAAGGTCATAATCACAGGGATTTAATGCGCCTTTCTGGTTCATACGCTGAATGATACGAACAAAGGGGAATTAATGTAGGAATTCGAGGAAACACGCAACGATGTGCCGTTACGCACACAGTTTGTTTGGTGATAATTAATGAACGCTGTTTCATTTTGCTGTCATCTCCATTATTCACTATATATGGTCCTCTCTGGCTTCCTCCTGTTTCAAAGAATTCAACATAACATGGAGTAGTCTTTCTCCCGATAAAGAGACGGACGATACAAAAAAGTGGACATCCAGGGCGGACATTACAGGACGGGAATCAGGCTTTAGAGCATCTATTGTGAAAGTGTGTTGAACTATTGGGGAATTGTTTAGAAAAATTAATAAAAATTGGCTAACAGAAAAAAGTAAATGCGAGTCATAGACTTTCGAGTTACAGGGTTCTACCCTTGACCTTAGATAGCTATATTTTTGCTGAAATTAAGAAGGAAAAGTTAGAATGGTAAAATTTCCTAAATAAGCAGTTAGTGATTTTTACGAAATATGCCATCAAAACTGCATCTACATATGATAAAGGAAAAATCTCTAAAGAATAATCATTTGAATAAAGACTAATAGCGAATAAACTATATTAATAAATACTCCAGTATTCGCGGAACCGTTATAATTTTCAGTAACCCTTCTAGTTCGTGAAGAGATCCATCGTGTTTAAGCCCTCGCAATACTGATGTATTGTTTTATAACGGGTTATACCAAGGGAGTACTTTAAACGCCCCAAATCAAAATTAATTTAAAAAATATCTTTAAATATTTAATTAAAAGTAAGTAAAAAACCTGGTCAAATTATATAAATAAAATAGTTGGATATTTGAGTATATAAACGAGGTAAATTTTTCTAAATATAGTAAGGCATTTACGAAGAATTATGAAAATGAAGTTCTTTGGCTTCCTATGTTTCTTGTTTGATAGAACAAAGAAAGATTCAATTATTTCAACATCCTAAAAAATGCTGAACTTTTGAAATTTCTTTTGTTCGTCAAAGAAACATATCAGACTGGGTCTAACTCCTATGTTTATAGTTTTTTTTGCCAAGTTACAAAGATTTTCAGTAAAATCAATATTTGAGTTCGATTTGCCATTAATGCGTGAGTACTGCGCATCAATCAATTTCTTCCTAGAGAACCTCTACGACATATGATCTAAAAAATTCAGTTCAACTGTTACTACAGAGTAATATCTTGGATAACTGTCTTTCGCAGTACCCAGCATGCACCCTGACTATCAATGAAATTAGAAAGATCTCTATTTGTACAATATTTTATGTTTGTATACAATAGATGATCCAATTTCCAAAGAGCTATAATCGATAAAATAATGGTACATTTACAAATAGTGTAATTTACTTCCGTTTCCTATTGTTTATACATAAAGGGAGGTTATATTCCGTCTTCAAAGATTTTTAATAAATATTTTATATCGTACGTAATGTGAAAATTCCTCGTGTTTTGATATAACAGAACCGATATGATGTAAATACTTGCAGAATAATTATTATTGCGCAGATGCGTACAGGAAAAAGAAATAATTACACGAGCTCACTAAAGGCTGATAAAAAATAGTATAAGAACGTGCATGTGAATGGATCTGTATATAATACTTACATAACTTTAGGATTAAAAATTGGATTTATGAAAAGTAGATGGTATAGATAAATTAAAATAATATCATCTATAAACGATGGTAAAATGGGATTCAGTGTAAGGAATACGAAGAATAATTTTGGAAACGATAAACGAAAACGATAGTATTAATAATGACAGATTCACAAAAGAAGAACCACGAATGAAGCACAAGGACTTGTAAGGTCAAAATCAATCATCTTTATTTTGAAAGAGCTGTCATTAGTTTCGTCGTTATACTGGAAACGTATTTATTAACAAAGAATAATATAAATAAAAGGCTCTCTAGAAAAATAAATAAACAAACAGGCCCTCTCTCTAAAAAGTAACGTATTAATTTTTAATTGTTTCGTAGAATTTCATATTGATAAAAAGTGTTAATAAAATAAATCGGTCGAAAAAATTAATTACTAGAGAGTGTATTAAATAATTTCGATCGATAAATGGGCCGAAAAGAAAGGCTTTCTACACACGAAACAACTTTTATTTCGCAGAGAGGAAGTAGCACAGTATTTATACCAAACTAAAAACTTCATACTGTTAATGACGATTAATGTTACAATGTTGTGGGAAATTAAGAATTCTACACATTCCTGATCACCGAAGCTTATGGTATTTGTATGACTTTACCGCTAACTCTCTCCTAACTAAATTTAAATTTCACCAAATCGAGTGAATGTATTCCATTTTAAAAGTGACCGCAACATATTACAAGCTGGAAGAATTCCAAATACCCGCCTCGATACCAGGTTGCCGGTTGAAACACAGGGAAACGGGATTGACATGAAAACTGAATAGTACAAATGTACGCTGACATACTATCATTTACTAGAAAACATCCGCTGATTTATGAAAGAGAACATGATTCGATAGCTTTCCATAGGTCAGACCGATACGAGTTCGTATTTATTCAGGAAATTGATATTTTAATAATTAATTGCTTTTAAACCTATTTTAGGGATTAGCAGCACATTGAAGCGTTCGAATATACAAGTACATAAATCGCAGTAACTTGATATACATTTATCATAGAATGACTTAATAATCATTTCATTACTAAATATTTGCAATGAAGTTGCCATTCGGGGCAAAAATCAAGTTTTTTTTTCGTTCGTTAGGAATTTGACTATTTCACAAATATCTAGAACGATCAATAACGGAAATTATTTACTTGAAAATATTTTCCCATGACTGTAAATTTTAGTGAAATTACCGAACCCGTCCCTTAATTGCATCCCAATCATCAATATTCAATAAAGCAGCAATTTGGAAAATTGGCTAATTTTGTCCAGAATATGTCAATACACTTATTTAGTACCTTCCGATAAATCAATTCCAATTTTTAAAAGAACACTTTAAGTGAAATTTTCCGATATATATATATACACACACACACACATAATCGAATACCCCCAGCCTTAAAAATTTCGTTGTAAAAACCGTGAATCAAAATCACACAGACAGCCCTACAAGTCACAATTCCAAAGGTAGTTTAGTGTCACGAAAGAATAATGTAGAACTTTCTGACCGTGAAAATTGTTCACCTACACCGAAAGTATTACAGCAGAAAAAATCTCGTCACAGAACATATAATAGGCTAATTCACGTCACTCATTTTCCATATAAAACGAATACACGGTAGAATAGGCATTAAATAGTCTGTAATCAAAAAGGAAGATTAAAAAATAAAGAGGCATGAGGAGAGAATACCAATTTTTAAACTGGGTCACTCTACATTCTAGCATGAGCTCTCGATGGGAATATGAATTTCAATTATTCCCGTTGCGTTTCGCAAAACCTCCACGACATGCAAACGGAAGAGAATATTTCGAGAGAGAGAGAGAAAAGAAGCATGCGTGCATACATACAAGGAAGAGGCGTTCTTCGCGAATTATATAATCATCTTAAATAACTAGTCGAATAAATTTTCTAAGAAGCCTTTTTTATATATTAATAATGCTAGTTAGTTAAGAGATATGATTGAAAGTTCATTTTTTGTTCAGAGAAAAGTGGAACTCTCACTTATGGGATATATGAACCATTTGTATCATTTTATTATTGTCCTTGCCTAAATAGTCCTTAGTACCAAACGTCATGAAACATCTCTCAGCAGTTTCGGAGATGAAACAGACGGACAGACAGATATACAAGACCTGCCGACAAAGCGTCCAATCTCTTACTTCTTTATAAAAAATTCCTAATAAAAAGGACACAATAATATAGAAAATATTATTATACTTCACTAACTTTTCCCTACTCATCTATCCGATTCGCTCCATTCTACCAGTCACATTCTGCTGCAAAACTTCTTCCGAAGCAACGATACCATTGCGATCGTGACATTTTCCCCGCCATACACCACGCAATTCTCTGACCACATCCACTTTACCCTCAAATAAGGCGGAAAAACGGAGATCCTCGGCATCACGCTTGACTCCTCAGCAAATCGCTACGATTTCTTTTCCGTCTCTTGAGCAGACGGCAATGGGGGTTGGAAAAGGAGCGAGAAAAATACGAAAATATCTGATTCCTCTCCAAAGTAGAAACAGGAACAAGGAAAAGTGGTTGAAAGGAGAAGAGAAGGTAGAGAGAGGCCATATACAGGCAGAGGGAAAAAATATAGAGCGAGCGCGAGAAAATGGAAGGAACAGAAAAGAGAAGAGCTTTTGAAGAGAGAAAATATTGGGAAGAAAAACCTGATAAATGAGAAAACGAAAAAAATAGACAAGAAAATAGAAGCGAGATAAGAAAAAAGAGAGAGGAGTGCAAAAAGATAGAAGAAAAAAGAAAGTAAAAAAGATAGTGAGAAAATATAGACGAAGCCAAAACAAAAAGTATAAGAAGATGGAGAGAATAGAGAAATAAGAATTTTGAAGGAAGCACGGAGAGAAATGATAAATAGATAAGAGGAAATAGAGGAGGTAAAGAAAAGAGGACAAGAGATATACGGAAGTAGAGAGAGGAAGAGAGACGGAGAAAGGGATGGAGGTAGAGGGAGGTAAAGGAAGAGAAAGGGGGACGGAGGGAGAGGGATAGTGATGGAGATGGAGGGATAGGGAGTAAGGGGGTTGGAAGGAGAGGATGGGAGAGGGGAAAAGGGATGGAGGTAGAGGGACGGAAAGGAAGAGAGAGGAGGAATGGAGAGAAAGAAAGGGTGAGAGAAGTGGAGGGGGAGGAAGGGAGGGATGGAGTGTGGGAGGGGTAGTGGGGGGAATGGAGGGAGAGAGAGGAAGTGAGAGAGGGAGAAAGAGAGGAGGGAGATGGAGTGAGCGGATGGTGGGAGAGGGAGTGAGAGGAGGGAAGCAAATAGGAGGGAGGAAGAGGGGAGGGAAGGAGGGAGGAGGAAGTGAGAGATGAAAGAGGAAAAGAGAAGAGAGGGAGAACGAGAAAGTAGATAGAGAAGGAAGAGAGAAGAGAGAGAATAAGAAAGAAGATATAGAAAGAGGAAAGAGGCAGAGAGGGGGATATAGAGAGGTATAATGGAGAGGAATGGAGAGATGGAAGCAGGAAGAGCGAGAGAGAGAGAGAAAGACGGAGAGAACTACATATATGTCCAGTTCGAGGAAGATTGAAGAGAGAGAGAGAAGAAATGAGAGAATATGCGACCAATGAGGGGGAAGGGGAAGTTGGCAAGGAATAAAACTCGCGGGAGAAGACGCATAAGAATTTGAAAGGAAACCTCCATTTTTATCGCGACGCTTGTTTGGTGCTCACCACTGGCGTCACCGTATGAACGTCAAACTGAGCGAAAAAAGAAGCGCATATGGAATAGCCTAACGCTGTCTATGGGGATGGGGAAAACTTCAATAAGCAAGATTCTACGCTCGTTCCTCGATCCGAGCTTTGCCCCGCTCCTCCCGCGGGAGAAACTGAAGCTTAAAAAAAAAACAGCAGCGTGAAAAAGCATTCTCACTTGCTCTCCCAGGATTTCCCTCTTTACTCTTTCGTTCTTTACCTCGCGCACACAAAAGATGTCGACTCCTGAAATTCTCCCCTCCTTTCCCGCGTTTGATTTGTTTCGCCGAAGATCCTAAGACGAGAGTGCGTGTTTTATTATTCCCATTTTCCGGTTGTTTTGTTAAGTGAAGAGGTTGGTGAAAATGGGTGGGCGCATAAATTTCCTCTCGCTTTCTGTGTGTGTGTATGTGCGCGCGTCTTCGTGGGCGTTTGTTTGTCTACCGTGTGGTGTCGTCTTCGTCGTTACAGATTAGGATCCGCTCGTGGAGGCGCCACCGTCGCCACGCTTCAAAACTTACGATTGATCTGTTAACTCCATGGGGGATGTGCAGACGCAAAACAATCGCATTTTCCTGTAGGATGAGGAGGCGAGAGCAGGATTTGGCGTCGGAAGGCTGAGAGGGAAACATCCCGAGGCGACAGTAGCGACGTTACAAAAGGGTCGGACGAATTAGACGGAAAATTTTGAGATGACTTTAAGTTGCGTCTACGGGATGAAATGTTAACGTAATACATTTTCGGCTGATAATGCTCAAGAAGGACTTGCTTGTCTTTCTTGTTTGTCCACGCTTGCTTTAATCTCTGCGGTAGAATGCGCAATCTGGACCGAAACGGTCCTAGGTGGCGTTGCAGACGTGTCTTTAGTTCTGTGTTGATGTTCAAATGCTTCAGACATGTCTACCACGAACGAATCTCTAGGTTTATTCCTATAAGTATATTCTTTAAACGTACACTCTCACATCTCTTGTCTGACATGATAAGCCTCGATTAACGAGGTGTTTTAGCTTATTGGTACCAATTCAATTTTTTTTAATTAATATTTCAAGACTAGCATAAAACCTATTAAATCACAACAAACACAACCCAGTCAGACAATATAGCTATCAACATAACTAAACCACGAAATAACCTACAATAACCAGGTCGACAGAGAATTTTACTGAGCCATCATGGAGTGTTTCTTTCCCTTTTCAGAAGTAAACCATACAATCCATATCAAAATAACTATGGGTCTCTGAATTTTATGAAAAATATTACCCATCTTTGAAGCCATACGCATCCAATCCTCCTCATGTCATCTTCAATCTCAGATACTTAGACGCCTTAGTACAACGTAGCATTTATTACTGGTAGTTATTATTGTGAATCTCTCGGTCCCCACCTTTCGACAAATGACATTTTCCACTAATTTTCATGAGTCCTTGGAGATTTTTCGCTTTTCTATCATTTTCATCTCCTTTCATTTGTTTTTCCACTTCCTTTCTTCAATTTCACTCTGAACTTTTATACTCCCCATTTATGCGCATGTCTTTTGTTTTCTTTGCGTTGTGCTTTCAGATTTTTACATTTGTTTCAATTTTCTATTATCAAAATAAAATTAACTTTCACCTGTTGTTATTATTAGTCATCCTGCAGCAGTTATTCTGCGAAGTTAGTTTTTTCGGGGCTTTTCGTAGATGAGTTACAGAAAAAATTCATTTCTTTAAATAAGCATACATGTATTTTGTCCGGTGCCTATAATTACCGCATACAACTAGCTCTGGGAATTGACGGTAAATATACTTAAATGAAAATATTCATCATTTTTATGGTCAAAAATAATTTCAACGTCTAATAATGACCAAATACTTTGAAATTTCGTTTTTTAAAATTTATTCCTATATTTTATTAATTCATTACAAGAATTTTGATCAATCGATTATTTTTTCCGAATATGTATCTTTTAGATAGAATCAACGCCATTCTAGGAAAACAATTATAACCATGCGGGATTTATTGATTTACGAAGCAATGATAAATATGTCATTTCCTATTGACATGGGGCAGGCTTTCTTCTGAATGCCTCATATCCAATATAAATGTATTTATCTTTGTTAAACAAGTACACTATTTATTCGGGTGGTCCAAATCTGATAGTAAGAAATGCATACATTTCTATAAAACATTTCCCAGTACATATTAAACCATACATGCCAACATTATTCTAAGTTTTTTTAAATGTTCATAAAACATTTATTAACTAAGTTATTTCAATGTAAATGAACTAAATTCCAATGCCATCTATAGGTTCAGGAAAGAATTCTCAACATCAAAGACGTCGCAATGAAATTCATCTAAGTTTTGCCTCGGAAATATATATATATATATCAAAAAGCCTCGATTAATTTATAGTCTTATTTGCTTCAATAACAAATAAGGGAAACACTACCTCGGTAGCAATACCTGATGATCTTTATTCCATAAAAATTCTTAGGAAAAACATTACGTGAACATAAGTTCAGAAGTCTTGAAGGGAATGTTTCAAACAGAAAACGTATCTCAGCGCGATACGAAACAATCGACCGCATAACGTGCAGGACGTATAAAACATTTTCTGATTAGAAGTTACTGACTAAATTAGTTAACTCAATATCACTATGGGATTTAAAGGCCATGCCACGAAATAATTATTATCGACCTCACTCATTATAACTTATACAAAAAATCGTCTCTCGCACATTTTTCACAAGCATTAAAATGTACTCATTGTTATTTATTGGTAGATTTTCCGACCTTTTGTCTAAAGTAACAAAATTAAAACTAGAAGATTTATTTATCATGCACAGACAATCATCGTCTGGTCCAGGGGTGCCCATTAGAATTTATTTGGTGCTGTGACACCCACTGCCAAACACTTCTGACGGTTTGCAGGGTATTGATGTAAATGTAAATTACGTCACCCGCGGGCGACCGGTCGCCCTTTAGGAAGATGGGAGACGCCCGCGGAGGCAGCGCCATGCTTGAAAAATTAAAAAACTGAATTCGAAGTACGTTTTCTAGATTTTAAATTCTCTCTTAGACCATGGTAACATTTTTTCGCCGAAATTTACAATGAAGATATTTCTAGCAGAATAGGAGATATTCAACATGGATGCAACACTTCTGGAAAATGAAATATTAATTATGTTGCAAAGTAATATGGCGTTGAAAGCAATATATAACGATTCAAATTTTTGGAAGCTTGTTTCATCTGAAAATTTTTCAAATATAAAAAACTTGCATTTATTTGTAAATAGATTTTCCTTGCACTTAATTATATGATTCGATATTTTTTAAATATGAACCTCATTTAATCTAAGACCAGAAATGCACTCACCAATGAACATCTTAAATATTGTTTACGCCTCTCGGTTTCGAGTTACAAGCCCCAATTACCAATCACTGGCTAAAGATATGCGGTGTAAATGTGCCCATAATCGTTTAAATAAAGAACAAATTTAAGTAAATTTAGCAATTATTTATTTTGTCGATTTTCATAATCATAAACAGTATATAATAAATGTTTTCTTTAAGGTCATATCAGCGTTTAACTTAAAGTCACAATATCCTGAAGTATATGTTGAAAAATTTAGTAGCCCACAAGACAATTTACTGAATGAAAATAGCCCTTGGCATAAAAAAGTTTGAGCCCCACTGGTCATCTCTTGCATTTTTTCCCAACCTTTCCACCGTTCCTACTATCCCGTTCTCCTTTTGTACGTAGTAATAGAGCTTCAAGCAAACTTAATTGAATGAAATCTTTTTTTAATTCACCTTCACCGGGTCGCGTTTATCAAAGCTATCTCTGCATCGCTAGCATTATTAATCCCTTGATTTAATTTTCCTAAAGTGTACTTGTACGTTCCGCCACAAGAAGAAAAGGATAGAGTGCCTGCTGATCCGGGATGCGTTCTTGATGTTACGTTAATGAAGCCTATGGTTACATTTCTATCTTTCTTAGAAAAACTACCGCTCGTATTATATGAACATCACTTTTTTACTTTCTCCATACGTAGTAATGAGAAAGTATTGTGTTCATGAAAAAAAATCAACTTCGAGATTTCAACGGAAATACACGTTGCGAGGTCCCTAGAACAGGTTTAAGACTATTTTAGGAATGTGTGTGTGTGTGGATGGATGTATGTATGTGATTGTGGGCGCTATAACTCAAAAGTACTTGTCATAGTAATACCAAATTTCATATATAACACTTTAGCATGAGCACAAAGAACTGAGTAGTTTTTGGGCAATATCGGTTAAACTGAAGTCGAGGTTTATTCGAAACCCGATTTCTGAACACCAGAAAAAAATAACCTCTAAATCTCGTCTTACATGCTAAGCACGTCCGACGATAACGATGCAGTTTTACTACATTCATTTTGCTGTATTAAAATATACGTGAATAACGTTATTTTCAAATACTATTTTTTTCATTCCTGATTACCCCCTCCACCATGGACGATGCCTGGATCCGCCCTTGTTTCTCAGCATTAAGCATTCATCTTCACTGGCAGCATTATTTTTTACAGTGTATGTGTTAAGTGCATTCAACCATACTGTAGTAACGGAATCGGGCTATGCCTCCAATTATTTCCTTAATAATGCAATTACATCGTTTAGTACTAGTCATTTTCTATCTCATGCACTTTCTTTGCATTTTCTTAATACATATTCAATGCAATGACGATATCAGCATTAGCGAGACCATGAAAATCAATAATTCTTTTTTCATTTTCTATTATCACACTATTCCTATTTTTTCGGGATTTTTTATTACCTATTCCTTTCATAAAGTACGCATTATGATAAGATTATTTTATCCTTTCCATTTCTCATCTTAATCACTTTTACTCTTCCTACCTTTAATACACACGAATTCCTCCTGAAATGTATCACTCAAAGAGCAATTGCATAATAAAATGAATCATATGCATGAATGATGTTTCAGTTTTTAGGAAAACGAATTTAATTACTTATGGAATAAATTATTCCTACCATTTTCGTTATATAGGTACACCATATTTCGCCATATGTTACCTTAGAGAATACAACTGAAAGCGAATCCGATTGAGTTATCTTTTTAATATTGTTTATCTTGAGTTTATTGCCGCGATCAAATCTAAACACTTTAAGATTTACTAGCGGCAAAAAACAAGGAATGCTATACTGGTTGACATTAGATGAACTTGAGGACGATGCCACTCAGGAAAGAATCCTCCAGAGAAAACTTGAGAGTTAATAAATTTAAGGACTCAATGACGATTCAGTATCCAACCAAAATTATTCTATGGGGTCCGCCGCCATGGATGTAAAACTGAGGAAATCCGTCAGAGTGCCTGAGGTGTATGAAACTTTTAACTTTCAATCCCAATGAAGGTGCACTCCAGTAAGTCTTTCTATAAAGAGGCCTGCGATTGATTCGTTTTATAAAGCTGTAAAAATGTGAAGAAACTATATGAAATTCCGTATATACCGTTAAGATACTTTTAATCGTATGATTAATTCTTTTCGAGAATTATAAATTCTCGGAATACTATTAGCGTTTCCTACGGTCTTCCTTAGTGTTTAACTCGAAATAAATTCGTACATTTTCTTAATTATCCTAACGGCTGACAGATTTGATGTGTTTTTTCATACGGAATTTCTAATTGATCCATCGTAAACGCTTGCATAATTTTAACCATTTCATCCCGCTTCCCCACTGATTCAATCATATTGGTATGTTTATAGAATCTAGTGAGTTGTTTGTAAAATACTAAGCTATAAAATAGGTGTACGTGAGTTACGTTTTCCTACTTTCTAATGAATTACACCTGCACACGCTAAAGGATATTTTATTATGAAAGCCGAATCTTACAAAATTAATCGGACTAACTTGGTATTCATTATTCTCGGACACAGCATTCCACCCCACACCCATTGCCCCTCCCAAATTCCATCGCTGCCCATAAACCATCCCCAACCCTTCGTTCCCCCCGCCCTGCACACATCGCCCCCTTCCTCTCAAATAAACCCTTCCGTACCTATATCCTCTTGCTCTAGCCCTTTCATGTTTTGGTACATTGAAAAAGCTAAGAAGGAAAAAATTTTCCTTTTAAGCGCGTTTTATTTCATAAACGCAATTATATTTTCTCTCTGTCTGTCCGTCTCTGCAATCAATTAAATTTAAATAGAAATTAAACGGTAAGAGACATAAGACTGAAATTTGCAAAGTATGTGATATATAATTCCATTTATTACGCTCTCAAATAATTCTTCTTGATGAATCAGATGACGTCAGGGAGGCTTCAACGTATTCAAATTAAGATTCTGAGCAAATGGTTATGAATAGTAAGATAAAAATTTTCACGATTTGTGCGTCCTTTAATCTCCTTTAAATACCTTGGATTTTCGATTAGCGTTATCCTTAAGGAAATAATAATAACATCCGTCGAGGTTATCCTTAAATTCCACAAAAACTCGATATATCTTCTTTTCCTTAGTGTTTCATGGGAATAAACTTTCCCATTTACTCCACACTTTTTTATCCTCCAACCCCTACTTCTGAGCAATCCGGGAGGTCATGATGTAGGATGATCCAACAACGGTGAAAACCCAATCATATCCTCCTACGTGCTCCCCTTTTATCTTTGTTCACAGCTTTCAAAGATTTCGTTCCAGTGTATATGACCGTCAGAGTACCACATAAGGTTAGAAGTGTTACCATCTTCGGTTGGTTTTATCTGCATCCTACACCACTAGCATTCACCATCGCGAGCGTCTCCCTTCCAGTCTGTGTTCTTATCTGATAATATCTCCGGCACACGCTCTCTGCTCCCTCTAGCATTACTCCCGCGGAAACTAAAAGGGGGGAAAAGGAGTATGGAGAAGTCACCGCTGATAGGGGCAAGGAGACAATGGAAAAAGTCGACTCTCTCCCTATCTTGAAAAGCAGGCGTATTTTTATTTGGTCGCAAAAGTGAGATAAGGTTCACTCTTTGTGGAAGCGTGAAAGGATTTTTATAGTATTTTGCTTGTCCAATGGAACGTAATAAATGTCTGAATTAGATAAGCGTTAATAACCTATATACCGACGCTGGAGCGTCTTGTGATATCGGCAGTTATATTCATCGACGTTAACAAATAATAGGTGATATAGTGTTTTTCGCTACAGCTTCGGAAGCTATAATAGATTGTTATTGGGGCATTTTCTATGAAAACTGATATTTAGCGGTGAAATGAGAAACCTTAAGAGGAATCACAAAAAAATTATACTTTCCCTATTCCCTATGTAAGGTTTTGGGGGTTACATTGAACAAGGAAGAAAGTGAGTGGTCGAGTATAAAAGGGAATAGATTGTTCGCTTCTTTTCTGATAGTTTTCAATTATTAGCAAGAGATTTAGAAAAAAGTTGCACAATTGGAAAAATATTGCTAGAATTTGACAAGGCAAAGTTTGAACTTTAGCGAGCGTTATGTGCGATAGCCTGATGCCGGAAAGTTATATAGCCACTAAATATTAGGTATATCAATTATGTATTCCGGCCGCAGACCTCGCCTCTTTTAGCGATTTTTATCTGACAGCTGATAATAAGTGGAAGGGACCTGATGTGCATGTCATTTTTTATAGGATAATAAAAACGAAATATACAAATCAGGAATCCCAAATTTAAATTCTTTGGGGGCAAATGGATAGTTTAGAAGTAGTTGGCGTACTAAATAAGTTCAATATCTATGGCAGGTTTCATGTCATAATAATGTTTCTTAACATTTTGTTGACATTTACAAGCACACAATTTGAATTTGTGTGAAAATGTTCTTAATTAAAATAAATACAATTTGAGAAAAAATGATCATGCAATTCCTAATTATTTAGCATTGCTGTATCGTTTCGGAAATGTTTGTTACCTCATTATTGTTTCGACAGGACCTTCACTCAAAATACATTTAAATCAAAGTAATGGGTGGGTAACTCTTTCTGAATTTGGTCCGGGGACAAGTGTTTGAGACCTCTGATATAAATAATAATGAACGAAACGCATGTATATTTATAACTGATAACCATCCACTGACGCTAAAACAAATTTCGGTAGTCAAATCAAAAAGGTGGAAATTTAATGGTGAACGTATGCACTAAAATAGCAATTTTTAAATTTATCATTCCGTTAAGCTTCGGAATCCACGTATTTTCCCATGCATGAAAAAAATACTGACCCAATTACTTAGATAAAATGGTACTTGTTGGACAGCGCGTTGAGATTGGAAAAGGAGAAATGGGTAGGAGTATGCAACATAATTAAAAGTGTGAAGATTTCGAAATTGCAATCGAACTCATTCATAAAGGTCGGGCTGGAATATCACAAAATTAATTGGCATACTTTGAACGAGATTTGCCTCTTCACCGATAGAGATAATGATGATCCATTATCACGGCTTTAGGCTATTTAAATTACAGTAATCAAAAGTAAATTTAGATCATTAACTTTCTGCATATAAAAAAGATAAAGTTTGGACGTTGAAAAATCACAAGTCCTATCTAATTTTTTCCATACTTAAAATAGCTAAGAAAAGATACCCTATAATACATGAGTCCAAAGTGATCTCCGATCATAAGTTGTTTTTCTGGACAAAGTTAATTAAGATCCGATTAATATATTATATGACAAGTTCAACAATATATTTAAAAGTAGTAAATCTTCAGCCATTTCGTCTTTAGTTTATTTGATTAAAACTGCTTCGAATTAAAAACTAAAATTATTCCAATAAATATCAACGTATAAGTTCTCGTAAAATTTAGAAATAAGATTTAAAATAAGGCTTCACTGATACCTACTACCAATTTCAGGAAGAGAATATTATTTTTCGACAGAAGACGTGACTGAAATCTTTCATGCAAGTAGTCCATTTAGCTATAAGATCTTGGTGATTTCTACCGACGTCCTAAAAATGATGTCTTATCGCATCTTCGCGGACGCAAAGGAATTTCTCTGAAAAGAGAAAAAACTTTATGCAACCTCAGGGAGACAATATTTTAATTTTTATGAAATTACTCATTTAATAATCTTTGGGCGACTCACCACCGATGCCGGATGCCGAAAAGTGCATCTGGCTTTTAATAACCTTTAACAAGATGAAAGAATGACATCCTCTTTCACAGTTCTCAGGTAATTCAATTTCAAGAAAATTAAAATATTGGCTCGTTGATGCAGCAGAAAATTTTCTTCCTCTTCCGAGAGAATTCTTCTGCCTCAATATTGTGAATGGTAGAGGCATTTAGTTTGATTACCCCGTAAGGGAACAGCGTGATTGGTATGTATGTATGTATTCTTCTGCCTCCGCGAAGGTTCCGTGCTGCTATAACATGCGAGGAGAAATATCTTTTCTAGGAAGTCGTTAACAAACTCCAAACGATAAGTGCAAAATTTTTAAAGTATACTTGTAGCCTAAGTGAAGAACTTTTGAAAAAGAAGTTACGTGAGCGAACCCGGTTGAAGGCCGAAATTTAATATGAATGAATCATGTAATTACATTGAAAACTGAGTGTTTAGTAATTATTGGGTACTTATGAAACGTAAGTAAAATTTCATGGATAATATTGCGCAGCACATTTCGCTGGAGAGTTACAAAGTGATATTCTTAAATGGCATTTTTAGTAAAAAAACATAATTATCTACCACTAGAGGTAATATAAGTTCCAGTTTTAGAATATGAAGATGAATTCTTCCTCGGTTAAGCAAATGAAGAATTGTGATGAAGATCCGAGAATGAGATTATGGATATATTTCCAAATCTCATACAATTTAATGCCGACGTTGAATAAAAGTGTAAATTAATAATTCTAATTAAAATAAATACTAATTTGCATGAAAATTAAATAAATTGATAGAAAAACATATTTGTAGTAAATAGACTGAATTTTACTAGTAAACCAACGTAGAGGTTCATTTTTAGGAGCCTATCACAATTAAACAGACTTAGGAAATTATTTTCGATTAAGCAGCGCTTTTTATAAAGTACTAATACAAATGCCGGTCAATAAGACGGACTATCTTTAGTTAAACTTAAAATATTTACCTCCCTCCCCCACTCCCTTCCTCCCTTCCACCCTCTCCTTCCCTTCTTCCTCTCCCTCCCTCTCCCTCCATCCCTCCTCCCTCATTTCTTCCCCTCACTCCCCCTCATCCCCTCTCTCCACCTCCCTCCCCGTTATTCCTCTCCCTGCCTTCTCCCCCTCCCTCCCTCCTTCCCTCTGTCCACTTCCCTCCTTCTCTATCCCTCCCTTTATCCTCATCTCCCCCCCTCCCTTCCTTCCCTTCTCTCGTATTAAAAGCATTCGTAGCATGCTAACACCCATAAGGACTGATATAACAGTAGGATTTTGAGGTTAAAATGGCAAAATTTTCCCAAACTATGTGAATTAAACGTTTAACATGAGCAATTTTAAACTGTAAGCGAAAAAAGATAAGCTGAATAAGAAACGTCATTTTTGCTTCAAAATGGTTCAGATTCGAATATCATAGGTTAATTCCTTTTAATTTTAATATCGAAACCAATAAAATCCTGCACGTAGAAAAATCGATTTTTATGTGTTACCTTACGGAAAAAGGATGTCTTCCTTGGAGTCGACTTTTTTTTAGATTTATTGTCGTCATCGCCTTAAAATATGTGAATCGAGTATTCCTACCAAATTTAGAGTCTCTATCTCGATTCATTCTCGAGTTATTCGCGTTAACCCAGAATTCGTCATCAGAGTCGCCACCTATGCAATAGCGTGACCAACCAACCAACGGACAGACGTGGGCTATTACAGTAATAATTACGGATGTCAAGTTTTGATAACTTGATTAACGTCGGATCTTTCAGAAGATTATTTTCTGTTTCAACTAAATACTCTCATATAAAATTAACTTACATGGCCAATATTATCACATAACGTGGATAAACATTTTTAAAAATTTGTTAAAATTATAATCCATTTACTGCTCAATGCGCAACATTCTCATGTAATAAACATGAATTCGGTTAAATTGCGTAGTGAAAAATCCTAACAGTCATATGAGTATGGAGATGTTATAACAAATTTAGAAAAACACGATATTTTCCTGGTTTTACGTAGTTTATTATCATCATCAATGGCGTAAATGTTACGGCATATTTTTAAGGGTCTTTCACATATTAAGAGCAACATTAAAAGCACAAATAAATTAATATGGCTATCATACACACACAAACCACAATTACTCTACTAACACGTTTATTTTTTCAATAATTTCTTTTATTAACCTCGTCCGTACGAAAATCAATTTCAGGCACATAATTATCATTTTATGGCCTTTTCTTTTGTTTTTTTGTCCTGTCAGTTACTTTTACTTAAAATTTAGGCGTAAAAAGCGTCGTTCTCTATACTCCTTCGGAAACACAATGAATAAATATCAACGGTAATAGTTGGTTGAGTATGAAATGGGCTGTGAAACTCCATAAGTTAGCATCGGCGTATTCCATCGAATTTCCCTCCCATCGTTTTAGCAGCAGCCTCATTCCGACCCAGCGAACAAGATTCCTCTGCATCCATAACCTTTGCCATTTTGCTTTTTTTAATTCGACCTAATTGAAAAGAATAAATTAATTTTCACATCTCACGCGATTTTTGGTCGAATGAATTATCGAATACTTCCACGTGTTGCAAATAAAAACTGAACAATTTTTTTGCTCTCCGACATTGACGGGATCGTATTACAATTACGATCATTTTTCTCTTTTGATTTTAGGGAATAATTTCGAATTCGCAATTATTGACGAAATTTCGTTGTAATTTCCAATTAGTAGGCATTCGGGATTTCTTTCGAGACTCACGAAAGCGACGTCAAACCCTGCGATATGAGTATAAGTCGTAACTGAATATAAAGGGTGTCCATTTAATCTCTCCGGTATTTTAAGAAGCTATATTTTTTTAACAATTAGAAATATCGAAGAAAAGACAAACTGCGAATTGAAGCCTATCTCAAACAGTTTTAGGTAGGGAGTTAGCAACATGGTTGTGCGCACCGTTGTCTGCGCAGCACACCACTTCTGACCAACGTGTCATTGTGCCTGAGTGCAATGGAGACTCCACAAGTGAAAGAACAGTGCGTTCTGTGGTTTGCTGAATTTAAATCAGTGATTCGTTTGCGAAGAGAATTCAGACAGACGTACAACAGAGATCCTCCCATGGATAAAACGATCAGGCAATGGTATCAAAAGTTTAAAGAAACGGGTAATGTCTTGCCAACAAGGCAGCTTGGCCGAAATTGATTATCGACTAGAAATCTGCCGTGAGACTAAAGGAGCACACATAGAAGTTCATTAGAATCAGGTTTTAAACTTTTTTAGTTATACATTTTTATTGTTTTTCTCTTTCAATGATATCTGCATTGGATTAAAAAATATAGCTTCTTAAAATACCGGAGAGATTAAATGGACACCCTGTATATATATTCGCTACAACATGCCATCATCATCTAATAAAGCGTTCCTTTTTTCGCAAAAATAATAAGCGTCTCACCCATACATAATCGGCTTTAGTATTCGTCACATTGTTTATGAATCATACGAAGAATATTTGGGAAAACTATGAAAAAATTGCATAAGCATAAATTGACTTTCCAAGTTAATACATTATTTTTTGTCTATAAGTAGGCTTGGTAATTATCTAAAAAATCGACGTTTATTTATACAAACAATCGAGGAGGAATATCGACGTTTTAATTTGATGCATTTTATCGAGTTTTAGGTAAAAAATATTTAGGAATAGAATTCATTCTAATTACATTTTACTTAAAGTGTGTATGTGTGCGCGCGCATGTGTGCGTGTGTGCATAATAAGACATATTGCATGCTGATTTGTTAGTTGTTATCTAAATTGTGTTGTCCCGTAATCTTGCCTTCTGATCCCGCGGTAGCTCATTATGAATCCATAGGACAAGGACATAAGGGGCCTTACAAAGCAGGTAAATTAAGTGTGGCCGTCTGATATGACATATTCCGATTTTCTCTTCCATTTTGGATGTTTGGTGCTAAAATATATTAAGTTTGAACGCGGTAAACCGAATTTAAAAATTATTTTGCAGAGAATGTAGTGGTTAAAAATCGCCAATTATCGACGACAATTCATGTTTTCCGAATTCCATACTTTAACAAAATCGACGCTTATCGATATAAATAGAATTCTACCAATTCTACTTACAATTTGAGACATATGTTCAAAGAAACTAGTGACAGATCAAATAAATGTGCCGTTTGGGTGATAATATTAAATGCATTCAATTTAATTCTTATGGGGTATTACTTTGCTAAGTGAGATTCATTGTTATAAAAGATATTTAGCCCGTCAGTGCATAGCGTCAAATTAAACGGTCGGGGAAAATGTTTGTGGAAAATAATTATAGTTCCTTTTTCTTACATTGTTTTACTGGAATTAAAAAATAATAATACCAAGAATACGTTTAGGCATATCACAATGTATGAGAGATATCATAAAAAAGTATGCCGTACAATAAGTTTTCTGTCCACGTTCTCATACTATATTTTTATGAATCAACTTATTTTTCTATTAATTACATCCTTGCTTGATGCCTTCTTTCCGTGGAGATGACAAAAAAGATACATATAATTTTCATTGAAAAAGGCATTATGAGGAGGCTTCCTTCTTTCCTCGTGGGTTCTTTTAAATCATAATCCACTAAAGACGCGGCCAAGATAAAAATTAGAATTGGAATTAAATAAAATGCTCGATCCTGACTACTGGTTTCGGCTGTCACATTGAATCGAAAAACTCGGAAATGAAAACAATTTTCGTTCTCCTCAATTGCGTAACTAATTATCCAAAACAAAACTCACTAGTAAAATAACAGATACGATAACTTTAATTATAAACACTGCATAAAAAATAATTATATCATATTATTACTCGAATAAAACGTCGCTAGCCTACTAAAATGATATTTGAGGTGTATTCTAAAAAAATACGAAAATTAAGCGAGCTTCCTTAGCTATTTTATCTGAGAATAATGATTCATTTTCACATCTTCTTACTTTTTCGTATGTCTCATTTAGTATGTTAAATGTTTTTATTTATAATTTGTCTAAATATACTTTAATTTTCCTCGAGCCGTAAGTACGCTGTCTACGTAAGAAGAAATTAAATTAAACAGAGAAGCCGAATGAGTTTATTTTGTAACTGTTAATAGAGTGAAAATAAAATTTAAACTTTATACGATGACTGCTGAAGCCTTTATACGATGACTGCTGAAGCGATATCCAAACTGCAGTTGGTAGTTAAACAGCTAATTGAAAAATATAATTAACTTATGCCTCATAGAGAAATGCTATATTTCACTTCCTTTTTGTAAAGGTACCAAACACGTGAGTGAATTATTACTGCTTCTTTGGCTAAATTTCCAAAAATGTTCCATAGAATATATGCGAGCAAAAGAAAAAGTCTTAACTCTCAGCCTTCGTAAGCAGGCAAAGGGAATGTTTTACTTTTTTATTTCTCTTTCTTTATCCAAATTTGACGCTTTTATATTTGTTTTGCTTAACCAAAATACAATTATTATAATGCATATAAAATTATAAAATATAGCTTGCTGAGTGAAAATATGAGTGAGTGCAGCTACTCATATTCCATATAATATATAAAGTATCACGCCGTTTCTTATGTGATATGCCAAGAAGAAAGATACTCGTGCATAGTGAGTATAACTATCCAAATGATTCACGTGCTAACGTTGAAGAATAAAAACAGAAATGGGCAAGAAAATCTGGTTTGAAATGCTTCGCAGTACCATTGTAGCATTTTTCAAAACATGCAGATGATCTGGATTCGATTCTTAATTAACTCTAAATAGTTTAACTCAATTCGAATTAGTATACTTGCGTTTAATTAATACAATTTCTATTTTCTCCCTGAAATATTAATAAATGTGTCTGAAGTAAATGATATTAAGTAATAGTAAAATGTACCTTAACAACAGCAAATATGGTAACAATTATAAAAATAACAAAAGTGCAATGTGCATGTGCCAACAGATACGTCGCACGATTAATAAACTTTTCGGTACCATTAAAGTAACTTTACCCAGAGTTTTAGAAGCATAAAAAGCTCTAGTTCTGACAATAAGTCCAAATGAAGTTTACATTCGCGAAAAATTTATTCTCATTACCCCCAGGTCTTTAAAGAGAAGAATTCCAAGATCGCAATGTATCTCTATCTTGAGACGGGATCAAAAAACGAGAAGGCATTACATTTTGTTTTCACCGTTGATTCATTTTCTGCTCTGAGATATATGACCATTATGTACGAGAGATGTTGGAGGAAGAGTATGAAGTTGTCTGAGGGATAAGAATCCATTGTTTGGCTTCCATGAGAATTTTCCAGCCCGCTACGCAGTTCCCTCTCCTAATCACATTCCTAAACCCCGCCTTATCCCTTTTCCACTCACCTCCCTACCACTCCTCCTCACCTCTCCTCATCCCTCTCACTCGCCCTCCTCGCACCTACCTCACTTTCTCCTCCAAAAGCCCCAGATAAAAACCTTTACAGTCATTTAGTGTAATTCCTCAGAATTTTTATTCGCACATTTATAATTTTTATCTCACACACATTCCCCCGGATTCCCATTGTGAAGATGCAATGCATGCCTACATCCCCGCGACTATCCTTCCTCTCTCACACGGCCGTCCAACCCTTCCCCCGGATCCGTGTGAAAAAAGAGGACTAAGGCCAGGTTTTCGGAATGCCATCGTCAAGCTGTAATTACCTCTTCCTCGTAATCCCTCCGCCCAACAAGAGTACCCACTTTTCATATGCTACACTACTCATTACCAAAGGGAGTGGCGAATGCTCCGCCCACGCAGTGAAATCCACTCGAACCCGCCCCTAACGGGAAGGAGAATAAACTTTATACCTTGCTCGGCTTCTGCTATTACCCTAGAGAAACGAAAGGGGAATGAGGAGGAAAAAAACAATTCCCCATTTGTGAGATCCGTCTCACTAAAGGCACTCTTAGGGTATTGCCTATCTTCCACGGTACTTGACTTCAACATCCTTGAGCGGCGTCAGCAATAAGAGGGATTTCCTAGAAACAGTTTCCCAAGTCGAACGATCCAAAAAGCGATTATTTGAGCCTACGTCAACCAATGAAGGTGAGGTGGATGAATTAGAAATTTCCTGGAAGCGTTTTTTGAAGCTTTTAAGAGAATCGGAAATACTAAAGAAGAAAGAGTATTAACTTGAAATGAGGGAGGCGAGTGAATGCATTCAGTTTTTATAGGAGGCAATGTATTTCCCATTTACGTTGGTTTCAGTCTCCATGCGATGATTCGCGGAAAGTTTAAAAGTTTCTGTTTCATGGCGTAATTTCCATCGCGTCAAAATTGCAGTAATTAAATTGCTGTTAATAGCTTTGTCTAAGTTATAACAATGGCCGGTCAAAGGAGAATTTTACTACTCAGATGGCTCTGTCATGGCATTAATGCCCGGAAGCCTTGCAAATATTTCTATTTAACATTAAGTGGAGTCGCCTAAGTAATTCATGACGTCTATTAAAAATACAAAGAGCTTAGCAATTTCACGCTTGGAATTTCCTAAGATTATCATTACTACCTCAAAGGGTCGTCATAATATTACATTTAGTTGTGATTTCCACTTTCGCAAATTAAGCTTTACGTATTTATATCAATTTTATTAGGCATTCGAGTGTATATAAAGGCTAATCTTCAGGTTTAAATTTTATTCTCAAAGATTCAGCCTAAATTTAAGCATAATTGGAATTTTATCACTTAAGTGCCTAAACAAACTCAGAGAATACTAAGTGTCTCAAACAGACAATCTGCTAGCGTGAGAAAATGGATTCACTAAAATTATTAACCTATATGATCACGATAAATTGAGAGGGGGACGAAATACTTATTATTTTGCATAATTCTGTAAATTTAACGAGGATAAAAAGTAAATATGTAAGAATATCACTTCAAGTAACAAATTTCCTCCTGATTTCAATGAACGTGAGAAGAAAAGGTGTGCAAGAAGTTAGTTAAATTTTGGCTTTTATTTCTTTGTCTTGTTATTACAAATTCATACTCGATGAACGGGAAACTTTTCCAGCATATTGTAGGAAAAGGAATTTTGCATAATTGCTTCATGACCTAGAATCTATGTTATTTCTGAGAATACCTGTTATCGTACGACGCATTTCCATAAATCCTCAGCTTTGAGTTTCATTATTTCTAAGCTCTTTTTTAAGCGGGCAATCTATAAAATTGTTCTAAATTTTAATGGGATTTTACTTTGATAATATCACTAAATAACAAACTAGTACTGCATACATCTTTCGTACACACCTGAGGAATAATAGCATGAAACATTAAGGAATGCTTATAACACAAACACCATTTGAGTTTATCCTTCGTTCATCCTTAATAGCACTGATGTCATAATATTGGGCATGTAGTTATTGTTGATGAAATTGAGATTTATACTTCAAGAATTAAGACAGCTTTGCTCTTCGTCAGAACAAAATGTTTACTTTATCATATGCAGAAAATACTATCAGCCTAATTATTATTTTTGTGGATTTACTTAACTTTAACTATGTTCGTGAATGTCAAGAAGTAATAAAACAATTTCAATTTATGACACATTCTTCCTATCGGGAGAGTGAAATTTTCAGCAAGACACGGCATTTTGCAAACGAAGTGAGAAAGTTTGTGGTATTCTCCGACGCCACCGCGTGGCAACTTGCGTGGGTATTTCCCGGGCATAACTTGACCGAAATTATGCCTCTGGCAACTGAACAACCACGCACGCACGCTCCTCAGCACTTCCAATTTCCCAACTTATCCCTCTCTTCTGGCACTCCCAGCTATATAGTTGTCCGGCCACCGCCAATGGCGAGCCGGTCTAGCATATAACAGGGAGTACCGTCCGAGAAGGACGATCGGCGAGATTGTAGTGCGTCAGAACGTACGGCCATGTCACATTCTGTGAGTTTCTTTACTAAATCTCAGTACAAATTTTTAAGTACAAGTTTGGAAAACAATAAACTTCTGCCCGTTGACAGGATATATACCACGGCCTGGTTGTCGCAGTACACCCACAGGGCTCTGTTCGCTGGTATGTGTACTGCGGCAAGCGTGGCCGCCCGAAGGGCGGCTTCCGCTTCTGCAAAGTAAATTGGTAGTTCAGTTGCCAGAGGCATAATTTCGGTCAAGTTATGCTCGAGAATCACCCACGCTTCTGCAAAGCAAATTGCTTGTTCCGTTTCCAGAGGCATAATTTCGGTCAAGTTATGCTCGGGAATCACCCACGCAAGTTGCCACGGGGTGGCGTCGGAGAATATCAAAAACTTTCTCACTTCGTTTGCAAAAAATTTCACTCTCCCAAAATTGCATAAGGGTCTCACTTTTGCGTTGATAAACGTCCGACATAAGAAACAGAGGAATGGCGAGGATGTAACAAGTTATTCTAAATATTAATGACAACAAATAAAAATCGGTCCGGAGTACATTACATAGGCATTCTCATATCCACGTGCAGGGCCGCCCCAACAGAGGTACGGGGCCCAGGGCAAATCGACCTATGCGGGCCCCGTTATCATTAACCTCCAAATTAAATTTAGATTTTCCTTGCAGTGATATAGAATCGCGGGGCCTCTGAATTCGCGGGGCCCGGGGCGGTCGCCCCTATTCGCCATGCCCTAGGGACGGCCATGTCCACGTACTTCTATTTCATATTATGGTACCAACATTTATTTATTATGTATTTACGCACGGGTCACTCGTAGTAAAAATATTGCTGTTGTTAGTGGGAAGAGATTCGCGGTAGCTGGACGTGTAACTTGATATGTTATAATGTCAGTTATGCAGTACCCTTTAGGGAATTAAAGTTAATGAAGTTTAATCAGCATCAACCGTTTTTAGTAAATCAACATTTTTTACATCGACAAGAATAAAATATGCTCCATTTGTACACGATATGGTTCATTTCAACAACTCTATTCCCGGTTATACACTATAAATGCGAGATCTTATCACATTCCGTTCCTAGAGAAGCGCACATACGATAGACTACAGAGGAACGGAATCGAAAATACCATCGAGGAGAATGTCATTCATCATACTCATCAAAATCTCGAAGTTGAACTTTTCCACCAATGGAATACTTTCTACGTAAACATATATATGAGAAATTAAAATATAAAACATGTATATTCGTCAAGTTCGAGTTTTTTTACGATCACGATACTTTCTCTATGTACTTCGTATACGAAAAAGTAAAAAGCGTTGAAAATGTAATTGTATAAGTACATTCAAGATGCATTATGTTGTAACTCAAGCCTTTCTACGTACTAACATATAATCAACAACATCACAACTTTTTTATAGATATTAATAAATTTCAGTCTATGAATTACTTATTGAACACACATTACTTCTACAATTTAAACTTTGTATAGGACCTGAAAGATGTATGAAGAAAAACAGATGAACTCATTCATTAACGATTTAAACGAAATATAACAAAAAATTAACTTATCTTCTGCTTTTTCTTTCTAAGCAAAAGTAAAATTTACATAAAATTTAATGTAATTATAGGAGAACTAAGTTGATAACACGAATCATCGATCAAACCCTAGTGACTGCAACGACCCTTCCTGAGCCACGAATCACGATTAAAGAACTGTAATATTCAAATAAAAAGTCATATTACCCACCAAGAAAACCAAAAGAGCAATTGATGAACTACTGACAGTTTATATATGTTCCGATGAAATCATGAAACTGGAGAAAATACGTCTAAATCGATAAGTAACTGCAAATGACCCTTGGAAGGGAGAGCGGAAACATTTCACATACAAATTCAAAATGAAAATTCGAGCTCGTCTTACGGTTGGAATCCAATTGATGATGAAGGCAACTCCGATAACCGCAAAAAGGTTCACCAACCGTTTTGTGGCTACCGGAGTTAGCACCATCCTCAACGGAATGTAATCCCTAGTAGGATATAATTAAAACACTAATATACGATGAAACCAATATTTCCCAGAGAGGGAGAGAAAAGAGTTATTGTAGCAGTAAACAAGGATCTACGATGAAGTTAATGCGACGATGAAACCAAAATGGTTATGAACCAGGCATGTATCCATACGGAATTACCATCCACAGGTAAATAAAACTGTAAACTGTATCGGTATGGACTTATATTCTTCTTATATCTTTGGAGATATAATCAGTTTTTTCACATCCTTGCCCTTCTTCATGAAAGTTTTTTGCAGGGGATTTTGTACCTTCTCATAATTCTTCCATCGACTAATATAAAGTTATGTACGTTCCAACGCATAAAACTGGAACCTCTTAAACACAATTTTTTTACTGCTTCAAAGATAACATTCTCTACGATATTTAAATATGCACAATAAATAAATAAAGTTCATTCTTTACTTGATAAAATCCTTCAATAGAGCACGGGTTAAATATACTCACATGGAATTATTCCATTATTTTGTTATAGTAAAATTTCAACACTTGGCTATCCATCCGTCTTTTAGTCCTTTTATTATCGCCATATCTGTACTACGGGAGCGGCCGCGAGAAGGAAATATAAAAATTAGCCGGCCTTGACTGACCGAAGCAGGCTAACAGAAGTGCAAAAAGTGACCATGAATAATACTTTGGACATCATTCTAACGAGACAGACCGATGACGGTGAAAAAATATTTATAAGATAAAATTGGTAAGCACAAGAAAAATTTGACCGACATGTGTCAATTATCACGAATGATTAACTGTATAATTGTGTCCAAATCAGGATTGGTGGGAGAGACCGATTGGTAGGATAACTGATAGCGAGCAATTGCATCCGATACTAATAAGCAGTTCTTCAACATTATGGGGTAAATGTGAGAAAATCATGACTGACGTGTATCCACATGTATCCATGATTCAATTCATCATAGCAAATGCCGGATGTTCCTCCTCCATTGGGTGTAAATGAGTGATGAATGCGTGAATGAATTCAGTCCATGATGCTGATGATGAAATGATCGAATGCCAACGCGCAGCAGAATCGCCGAAAGTGACCACGAGGGACATTGCACGAAGAGATTGTGACGGTCATACAATTCAGTTGATATAAACAACTACGCACGTCACCTTTTAAAACTAAAGCACTGGTTACGGAAGAGTTAATCTCCCCCAGGCAACAATAGGATATCACTCTATTGGTCGTAAATTATTTGGAATGGATATCCTCTTTGAAAAACGCACGCAGCATTAAATTTTCATACGTTGATTTACCCAGAGTAAAAAATTAATATCGATATATTACAATTGCTACGTACTTTACAAGCGGTATTCTTCGTTCTAATTTAATATAGCCTCTACTTATTCAAAGATTTTATTAAATATTACATTGGGAATCTTTTTTCTAACGATCGCACTACTGCATTTTCTAGCAAATACGTCTGCGGACGTCACGGTTCTATTTGCTCCCTTTCTTAACGGTTGAAATACTAATTTTCAAATCTCGCGAGATGGTGTTTGCTAGGTAACTATAAATGAAATAAATGTGATTTTGCGGAAGTAAACTTTTTCCCGACGGAAATTTAGCCATATCGACAAACAGGCAATGGTAACAATGAAAAGATTCCTCGAGGCGAACACTAATGATTTACAAAAAAATGTTTACGCCGAAAAATTCTTATTCAAAAGCTTTGGGACTTGTAATTTTTAAGAAACTGATGTTCTTTCATAAAGGTAAGTTGTAATCCCAAGTTTAGAGAATAACTATTTACTACGGATTCACCATTTTCCTCTAGTTAACACTCATTCACTCCAGTTCATATAAAAATACTTCATCTGTTAGTTCATCGATTCAATCAGCAATTCCTACCTAACTGATATGTATCTCGATCGAATAGTTCCAGTGGGAATATTAACGTCATTGAACCTACTGTGACTGATAAATAGATTCAACAGTTAAGCGGACGCTTGACAACGATACTAACGAATGCAAAATATTTGACCGATTTGCCCAAGAGCTCGACTCCCTCATCCCTTTTGATTATATTACGCCGAAAAGTTGCATTAAAGTCAAAAGTGTATGTACCTTGGATAATCCTCGCATACCACATCTGTGCTTTTGCCTACGTAATCCGCGAAACAGGCGGAACGAGGTCAACGTTAATTCAGTTGCATCAAGCTCTATGCTCTCATATCCATGGCATACCCATGCAACACGACATTAATGGAAAAAAATTCTTTTTTTCTTTACAACGCAACGAACTTAAATGGATGATTTACGCTAACGCAAAACGTAATCGAATCGCAACCTCCTGAAATTTAAGTGAAATTCAATTTTCAGTGATATTCGAAAATATATACCTACACCCATTTCATCCATTACCTTTTAGATGAATATTTCGAAATATTTTCAAGCAGGTTTCGTCTATAATAATGACTCTCTGTTGCTTATACAAACAGATTTTTTTCATTCGCAACATAAACTTAATATTGATATAAAAAACGTACACTTTATACGTATAACAAAACATTTTACAGCAATAAAATGGATTTTTAAACGGAATTACGTGGTTCATTCAGTAAAGAAATTTTCAAAATATTTCTCCTTATACAGAATTTATGATTATGAATATATTTCTGCGTATCTAATAGTGGCCTGAATGTGAACGTGGCGCCAGAAGGCTTCTATGTAATCTCGCTCCCGGTAATTTCACCACGGTAACCTCGCTCCCAGTAATTTCACTCCCGCTGAATTTCGCTCCCAGCAATTTCACTCCCACTGACTGCTTTTTGTAAATAAGCACTAAATGTAACATTTATTTTTAAATAGTTTGTGATAGGCGTAAATACTAATCAACGCCTTTAATCTGAATTTAAGGCAATTAATTATTATTGATGCTTTTAACATTAAACCCGATTTTTCGCATAGAAATTTAGTTAAATGTTGAGAACGCTCAACAACTCAAAAAGAATGAAGACAGTGGGAGTGAATTTACTGGGAGCAAAATTGAGCTGGAGTGAAATTACTGTGAGCGAGATTACCGGTCACAGCCAGAAGAAAATCGCGTACGTCTATCATTTTCATTAATTAAACTTAACACATAAGATTCCTTTATCACATTCTATTTTTCTATCAACACTAAACACTAGAATAACTGAAATTTCTGTTACAGGATGAACTTGCTTACAAAACCAGCTAATTTAATTTAAATGACTATACTTTGAATGCAGTCTCCCGGAAATTCCTACCCTCCTGCCTCAGGAACTGTTCTTCGTACGTATTATACCAATGTTCAAAGGAATCCTGCACATGCATTATGAAGAAGAATAAATACAGATAATGACGCTAATTGGAAATGAAGTTTTCAGCTACTTTTGATAAGTGGTGTACTGTAATCGCAGTATCAAGTTGGAGAACTCTATCATCGGAATTTTAGAACGTATTTTGATACGCGAATAGAAGCTTCAATAGAATAATTAAGCTGACATTGTGAGACTGAATTAAAATGAAGTACATACAAAAATTTTTAATTTCTGGTTTTAATTCTGTATTTCATTTTTGTAGCTTGAAAATCATTTGTATGGCTGTTATATAAAATTATCTCACTGCCGTAATTGACAGAATCGTATTGTAATGTTGCTTTAGTCAATATGGTTTTGAAAATGAAATTTAACACTTAGGTTCTGAAAATTTAAAATAAGCTTTTGGGTATTTTGGATTTTGGTTGAATATACACTAGGAAAAAACAAGAACTAACGTTTCATGCATCTAAATGGACCACATCCGATATCATGGCTATTTTAATGATCACCAATTCTCCAATCTAAAATGTTTTCGACAATATTTCATTTAAATTTATAAGCCGTAGTATTAAATAATTTGAATAATTAACTAGACTATATTTACAATAGAAACTTCTTACAAAAAGTTTTTAATTATTCAATACATGAAACTCTCAATCTTATAGAAGAGTAGTGGCAGATGCTAATCTGGCAGACGCCGCGCAGAAAAGACAATAAAACAAGAACGCCCATCACTATTTAGAAACATATTTCGTCTAAATACGCACGTGATTTATAGAAAGTTTCAGGTTGGTAATCGTCAGACAGAAAAGCATGGGTTCGACACCTTGATCGATACATTTCTTCATTTGATTAACACAAATGAGTGCAGGGAATTTTTAGTTTGTATTTTGCAATTAATTAAAATTATCGCAAATATTTGGGAAGTGAACGAAAGAAAGCAGAAAGGAATGAAAATTCAATTTATTACCGTCAATTTTTAATTATGATTCGAATCGGTACACAACATTGTTTTGAAAACGAAAACTTAACGTTTTTTGCAAAGAAAAACATTCACTACCACAAGCAACACGCATTTTGCCGAGATTCTGAAATTACTTACACTGAATTTTAATTGTTAAATGAAAAATGAAGATAGTGCGATGGAAGGAGGGAGATAGAGAAGAAGGAATGGAAAACAGATTTGGAATGGGAGAAAGGCAGGGAGAGTGATAGAGAGAGAAAGGAAGGAGAGACGGAGTGACAGAGGGAGGGAAGGAGAGATCGGTAGAGGGGTGGAGAGAGCAAGCATAAGAATGAAAGAGAAAGATGGATGTAGAGAGGGAGGGAGAGCGGGAGGGAGGGAGGAAGGTAGAGTCGGAGGGAGAGAGCGAGGGAAGTCGAGAGGGAGGGCTGGAGGGAAAGCGGGAGGTAGAGCGCTAGGGAGGGCGGGAGGGAGGAAGCCGGGAGGGCGGGAGGAAGGGTGGGAGGGAGGGTGGAAGGGAGGACAGGAGGGAGAGCGGGTGGGAAAGCCGGAGAGAGGGCGGAAGGGATTGCGGGAGGAGTGGGCGGGAGGGTGAGCCGGAGGGAGAGAGGGCGAGAGAGAAGGTGGATGGGGGGTAGAACGGGAGAGAGCGCAGTAGGGAGGGCGGGAGGAATGACGGGAGGGAGAGCGGGAGGGAGAGCCGGAGGGAGGGCGCGAAGGGGGCGGGAGGAATAGATAGATATCGTCTTTATTTCTGTGCGAGATTGAGAACGAAACAGTCGGTGACACATTGTAACCACTGCTTATCGGTATAACTCCCCAGAAGGTTTGTCTCACTTGTTCCCCGGAAATGTTTACATTAAGACGTGAAACTTAACAGCGATATAGAATAATATACTATATGTATAACATGCTATATAGTACAATATACTTAGCAGATTATGTGTTTGAAACTGTGGAGGTGAACGTATCCGCCGCTAAAGAATGTTGAATTTTGGTAAAACGAGTTTCTAACATCTAACCTGTTGTCAGTTACAAAAATTAGAAGCTTACAAAAATTTTACATAAAAAATTTAGATAAAAAGAGAATGGAATGGAAAGAGAAAGAGTTACACGAATTGAAGAAGAAAGATTGAGAGGAGGAGAGGTATAGCGGGAGGGAGGGAGGGAAAGAATGAGGAAGGATGAGAGGAGATTTAGATAGAATAGAGGTAGATAGAAAGGAAGGAGTGTGAGAGAGGGAGGAAGGGCCATAGAGAGGAGTGAGAGAGATAGAGCGAGGTGGGAGAGGAAGGGAGAGAGAGAGGGTCATTATTATTGTGTTGTTTTATTTCTGTATTGTTGTTTGCTGTCGTGTTATTGTATTTCTCTTTCTCTTTTGTTACACCGATAGAGTACGTATGTGTATTACAATAATCCTGCGCGTTGCATCGATTTAAACAACGAATCGAAATAGTTATTGTTGCGGTACTTTCATTAATGAAAAGCGCAGTGGTTTCGTACTTTTGATTGTCACTGGATGGAAATTAACGCTATTACGAATCGCGATACCATATAAATCATCCAGTTTGTTCCTGGTGTACAGCAGAGTTGACGCGTGTATGGTCAGAGCCCCTAGTATATATTATTACTTTTTACGAAATATGAATTTCGTATTTCAGAAAAGTTAAATAAATTTAGTTCAAAAGAGAATTATCGAGCTTGTCTTACCGATTAACAAAATTCAAGAACAAGCACTTAAAAAATACTTATCTCAGGTATCTCCAATAGCCACAAAACTGTTATAAAAAACCAGATGCACATATCGGCTACAAAGAGACCGTCTTCACTGGTGATTTTACGAATATAAATTCTAAAGGAACTAGAATTTATTTTCGGCGAATTATTACTGAACACGGCTGCTTTGTAGCCGAAATGCGTACATTTATTTTTATAACCTTTTTGTGGCTATTGGGTATACCTGAGACAAGTGCTGAAATAAATTTAAAACAAAATCACTTTTAAGTATGTAATCTTCCTCCTAAAAATTACTTTTTGAAATAGCATAGTTATCAAAAACTTCAAGGTTACTCTTGCAAGTTTAGAGAATCATTGAAGTTTGCATGTACCAGCCTCCAAACAATAGTTTTTTATTGTCATGCTATAAATTTTAAAACGAATTTTACGTCGTTGTACTTTGTAATCTCCGACTTTTATAAGTGAAATCTGGGCCTAATTAATTATTTCAAGTCAAATACGAAGATTTTGTAGACATTAATTAAAAACGATTCCTATCTTCGTATTGTCAAAGATGCTTTTCAACTATGATAATCATATAAATGATAAACGATGAACTATTTAAATGGTGCAGCGTTTTATCTTTTTGTAAGCGAACCGGAAATAAAATATGCCACAATAATCCATTTACATAATCAGCCGAGATAGTGCAAGAATAAACAATTCTGAACTTTAAGAACACACTTTAAAAAAGGCAAAAGGAGACGAGATTATTTTTCCAGAAAACGTGGAAACGATGTGGAAAAATAAGATTCTGAATTGTTCGTCAAAGCGATTCTTTGCCGGCTTAATTTTGCAAAGATTTCGCATAAAGATAAAACATTAAGAAGGAAAATGCCGAAGAATTTCTGTAAAATTCAAGGGAGACAATATATCTGCGCATTGAGTTGGGATTATAGTTTGTTGGTTACAAAACGATAAAATTCAGTGCTAAATAAGTTATATTTGCTTCTCTTCACCAGATTAAATTTAATTCGAGAACTTGGGAGATCCGTCTTAAAAATTTAATCTTACGCGAAACGTATTCTTCCATCATCTTTGCGTAAAATACGAAGGAATATCTGCATTGTAATTATCTTTTACCTTTTAAAACAGCAAAAGTCACCTCCTTTCCGTACGACATTATACGATACCAGATTCGAAATGGGGAGACTAATGCTTTTCCTCATTACCGTTCAGATAACCTTGTTCCTGAAGACATTCCCGACTATTGTATATTCAAGTAATTCCCGTCATCAAGTGACGTAAAAGACTAAGTACTTCCACCGCACTTGCACCGTTTCTTCCCTCCGGTATTTCCATTTCCTTTACTATTTCAATTTTCGCCAAACTTAAGCATAAAACGGATATAATCCGCAGCCTAAATATCTTTGAAAACCAATTTCAACGCTGAAATATCATATAAGCGCATATTATATAATGGAATTTTCGAATTCTGTTGCCGTAATCAAGGAAAATAATCTTATTTACCGTAACGTTCGTGGGTTATTAATAGGTATATTTTTCCCGTACAACTTATTAGTAGTTTTACTTACATAACTACGCTTCCAATCAAATAACATATTTGTTTCACACGGTAAGAAATCACCTTTTACCTTTTTACAAAATAAATTTACAGGTAACATAATGTTTCCGTAAGGATTTTTGTCACCCTATCTCCTTGCTGTAGGATTGATCGTCTGAAAACATTTGCTTTGTAATACGATGTTGCATTACGGAACTTTCACTTACTCTTACTTCACTATCCTTGGAAACTATTGTCAACATAAAACATCATAAAAATATCATACCAAAGTTTTACATTTTCCTTATATTTCTTCATAAATACTACTTTTTCAAACCAATAACCATTTTCTGAAAGTATCCTAAAATAATAAGCGAATGGACCCAAGCCCACCGGTAACATAGTCACGTTTGTCGAGAAAAAGCTCTAATACATATACGAATCATTAGTACTTACATAACTGGAAAGTGCCTCTTAACGCTCCAAATGAGGGGGAAAATCCACCTTTGAGGGTTCCAACAGACTCGGAAATTTCACCCGAACTTCACTTCAAGGAAACTTCGCCGGGCACCTAAAACATAATTTAATAGGTTCAGATTTTGGTTTAATAGTGTTCGTAGTACTAATTTAAAAAAAAAACATTTCGTTAGTGTATTAAAAATAACCAGGGTCCAGATTCATGATGAATTAACTTATTTCATTCTTTTTTACAATATTATGTAATACAGTAACGGCTACACAAATTACAGTCCTATTTATCAGACTAGAAAAAAACACCTTAAGAATCTCTTTCGTATAAATAAGCAGCGAGCATAAAGATAGTATCGCCACAGACACTGAGCCGTGAGAAAATTCGGTACGGAAAAAAAAAACGTTTGCGCCGAGAAAATTAGTGGGCAAAACATTCAGGGCACGGAGAATTCGGCACGTAGAGAGAGAAAAAAATACGGTACAAATGTAGCAGTAACCCGTGAAAATGCCACCGCGACGTATTTTTATTTTTCAGCGGAAAAAAAACCCTACCCCAAAATATTCTCCGCAGGTCAGTGCAAAATTCAAGTTCCTTTTTTCGCCGCCCATTACTCTCAGCTGAATTCTATTCGTCATATGAAGGCCGACCCAAATGGCACTCACCAACGACAACACCAGCGTTGGAGGGTGAGAGGGATAAAAAAAAACAATTACGGCGGGATGAGAGAAGAACGCCATCGAAAAAAAATCTACATTCATTTCCCTCCCCTTCCCCCCACGCCGACACGGTTTCAGAATCACGAAACATTTTCGACGCTATCGCGCAGAGAAAAAACGACGAATTCTTTTTTTCCAAAAAAAAAATTTCGACTAGTATTCTCGCTTCATTTTCCTCACTCCATCGAGGAAGTGGATACACCGGTCACGGAGTGAAGTCCCCATCAAGGAGTCAGGCGACGAAGAGGATTCCATCGCCTGGAGAATGAATGCTAGACGAGGCTCGGGAATCACGGCAGCGTCGTGGGATGGGAAATGGAAGACGGGGGGGAGGACATACGTGTTGAGGAAAGAGAGCAAGGAGAGAGGTAGAGAGAGAGGGAAGAGTAGATTCCCTCTCTTTATCTCTCACTCGACTCGAAAGAAGAATAGTCCTCGGGGTGACGAGTGGGCGAAAAGAGCAACACATTCCCCCAGTCCATCCGCCGTCGAAAGAAAACGAGACGGAGAGAGAGAGAAAAAAAAGACGAAAGAAAGATGTAAAGCGAGGAAAATAACCGGGACGGAAAACGAATGAGGCGGTAAGTGAAGTAATGCTGGAGTAATATGGGGAATGAGAAGATTGAGGAAAAGAAAGGGAAAGGATACGTGGAAATGAGGCAAAAAATAATAACCTCGGAAGGAAGAGGTGGAAATGTAGATGAAAAAATAGCTTAGAATCAGACCGTGGAAATGAGAAACGTGGAAAGGAAAACGTCGAAATAAAAAAAAAGATATGTTCGAACGGAAACAAAGGAATTAAAATAGAAGAAGAATGAATAAGATGAAGTGGAGCGCGCCAGTGACAGAGGAGAGGATAGGGAGATGAAGTGGTGTAGGGGGAGAGATTCCCAGCCTTTTTTGTTCCACGGCACACCTTAGTGCATGCTTAATTACCGCGGCACACCAAACCATTTCTACTTCATTTCACCGCGCTTGCACGTACTTTTCATAGAAAAGGATAAGAGAGATAAAATTTGTAAATGCATTCAACTGTTATAATTGGTAAAAATAATGTTTTGGTGATCGATTAATATTATTGAAAATACAGCAAATATGTGATTATAATGTATAAAATCTTAAGCAACTGAACGGGAAACTTGCGCTTGTCTTTTGAGACAAAAACGCTTTATGTTTGGCTCAATGGTGGAAAAATCTTCTTTAAACTTTTATTTGTTTAATAAAGTTCATGGATGAAAATTTTAATTCAAAGGAATATATTGCTGGTAACTGGAAAAATATTTCGGCTGAACATTCAAGCATTGAAGGTTATTCAGCTTTAGCTTGTAGCCAATATATATCTAAAGTTACATAATAAGTTTAAGAGACCGATCGCCTTTAAGGTTTATTGATTCTTCCCGCTGTTTCAGTTCTTTTGATGGTACTTCTGCAGAAGAATTAACAGGATCTCGAATTCAGTCATGTTGTTCTTTATTTTTAAAGCTGAAGTACAGATTGAATTTTTCGTTAAGAATGTTTAGATACATTCAAGTTTATCACCTGAGGTGAGAGTAAGAAAAAGCGCTCTCCTTGAGAAATTTAATTTCTGAAAGCCATTTAATACGATTGTGTTAAAAGGAAAGAAAATTATAAGAGAGTGATTGTAAAATAAAAAATTCAATAATAAGTTCACTCGGATAATTTAGGTGATAATATGTTAAACACGAAGTTACAAGCTGAAATGTTTTATTCACTAGTATCGAAAAATCACAAGGATATCATTGTCAAACAACAGTAAGCTACCGCAGCTGACTGAATTATGAATCAATTTTAACGTCATTTTCCCGATCATTTGAAAAAACCCGCAAAGATAAAAATTCAAATATAAAACGAATAAAACAGAGGTATCTGAGGTTTTACATAGCCTCATCTCAAACGATATTACACATAATCAGTCTCATTGTGTGTGTGATTGTTATTCTAATAACAATAAACATGTGAAAATGATCCACGAAACAGGTTTTTCAGAGAGTTTTCTTGATCTGCGTCACCAGTGCCTTCCTCGCAGCACGCTGATGTTTTGCCGCACATCGGCTGCGAAGCTCAAGTGTAGGGAACAAAAGGATACTAGGAAATAGCTTTGAAAGAGAGATGAAACGGCTGAGTGACGTGACATTGCAAACGGAGAAGAAGAAGATGGAGGACAAGAATAAGAATTTGATAGTCACTGCGAAACGATAAGTCATTTTAAAAGAATAGTAGGAAAGGAAAGAATGGCCACGAATGAGCCAAGAGCAGTGATTAAACAACAATATGGGAAGGCGCGCTTCGTAGATTGAGAAACCAAGCGTAAAGGGATTATCGAATCCTAACGGAGAGTATTAATTTTTTTTCAAGGAGACATTAAGTCGTTTTGGTCCTACACCGGGAAAGTTCAAGGCCAAGGACATGGCGTCTAATCGAAATGAAACTTAGAATATAGCTTATGACAACGTATAAACAGCGAAATTGTTAAATGAACAGTTTCGAAAAACCTTTACAGCAGACAGTGCTGATTCTATACCTGGTATTGGGAAAAACTTTCGGCGTAGGGCGACTACATTTGTAAATAGGGGAGGGAAGAATTGCAGAGCAAATTACAAAAGGCGTTTAATTCAACGGAGTAAATAATCACAGAAGCGATGTATTGTTGATTGTCCACATTTCAGCAGCATGCATATATGAGACTTTTTTCGATTACTCCCTAGCATTTACTTTTAGATCCATTAAATTTCTAGTATATTTAGTTCTCATAGAGGCCAATCAATGCTAAACATTTGGCTTCTTCAAGTTGCAGGATATCAGAGATTTTGACAATATATACGGACAAATAGACAAAGCATAAGCACTTTTTAGAAGAAAAAATTCTCACATAATCTATCATAAAAGTTACAACTTTGCGCCATCATTGTTGGAGGATTTAATTTACAATCGTATAGGTAATATCACTTTAAATCTAGATTTATTAACCTAGAGAAGCAAGGCTATGGCCATTTTAAACTTAACTTCCATCCGCCCAATTTCCACCTTTCTATATCTCAAAGAACTATGTGTTAACGTCTTCCTTTCATTCATAACTCCTTAACCACCCTTAATCTATCTATCGACCTTTTCTTGCCCATTTTCAAACAACACCCTACAATAAAATGTAATTAGACTTTCCTCCTATTCGCACATGTTATATTGTTATCAATGTGTTTTAGTATCATTGTTGACCTTTCTGTTATCTTTACTATCTAATCCATTGTAATGGGCCAAGTTTGACTGTTTATGGGTAATGCTTAAATAAATAAAAATCGGAGGGCTCAATCTCTATAATAAAAATGGTGAGATAATATGTAGCGTAGAGCGATGACGCGTTACTTTTTTCCAAGAGGATAATAAAATGTGATAATCAAACGTACAAGAAAGATTGGTATGTATAATTTAGTACGTAGATATGTGCATAGAAACAGTAGGCACGGAGGAGAGAGAGAATGAGGAATTAATCGCCTTCCCTCTGGCATCATGAAATGTCAAATCATGAACATTTTCACAATGTTGAAAATCCTTTAAAATATTTTTTAAATACCTCAATGGCTAACACTCCGCCTTCGATACTTTATCGAGAATTGTCCACGGAATAACGCGCCCGACAGGAATAGCGCCAAAAGTGAGAACGACAAAAGACTGAAACGTCTTAAAGAGTAATAGTCTTGCGGAAAGAAGATAAGGAAAAGAGGGAACGAAGAGGATGTTGAGAATGAATGGACAACCGAGACGGAGGTGTGAAGATAAGGGAAGAGAGAGGGAGTGAAAAAATGAGGTGAGAAGAGTAAGAAGAGTATTAAGAGAGGAAAGAGAGAGAGAATGGAAAAAGAGGTAGATATATAGGCAAAGAGATAAAAGGTGTAAGGAAGTAAGAAGAGATGAAGAGGGTTGGAGAAGAGAGAGGGAGAGGAAGAGAGGGGATGGAATGAAGGCGATCGAGGGAGGTCCTCGAGAGAGTGCACCACCTCTCCTGGACGACGGTCAAATATATGTCTCGTTAAAAGGGACCACTGGGTCGATTCGGGGTGGACAAGGGGGAGTATAAGGGTAGTCCGTAAGGAATGGTGGCAGGGGGTCCATAGAATCTCCCTCTCCCACCCAACATTGGGAGGTCATCGCCCGCATGAAGCCTATCGAGAAGCTATTACCCGCTGCAGCGACCTTCTCCTAACCCCTTAGTCCACCCCCCGCGAACCACCCACTCCCTACCGATTCCTCTCTCGTCCCCCCTCCCTCGCCAGACTCCCCCACCTCCTCCCACGGGATCCCTAGGTAACAACTCCGGATCTTCGGACACGTAGGTCTGGGTAATTGCGAAAGTGGAGGACACTTTTGTATTCGGAGGATGAAGAGGATGAGGTGGGAGGAGGTTTTAAGGTGAATGAGAACAGACACCTTCTGCCTGGATGGGGTGGATAAAGAATAGGTGTGAAGGGTGAGCGAAAGGAATATATATATATATATATTTTTTAAGAAAAGCGTCTTCAAATGCTTAAGTCACGTACGATAGAAAGGAGCGAAAGAGGAATAAGGGGTGAGAAGTACTGGAGAATCCATCCTTCCATACCTTCCCCCTCCCCTGTCTATCTCCCTCCTCCCTCCATTTCCCTCCTCGAACCTCCAACCCTTTAAGCCATTGTGTTCTAAATCTCTTGTCCGCACACCACGGCCTCCTAAATTCCGCCTCTATCGCTCTCACCCTTGCCACGGCCTTATCTCTTTTTACCTTCCCTCCCACTCACCCTCAAACCGATGAGCGACCAAAAACCTTCAGAGCCATTAGCAGTCGGCCTCTTCGCCATCCACGGACTCGACACACACGCACGCACGCCCACATCTCAATACTCTCTCACTCCCTCTCTTACGATTTTTTCCCTCCAGTGGTGGTTTAAAGGATGGCGATGAGGAGAAGTGTTTGGGCGTGATAATTGGCGGGAGGAGAGAAGGAGAGAGAGAGAGAGAGCGGAGATTGAGAAGGGAAAGGGGAACGGTCGGAGGAGAGAGGGCGAGCGAGCGAGAAGACAGGTTATCCCCGTTCGCTAAAAAGTAACCGGAGACTTTGAAAACAATCCCATCCCACCCATATCTCCCCACCCTCCCTCTCATTTCACCATACCCACCCATTCCAACTCCTGGCGCCCTTACCTCTCTCATCCCCTTCCAAAACCCTTCCAGTTTCAATCTTTATAACGATCGTGAAGTTGCGTGTGTACGACGGCCACCCGTGAGGAGCATTAGTGGCATAAGCCTCGGTTCTCCTTCACCCCTCCCCTCTCCTATCCCCTCCCCCAATCTCACATCCTCCCCCGAGCGCCGATCCGAAGTCACACACATCACCTAGATTCGTCGTCACTCTGCGGGTATTTTTTTTTGGGTCGTTAAAGGGTTTTTGGTACCCGTCGCTAAAAGGAACGAAGGAGGAAATGAGATGAGATGGACAGACGGATGTAGGTAGGTGTGATATGGCCACAGTGATACACACACGCACGAAGGACCGTGATGGTTTCTGAGCGGCGATCGAGTTGCATCGGCCGTGTTTTCGCGTCACGACCGCGCGAGCGGTAGGACATCAAGATCCTCGTGTTCTATGCGAAGATGTAAAGCGTGCCGGGCTAGGTGCCGGACGGAGAAATGGAGAAGGAATGAGAGGTGAAAAAAAGAGGAAGGAGAGAGAGAGGTAGGACTAAGGCTTAAGATAGGGAAGTGAGTGTAGAGGAAGAAAGTCCAAAGAGGAAAGGGGTTAGAAAAAGACGGAAGCTGTAGATAGGAAAGGTATAAAATAGGCAAAATAAAGTATACAGATCGAGAGAGGAATGGAGATACGGAGACTAAAGAGACCCGAAATAGAGAAGGAAGAGAGAGATACAGAGAGAACGAAAGAGGTAGATATAGTGTGTGGTACAGGTAGAGTGTGGTAGAAGTAGTGTGTGGTAGAGGTAGAGTGTGGTAGAGGTAGAGTGTGGTGGTGGTAGAGGTAGAGAGGAAGAGGTTGGTAAAGGTAGCGTATGGTGGAGGTACAGTTTGTTAGAGAGAGGTAGTGGGTGGTAGAGGTAGAGGATGGTAGAGGTAGAGGGTGGGAGAGGCAGAGGATGGTAGTGGTATGATGGCGGTTGAGGTTGTGTGTGGTGGAGGTAGAGGTTGGTAGAGGTAGAGGTAGCGTGTGGTGGTGGTAGAGGTAGTGTGTGGTGGAGGTAGAGTTTGTTAGAGAGAGGTAGTGGATGGTAGAGGTAGTGGATGGTAGAGGTAGAGGATGGTAGAGGTAGAAGGTGGTAGAGGTAGAGGTAGAGGGTGGTAGAGGCAGAGGATGGTAGTGGTATGATGGCGGTAGAGGTTTGTGTGGTGGAGGTAGAGGTTGGTAGAGGGTAGTAGAGATAGAGGGTGATAGAGGTAGTGTGAGGTGGATGTAGAGGTTGGTAGAGGTAGAGTGCTGGAGAGAGCGTGTGGTGGTGGTGGTAGAGAGTGGCATAGAAACGTTGAGGGAGGAAGAGTATGAGAGGAAGGGAATGCGAGGTGGAAAGAAAGAGGTTGGAAGTGGGTAGGAGTAATACAGAGAAAAGGACAGCTGGAAAGTTAGGGAGAGAAAGTTAGAGTGGAGAAAGGCAGAAGGAAGATAAGAGAGGGGAAAAAGGGCGCAGAGGGAGAAATGACTACAGAGAGAGAGAGAAGAGAGAGAGGTAAGGTGGACAGAAAAAAGCGTTTATTTAGCACGAAATTGAGGCCACATCATCACTTATTGCATTTGATCCAGGAGAGAGAGAAATCGGAGGGAGGAAAAGGATGGTAACGGTTGAGGAGACGTAAGAGAAGGAGATATTGTGACGGGGGAGAGAGAGGTCTGGGAGAGGTCAGGGTGCTCGCGGGATGGGGAAACAATCAAGGGGCAGGGTGCGGGAGGATCAGGGGTGTGCGCGGATGGTGGGAAGGCCTGGAACATAGAGAGGGGGGGAGTCTGGGGGAGGGGCGCGATGCATTGGCAAATGTTCATGACAGCTGCGTCCAACAAGCGTGCCCATCGCCGTGAAAAGGGCTCAAAATTTTTATGAGAGTGGAAGCCCGCGTGTTGATTGGGACTGGGGGAGGAGGGGAGGTGGGAATGGAGGATTTTTTCGTTCGGAGTAGGTGGAGAGGTAGAGGAGATTCGCGGAGCGGTGGTTTGGAAAGGAAGGGGTAGGGGAAACGGGCGGGGGAGGCGGGGTAAGCGTGTAGTTTTGTTCGAACAAAAGCACTGTGTGCGTCGATGCAGATTTAATTTCCCCAGTCCTCATCTCCTCCTCCCCCCCTCCCCTCCCCCCAATCCCCAACGTATTAAGTAAAAAATGAAATGGAGTGAAAACCCCCTTCCTCGCAACCACTTGGGTTTGAATTTGAACGGCAGTGGAGAGAGAGGGAGAATGGAGAGAAATGGAAAAAAATATACGCGTTCTTTTTTCCCCCCCACGAGTGAGGAATCGATCAATAAAGGAAATCGGGAATGCCATTCCCTTTATTTCGATGCAAATAAAAGATCATGGTGAAGCGCCAACGCTGGAAGATTTCGAGGTGTAATTATAATTACGTTCTGCGGTCACGTTAATTATAGTACGCTGCGCGCAGTTCTACCAGAGTTTTCGCTGAAAAAGCAAATATTCTTTGTTTTCCCTGCGCGGAAAATGAAATAATTCAACGAAAAAACGACAACGAGGGAGTTTTCCGCAATTGTGAACAATGCCTCGGACTTAGTTACAATTCCGTGCTATTTTAACAAGGATTCCACTGAATAAATATTATTTTACCGATCAAACTGTTATTTTTACCTAAACACTGGCTGACATAATATTTGAATACTATCTTATTCTTTCCGTTAACACCACAAAAACGATGTAAAATGTTCAATCGCTTCAATGGCGCCGTACATTCTTATATGTGACATGACAAAATAAACCTGTAATCTATTTTGCCTATACTATCGAAACCATTAACTATTTAAAATCGATTTCACAAATTTTAAGAGTGGAAAATTTATAATTGCGATCACCAAAGAAACAGTCGGTAACAATGTTTTCCACGAATTATTCGGAGAAATAATGTGATTATACTTTATTTTATTCAAGAATTGTGCACAAAAATTATACTCCCTTTGTTTTTAAATAAAACATTTGAAATGCTCCTTTTTCCCATTGAGAACCTGCGCTATGCCTCCAATTGTTATTTCCCATCAAATGATTCTTTTAAATTCTGAGTTTCTTTAGAAATTTTTCATAATTTTGAATTTCCCGATACTATAACCGTCTCCAATGGAAAACGAATAACAGAGAAAATGCCAAATAGTAGAATCTAATAACTTTTTTGGAAAATATCAAAATAAAGTTATTGAATGAACACCGAAAGACATGCCGAGGGATAAAAGGATCAATTATTGATTAATTACGGAAGCAAGAGAATAAAAATGAAGAAATTTTCTTGGGTAGTTAGCAGTATATTAATATATTCGTATTTCCCAATATTGGCCACCAAGTTCTTGCGAATGTAAAACACGCTTGTCTCTACATCGGGTTGCGACTTTGTATTTTTCAATGGGCATTGGTTATTGTGATTGTAACTGTAAACGCAAATGAGTTCACCGTAGTTGATGCAGGACCGCACCGGGCATATTTGTCGCCCGGGTGCAAGCAGTTTATGCCGCCCCTTACGGACTTATAAAAGCACCCAGATTTTTTCGATTTCTAGATTAAAATTTGTAGTTAATTTATGAAATAAATTGTGCAAAACACAAAATTAAGAGAAATTCTTGCCTCCGCACGTGAATTGCCGCCCGTAATACGTTGCCGCCCGGGTGCGATGCACCCCTTGCACCCATAGGCCGGCGCGGCCCTGAGTTGATGGTTATGTTAATGGAAAAGATAAAAAATTACAAGGCTTTTTAAAATAGACTGAAGTTCTGTCTCGTTACTACGGTAACTTAATTTTACTCCTGTTTGCAAATTTTGAAGTACTGTTAATTCCAAAGGTTTCCATAAAATAATTTTGATCAAGTAGTAAATGAAGTTTCAATAAACTCATATTTAAAAAGGAGACATCCAAGTGATACCTCAAAATTCCCTAATTCACTAGATGAATATTTCACATAATCCTACGATGTTGTCATATTTCTAAATTATAGTAAAATTGAAGTACATGACCTTTGTACGGGCGTATGAATTCGAGAATGATTAACCTAGGTTGTCAAAATGTTAACGTATTTGAAATTCAACATTCGATAAATGACGAAAATGTCATAATGTCTAATTTTACGTATATTACGCAAATCAAGCGTTATTTTCCCTTAATAATACCCCAATATTTATTTAATAATCAGCTAATTATCTGCGATGTGTTTTTGAATTATTCAAATACCTCACAGGTGGGATCACAATAACATCCTCATAAAATATCAAAATTATGTTAGGGTGTTAATTCGATCTCAAAAAAGAACAATGAAAAATGTGCCATAGGGAAAATAAATAAATTATATAATACCTTTTGCAGTCCACCACGAAGGCGTCGATGATATAAATAAAAGCCTTACGTTAATTTCTGTATCGCTGGAAACAATGTATCGATATATAACTGTATCTACTCAAACTACCATTTCAACAAATCCATCCACCAAAAAAGTGAATTATTAGCTTCCTTTGAACTTAATTTTTTCTGAGAAAAATTATTTCAGGGTTTTTCGGATCATATTTCCACGCGCTTTTCCTAAAATCACCAACTTCAACCCAAATTGCCGATAAGCGTCCAATAAAACGCAATATATTTAGAGTGTGATAAAAATAATATAAATTAGACAGTTTAGATAGAATTCGGGTTTGATAACCTGTATATCAAGCTTTAATGCTTAGCGCCTGAGGGGTTTGGCAAGGGCGTTTGTTGCACCGTGATTACACGAAATTTTTCCAACTGTGTTTACGTTAATCAGAGAAGATTAAGCCAAATACGAATATCTACCGTGATTAGCTCGCTGTTAGTTCGTCGTTATAGGTAAAATTGCATTAGATGGAACTTGATCATGGTATATTTTCGATTATGACTATAACAACATCTGCAACATTATTTTGATATTAGAGTTCAAAAATGGCCTAAATAAACGCTTAAATGTACTATAATATTGTTTTTGTTCATTTTTTCTTTTAAATTTGATAAAAAGGGTATATATTTTATAAATTATTTGGTAGAGCTCCCGGTAGTAGTTATGTACAGCTATCACGTTGGTCCGACTTTTAAAGCTGTGGGATCAGTAAGTGAATTATTACTCGATCCTTTTCCATGAAGGATGTCCTAACCTACGCCAATATTTAATGAACGACACACATCAAACCCAACCGTGCCGTTGCTTTACAAAAAGTTCAAGTTACACGTTATTGATTCGCCTTTAGAAAGACGAATCTCGCGCGGTAGGGGCGCATCCTAGCTGAGAGCTAATGAGGAGTAAAACATCAAAAGCTTCACCCGAAGTTCCTCTAACCAATCTCACATTCCCTCATCATATCCATTCCTTATCTATATACCGAAGGAAATACATCGTCAATATGATCTGACGCATTCAGTACATCCGTACAGAAAAATGATATTAGCAAACATACGGGATTTCCAACTGAAATCCTTTCTTTCGCATGATACAGGGTAGATATACAAATCTGAGCGTAATATTAGCGCGTATCATAATTCCCAATATCAGGACCTGCTGCTTATCCGAGTCATTTACTAGGAGCTTAGACTTCAGCGTTGTTATAAATATTTCAAATGATGGAATAGAAAGCAAATTTAAGTAAATAATGTGCATGGAAAGATTCCAAGTATTGTGTCTTCGTGCCACCTCAACTACTGAAAAGACAAGTTAACCTGTGCTTGGGAGGAGAAGGAAATTCCATCCATATTAGTATGAGAGATGATTGATTCAATATGATATAATATCTGCAAATCATCCGCTCGCTTATTATTATGGCGACATGCCTAAATCATATTCGTTTAAATATAATTTAAATTCCCGCAGGTCCTATTTACTTGAGATTCGTGTCATATTAAATTTAAATAAATGCATTTGAAAGTGATAGGACGTTATCTTAGAAAGTAATTCTAGATTGTTTTAAAAGTAGTAATTCTATAAAATCGAATGATATCCTCATTTTAAGAATACGAATCGATGAAAGTGATAGCTAAACCTTAACTAAAACTCTCTTAATAATTCCCATCATACGTTCGAGTGAAAGCTAAACCTTAACTACAACTCGCTTAATAATTCCCATCATACGTTCGAGTAAGAAGCTGAGACAGATATTTCAGCCAGAAGTTAATTGCTTTCCATAAAACCGCTATAATGTTCGTTACTGTCTCCCTGACATATCTCATCATCAACCATCTCCGACGCCGTCACGCTCCAACGCGGTATTAATATTCGCCGGGATTTCCTTTTAGTGCGAAAGGAAAAGAAATTTACTACAGCAACGAATAAAACTCTAAACCATCCACATCGCACAAATAACAACGACGGCAATTGAAATCCTCACGAGCTATCAAAATCCAATTCCAGACATAACCAGACGTGAGGAGAAATGAAATCACGGCTTCGCTTTAAAATGGGAGCCTTAAAAGACGTCATTCGTTCCAGGGAAAGAAAGAAAGAGAGAGGAAGAGAGAGGCAGCACAATGCAGCACTGGATGGGGAAAACGGTTTAATAAAAGAAGTGAGTTTGCAGGAGAGGGGCAGTAAACCCGGAAGACACGCCACCTCCATCTTAAGATGTGTCGACGCAGGAAGAACAAAAGAGCATAGGAGGCTACAGGAGACAACGGGAGAGAGAGATAGTGGTTTAGCGAAGGAGGTTGGATACACGGATTAAAACGAGGGTTATGAGGTAGGAAGAGAATCCAAAGGGATTGGATGATCGACAAAAGGGGAGAGAAGAAGGGAATTTGCCATGCGTTTTGACATGGGAACATCCGTGACGTCGGTGAAATAGAATCCTCGACTCACCCAGCGCAACAGAGATCTCCTTTCAAACGTTTCGATGGCGAAGCCCTCAAACCTCTTTTTACTCCCAACTTTTTCCACCCTCTTCCCACCTATCCCACCCCCGCCTTCAATCGGCCCAATGACCTGAACAGACGTGCAAGTCCGGCGACTGGTTTGCGAGCGTAAACCATTGTCCTTTTGCCATGACTGAAAACGCCGGCAAAACCAATCGATGAGCTATAGAGTGTAATTAACCACGGGGAATATTAAGCAATACAAAGCGGGTGCGACGTGGAAGAGGGTTGGGGGAGGGGGGATGGAAGCATGGATGGTGCGATAGGCGGAAGGGAAGTAAAGGTCTCCACCACGCCCTCGGATTTTCTTTTGATGTTCAGCTTTTTCACGCCACTTGAGTGCGTGGGTGTTCGGTGATAATGGCATTACATTTGACCACGTTTCCACCTCACTAGAGCGGCGACTTCACTTGGACACAAAAGGCGCAATCATACCAAAAGGCTTTCTGGTGTCGGAGGATTAGGTTTGAGAGAGGGAAAAAAACAGATTGCTGTTTAATGCGTGGCTTGCTTCGCATGTTGCAACGTTGCAGTGCCCACATGAAAGGTTACCTAGATTACCCGCTGCGCTTAGATAAGCAGTTTACCTCGCTTTGTACCTCTGATCGCCGAATTAGAAACGCTCGTCCGATAAACTATGCACTTTGTATTTTCCGCTCGATTTGATAGGCTGGGATTTTATTTTAATACGCGTCCGTTAGTTTAAATTGATTCTGAGTTAACATTTAATTGCCATTGGTATTAACTGGAAAATTTTCTCAGAAATACTCCACACTATTTCACGAGGATTTTCTTTTTTCGTGGCACCCTCGTTCAAGTCAATCAATTAATTAAAAAGGATGTTCCTCATTTGATTTGCATATTAGAGCTAGGTGACTTTAGAATTAGCCGTTCAAATATTCTCTATTTTCTTATCATTGTAGCACGTTTTTAATCCACCATATCCTATGAATATTCTTTATGTGATTTATATTTTATTAGAAATAAATATTATTCGAAATTCCTCAAACCTAAACGTAAATTTTACCTGTATTTACTGTTATCCAATTAATTAGCTATTTTCCAGCTCAAATGGATCCTTACATTTTGAAGACAAGTTTAAAAATAACAAAAAAGGAATTAGATTATGTATTCGTAGAAATGTCCCGCGCAGAAAGTAAGGTCTATCGAATTTTAAATAAGGAAATCCTTTTATGGACATTATTAAGAGGGAGAAAATTTAGAGAATGAAGTGTTCATTTTTATTTAAATTAGTTAAATTTTCAAAGGAAAATTTCATGGAAATCTAAAAAAATTATTTGAGCCGTAACATCAAAATATCTACGTAACTTATAGCATTGATACATTTATATAATTATTCCCCGATAGATAAGCATTTAAGAGCGAAAAATATATTTCGAATATGATACTGATTACAAAATATGGCTATCCCTTTAATGGCTATTCACCAACAACCCTCTCCCATACGGCAATAATTTAGAGATGAACTAGAATTTGAGCGTTAACCTAAGAGTGTAACATGGTTATCCTGCATTTACGAAATGTAATACATAAAAAGTTGTTTGTTGTGATCTCCCAAAAGAGATTTGTCTTTAGGCAAGGGAAACATCCTTTCATTCGTAATAATAATAAGCATGATTATCTTCGGAAAATTTAGCAAAGTTCAGACGCACACTTAAAATATTAAAATAAATGAGTTTTTAAATACACACAAAGAGGTAAACGACACGATGCAATGCGTTTAAAAAAATAAAAATTTCAGTACATATTTTAAATTTAGAGAAAAATATATATGATATGATATATGGATCAAAGTGCAACTGGTTAAATACTGTTGCGCTTAGTATGGCGAATTACGATATCACATTAAAGCGTATCAGGAAACGTATATATATTTTTAACTGTATCATTTTACAGCCAATTTACAGCACCAACAAATATAATCCTGAAAAATTAATTCGTTGATCTAATTTTCCACTACTTAAGCAAGCTTATATGCAGTTTAAGTTTACTGAGGATAACTACACTCTTTGCATACACGCTACTTCGAAAGTTCAGCTAAAATAACAAAGACTGGGTTTGCAATTTCGTTCCATTGACCATGATTCCGAAAGTTTTCCTTTTTCTGCTCCCATCACTTCCTCTAACATCAGTAACTAGTCATATTTTTACAGAATATTGTTACCGAAAACCATTAGGTGCGAGAATTACGCCAGGAGCGACCAAGCGCGGGATTTTCTAAATCATATTATCTTATTTATTCACAGGACATTAACGCATTTTATCGGGAAAACCGTGTAGGACGAGCATACATTGTATCAGTAACACGATTTAGAAGATTTATTTGACCAAAAATAAAGTAATTTTCAGCTTTAAAACCTTTTATAGCACATATTGAGTTGCTAACTATCAAATTGCTGTTAAATTGCCAAGTTTCTATTCTTCATATTTTATTCTTCTTCAGTGATTTTCTCTGATACTGCCTTTTACAAGGGAGAAATTGGGTGCTAGGATAGGATAGAATTACTGTAATTTACTTTTCACCTCTCAAAATAACAATGCTATAAGTGTTCCCGAATGAGTATTAAACAGATAAATACTGTATAATAAAACCTTACGTGTATTAACTTCCAACAATAATTAGGCGACACTTTCTGAAATGTATTTATTAAATCGAATCAATTTCTATAGAGTTAAAAGGCCCAGCCGTCTCTATTTGGCCCTTTCTCTATAGGTCGAGTTCACTTAAGCTCTTTGCCGCCAGTCGAACTAGATTCAGAAGCTCCTTATCGAACTGAGGCGCTTTCGAACCTCTTCTATTGAAATAGTACATTATGTGGGACGGAATGTAAGCTCAGAAACTGGCGTCCGAAATTTAAAGGGACGTAATAACAGACAAAAGCGTAATTTTTATTCACCGAATATTGTTTAAGTAAGGATCTGAAAATTAAAAGCTAAAAAGAAATAGCTCGAAGAGAATGCTTTTGCCTCTTCATTTCGATTTATAACGTGGTACAAATGATCTTCTGAATATTTCCACAGCGATAAGAATAACCTTTCACTAAATAGAATGACTATATGCACCTCCCCTTTTCATTAGAATTTTCAAATTCCTATTACGTCAGAAAAATCCTTTCTAAGAGTGTCTTTTGGAGTGGCACTAAAGCAAAAATATTTCCATTTAACCTATAATGATTAACGCAAGCGCCCCAAACTAACATTGCACGGGGAGAAAATGTAAAAATTTGAAATAGATGGCCGTATGTCATAATAATGAGTCCAATCAATTAATTTAAACTTAAAAGCAGAGGAATAAAATGGCATTTATATTAATAAAGAAGTTGCCGTACAAATCCAAATTATTAAACATTGTAATATTGTTTGTTAACTCTTTATTACTCAATTATTTTAAGTGTTAATAGGTTCTCTTCCACCGACGTACAGTATAATCAAAGTAATGGGTGGGTCTCACTTTTTGAACTAACGGGTTGCATATGGCCCGTGGCCCACCCGTTTGTGATCCCCGTTTAAACGACTGAAACTATATTCCGTAAGCGTAGAAGAAACTTAGAAAGGTTCTTATCGCGTTTTACGCCTTGATTGGTGCTCCGGCGTATTCAGCCATCAGAATTAGTTTCCTAAGTATGGATTCGGCCAAAAATAAACCAAAATTACGCTCTGCTAATGGAGAGAGCTTATTCAAACGCAGCAACAGCGCTTCACGGCTCTTCCAAGAACTATAGCGGTTGCGCCAAAATAGCTAATACTCCATCACTTCAACGAAATATGCATTCAAGTTCAGTTTGATACGCCCAACGTTTTGACAGTTTAAGAAAAATTAATAAGGAAATATATAATCTATTCAAATGTGTATGAAGTCTTTGCGAAAATATTCACCAAACTTCTTGTCTTCGCGTTTCACTAAATTTCATTCACAAATAGCCACCAATTCATCGAAAATTAAATTTATTACTTACATAAATGAAAAACAAAGAAGTTTATAAATACCCTCTTGGGGCCAGTGCGAAAATATTCACAGAATTTCTTGTCTTTGATTTCCACTAAATTTAATCGACGAATAACCACAAATTCATTGAAAATTAAACTTATTACCACGCCGTTACTTACATGTTTGAAAAAATAAAGAAGATTCGGCGTGTTGCAACATATAGTCACAAACTCAGGAAAATTTCTATGCCGCTTGTTTTACGTCGCATGACACCCGTAGGCCTCGTGTCTCCCACTCAATGAATCCCAATCGTCTTCGCATAATTCACATACGACGGAGGAATTTGTCTTTTCGTCGATCGTGATGGAGCGATCGTGGAAATGATGCAGTGTGTTACGCGGCGATTGCGCGTGGAAGGCAGCAACTGACGACAATATCCGTGGACAGAAATTACTGTCGCCGTTACTGGAGCAGCGTGCGGTTAGCGCAGCCTCAGGCGCAGTATGGTTGGAAAGGGTTGTGTCGAGGCGGCCCAGGAGGAAACATTGCAAACTAAATAGATCAAGACGACAAACGAGAAATCGCGGAGGAAGCATAAAAAGAATAATAGTGATGGTGTAGAGAGAACTCTTTCAACAAGAACGTAAATCGAGCTTTCGCATTCGTCTAACTTTTCGGATGGATATGATTTATATTCGGTTAATCAAAGTAGGAGAAACGATTAAGGCCAACGCTGGTTAGGGGCTTCCGATAATTTCTTTCCCTCCACCAAATACACTAGCAAATAGTTTCCTTGAGAGCTATTGTTCCCGCTTAATGACTATGAATAATTTTTTGCGAGGCATTTCATTTTTTCTTCTTCTCCCCTTCTGAACCTCTTAGCCTCACAAAGAGAAAGGCACATTAAGGGAAAAGCGTCTCTTTTGTATAAAGTTAAACATTTCTTCTACGTTTTTCTCCTGAACTCTCGCATTATGTCGAAGCATATTCCCCTTTGCAGACAGTATGGATGATTAAGCTGTTTTTGAGAAGATTTTTGATTTTTGTGATAAAATGATTCTCTTTTTTTTGTTTGACGTCTTACATTTTGCATATACTCCGTGAGAATTTGTTTTAAATTCTATCGATGTACAAAATGATCATATTTTGAAATATTAATAAATGCACGGACGAATTCTATAAATGTTTCGGCGAATGTTTAAAAATATTTTTCGACAAGATAACCTTGAAATACGATTTCTGTATAAATGCTATGGGAGAAAATTAACTGTTCTCTTATACGATAGCAGAAAAAATATATGCGACTAATTTCAATTGTCCCACAGTAAAATGATAATATACTTTTATAAAGTGCCGATACAACAACCCTGCAAAATAATTTCGAGAAAACATTTTAAAAGGAAATTCATGATATTTATTCACGCCATTTGAAAAAAGCGTTTCATAATTGATGCACGAAAAATTCGCCGAAAATTACGAATTTTAATCAAAGATTACTCTTAAAATCAAGACGAAAAAGCCACTGTTCCGCTAAAGTATCAGGTGCAGACAGCTTGCGCTATCAATCTTTCTAGACTGCACCGTTTCGTAAGAAACAGGATTGTTTGGCTCCAGAGACGTAAGAGAAGAAAACGCAAACTGCGGGAAATTCAGCCACCGATGAGCTTCCATAATCCTCTACGCGGAAACAAATGACTGCGAGTTGTAAAAACTATCGGTAAACATTTAGGAAATTCCTTTCTAAGGATAGATATGGCTCAGGGCATTAAAATTCCAACTCTCGAACGTTAACCGATATATCAATATCATTTGAAGACGGCACTGCAGCAATGGGGTAAATATAGATCTACCGAGCCCTTAAACAATACACAACAAAAAAAATATATATCAACCTAAGCAACTCACGGATAACTGCAGCTTTTTTTTTAATACCTCCCTCTTGACCGTGAGGGCATGGAATGGAATCCATCCGCGAACATAGTACGTTCGTGAAGCATTTATCGTCGTTCATCTTCGACTATACAAACTATTGAATAGGTCGACGATGTAAAAAACTAGGTTAATACCGAAAATGGAATCGATCGATAAATCAAATTCTCCACCCCGTTGGTTCTTCTGTTTCACTTCTACCGCAGTGTACCCTGTTATTCCTTCCACGGCCGCACTTCGATTACCTAATACCTACATCCCGATTCCATTATTGGACAAAGTCAAATATATAATAAAACTAAAATCGTCCAAAAAATAACTTCTATTATAATTGAGTTAAAGCGACAAAAACGGCTACGTTATAAAAAAAGAGCTTAAAGTAAAAAAAAACGTGGCAAATTTTGATTCCCCTTTCACGGGATTTCGAGAAAACGAGAATATCGAGCTATCCTTTTAAAGGAACGCTACCATATAACGGCTAAAATCAAGTGTTATAACTTGATATTAAAAACGTTACGACATCCCCTTTTATGCTACACCAGAGTTAGCGAACATATTTGATCTCACGTAGCGTAGTAGTTAATAATGTGCAGTAAAAAATTTTATGGTTGAAAATAAACAGCACACCCTTTATGAGCGAGCCTGATCTGGTGAATAATTTCATGGAGATCTTAGCCGCTTTCCACTTGGGGGAAAAAGAAGGAAAATAATAAAAGTGCAACAAGCATGTGTTGCGTTTCTGGGAAATCTGACTCGCGCGCTATATTGTGCACTCGTGCCATCCTAGATATATAATGTTTCCTCCCACTCTTCATCCGAGTCTCTGTACACACGCATTCCTCTTCCCTCTCTTCTCTCACTCACTCGCTCCATGCATTTTCAACGAGAAATGTAAGCTCCGCACTGAGCGCTGTCACATAAACCCCTCTGCGAAGTACTATCTAAGAAAGGATTATATAGCTTGACAGTAATCCTATTACTCCTTTCATACGTTCTCATCCCTTAAAACGCTGTCTAGTTTTTCTCCATTTATTTCGCGACAGCTAATTATTACATTCCATGTCCTTCATAAACATTATTTTAAATTACCAAGGATTCCCGGGTCTCCATAATCCATTAAATACACGTACTTTTATGTCGTACGTATCCCATCAATTACACCTCCAGAATCTTTTGAATCACATAGCTATCAAAAACCTCCAACGTCACTCCTTTCTTTCAAATTCCGATTTGTAACCTAATACTTCTCTCTACCACTCCTTTCAGTTCCCGTCTTCCCTCTTCCTCTCTCTTTCCTCTCCCTCTTTCTCTCCCACTCCCCTTCCTATTTATGTCCCCCTCTCCTCCCTAATACCTTTTCACCCTCCCTCCCCTTCTTCCTCACTCTTCTCTTTCCCTCCTTTTATCCCCTCTTTCATCCTCTCCCCCATTCCTTCATTCCTCCCACTCTCAGTCCATCTATATTCTAATTTCATCTCCTCCCGCAACAATATAAATTAGGAACTTGGTTCTCAACTCTTGGTCGATATTTTTAATTTTTTTGCCCCTTTTCAATTGCCTTTCTTATATAGTTGCCTAAGATTCGCATTACGTTCGAAAAATCCCCTTTTCCGTCTCTTTTTCCATTCTCGGTCAATTACGCATTTTCTCCCCGGTTGCTCTCTAAAATTTACCTGCTTAAAAAAATCTTCCTTTTTCTCAAATTACACACTTTCCCGATAGGCTGGTCACCTTTTAGATACAATCTTTACTTTATTTTCTCCCTTTTTTATAACTTTAAAATTTAATCCCGTTCACTTTCTCGCCTTCCACTATCTTCTACCCCCAATTATCACTTTAATTTTCTTCCATCAAAATTACGCGTGTATCGCATAACTCTAAACATAATGATTGAAATACTTTCTTCGGGCATACGTGGGCTTTCTTGCGAGTTTTCCATAACAAACTCTCCTTGACGGAATAAAAACGTGAGATAATTCCTTAAGTGCTAATCACTATGTAGTCCAAATCGAGTCATAAAAAGACTTTTATCTAAACTATCTATCTATGTACATATATATTCTTTGTTACCCTCTTCTTATTTTCATCCATCCCCTCCTTTCTCATTCTGCCATATCCGTATTCCTCGTTTCCCGCATTCCATCATTCTCCATCCTCTAACCCATTTTTGACACATCTTCCCCTCCATTTCACCCTCCCTCTATCTCTCTCACACAAAACCTCCGCAGTTCCTCTTATGTATCGTCGTATTGGAGCCATATCACCGCCACCATTTACCCCTTTGGGCGCTCGTAGTTTGTCAACAGCGCTTCAACTTGGAGTCGGAGAGAGAGAGAGAGGGGGGGGGGGGGGGGGACGGTAGTCGGGAGCGGAGAGGGACAAAGCGTGCCGGTAGAATAGGAATAACGGATGGGGACGAATTGGGCGCTGGGTGGGGCGTGGGAACGAGGGATGGTAAGGGGAGGGGGTGAAATAACGCGGCACCATTTCTGAATGGGCGCTTGTCTTCATAACGAGGTGAGACATGTGCACCTCCTACTCCCTTCTATATTTCTCTCTACTACCCCTTAAAAACTTCCTCCCGCTCCGGTAGTCATATTCCGAGGCAAATGAAACGAAAAACGTGGGATTCAAAGAACCCGACAAAAGTCCCATTTTCGTACGAGGAAAGACAGATGGATAGAGAGAGGAGGAAAATGAAGTGAGCGACGCGGAGTCGTTATCTAGGGTGAAAGGGGGGGGGCGAACGGTCGTTAAAAGCGGTGATTCTCCCCCCCCCCCCCTCCCTCCCTCCCCCCGGAGGGTGGCCTCGCGATCGTTTATATTGAGATACTCCTGTTTTTCCCCCCTCTTTCTCTCGTCCCTCTCCTCTCGGAATTTCGTGGATCGTGTCAACGCACGGCTTAGTCCTCGTTCCGTGAGCCTAGGGCGAGTTGACTGGCCTCGTAAAGCGTCGAAAAATCGTCCCCGGCTCGGCTCTCGCACGACTTTTGTCCCCGTGGGGGGAAAAAAAGTATATCGTTCGGCGAAACATTTCTGACGTGCTATAATTTGACGCTAATTACGCGTGATTTGTTTTTGTCGCTTCGAACGTTTATCACGCAGATACCATGTTTTTTTGTCTCGAAAGATGATAAAAAAATTTGCCGGATTTGAAAGAAATTTTCTATACATCGCTAAAGTTTACAAAGGACTTGACCCTGATTTTGAGACAAATGGAAAATCTTCATCGATTTTAAAGAAAGCTCTTTGCTATTATTACTCAATATATTATTATTAACTAAAATTTCCTTTTACATATTGGATTTTTTCACACGCACATTTTGGTTTATGAGAAGTATTACCTCCCTAGTAAGGAACTGACTGTTGAGGCGCGCTATTGTTGAACTGACCAATGATAAAACATAAAGTGTGATTCCATTGTCTTAATTTTTACTCTAAAAGCATTTTTGGCACATAATATTGTGAAAACAATCGATAACTAGATATATTCTCGTACAACAAATGAAAGCGATTTCTGAAGCGGGCATTTTCCATGCTTTAAAGTATGTTCAAAAATTTTTCTTTTTCTCGTTTTCTTGAGACATATTCATTTCATTCCATGGAGAAAAGGATTGGCATAAAAAATTAACTTTCATGCAATATAAATTATGCTAAATTTGCTGGGCAATGACAAACTTCTGTATGGAAAATAAAATACCAATATTTATCTCGCATTCATAAAAGTGGGTTCATTCTTAAACAATGTAAATGTAAAATTAACTAATATGATAATTTATATTTCATATATATTCAGAAAACAATTATAACCAGAATACTTATAACTTAATACTTCAAAACGCTTAAATGAAAATTGTCAGAAACGTTATGCATGTTATGTTATTTAGAGATTATTACCTTCGTTCCATGATATAAAATTACATATTCATCATTAATACCAATATTCTAAGTCGTTTGAGTAGATAAAGAACTACTTTTGATCCAACATTACAACGACTAATTTTCCCATCAAATTTATCAAGAAGTTTATTTCATTTTTGGACGCTTAATTTTAATTCGAATTCGTATGTATAAATACGCGTTTATGGGTGCGCGAATGAGAGAAAGAGAGGTTTTTAAGGTACGCAAAATTATGAGCGCGCATTAAATTCTACTGCGGAATGTGTTTCGCAATATAAATTTTATTAACAATATCAGAGCGATATTCATATGCAGCGTAACTCGCTTTTTATAACATTTCTGGATTTATTTTTAGCGACGAGACTTTTCAAATTTCTCCCCGTCGAGTCCTTCCCTTTTTTCCCCCTTAGTTGAAATTCTTTTCTTTTAATATCACGATTCTTTATTCCACCAATTTCTGCTGTCACACTCGAGATTCCTTGGAGAGGCTCATAAAATTTTGTCATCCCGAATCTGCTCAAACAATCCCCAACGCCGAGTGATTTACGACAACGCGAAGGATAGCGCGAAGAAGTATTTCCACTTCACCGTGAAATATTTATCAAAGGAGCGCTAAGACTTCAAATAACGGGATATTTTTCAAGCTTAGTATTAGCGCAGTGTAAGAGAGATAATTTTCGTGAATGAAATATTTTTAATTGAGATAATTTCCCAATGCATTTAAGTCTCGAAAAAACTTCAACTGTGATAAAATAATTCCCATTTTCTACCGAATCGAAAGTGTTTCGCAAACAGATAAAGTAAATTAGAAAATGGATCTTTTAATTTTAAATCGAAGAATGCATATGGGCAACCAACTGAAAATTTCTTATCTAGTGTACTTTGGAAGACATCCGTGGATAATATACGTTGCCTTCAAATCGATTATATTATCGTCTTGAGCAAATATCTGAAGAAACTCTAAGCAAAATCCGTAGAAGTACTCGCTATCGACACTTGGAGTTATTAAAAAGTCTTTCAGAAAATGACAAAATGAGCTCTTTCGTCTTAGCATAAGGATCGCTCTCTATTTTGAAGTACCTTTGATATATTAAAATATTTTACTGATGGCATATCGGATAAAACGTGAGTAGTTTTAATTTAATAAATTCCTTATCCTCACTCTCAAAAACCTTTCTATCCTATTGAAGAATTAAGAGAACCATTTTCTTAAAATCAACACAAATTAAATACTTTGGTATCACCAGCGTTCAAATTAAGAAGAAATAAACTTCCATTAATCCTTTCGCTCGTGAGTTAAGGTAAATTTAAAAAAAAATAAAATAAATTTTAACTTTCAAAATGAGAGTAACTTTAGAGTAACAAGAGCATACTCAGACCACACCTATAGAAATCGGAATTAAAAAACGATGCCTGGAAAACTAGCAGTAGTAACGGCCGGAGTACGCAGCGTGAAATTGTCTTTTCTGTTAATTACCAGAAACACGTTAACGTTTTATTTCTGAATATATGAAAATTTCTTCTACGTATATATTAAATATATACAATTATTATATAGTAATTCATCTAAGAATAGTGCTAATTAAATAGTATCGAGCTTCTCTATTTATGACCTATCAAAAAGGGCTATGTTTAAACATTGTAAAGAGAATAACAGAAGAAATAAATTTTCTATTGAAGAACTACACGTAGTTAATATAACATACGTTTGCGTAGCCCATATGTAGATATTATCCTACCAAATAATTTGATCTGTCACAGTGAAAATACACTCGGGTATGAAACTATACAAATTTACTAACTCTGTAGATTATTTTGTAAAATATATATTCAACTCTAGCAATTAACATCCCTAAGAAATTATTCGTTCTGAAAATAATTATTCAAAAATCTATATTTCAAAGTAACTGACTAATACGTTAAGTCTGATTAGATAAAAAAAATAAAGCAATTTATGAACTTCAATTGTTTTAAAGAAACGTTTTTCTTATAAAATAAAGTATGTAACATTGAAGTAATTTTATTTTTAAATTGATAAGTGATTTCGGCAAAATTTGTAAATTGATTTTCCTTTCATATTTGGCATATACTGATGAACTTCAGTTAAAATAAATAAAATTAATAGTATAATGAGCTTCCTGTTAGCGAGAATTTGTTTCAATATATTTCAGCCTTATGTTCCTGTGCAAATGAGCTTTGAAATATAATTTTTCGCCACAGTTTATCGTTTAATATTTCCATTTTTAATAACAAACTGAAACCTGTGAGAGAACGATATCTTATTGAGAAATTTGAAAATTCTATTCATTTATTTCTTTCGTATGACAGCCAAATTTCTTTTACTGCGGCAAATAGTTAACGTAGTGCAATCATCAGTCACACCCGAATGATTTTCTCATTGCAGCGGCAAATCAATCAGCATCTCGGCATGATTTTATTTAGCGAACGGACCCTACATTACCAGAACAAAACCCTTTCACCTGTTTCTCTCTCTCTCTCTCTGCCTCTCTCTCTCTCTCGGCATCTGCCAGTCGGTCATCACGCCGAGACCGAATCACCAACCCCTTTTCAAAGTAGCAATTTCAAGCAATTCTACAACAAAGAGAGAAGAAAGAAATGGAGAAGAAGCCGAGAATTTTGAAGGGAAAAAAACCCTTTCACGCACTCAGGCGAAGCTAAGCTACGAAAGAAATTCTCTTCGGATTCATCCGTTCCCATCCGTCCGCGCAGGAGTGCAATGAATCGAGCCACTTCCTCCTCCCTTTCTCGCCTCTTATTTCCACCCGCAGGTGGGGCGTCTATCCCCGAATCCAAGGCGAGCACCAAGAAGAAAAATCTACAGTTCTAACTCGATCAATTTAGTCTCCCCTGACGAATTGCCCACGAGGAGAGAAAATCCCCCGCTTCGGTCGTGGAAGATAAGGTAGGCAGTCAGCGCCAAATACTCCCCGCAGCTACAGGAAACTACTCCCCTCCCCCCTCCCTTTTCCACCTTCCCCCTCACACGCCTCCCACCCGACACTTCTTCACTCGCAAGCCCTTCGCGTGCATAATCGTACCGTTTCCATCACCCCTACCAACTCGCCTACTTTCCCGTGTGCTAAAGCGCGGTCATTTTCCTGGAACCACACCACTCGCGCCGACTGGTTGGATGTAGAGAAGTTGGGGAGAGAGGGGGGAAGGCACCTGCGTTGTGGCCCCTGTTCTATTTCCCTTCCCCCCCCCTCCCCCCTTTCCTCCCTCTCCAACAACCGTACTCGCCAAACGAAATCCAAAGTGGTGGTGGCCATTGTTTCCGTTTCGATTCGGCTCCCTCCCCCATCCGCCGCCAGGGGGTGGGCCCACAATAACTCAGCGGGCGACTCCGGAGAAAAGAGTTGGCTCTGCAGCTCTCTTTTCCTCTCTCATTTCTAACTTTTTTTATTATTACGTCCGACTCCTAAGGCGACTCCCCGTGGGTCTTCCGCGCACCACAACGGAAGGCAAAAGGTATTTCGTGCACAAGAAGCGAAGCGAGAGAAGGTGGGTGAGTGTATCCAAAGTGATAAAGGATGTTGGGGGAGCAAAATGTTGGAGTCCATTAGACAAATAGCGAGGTAGATTTAGATTCGAGATAAAGATGGTATTATTGAGAAGGGCGAGAGATGGAGGAAAATTTTGGAGAAGTTAAAAGTCATCCGCCTGTTGTCCTTAGGCTATATTAAGTTGAAAGAGAATAAGACTACCATATATGACATTCATCATAAAGGTTTCCTGTTCCACAGGGAATGATTGTAACATACGCTATAAAGGGAGCGATGGAAATTAAAGAATGAGAAACGAAGAAGGTAAATAATCGCTTCGCCGTCGTGGATATACACGTGACCTTTCGTAAGAATTTTTAAATGATTTCTTATATAAATCAATTTGGATTTTTTTGCCTATGCACCTATATAAATTTAAACCACTAGAGCTCATGAATAATAAGAAATCATTCCACAAAATATTCAAAATTTATACTGGTCCTAATAAATCAACTCTTTCCCAAGTCTTTTTCGAAAGATGACTGGGACTAAAGTATGGCAACGTGAAATGTAAAAGTATTCGTTAGAATCTCAATGTTCAATAGTATTATTGTTTTCACAAAAGTTGTGGCAATCAATTGTCCGTATTTTTCATTATATTGTCAACATGGTACAGTATGCATTCGTTATTTTATATTATTATATTATATCATTATATTATATCAATATATCAATATATTATATATTATTTTATATACAAACTGAAGATAACGTTGTGCCGAGCGAAAGAATTGAGTGAGAAGTCGTAGAAAAAGCAAAACTCAATACATCAGTTTTAATTTAATACAAAGACGGTACTCTCCAGGTATTCTTCGTAATTTCACATACTTAAAAGCAGGTATAATTTGCTGAACTAGCCCAAATTAAACTTGAATGGATTGCAGATGATTACTGGATTTCTATTGTAAAATTCGGGAGTATTCGAAATTGTTCTTAGGAATAATTGAAAGATTGACTAAATAATATAAGAAATAAATACCCTTAGGAAAAATGAAAGAAGCTGAACGCAGTTACACAAATCGATGCAAAAATTTAGCTCAATTAAGTAGTCAATACTGACATTTTAAATATTCCAAAAAGCAGATACTACAAATGTGGCAAAATATACTGTCATGATGAAACCCACTTATCAAATGAATTCAATTATATTTTTCCAGCAAAAGTTGGACGCAATAAACGAAAGAGTTACTATCGTAATATTAGATTTTAAATTAAATAGCTCTAATGTATTTAATTTTACCAAACAATTAATCTTATATGTCATTTATATTATTTTTAGCAGCGTTTATCGAAGTATTGACTTCCCAGTCTTGAAATAAATCTTTCATTCAACAGTTTTCCGAAACTTTCGTTCCCTATTTACATTAAAAAGTTTCAGTTTTATATTGTTGTTAAACTAGCAAATTAGCAACAGATTGAAAAACATTAAAATTACATCCACAATAAATGAAAAACTTATAAATTAACGTCCGAATTTACATTTAAAACTAAACAATCGATTGCGTCAATGTACGTCGTAAAACAAATGATTATTTTTTCAAAGAGCTCAAAACAAAATCTAATCAGTTGAGAATTGTGGTCACGGGCCTTAGTCTCGCAATTAATTAATCTATAAAAACTCTCTAATTCAGCACGTGATTTCTGGTATCTCTTTTTGCTACAGCAACACAAATTCAAGTTTCGCGTTTTTTATAAGCCAGAAATCGTAAAACTTTTATTTCAATTGAAAAATAAATAACGCGCTACTTTTTTATTCGAACCAGACCTTAGGGGCGCCGAAATTTTTCATGGCTAAAAAGGACGAATTCGCGACGCTAAAATAGTTTTTTTATACGGAATCCATCCTCCGCGTCTGGATAAATCTTAAATTTTAAAGCTCCGCAGAACGTTGTACACGATCTAGCTCACATTCATCATACGTTAATCTCGGGGACTCTGCAGACCATAAAAAAGCAGGCGCCTTCACACAGGCAAAGAAAAAGGAAGAGAGGGGGAGGAAGGAGGCGAATAAGAAAGGGGAGGAAAAGTTGGTAGGGGCGAGACGCAATCACATGCGAAGAGGTGGGGGAGGCATAATAGTTTTCAGAATGGAGAGAGGGAGAGAGAGAGAGATGGGGGTACGGGAAAGAAAGGAAAGAGGATGGGAGGAGGGAGTTGTTAAAAAGGAGAGGTAGGAAATTACTCTTGGAAGAGATCAATAAGGAAAAGGGTGGGACTTTAAGGAAGGGGGAGGGAGAGATGGGAGCATTTTGTGAAGTAAGAGGTGGAGAGATGGCAAAAAAGATGAGACGAAAAAGTGGAGGACGCCAACGAGCTGCTTACTACGATGGGTTGAGAAGGGAAGGCCGGGGGGGGGGGAGGGGGGGAGGAGGAGGATATATAGAGGAAGGAAGGAATGAGGAGACGAATTTAAAGAGACAATGAATGCAGGAAGAGTGCGCGTTTATGGAAGGCCTCAAAAAGATATGCCTTGATGAAGAAATGAGTGGGCTGAGAGGAAGATTAGAGGAGTCTCAGTTGGTTTGGGAGGGAAATGGGAATTTGGGTGGGGATGAGGGTGGGGGTGGGACGTTACACAAAGGCAGAAGAATGAATGAGAAAAGTCTGGCATGGGTGTAGTTTTAGGGGTATGGGTGAGGTTAGGGAGGGCGGAGGGGGGTTGGAGTTGGGGCGGTTGGGTGGTTGGGGGTTTTGGGAATTGCTGATTGAAGAAGGAAAGTTTGAGACATGGAAACCATACCTCAGAAAATTGATTGAGCCCCTGTTTGATCTGAGCAATCTTTGGTGTATTAAGTGAACGTTACTCCATACCGACCTCCAATCCATTGGATAATTCATCAGAACATCTTGAGTCATTATTCATCGTTTAGATTAGTTTATTTTAGATTTCTCCAACCTATTTCGGAAGGGGAATAACGGAGATACTAGATTTTTTGGAATAGTATTTCGATCTATCGAACAAAATTTGTCATTTATAAAAAATAATTATAAGAAAACAACTTTTTACCCCAGCTTATCTGAATACTGAGAATGTGAATGGAGCTAATTCTGCAGCTAAAGCTTAGAGTAAGAATTAATAATTAAGAAATTATAGAAAGCGCCACGAAAAAGATTTTAAACTACAGAAATATGGTCTCGGGGATGCATCGGAAAAGCAGAGTAAAATCTTGAATAGAATGAAATCCCGCAAAAAATCACGTTGCTCGATAAAAAAAATACGTTGAAGAATTTGAAAGAAGGGATAATCACAAAGCAAGGCAAATAATGCAGAACCGCGATTCGTAGAATACCTATTTCGTGTTGGAACACATCTGAATGAATAGTGTGCGACAAAAACAAGTTATTTTTATGGTTTCCTCGTAAAGTTGAAAAATTATCTTTGTTCAACAGATTCAGCATATTTTAGAAATATTTCATACGAAAAGCTGCACATAAATAAGTTGAAAACGGTTACGGTTATTTATTTCGACGCCATTCTGAATAATGCAGAAATAGAGGTAATGTACTTATGCATAACATTAGGCATGGTATCCAGTACGTCGCCATTTTTAAGGTTCTCCAAGGTACTAAGCTCAGAAAACTTGATGAGTCATAAAAATCCTATAGCTTCCAGCAATTTAAACTTTGTAATTTGTTTTTTCTTAGAAAATAAAGACAAAATCAGCCTCTTGAATGTAGCATATACTGTTCTCTGAAAGGTGCCAAAATACTAATAAAAATTCATCCCCTACGCTTTCAAATTTCTCCATTGAAAGGCCAAAAAATGACGATGGGCTATTTAAAAGATAAGAAATTAAACGATTATACCGGATTGCATTTACAACGAAAAAAATTAAGCATTTAACCATGTTCTGCTTTTTTAAAGTATGCAAAAGCTAAATTCATCGAAAACCGTTAATGTTGTCAGTTAGAGCTGCAAAATAGCAAAACTACGGAATTTAAGAGTTGATAGAAACGTGATTTTATAACAATTCTCCAGTTGTTCTTTTCTTTTTCTGTCTCCCTGACTGTTTTCGGCGTCTTCTGCTTTTGAGTATTTTTTAAAAATGATTTTGAAGGGGAAACTTCGAAAAATTATTTCCGCGTAATTTAAATCCCTGAGATCTTTGTTTTCTACCAGAAGGTAAGATTTTTGAAAATTCAAAACTTAGAAATCAGATTTTAACGAAAAAGTTGATGGTAGAAACCTTTAGTTTTGAGGGATGGTAAGTTTCTCGTAAAAATGGGCTACTTCCTCATGAAAAGAAAGGAAAAATCTACTTTTTCATTTTCATTATATAAGTGAAAATGGTAGTTCACTTCAAAGAGTGTCACAAGTATTCCTTATTTATAAACCACAATTTAATTAAAATATTTTTTTATTTCTACTCCCAGAGTGTTCTAAGCTTAAGTCCGTAAATGAGACTACTCCACTTCATTTGCTTAAATTGTTGAATTAACAGATGCAAAGGATAACGCACACTTTTAGCCGTAGGTCTCGAATGCATCGGTAACGTGGCATATAAATGTGATTACCACTTTAAATCAGGGTTTTTCAAAGTATAGGCCGCGGTCCAACGTTCGATAAGGGCCTCAAGGAAGGATCGATTCAAGATATTTTGACGCAAAATTTTGGCTAAATCGTTGCCAAGTTAAAATAAACTAATGGGATTTAAAGATTATTAAATTGCACCGCTTACATTTTAAATTCATCCTTAGAAATTCTTACTTAACAGTATTTTATTAGGAATAATTTTGATGGACGGAATAAAATATTTTCTAATATTATTGGGCCGCGGGGAAAAAAGTTTGAAAACCTCTGCTCTAAATGACCTTTTAAACGTGTTTTTCAGATTCTAGAGAAATTGTTTGCGCAAATGTTTTAGGAAAATGTTCAAGCAATCACAAAGAGCATAACAATTTACATTCTTTTAGTGGTATTTACACAAGATGCAAACACAAAACTTTGTAATGATGTATTATAAAACGAAAATTTATAATATACTTCACAAATTTGCATTGCTTACATTCATAATGTACAGTTGAACCTTCAAACAGAGGCTCTATAATTTGTATTTTTGATTACCGAAGAATTGTATATTCACTTCATTATTCTTGCACTTTATTAATCGAATTTTTGAGTTTTTTCTTCCATTTCGGTTCGAATAACAGAGATTCGATAGTATTAAAAATATCACCAAATGTATCAAGCGGTTTTTTTCATATTTCAAAACTGGTCCAAAATATCGTCCAACCGTATAATATCCGAGCCTGAATTAATGTTTCTTATCATGATTTACTTATAATATTATTCTAATTTTTAACGAGAAACATGCCTTTGTCATTGTTCGTTATTGGTGGTAATAAATAAATGTTAAACATATTTAGAATTAAACCTTGCTACAATCTTATTTTCGCTGGGTTTAAACAAAACAATGTGCATAAATACATCATCGCTAACGTGTTTTTCGAGACACCTTATCGCACAACTATTTGCTCCCGCTTTTAAGCTTAAACATTTTGGCATCCTCATGAATCAAAGAAATTCATGGGCTGCTTAATCCTTTAAGAAGCTTAATTGCTTACAAACGAACGTTCAAGGCGGACAGAAGCGATGAAACGGAGGAAGGAGATTTACTTATTGATAATTGCTCTTGCAGTGGTTACTCCGTGATTTAATGCTGGAAAATGACAAGGCATTGCTAAATAATGATTCGAATGAGGGCGTAACATACATTTCGTAAAAAAAATACGCTTTTGAAAATTAAAAAAGAAAACAATTGTATGGTTATATTTCAAAATCTTTAAGCACATCCAATCATTCAATTGAGGCGATATAGATTTTGCGTACTTTCACGTACTTCAAAGATAAAAACAAATTCTTTAGATTATTTCCTTAATGACAAAAAGAACTTCAATCGCATGTATAAATAAGCAGGCATAAAATGGTCAAAGACCATCACGTGCCTCATGACTCTAAAAAAATATTGACTTTTAAAATCTGTTTTAGCGTCAGTATATGATTCTGAAAAGTAAAAATTCCTCTTAAGACAACGAAATGATGCATTCCTTTCCTCCAAAAACCTACCAACATTTCCTGTAATTGGAGACTTTTAATGCGATACACGCTATAATCAGTGGAGAGCTTATGAAATTGAGCACAGGAAAAATACTCCAGAAAAACAATGGGCTCGTATATATAAGGGTGGAATAAATTTAATACAATGAATGCGTGGTGATGCTTACAAGCGGATAATTTTCGTGGGAGGAAAAATTCATACATAGCCAGTTAGGGAGGAAGAGGAGGATGAAGATAGGACAGGATGAGACGCTTTAGTTCAGCTTCAGCGCCCATCATCCACTGTTGTCCCGTGTGTCAGACTACTTTGATACCTCAACAACCATATAACATACGGAGGTTTTTAGGTGAGGTATTTTTCAAATTACACCCTATGGTGGCCATTTTTCGGATTCATTATGGGTTCACGATGTTAATCCTGACAATTAAATTCTTCGCGTCCATGAGAGAGAAACAGTTGAGCAGGCGAGAGATTAATTTGTTCGTTTTTCGGAACTTGTATTTTTATGACAGCATAGAAATGGAGGATTTGTTTACACGAGGCTGACGAGCAACGATTAATTACGTCAAACGCAAAGAAACCAATTCCTGTTCTAAGATTTTAACACGCGTATCGACTTACTGGACAAAGTCACGGCATAATTCGCATCGCTCAAATATTATTCTGTCAAGAATAATAGCGATTAACGCTTTTCTGTTTTCTTTCAAATAATCTTTTACAGTAGCATAGACATTTCCCCGTGATTGTGAATAAAAATCGACTAATCAGTTTATAATTGACTTTTATGATAGAGTATGGTTGAAAATACCCTCGCTGCAGATATGTTAGAATTAATTAAGATAAGGGAAAAATAATAAAATAAATACAAGTGAAGTTGAATAGTAAAGGTTCGACGATGTTATTAAGAACCTATTACTTGTTTCCTGAGCTACAAAATAAACTGTCAGAAAGCCAAATTATTTTCAAATTTTCATACATTTACAATAACAGCTCTTTATGGGATTAAAACATATATATACTACGCCAACAACAAAATTTTAAGGTTCATTCTTGATTTCAATTAATGAAGAATAAAACGAGAAAAGATCACTTGGTATAAGTTCCACTTTATTAAAATAGATACGACCGGTTTCGACTAATATCTAGTCATCATCGGGTACAAAAAACAAGAAGCAACGCAAATGTATACGGAATCGGAGGGGAGTGAGGGAGGGAAATGTGTCGAGAGGAGACCAATGAATTGGTAGAGCGAGGGCGGAGGAAGGCTGAGTCAAGGTACTGGGGAGGGGTGGGTGTTAGGAAGAAAGAAAGTAAGTAAGGGAGAGTGGGTGGTGGGAATAAGTTCGTTAACGAGGTTCAGTGTGTTATCATTGTGGTGTAAAAGTATTTCCAACTGTTCTAAAAGATTTAAACTTAAACCTTTAGTTGCGAAATGAATTACCTCCGGGTTATAGTTGGAGGAATGGTTGTTTTCGAGTAAGTGTTTAGCAAAGTGTGATTTGAATGAGACTTGTAAGAAAGATTTTCTATGTTCGGTAGTCCTAACGTGGAAATTTCTCCCTGTTTGCCCTATGTAAATGGCGTTACAGGCATTACATGAGAGTTATGTTATTCCCCCACCCACTCTCCCTTGCTTACTCTGTTTCTTCCTAACACACACCCCTACCCAATACCTTGACTCAGCCTTCCCCCCCCCCCCTCGCTCTACCCATTCATTGGTCTCCTCTACACATTTCCCTCCCCCACTCCCCTCCGATTCTGTATATATTTGCGTTGCTTCATATTTTTGTACTGATCATGACTAGATATTAGACGAAACCGGTCATATCTATTTTAATAAAGTGGAACTTATACCAAGTGATCTTTTCTCATTTTATTCATGATGGAGTTCCACCAAGTAAAAGCTTCCTCCGTTGATTCAATTAATGAATATATTTGCGTTTCAAAGATCCTATGAGGTTTCCCTCTTACACGTTTTGAATGACATTTACTTCGTAGCTAAAGAAATTCGAGTGCTGTTAAAATTATTAGTGTCATTTATATATATAGAAATATTTGCAAAACAGGGGCTGCTGTATATTTGGGAAAAATCTGTTTGTATATATTTGCTTTAAGTGTAATTGAAAAGTTATCGTATGTGATACCGAGCTGCACCCTAACGTTTTTCCAATAATTTGGTACTCTAACTGAGAAGAGGGTAACCAGTATATTTTTAAAAGATCGACATAAATACGCATCAAGATGAAACACTTTAAAAAAGTACTTGTCTCGGGTATCTCCAATTGTGGATGTTGGAGATATCTGAGACATACTTAAGTGCTTGTTCTTGAAATATTTCAGCCATAAGAGAAGCTCGATAATTCTCTGTCGATAAATACTTATAAAAAATGAAGTTATTCAATGTGATTGATATATTTAATTTTTGAAAAAATGACATTGTTTATTCAACATTATCTATCACCTTAAAGTTTATTAATCTTGTATATTTTCTTTATACCGATTATTTTCTAAACTTTATATGATTTCCTTCCTCCATCGTTAAATAATTCTCATATTTAAAAAAATTTCCGCCTACCATTACAATTTTCAAACTAAGTCCAACAATTTCTACAAATAATACGACGTAAAAATCTTCTTGTTTGCACTTTTATCCGTACCCCAAATTAAATTTCATGCTTAAAGTTTCATAGAAGTTGCTGATCTATTTGCTTTCGCTATTAAGCAAAATAGAGAACATTAACTCATTAGCCTGATGATAAAAACCTCTTTAAAAATGCGCTTAGAACCCACGCCAAAATGCGAGTAATTATATTTGAGATGAGTTTCTCATCAGCCGTATAATTTTAATTTCATAGTCTTCGGGTTTTTCCATGACTCCAAAAAACGTATCCCCGAGATATAACGCGAACGAGCAAATGACTTTAGAAGATGAAAATATAAAAACCATTACCGTCCTAGTCTGCAAAATAGATTTTAGACGGCTCGGAGATTGCGCACTACGTTTGAATACTTTGTGGCCTATGAAAAAAATAGCGCCGAAGAGCGGGGGGAGGAGGTTACGAGGAGGAAGCGAGACGGTGGGAGGAACCCTGAGTGAAACCGTCGAGCTGAATGGTGCGTGAAACTCTGTTTTCGTCTGCACCACCGAATCAATCCACTACCCTTTCCCCCATAACCAGTTCCCCGTCCGCCAGACTACTAGCAACGCCGCTAGACTATGCCAGCCTCCTATACGCTGAGACTCTGCTATGACACGGCTGGGTGCATTTAATGCGATTTCAATTTAATTCCCAGGAGCAGGAAACGCGGGAAGGTAAATGAGGGTGGGATGGGTTGGGGGCGATGGTATGGGAACGGGTGAGGTGGAAGGGAGGGAGGCACAAGCCCTGTTATCCGGATGAGAGGATGACGAGGGTAGGAGGGCGGCTGGTTGATGGTAGTGGATGGAATGGGGGAAGGAGAGGTATGATCCCTCCGCTCTTCCAACGAGAAACCGGAAATTCAATTATTATTATAGATATAGAGGCATTTTTATCTCCTGCGCGAGCAATTTGGTTATTGGGTCTCTAATTAAGCTTCGTTATTTTTTATCTTTATGCCATCCTGCGGAAGAACTCAAGAAGACTCTCGTTCCTAAATCCTCTTCCTGCTAACACTTCGGTTAGCGTTTTTAGATGGAGGTTTTAGTCCGCCCTAGTACGCAAATTCCCGGAAGTAAAGTCGTAGCGTTAGAAACATCAAACGTAAGGGCTCAGTGAGCGCTGCATGAATAGGTGAGCAGGAGGTGAAGTATAATACATAAAAAAGATACGTACCTATATTTGCCGAGTAAAATCCTCTTCTGTCAACGCTAAAATGTTATATCTGTTTACGCTCATGTAAACACTAATAGTGTCTGCAAATGCGTTGTCGTTGTATGCAAATGGTTTATTCAACAAATTTATGCCATATTTTTGCACTCAATAACTCATGTAATAACATGTAATAAATCTCCATGGTTTAATTATGTTTAGTTAAGGGAGTTGAAGCGTACGTCATTCAATTAAGATTAAATTCCATGTTATTATAGCAACGCGATGTAATTTGGGTTTTCTTTGGGAATTGATTGTGCACGTTCGCACTAAAGGCCAATCATTTACCTCATATGATATTTCGTTAATAAAATAGAAATTGCTGGTATTACTGGCAACGCAAAACAAATTACGTAAATTATATTTTTATAGTATTACATGAACATTGGAACGTGTTTTTGTGTAATTTAATTATTGTTATAAATAATTATAATTATAAATTATTCATAATCTCACTAAGTTATGTGAAGCATCAAAACTATAGGATAATATCAATGAAACGCAAAAATATTTTGAGTTCAACCTATATTAGACCTATATTCTAATGCTGTTTATATCACAATTTTGAGTCGTAGATTTACTTATCCATTCATATAATGATGAAGATAACTCAAACATCGACAAAACAGTTGTAGAAACTACAAAGCAACCGCATTCAGTGACAATACACTTATCGCTGATTCTTATTAAGAACTCCCGCATTTTTTCATCAATTTCGCCTAGTTACATTTTTAAAATACGGCAAAAATAAATAAAAATGCAAAAATACGCCTTGCATAGTCTGGCAGACGTAACTTCTGAAGATTTTACAAATTTTATTTTTATAAATACATATGGTTGGAGGAAACTGAATCAAATGGGCATCCATAAAGCAACACGAGATACATATTTACAAATTCAATGATATCCGATATATTTCTTTTAACTGATAGAGCATAAAGATATTGAAACCTCTCTGAAATCATCTCACGATATTAATTGGAGTCCAAGTTGTTTTAATATTACGGTCTATATTTATAACAGATCAAAAAGTTAAAATCAGTGGTAAGAGCATTTTATGATACCTGTGGAGCTGACTCCTACTCAAGCGCTTTCTGGATTAGCATCATCTCGAGATTAGCTCAAACGAGAGAAAATTCTCAAAGCAGACACTAAGTGGACTACTTGAAGCACTTTGTGTGTCATTAAAAATGATTGATGAAGGATGTTTTAGTCTGCTGTTTCTTTCTCGGTAAAATTACACGACCTGCTTCCGGGTGTCACTCTGTTGCGTTTCTTCTAAATCGAAATTGTTTAAATTTATCTTGAGGCATTAACACTTTTTAATAAAACTAGGCCAAATTATCATTAACTAAATCTTATTATTAATGATAAATATGTGACTTCGAAGATTGAAAATTTGAATAAAGTTTTTATCCTTGTATTAATTCTGGAAAATTTTATTTTCTTAGCAAGCGAAGCCATAATTATGTATCTTCTTATTCAATCAAAACTGATAGTAAGAGCAAAACGTATAGACTATGTAACCAATACAAGAATAATACTACGCTAATTAGCTGATAATTAACTTTTAAACCTTTCTTCAAGACGTCTTACAATTCTTGTTCGCCGACATAATGCACTAAAATGTCCGGGCGAAGAATGTAAGAAGTAATTTAAACTATCCAAAGATCTACTATTCTTTCCTTCATTATTAGGAAGTTATAGAAATGTTGCTAAGCTTCAATCGATTAAATCACTTTCTGTCACTGGCGCAACACCTTCTAAATCTGAATCACGGTGCATCTAAATAAAAGCAATCTTAAGTTGTAAATAAAATGCATATGCGACAAAAGCTGGTTGGACGTGTTTCCTCAAGAATCAATTGCCGTTATGTTGAAAACATCAATAAGGCGAAATTTCGGAAGCCATAACCTTATTTTAGATTTAAATTTATCGCTGAAATTCCAATGATATCTTTTTAATATTTTAATGAAATTGTAGAATTATATTTTAATACACGCATACGATTACTAAACTAAAATTTAGACTTCATTCAAACTGACTTTTCTATGAATACATTAGCGGACCACCGCATAATGTAAGTTTTCTTTAAAATGTGTGTATTCCTTCAGCCATTAATGTCATCATACCATTTTTCATTTGATGCAAAAATTTCGAGTTACAGAAGGAAGACTGAAAATTTTATTAGATGTTAGACCAGCATTGAAAGAGAAAATTAAAATCTTTTATTATTCTGTCAATCAAAAAGAAATTTTATATGCAAACCACGAAGGATCATGTGCGTTAATCTTGAAAAATTCTCACATTAATGATCGGTTAGATGCTCTGAGCTGCACAATAAAGATCTGCACGGATACAGATTTCCTTATCCGCACTCGACCCGTACCCGCAGGCTACATATCCGTATCCGAACCGCAACCGCAAAAATTTCTAAATTACCCTACCCGCGCGAATAAATTGTCCGACCCTACCCGACCCGCAAGCACAAAGTCGTATCCGCATGCAAAAATTATCTGGAGCAACACCTACGAACCAAAACCTATAAATTCAAAAGCAAATGACTATCAGCAAAACATATCAATGACCCGCTCTTAATGCATAGAATAACTTTGGAAAATTCCACCAATAGCTCCCTCGAAATGTAAGAGGGAAACCCAAAGCCCTTAGGGTTATCGGCTTGGACGGGGTAGGAGAAGGGTGCAACAAACATTATTTTTTCTCATACTCAAGACACTGAATTTTGAGTTTAGCATGGATACAGATCTTGGTATCCGCACCCGACCCGCATCCGCATGCTAGATACCGAATCCGACCCGCATTCGCAAAAAGTTACGCATTATCTGATCCGAACCTCAACTTTTCATTCGGATATCCGCGGGTCGAGTCGGATAAATTGCGGATATGCAGAGCTCTAATGCACAACTCTCAAATGCATTATTTTCCATAAAAACTTTCATGAATCAACATACTAAATTCAACTTTCCATTCCAAGTTTTTGTTATAGATTATAGTAATTGCAAAATTAATCTAAGCGACACTACGCCCCTCTAAAATTTAGTTAAGTTACAATCAGCTTAAGCAGGGGTCCCCAAACTACGGCCTGCCAGCAATACCCAACCCAACCACCCCCCCTCCCCCCTCGAAATAATTTGTAACGGTGAAATTTCTCGATAACCATCCCCCACTCGAAACTTGCTATTTGAAGTTTTCACACGGCCCGATCAGTCATTTGAAAATGTCTTAAGTGGCCCGCGCTGTCGTACATAAAGCCTAATGTGGACCTTTCAATAAAAAGTTTGGGGACCCCTGAGCTTAAACATCAGATTGATGCACACAAAAAAAGATCTACGTGCAGTTATCGTAAATTTCCAGCACAAACAGAACGACGGTCTGGGAATATGTATCCTTCATTAACACAGGCTTACATCATTGTAACCCGACTGTATTTCCTTTATGCCCTCATAGATTTGATAAATTTTGCAAGCTCAATAACACAGATAAAATATTACCTCCTATCCTCCTTCCTTTGCATGTTACTGCACTATATTCCCATAAGTTAAACGCGTAAACTCCTTCTGATGTACTTCGTAATTTCACCTCTTAACTCCCTGACCTCTCTTTCTTTTTATGATACTGGAGTAATATTCTCAAGACACCCTCCCTTTTTACGAAACAAAGAGTTGCGAAAAATAAAATACGACGCTCTTCACCCAACACCAAGGATCGTTTAAAAGTTTCTAACCGACGTAATGAGAGTCACTGAGGCCCTGGTTAACAACCTTGGCCTAGTTTTGGCTCAGCAGCTACAGAAGAAGTTGCGCCCGCCTCTAAGCGAAGCATTATTTTAGAAAAAAGTAATTTCTAGCTGATTGCTACTAAGAACCGTTTTATGCTTAGAAGAGATCGCACACGGATAACCCGTATTAAAAGGATAACTCACACGTCCCTATTGTAAATCCAAAGATATCTGGAAAAGGAGTTTTTAAGATTAGGGTGTCCTAGTGTACTGCAGGGAGAGAACCGAAAGAATATAGTTGATTTCCGTTTAACTAGCTCTTAAGCGATACCGTAGCGTCCCATTAAGCTTCACGGCTGGGCGATTTAAGAGACACACGACCGAGACTATTTTCACGTGCTAAGACATACCCAATGGGTGCCGGAGGCGAAGAATGATTACGTCTAAGAAACAATCGTAAATATTAAGATAGTTTTCCTCCCAGAAGAGGGTTGCGGCAAAGTTTAAATGTATTTTTAGAACGGTCTTATCCACAAAATAAGCTGTAATGGCAAAACATGTTTCGAGGAAAGAATGTGAAATCGGCAATAAAATAGGATTTTTCTTAATGCTTTTTTTCTGTTGGATACTGTATTTAATAAAGCATGACCCCAAATTCTAGTTTTAAACTTTAAATTCAAGCTGTAAACGATAAAACAAAAGGAACCCCAAATACAGAAAAAACGAATAAGTAATTAGCACTGTAAAGTCCCGATCATTAAGTTAATAACTTGTAAATAGTTATATAAAAATGTTTCACAACGTAATGAAGATCTAATCAAATGGTTTTTAATAAGAATATCACCCAATTCAAGGTAATTATAGAATTGACGTTTGCTTACATGTATGAATCATTTGACAGACCAAGAGCTCAAGATTAATTAATATATTACAGCTAATTATAGCTCTTAAACAATTAAGATAAATGAAGTAGCGATAATCACCTTGAAAGAGAATTTATAAAAACTTTTGTAATAAAGTGCACGCTATCATATATAATAATAAGAATTTAAACCTATCTACGCTAATATGACGTTAAAAATATTAGTAGTAAACCTTAGAATACCAAGTATTTATATGGAATGGTACATTTTTTGCGGTTCTTTTAAAAAATCCGCTTATGCGTTAGGTACTCCCGTCTGTCTGACGCGCGAACTCTTAAACGAAAGCAGATAGAGCCTTCGTTTTTTCAGTATTCTTTCCATTTGTGCACATTTTTTCGGTTTGTCCGTCTATCCGTGTCTGTCTAAATTTTATTTTTAAGAAACCGTCATTTACTGTCCGCTTCAGCAGCTCTTTCCTTATTTGTTATCAATAAATTCTTAAATTTAGTGTCTATGATGTCTCGTAAGTTTAAAATGATCCTACTTTAAATATAAATAAGCGTATCGTTAAGCTCCTCTATTTATTCAATTGATTACACGAACTAAAATTTAATCATATCGATGCTATTTTAGAAATTAATATAATTTAGCTTTTCTCAAATTGTCTCTGTAGCAATCAATTACATTGTATTATTTATTCATACTTAGCTTTCCAATTGATATAACTTGTAAATTGAGAATTAAATCGTCTGATTTGTTTTTCCCCAATGTGAAATATTTAAAGAATGTGCAGGGAGATCACCACTCATCTATTTTTGGAAATGCTTCAAAGAGTGCTTCAGGAACATAAACTAAGTAACAGTTTGCCATAATTTAGAAAAAGAAAATGCAACATTAAGAAAATTTTTGCGATTCAACTTTTATGTAAGACATTTCTGAGTAAAGATTTAAAATCGTTCCATCTTAAAAATTGAAATAGTTACTATTTTTTAGCGAACTACTTTAAGTAAAAATGAATTTATACCTTAGATAATTGAGCCTTGTTATATTAATAATCTTAAATCATGGGTAAAAAAAGTTGGATATAAAGTATCGCAAAATTCGGCTCTTTCGATTAATTGCATAAGTATCTCAGATGGTACCTATGAGATTTAAACGAATGATAGGAAATACGATATAAAAAGTCGCATCTTTATTCTGGAAAATAATAAAAAACAAAAAATCGAAGAAAACGAACTCTATTGAAATTGAATACATCTCTCCCTCGGGCAACCTATTTCTGAAACTCGCAGTAGAAAATATTTAAGGGTATAACCGTGCCAGGAGCGTAACTACGGTTTTGGGGCCCCCACGCAAGTCAAGTTTTTGGGGCCACCATTTATATAATAATATATGAAATTATTATACCGTTTTGATTTATATCGATATTTTTTACGTTTTACTTCCAAAAATACAGTGAGACTTCCATAATTCTAACATTATAAGGATAGGCAAAACAACTCCAAACACTCGAGATGGGTATTTTCGTCTTCATTTCGTGCGATGAAATTTTTCATTCCCATAAGGATATAACTACTTCGAATACCTTACGGCAGATTACGGGGAAAATTCTAAGTATTTTTGTGGGGCCCCAAATATCTTGGGGTCCCCACGCACTGCGTGGGTTTGCACCCCCGAAGTTAGGCGCCTGAACCGTACCATGTCCAAATATAATCAATATTTCCTCATGCCCATACCTATAGATTTAAATATCAAGCGCCGTCTTTAAAAGCAAAACAAAGCAGTCTACGAAATACTCATCCTGGAAAAAGAGGGTACTTTAAAATCAATGCATTATGTTTTCTGAGTGTTCTGAATACCACAGCCATTAAAACTATTTTCGATGGTGGAAAGAATTGAAGCATTTTGTTATGAAATTTACGGTAGACGAGTGTTTTCCGGAAAGTTTTGAACTTGTAAAGCCGTCGATTTAAAATTTTAATGCCGTAATTTCACTGAATTGTGGACCCTTTATGTACAGGAGATTCGCAGATGGATGTTTTTCGGACGTTTTCCGAATCCGACGGAATAATATTTTACAGCCATTTTCGGTTTGAGGGAATCGTGCCTTCCCAGACGCCCACGAGAGAACTCTGCCCACGCAACGTTATTACATTTACATTTTAAATGTGAAACACGCGGACGCGCCTATAGAAATGGAATGGATTTCTTTTTTTTGTTAGCCCTCAATCACGGCAGTTTCGTTCGATGGTTTGATCCTTCGTTCTCTGGTCGGAAATTATTCAGCCTTCAAATAATCATCAGTAAATCTAGGAATTGCATCCGTATCGAATGAATTTTCGTCATTTCGGCTCCCAGTAAATGGTTCTGTGGACAACGAGCTTTCGATTGATCCAAGGATCGACATGTAACAAATACAGTTTCAAACGATTCTCTGAGCGTGTACGGAAACATTTATGGCTACGCGCTGTTTCATTTTTAAAACGGGCCTCGTACTTTTGTCTCTTTCGTGTGACGTTGGCATGTTTGAGGAAATGATTTATTCAAAAATTCACTTCGAAGTAATATCAAAGAAAGCAATTTCACTAACAAACGCGACAATTTAACGTGCTAAGTATTTTATAACACGCAAGAGTTGACATGAGGATAATCGTACATTTTTAGAATCTTAAGTGGTGCAGTGCTGTAACCCTTTCAGACTAGTTTCTACTTTCTTCATAATGAAGTTTTTCTGTCTCAAATATAAGAAAACTAATTTATGTGACAACCTACTTAATGTAATAAAATATGTAAGAGAAGGGAAGTGTTGCGCATCGTTGCTTCCCAGGGCCGGCTTGGTAAATCGCGGGGCACGGTGAGAAGTGTTTGCGCGGGCAATAAATTTATTGTAAGAAATACCGCAGGTTTCTCTATTACTTTGACTGTGTTCAGAGTTGAATTCACTGCTTTTCATCATGTAAATATATCCGGCATCAGGGCAAGGTTGATCAGTGCATATCTACTTTACGAGGATACCGATGTCGACGAATCTAAGGTGGTTAATACATGACTTTCTTCATCCTTTTAGTATTTGTATTTAATCGTTAACTACTATGTAATAGCTTTATTATCTAATTAATTGGTTCCAATAATGTCCGTCAGGCAGAAAAATATAATTTAATATACATTAGTTTTGGTGAAATCGTCAATTTATTCAGTAAAATGTAAAAAGAAAAACAATCTAAAATTAACATAATTGAATGACCTATAAAATAAAAATATTTTTCGACATATAAAGGTTGTGTAGCATTATTAAGACTATACCATACGTCCTCATTTTTTTCGCATGTCCTAACTGTTGGCATTCTCCCGTCAGGAATGATACCGAAAATTCAATAAATTAAGATAAAATTCAAATAAACATATGAAAGTCTCACCTGCTTGCAGACCGTCCACTGTAGGAAAGGCTTCCGCTTCGTAGATGAAAAAGTCGTGAACATCCGCGGCTACGTCACTTTAAAGGATTACTGGAAAACAGCACACAATACAACTCGTTTAATTTTGTAAAGAAAATTTGGTATAGAATACACGAAAACATATCAATAAAAATATAATTACATTTCTCCTTATGCATAGCGATTCAGTTATCTTGGCAATGGGCTCCCATTTGCGGTGTGAAACGAAAAAAAACATTGGATGAGAAATGGTGAACATAACATGCACAAGTGTTAGTTATTAGTGTGTTAAAACTAACTAACTAACTAACAAGAACAAAATCAGAATTATGCGTTCAATTTTCCCTAAGCATTATTTCCTTACGTGCCTAACATGAAAAAAATTCGCTCCTATAAAACATGAAATACGAAATTGACTGACGCATACAGATATTCTGTAGCGTCGGCCTTACACTAATGTTACGCTAAGTTAGTTAAAGAGTTAGTTAAAGATTAGTGGTACAGAAATTTTCTTCTACCCTTCGCTGAGGCCGAAGCATCGTCCGTCGTCCATCGGTGGGAGTGCCATCTGCGTCGATTAATTACTGACCTTAGGTAAAATTCATTCCATCGGCGAATCCTTTGGACGCTCAGCAGTCCTTGCGTCGACGCACGACCTCCGATGCGACTTGCAGTCTCCGAAGGCTTGACTTGGCACTGAAAAAAAAGTTGCATTTTATAACACGTAAGAATTTAATATGCGATTTCGGCAGATACAATCAATATTATTAATTTTCTTCTTTTTAGCGCGTTTTAAAAAAATGCTCTTCTGTTTCACTTTGGCGTCTACCTGTCTGTAATGTTTCGATGTGAAAGCAGACCGCGTGGAGCCCCTCGGAGCGCGGGACCCTGTGCAGCCGCACCTAAGGCACTTGCCTTAAGCCGGCCGGAAAGGGACAGTTCTGCACGACCGATTCGGCATGACCGGTTCGGCGACGGGACCATTCGGCGATGGGATTATTCGGCACCGGACAGTTCGGCGCCAGCCGTGTTCCGCACGGAACAATTCCAATATATTTTGGAAGAAATGGCGTCAAGATAATTGCAACTGTTAAGTTATCGAATCTATTACGTAGAAATAAAAATGGTTATATTTAAAGGAAAATAGATTTAAATTAACTTTCTTAAGAAAAAGTACACCATAAAATTTATACGACGAAAAATCACCGGATGATATACATAATGATTTGCACAATTAATTAATATATTAATGTTAATTTAATACAAATATTACTGTTAAGTTAAATTAGCTGCCTTGATTTCATCGAACCAATACTGTTTAAATAAAAATGATCATATTTTTATAGAATTTAAATCTATTTTCCTTTAAATATAGTCATTTTTGTTTCTATGTAATAGATTCGGTAACTTAATAGTTGAAATATTAATATTATCATGACGCCATTCCCTCCAAAATATATTGGAATTGTGCCGTGCGGAACACGGCTGGCGCCAAACTATCCGGTGCCGGATAGTCCCATCGCCGAATAGTCCGTCGCCGAACCGGTAGTGCCGAACTGTCCTAAACCCCCAAGCAGGCCTTGTTGCTTCCTGATCTTGAGGTTATTCATTTCAAATATTTGCAAAGGCTCCGAAACGTTCCAAAATAAAATAAACTTCTGATTGGCTAGTATTTTTACTTCAGCTACATGCGTAGGAACCGTAGTCTTGAAAACCTATCTTCCTAGTATTAAGATATTTTATCTTAGGATGTACTCGAAAGAAAGAAACGCTGCGTAACGCCATTCTATCATCCATTTAGCCCGAGTATGATTGTCACATTGACGTCCCAACTCTGCTGTGGAATATGACGAGGAAATATATTATTTATACTAAGTCGAGAAACCAATTTTCTCGGATCATTTTGCAATAGCCGAGTATAAATTCGGAGGATTCAAAATCAGATTAAGCGAAAGCCACCCTAGCTAAACATGAGTCGCTTCCTCCTCCCCTCAACCCCCCCTCCCTCTCCAACTATACGAGGAATGGGATTTGTACACACTTTGGACATAAAATCATGAATGGAGAAAATTATTTCATCTGTCATTCAACATAAGCCCATATTTTCTAATTAGCATTTAGCTGGCGTTAAGTGGACCATAAGCTTTATAAAGCAACTTCTGTGGTGTCAACAAAATTCGAATGTTGCTTATTCTTGGACACGGCGGGGATTTTTCCGACAGATGTTTCTGTGCCACTCGTAGCCGTCAGTATAAAATTTATTGATTATATCCCCGGCAATAATTCCTCGAAAGTGTAATTTTTTCACAATTTGAATATTCGGGTCGTTGTTGATGCTACCGATAAACCGCATTTCACTTTCTAATCGATGCCAGAGGGCATTTACTGGCTTTCATTTTATCAACAATTTGACAATCATATTTGCAGCAATACTGATTGCATATCTGAAAAGCTCGGCTCGCATTTCATTAAATGGAAGAAATTATTTTATAAACATCACTATTTCTTTCTAACTCGCCAAAACGCCAAAATGTTTTTTTCAAATAGTCACGAAAAATCAAAATTGAAGTCCTTATCTGAGCTCTTTCGAATCTACCATAAGTGAATACCGCTGATGACGGCTACCTGCTAGTTAAAAGGCTCATGTGGTTTTTCATAATCTTTTTATGAGGGCTGTACATTTCTTCTGTATTCTTGGAGCTTGTTTTTAGCCGTAAGACGAGCTCGATAATTCTCCACTGAAAGAGCGCTGACAGAAAATCAACAAATAAATATTTCTATCGGTTAACATAAGTGTAAGGTTTTCACGGTACATATAATTTGTTCGACCGCTGTTTTTACCACTCATATTTTATCGCTACATTAATAAACCGAATATAGATACTATTAGCACTAAATATAGTAATTTTTTGGGTCAGAGCCGAATAATAAGATTTTTATGGAAATTTTACTTAATGATTTCAATCATTTCCAAAAAGAGCTTGCGAAATCCATTTGCAAACAGCATTCGCAAGGATCACTTCCACATTCTGAAGGATCAAACTTCACTCAAATCCTCAGAAGCAAGATTTTTTCCTCCCGAACCAAGTGCTACCCGATTCCGATCCGAAATGATGGTCCAACTCGGGAGCAAAACCTCAAAAGTCATCAAATATAAATCATAGCGAGTCATCCGGCGACGCCGAAACCAATTCTATCGCCCACCTACCTCGGAACATGCAACCGTAGAGACTGAGACTCTATCAAAGCCTCGAATCTTTCGTTATAAATAAATACGGCGAAGAGGAGTCATCCATTGGAGGATGATTACCAACTGACATTGGCGCTCATAACGACGGCGCAACCCACGCCAGGTGCCTAAGCGTATGGGTATGCCGGGAATAATTGCAGCCGGGAACCAGTCATTAATTCCACCATCCCAAGCGGCTTCCCTCCTTTCCACCCAGTCCCCGATCACCCTCCCACCCAACCGACCCAACTCCCACACAACCACCCTCCTCCGTGCCATCCCTACCTCCTAAAACCCACGCTTCGAAGTTGAATAATTTTATAACGAGGCCATCACTCATGTATCCAACACGCTCTGGTGACCCTCATCCAATTTCATCAGCTTAGTCCGTCATGCGCTTACGCACGCTAGCCTACAGGGGTCAGCAGACACAAAGGAGGGTGGGAGTGAGGGAAAAGGGAATGGGAGAGATGGAGAGGGGTAGGGTCCAGAGCGAGGCAGAAATGCTTTGGGGAAGGAGTGAGGGCTGTTGGGGATGGAGGAAAGGGAAGCGCGGGTGGGCATAACTGTAACGGTGGCGAAAAGAAAAGCACTCCCTTCTGTTTTGCTAAACGGAAGACAAAAAAGGATTCGAGAAAAAACGAGATGACACATACGGAGGAAAGAGGGGGAGAGAAACGTGCTTCAATGGTCCATTACCGAGAATGGACTCTCCAGCCTCCGTTCTCCGCGCACTTAAACGTATATTGTCTTTTCTAATTCCTTACGTAGGCAAAACGTTTTTTATCTCCTTCGTTTGTCTTTTACGAATTTTAAACAAGTTTAACTTAACTCAATAGAGAATTGTCGAGTTCCACTAATGTCTAAAATCTAATAGACACAATATGCGCTTACTCGAGTAATTCCTACAGCTATAAATAGGCTTTAAAAAAACATGTGCGCATTTCGGCTACCAGGCATCCGTCATAAGGAGTATTCATCAATAGTAGACAGTAGAGATTAAATTCTACGTATATATATATATACACACACACACACACAGGGCCGGCGTGATTAATTGCGGGGCCTAGTTCGATAGTGAGCGGGAGCGGGTCCTATTTATATATTTATATATACCAGGTAGAACAAAAAAATGCGATTTTAAAAAGAAGAATGGCAATTTTTTAAATGAAAAACAGTTATTATTAAAATTAATTTTATGAAATTATTATGATTATGTATAATAACATTCATATGTAATAAAAAATTGCCTAAATCTCAATACATGAGAATTGAGCCTTGTGCGGGGCCCTGTTCGGGGGAACCGATTGCACACGCCATATATATATATATAAATACTAAGGAAGAGGAAAGGTAAGTAAGGATATTTTGGGCAACTAGGTGTTGAAGGAAACCCAGTGAACACTTACCGGAAGTAGAGCCGCTGGGGTGTTGGAGAGACACATTTGTAGAGGTTAGAGCTTTCGGGATGTGTGTGTGTGTGTATATATGTGTGTATATATATACACACACACACATACACATTTGTAGACGGTGCTTGCATTCTGCAAGAATTTTAAATTTTTTTTGCATCGGTTTCGTCCAAATATATAACCGTGCCACATTTAAAATCTCTAGCTTATCTAGAAGTTCCTTTGTAATTTTTATCCTCGTATGGGGCAAAAATGGGTAAGATTTCGTATTTTTGAAATACCGGATTTCTTCCATTAGTCGTAGTTAATATTAATGGCATTCTGATACAGTTCTCAGTTTCCCTTTAAAAGCTAACCCATATAAAAGCATTGAGCTCTTTGCCACGACAGTCGATTGTTGGGTTCCAGAAAAATTCCCACTTTTTTTAAAAAAAGCAAATATAAACACCTCTACACCGATTTACGTGCTTTTCTTCTGGGGAAAAATAGTCCCTGTATATTGTAATAGCAACGATTTCGGATTTTTTCCTACGGCTGTGGCCAAAAACCAATAATTGTGCCAAATTTCAAGTTTCTAGCACATCGGGAAGTGCCTCATAATTTGTATCCTCCTATATCCTATATCCTCCTATATCATATCTCCTATGTAAGAAGCAGCTATATATTATAGATGTACAGGGCCGCCAAGAGCTGACGCGGACCGTGTGGAGGGGATGCCAGTGCTTCCCCCCTCCCACCCTCTAACTCCCTCTCAGGAAAGAGAATGCTGGGAGCCACGTGGCAGGAAGAAACAAGTTAGCAAATAAGGAATTTATCAAAATTACACATTAAAATATACGAGAAGTGGATCTACTTATAGGTTTGTTGAAATTCAAATGATGCATCGCTGTAATAATTAATATCTCAACATACTTGCTGCATAATTGCATACATACTGCCTTTTTGCATTTACCTTAAAATCTATAGATGTTGACAACAAATAATAATCTTAACAAATTTTATGCTCTGCACTAATATTTTTGTTACTTGATCAATTACTTTATTAATATTTTTAAACCTCATCTCCTCATCCTGAGCCCTCACAGACCCTGAGATTTTCCCGGTATCCCCAACCATCTTAGTGGGCCTATATAGGATGTACATACATACGTGTTTGTTTGTGTATGTCCTAAATGCTGGGGGAACCATTTCACGCCAGGCGATAAAAACGTGCTTACGATGCTGACAGCTCTATTCTCCTAATCTGGGCACCCTTCCGGTCTGCAACGAGACGCTGGCGAGACTAGCACTTTTACTTTCAGCTAAGAAATTCACTCATTTTAAGATTTCAAAATTTAATTTAATCTTGAAAGCATAAAATACTTTTTCTACTTTTTCGGGACATATTAGCTTTATTATATTATGAACTTCTTTTATTACTGTACGGAATAAACACTATTCCATTAAATCACCTGTCAAACATTAGCCATCGAATAAATTCCATACAAAAATCAATGAATGCATCTGACGAATAAAACAAATCATTATTGAAATTTTTACAATGGCGGTAATAGTTGAGAATTTTTTCTTCGCGATATTCTACGTCAACACAGTCAATATTTAGGAGCAAAACAGTGACATTTTGTATCCTTATACCTTACGAAATTTCCGCATTATAGTATAGTCTAAAACATTTTTTTAAAAAAGGGTACTCTATTTTATATCTAAATGTGAAATAATAGAATTAACTAGGCTTTTTCAAATAGATAAAACATTAATAAGCTATCTCAGACCTATTTCAGCCAAAACAAATTTTCCTTCGGGAATAATCCAAATGGCAAATTTCTAAACATCGAGTTCCAATTCGAGAATGAAACATTTATCATATCCATGCATTCACTCTTTCTTTCGAAAATGTACAAATTAACTTTCCAAATTTTTCAAAATTACGTGCGTTAAAAAATAAAACGATTTCATAATTAGGTATGGAGTTTTTACGACCAAGTGTTAAGAAGAACTAATTGAATTAGGCGGTAATTATATCAATAATTGACAATGAAAATTTACTCATTAACACAGCTAATTAACCAAACCAATCGTCTATATTATACGCATGAGTTATTACAATGAAATTATTTCACTTCATTCGGCACGGTAGAATGCGAAGACAAAGGACAGATATTCGACCTTATCTCCTTTGGTCACACTAGCTACCAAATAACTTTTACAATAGCCTAAGTATTAATATACTGTTTTCAACCTCCACTGATTTCGTCTGTTTGAACTCCGTTTGATGTTCGAGTCGAACCCGAGCTATTTTCTATGGACCAAGATCCCGCTCCTGCATAATTGAAATTTTACTCCTTAAAACAGAAGTGTGCCTCATAAATATATCTTCATGATGATATAAATACAACTATTAACTTACCTAACAATATTTCTAATAAACAAACTTCCAGCAAAATTGTAAATTTACCTAAAAACTTGTGTGATATGGAAAGAATCTCTCCTTAACCATAATTATGATATTTAGAGAGTCGCAATGTTAAATACGTTTATTTTCACATTTTTTTAATTAGCATAGATTTTAAAATTTATTATAAGGTAATAAAGGATTCTTTCGTGAGTTTCAAAATAAATGGTTTCAATTAAAATTAACTTAAAAACGAATGATTATTTAATTGACGGAGTTTAATATATATGGTTTAAATTGGTCTAGTAGTATTCGACGTGAAAGGAACTCATTAAAAACCTCATATATCAACTACATGAAACCTTATTTTCGTGGCATACACGCACAAAAATTGCTCTTTCATTCTGGCCAAACCTTATCCGTAATTTAAAACTTAATACACCAGGCGAGGTGTTTCGCTGTATATCTTTTTCTTTAAAACGTTGCGGGAGATTCCATTTAGCGCATTAAGCAATAAAAGAAATGTATATCGCGTTAAATATTGTTGTAATATCTTCGTTTCTGTTTCATTTTGACAAAAAAATACACGTTTATAAAATTTTGAAGACAACAAGAATACTCCTTGTGAGATGAACATATAAAATTCTTTAATGCGAATATTTCTCTCCCCATCTTTTCCTTTTTCAAAACCTACAAATTGATTCATATGGACTACCATGAATTTCACATGAATCGTCTAAACCTTTAAAGCTTTCCTAGGAAACCATGATGCATCATTTTTTTATTTCGCTTACGGCCCGCAGCGCCACGTAGGGAGTCTAGTTGGAAACTCTCCAACGATGTTAGCGTGAAGCAAGTAAACTCGCGACGACGAAAAAAAAACCTCGACTTTTTTAAAAGGAACTTTCCAGGGAATCCGAAATGTTTCCCATCTATTTCACAAAACATTAAAAGAGCATGATTCAAGTCCCGTGTAACGAATCCTTTTTATTCCCCAATACGCTCCCTGACAATCTAAATCAATCGGATAAAGAAACCGGCCAACAATGGCCCTCCTCGTGATTCCTAAAAAAAGATCCGTCCGTTTCGCAATCTTTATAAATATTTCCCTTCCCGAGATGCGACGACTTCTAATTTTTTCCGCAACTTCCAATAACCTTCTGTACTTTTTTCCCGATCCAATCCATGGAGATACCGTAAAAAATAGTAGCCGAACAAAAAAAGGATCCAATCTTCCCGTCACATCCCACCAAAAAATTTTAAATTAGGCGCCAAGTCTCCGGGGTGGAAGAAGACTCAATTTTTGCAAATATCTGCGTCCTGGGCGAAGCATATTCACCAAGAAATCTCCTCCTTTCCATTATGCCACCCAACATTCCTCCCCTCCGCCAAGACGTAAGGGGGGGGGAGGAAGGATGCTGGAAGAACGAAGGAAGGAGGAGCATAAAAACGTGCCAAATGGTTTGTAAAGGGTACAGACCACCCACGAAGCTTATCGAGCGAGACTCGGCAGCCAAGCTGGTCTTTCTCCGATCCCCACACATACACACCCTTTCCCTCCATCTCCCATCACCCCCTTGCTTCCCGATCCCACCCGTCCTCCGGATCCAAAACCCAAACCGTCAACCACCAACCAAACTCACCGTTGCTATGCCTCCCACATCCCCCCCCCCTTCAACCCCTCATCAGAGGGTAAAATTTCTCCCTCTCCATTCCTCCTTCGACTTTTCGAGAAAGCATATCTGCCGTTGACATTACATTTCGGCGTCGGTGACGGAGAACGGCTATTATTGAGGCGGGAAAGAGAGAAAACGGGATAGGAGATAAGGGAAAGGGGATGAGATATAGAGGAGTGGGATGGGGAAATTGTCCTACCCTACCATTCTCTGCTCCCACTTGCACCTATTTGCCCCCTCTTTCATTCCCATATCCCCCTAAAACCGCATGCCTACCATCCTACCGCAACTCCATCGAGAGGCTTTTTGGCTCAAGCCTTGCGAAGCCGCGGATACCAACGCGTGCAGGTCTGATTAGGAGAGTCACTGGGGTGGGAGAGTGTTAATGGGAACGGCGGGACGGCGCGAAGAGCGAGTGCCGAGCGTATCCTTTAGTAATTTCCACAGACGCGCTTTAGACTCTAGGGTTTGTGTGAATGAGAATAGAGGATGGAAAAAACGAAACCGGAAGAGGGAGGGAGATAAGTAGGACGGGATAGAATGGGAGAGGAAGAAAAGGAGTGAGGGAAGGAAGAAAGAGGGAATAACTGATTTATTCATAAACGTCGACGTATATTCGTCCTTCGTACATCTAACCCGTATACCACGTTATAAAAAAACATTCACATGCTGGAAATTTAAAAATAAAGAAAATATAACTATTAAATTAAGCGAGGAATGGCCTGTAAGAAACCTGGCTTGCTCATCCAAGAAACGAACCAATTTTAAGAAACAGTATGAGAATGGTGAAATTTTAACCTTTTAAATACTCCTAAATGCAGATAACCAGCAGATTAACAGCAATGTAAGTAATGCGTTATTATACGCGCGCTATTTTCTGCAGAAACTAATTTTGCTCTCACATCACTGCAGTCAAAACAGAACTTCATAATAATTATCGGAAATGAAATATCGATGGATATGGAGAAAAGCATAGGCACAGAGATCCGTAATTATTTCTAATAGAATAATACTCGGAGAAGAAAATCTCTTTCTCCCTTTCTCCGTGTGAGAGAGAATGCGTGATCTGGGGAAGATGTATGAAAGAGACAGATATGTTAAAGGATAGAAAGCGAGATTGACAGAGAGGAAGAGGAGGTAAAAGTGGACGGATAAAGTGGTCGAGATGTAGAGAGGTGAAGAGATGACTGAATGATGAAAGGGATAGTGGAGTTAGAAGAGAGGAAGGGGTCATGAATAGAGAGAGGAAGGTTGATGAAAGGAAAGGGAAAGGTGTTGGAGAGAGAAGTGAGGGAGATGTTTTGAGAAGAAGAGAGGAAGGTCGGCTGACAGAAAGAAGGAAAGGATCAAAGGGAGAGAAAGAGGAGGGTAGTAGAGAGATCACAGAGAGGAGCTAGTGAGTAGAGGAGATCTGGTTGTGATAATACTGTAATTGCCCGAACATAATTCAAGCTCCGAATTTTAGAGGTTTAATCCGAGAAAGAAAATTAAAAAATCTAGATGGATTACTTTCAAAATGTTTGGAAATTTTTGGCAAGGATAGAAGTTTTATCGAAAACTGAGAGTTAAACCAGGATACATGTATATTTATTCACTTTTGTTATAATACGTTGTCCGAATGAAATCAATAAACATTACTACCTATTTATAGTTTAATGATATTGTTAGATCTCGACATATGTTTAATATATTTTGGAGTTATATGTTACAACGTGTTATTATTAACATTTTCCCACATTTATTTTTACGACTAAAATTTAATTATCACTCCAATATTAAGCCTATAATAATTTAAAAGAATCACAACAACTGAGAATTAGGTGTAACTGTGAGAATTAGGTATAACTGGAAGAATATAATGCGCTGTAGATCATCGCAGAAATAGAAGTTAAAAAAGGTACACTTTATATTCGGAGAAAATACGGTAATTTCAATTAGTTAAAAAACGCATTATCTTCACTCCACGTACATTTATGCCTGCGTATATACCTGTATACATTTCGAAAACTTCTTCCTCCTAGCCACCTCACCTCATATGATGGAGTTCGGTACGAAGCCGGATGGGAAACACTCCACTGAATTCAATCCGCTAGTTACCCCGTCTAGGTACGTACTTCCGAAGAACTCCTCTCGAATAATTTCGATTCTAAAAAGCCTCAATGCTCCTAACATTCCGTTTAACCTCGTCAGACGCTTAAAAAAACCTGCATTATTAGTTAAAATATTTTACGTAAATATCATTCCCAACACTTATGTAAGCATAAGTAATTTTATATCTTAAGAAAACAGGTAAATTTTTATATGAACAGCTTTTACAATTTGCACTGAAGTGGGAAAAATTCATCTTCAAAATGATACTTCGATAAACTTTCTTATAAAATTCATGTTTCACATAGTTTATCGGCCCTTATGTCAAACATCTCTTATTAAAAATCTATAAATGCACATTCCTTTTAACTTTTTCAATTTTAGTGTGCAGTGTAAAGGTAACCCCAATTTAAAATATTATTTATTGCATATTGATGAGAACAAGGAAAACGCTAGACTTGCCATTTACTTTTTATTTTGTTGTTGATCACTTCGGGTTTACTGTTCTATCAGAAAGCAGAAGAAATAACGCTTGGTTAAATTTCGCCGGTTATTCAAATGATTGCTTTACCTAATTACTAAGACACCATCAAATGTCTTATATTAATATGGTCACTTGGCCAGTTAAATAATATCGTTATTTAACTGTTACGTACTGTGTACGTACGTCCGTTTTTCTATTAACAGTTTTGTGTATGCGTTTATTAACTTTTCTACAGGATTCAACGTATTAGCAAGCAATCTTTCTGCCAAGCCAGCAACTAAGGCTCTCAAAAGATTGGAAGAGGGAGGACAACGGAAGAAATGAGTGAAGGGGAGAGGAAAAAACGGAATATAGAAGGAAAGAAACGTAGTGAAGTAGTTGGAGATGACAACAGGGTGGGAGAGAAATAAAGAATGTGATGGGTATAAGGGAAATGGGTAGAAAAGGGAGATGGATAGATTAGAGTCTACTCTTTACTCCTTTCTCTCCATCTACGTATCTCTCTCCTTGAGTAGAGCGACCTCTTGTGGAATGATGAACGGGTGGATTGCAAAGTTATGGTGGAACAAAATTGCCTCGCGGGAAAGAGATAACAATGGCTCGATTTTTTTTTCAACGCTAAAAAATCGCCTTCGATAAATATTTTTGCAAGACCGTGAAAATTATCTCTCAAAAATAAAAGAGGGAAATATTTCCGTGGGTAATTTTTTTTTCCGCCGCAAAAGAATATCGGCCGTGAAATTTGTGATGATAAAATGCCATTTTTAAATTGTTCTCGATGAGATTTATCACGAATTCTACCCGAATGCCCTCCTCTGAAAGAGATCTGTAAAATCTTTTTTTTGCTAAATATGCGCCTCAAAAATTCCACTGGCAGAATTTAACTTGTAAAAATATTCCGCCCTAGGATTCCAGGGACCAAAATAAAAGAAAGTTACATTGACACGAACAAGGATAATAGAACCCGACCATCGCATGTTTTGTGACTATACAATAACGCTAAACGTCAGGGTAGGCTTATACGGCTAGTCGAGTTTAACAGAGCAAAGACTGTTGGACATGTTAGGCACAACACAGTCTCAAATTATTCATTAGGTGCATGTCTCTGGGCTGGAATAGCGGTTGGGACTAGCTTGGTCTCGTCAAGTCTGCACGATACGGCAAGACCCTGCATATATTATTCTCGTTGCCTTATGGGTTGGCACATTTTAACCTTAATAATACCGTGAAGTACTGACTGTAAAAATCCTTACGTATATTTCTACACTTCTGCCGATTCAATCACGCAAAGAGCCACAATTTGCGTAACTACTTAAATTCATAATATTTTTACACAGTAAAATATGGACCTCAGTAAATGTGCCGATATTTATACCATGCCATTGGCAGATTTGTGCAAAGTATCATCTGGTGGAGAATTGTCATAAACTCTTGATGAAATTATTTCATGACTCCGAAACCTTACAGTTAGAGTGTTTTTATTTGATTTTTCTTTCACATATACGAAGTACGTATATTGAGAAAGTATTGTTATCGCGAAAAAATTCGACCTCGAGGTTTTGATGGAAATATACGTTTTAGGTGGACCCGAGTCCGAAAAAGTGGTTTTCGCAATGCCGTCTGTCTGTCTGTTCGCGGATCTAGAGTAAAAAAACATCAAAATTGTCGAGCCAAAACACTTTACATTCTAAAATAGTTGCAAACATGAAATATCAATGTTTAACAGTTCCTATTTGTAGAAACCGCAAACATGCTCCACTAATTTATATAAGGTACCATCCCTAAGGCAGATCCCAACAAATGAGATCTTTCATTATAATTAAAAAAGGACACTCGGGAAAAATTAAGCATGTTAAATCTCACGAGACTCTCAAGATTAGCCCCTTAGTACCCTGTAGATAGTTAAACATCGTTAAAAACGAGCGTTTTGAGCGCACCTATATCCAGCACTATAGAATTTTTTGTATTTTAAATTTCACTATTCCATATTATCGCCCCCGCAGCCTTGAAAATATCTTGATTTTTACTTTCTCACATACGAATTATATTGAGAAGGTATTTCTGTCGCGAAAAATTCGACCTCGAGATTTTGATGGACATATACGTTTTAGGTGTACCTGAGTCCGAAAAAGTGGTTTTCGCAATGCCGTCTGTCTGTCCGTCTGTGGGTCTGTCTGTTCGCGGATCTAGAGCCTAGACGGTAGAGCGAAAATGAATGAAATCTCGTACTTAGGCATTTTAACATACTGACTAGAAGCTTTAAAGAAATGGCTGACATTGCTCAATAATTAAGGGAAGTTTATTCTACGCATTTTTAACAGCAATTTGATTTTCTCAAAAACGGCTATAACAGTTTTAATCAAATTTCGTACAGTTCCTTGAGTATACGTCTTCAATAACACTACATAGTTCATATTTACAACAAATGAAAATAAGGCTAGTTTATTCTAAGCATCTTTAACAACAATGTGATTTTCATAAAAACGACTATAACTATTTTGATAAAATTTCGTACCGTTACTTGAGTACTTATACGTCTGAAATAATATTACATAGTTCATTTTTCTCAATGAATGAATATAAGGCTAGTTTATTCTTGGAAAAACTTGACACCATCATTGAAACCAAGACAGAATCATGACTCCAAACAGTGCGAAAATATTTGCATCCCGAGACACAACAGTTTTCTGATGCATCATTTTCGAGGTTGAGACGAGTTAGATCGGCGAGATAGTTTGATTTCGTCGAATTGTAAAACACGCCCGAGATAAACCAGATATATACTGTGATGAGTCACGCGATATCGAGATATTGATCTTTAATAAAATAGTAGTTGAGCGAAATTACAAGGAGAAAAAAATGATACATTTCTTCTGACAAGCATAAACCATTTTTTTCATTTTTTAAATTTTGATTAGCTTTTAAACAGCACATATATGACATTTTACAGAGAGTTATTAACAGTAACAAAGGTATTATCTTGCACTCATGCCAAAGCAGGATTGATATGCAGACACGCAAGCCATCCCCTCCCCACAGCCAGCAATTTGTAGGATCATTGTATTAGTCAAATCTAAAAGCTGCATCTCTCTTCGTTTTAAACGAATTAAATATACGATATTTTCTTTATTTTTCCGTTAAAATCCACCCGTGTGAATATTTATATCATGAAAAATAAACAAGGCTTCGAGTTACTGGAAGTGAATCGTAAAATGTTTTCTTCTCTATCAACCTCTCGAAAATTTTTTTACACCAGTTAGGTAAACTCACGGAAATTTGTCAAAAATGCACTAACCCTTTCTTTATAAGCCACCGATTTGCAGAAAAACTTTCGTGGAGTACCGTTTCCTAAAAATGAAGGATGAAAGTTACATTTTTCAGCGTCCCGTGATATGGCAGATAGTTGATACGACACCGAAAAAGAGGGGAAAAGGAAAGCCATAAAATTTACACTGCCGGCTGTCATATTTTTCCCTAGTTTTTTTTAATATTCATTATCAAACGTCAGTCTTCCAGAAAAAAATGTTACATAAACCGTTCCTATGTATCTGACTACACCCAAACGATCGAAAAAATTGTTTTTTCCCCGCCACTGCATGGTTCTAAAAAATTTAATGGCTTAAAAGTAAACTCTGGCATAGGAAACGGAGGAGCATTAAACGAAATCGTGCATGTGTTGACGCAATGATTAAGAGACCACATAAATTATATATATACGCATACATTTGTAGAGCCTCATGAAAAAACTTGGCCTTTATCGTTTCCGGAAAAAAAGTATATTTTCGTAATAGACCCATTAATACTCTTCGTCTTAAACTTTAGCCATTTTCAGCTTACAAATGTACGAGGTGTATTTTCTCTCATTTTTCATAGTGCTGAAAAATCTACGCCTATCGCGACAACTTAATAGAATAAGCACCACTATCTAACGCGTAGTCCAAATTAAAAATCCCATTTGCGTATTTCGTCGAATGTGATCTAAAAAATAAAGTATTAACTCTTATAAAAGTCAGAGATATTAAGCTAAACATATAAAAGCCAACTCTGGTACGATGTTGCGGTTAAGAAATAGCAGAAAATTTTGAAGGGGTAATAGAGAATATCAAACAAGCAACCTCAAAGAACTTGTAGTTTGGACGGAAATTGTCTATGCAAAATTTGGGGGGAAATGTGACATTGAAATCGAAGTGTCACATCATTAACCCTCGCCCTAAATGTGAAAATCTGAATTTACGGCTGTTTGTGCTAATGCTCAATTCATAAAAGTAGATTAATTTGCGTAATTACCATAGCTAAATGTCCCCTAATAATATACAATATGGCATTCACAAGTGTGTAGTTTACATATAATTCTACTTTTGGCAATGGCTTCATGAATTTATCCTAGTAAAGTAACGAAGAAACTTTAACTTGAAACAATAACAAAATTTTATGTTTTCAGAATTAACGAAAGTGTTCTAAAATTGGCAAATAATTACAGTTTCTTGTGCTGGTATTGATTTTGTGAAAACTAACAGTGCCCTAGCCAGGTGTATCCTGGTAGGAAATAATAATTCATTATTGATACCGCAACATAAATTGACGTATTTTTCATACAAGTTATATTTTTGGCATGGTATTCGTGTATTTTACCTGAGAAAAGTAGCAAAGAAAATTTCTCCTTTCTCATAAAACATTTACGACATTTAGGCTTGCAGAATCAACGAAATTTTTAATAAATTAGCAAACAGTTGCTGAGCTATGACAAATATCATTCCCTAATCCTCAGTTTATCTCATGGACAGCACTTTGAAGGAATATGACTACTTTAATCTTTATAACATGCATAATATACATTATTTTGACAGGTTTGCATCTATCCCTCCCGAGCTCAAATATGCTCATCCTAGATTTAGGCATTAATATATAGAGTAAAATGAATCAGCTTTTCTGCCTCGTAAAATTAGAAGCTCGATAGCACGTTGCTCACCAATCATCGAACGAGCAGAAATGTTTCCGATAATGATGTGTTATATTGAATCCAAATCCAGTGTTTGACATGTTTGCGATTTTCATTTAGATCAGATCCCTATGCGCGTTAATGAAATGAATTGATGGCTTTTAGTCATCCATTCACTCCATAATCTGTGTGCATGCACTTCGCGAACTTATGTCAATTCGTCGTCAAATAAATTCCATGTGTTTATTAAATTGTAGTAAAACGAGTGGACAGAAATGCTGAAACTCTACTAATCTCATCTGCGCTTTTACCCAGTTTCATCGACTAATGGCCTCAAATTATGTATTGCAGCAGCTTATATCTCAGCTGGATTAACGTTTATTTCTTACTAATTTTGCAGTAATTGACTTTACTGTTTCCAAAAATGAAATTTATGGATTCTTTAAAAACCAAATTCTTTTGAGTTTACATTAACGTTCTTGCGTAACAGTGCATATATTTTATATTCAGATTTCCCGAAAAGTATTAGGATACAATAATTTAAGTGTTGTGAGCAACATCCGTGAGATTGTGCTCCTAATCATCGATTGCATATTTCTCTAAAAACGTTTATATGGAGTGGCCCATTAAATAATCACGTCGCTGACAGGTTTTGGGCAGAAAATACCAAGAATTCATTTTTGCTGATTTAAACTCTCAAGGAGTTATCTCTTCGCTCTGCTAGGCTTCGGATAAATATGCGTCTTGAATGAAAGATGCGACGACGTGTGATTAAGAAAGAGAGGAAAAATACTATAAAAATCATGGCATAATTTATTTTTCGCAATCTTTTGTCGGTATTTTAAGTATGCGAATATATTTGAGCGTGTACTTTCTAAATCTAAATCATAAATTTCTATCATTTAGACCTCTAATTACTTAAGTTAACTTGCAATCGCTTGGTGCTAAAAGCAACCTCTAAGATTGGAAAAACAATTGGAAGAGCTACATATTTAAGCTTCGATCAAAATTTTAAAATTATAAATCGAGTGTCTCGTAATTTTTGTGGACATCTACGTAAACGATGAAAAAATAAACCCTCGAACATCAACACTTGAATAATTAAACCGGGATACATTTATTTAACTAATATTCAGTTATGGAATGTATAGAAATGTAACTTTTATGTGCAAGTACATAGGACCCATAGGACTAAACATAAATATGAAGTAGAAAAATTCTGAACTAGAACGGGAATCGAACCCGGGTCTCTCACCTGCTGGGTAGTTGCTTCAAGCAACTTAGCTCTCAAGTCAGTCTAATTCACCATATTCAGTGGTTTAATCATAGATCGTTCAGAAAAAACAGCAAAGATTGCGCCAAAAGAGATAACGATAAAGACGAAGAAAAGAGTTCAGGTTAGCAAAAACATTAGATCCAGATATAGCATAACTGAATTTTGCACACAAAAAGCATCAAATATGATATATATATATATATATCATATTTGATGCTTTTTGTGTATATATATATATATATATATATATATATATATATATTAATATACACATACAAGTATCCGCTTTCCAATCTCCAGCTCCCTCGAGTTGGCTTATCGCATTCCCAGCTGTGGAGCTAATGCGAGACTGAAGTTGTTAACTGGGCTTGGTTCACTGTAGTTTGCCTATCTTTTATTTTCCTAACTAATATAAAAAATTCTTATCCTATTTAAGTCAATTATTTAACAGTTTCGCCATCATTGAAAGCCTGAAAAATTCTGCCCTTTTTAAAAAATAGCACCAACTTCTGTGTTTCAGTTTTTGTTTCTAGACGAAGTTATCCAACACCCTATTGTTTCCCTAACGTTTCACATTTTGACCATTAACCTCGCACGCACGAAATAACCCCCTGTGGCGCCATCTTTTGACAAATTCTCCGATACCATACTTGTATGGGCATAGAGAGCCTTGGGAGACGATGGCTTAGGTAAGCACGTAATTTAGCGGAGGAGGAGGGGAACATGGGCGTGGTGGGATGGCCCTTAAAGGCGAGGAGAAAGGGCGGGGCTGGCGAGCGGGAGCCAGATGATGGACGGAGGGATGAGACTTGTTTTAGTTTAGAATATCCTGTCGGTTCGTTGACGGGAGAGTGGGCACGTGGGCCGAAAGAGAGGAGGAGGGAGAGGTAGAGAAAGGGCCGAGGCTAAATTGAGTGGAATCATTTGGGAATTTAACCTCCTGAAGCATTATCGGGGGAAAGCGCCACGACATGAAATTAAAAAAAGGGGTACACGCATGAAAATGAGAAAAATTGAATGGAGGCCATGGAATGGGTTTGGGAGGTGGTTAGGATATGGAAGTCGCATGGGGGAGGAAGAGTAGGGAGAGGGGACAGATAAATGAGAGGTGATCGGAGCAGGGTATTACAGAGAGCCCTGTGGGGATGATGCTGCCTTAAGCGCTGTGTGTGGCGCTCAATGGAACGATTCCCTTGACACAGATGGAAAGGGTTTTAATTTTTTAAACTTTTCTGAAGCGCCTGAAAGGGAAGAGGATACTCGATAGCTTGGAGGTTGAAAATATTTAAGTCCGAAATTAGCTCGGTTTCCACCGTTGTAATGAAGGCCATTTAACGCTACTTTTTTTAATCGTCGAGCTGATGAGATACATCTCTAAAGGAATCGATCCTTGTATCTTCAAAGTTAGCCGAGTACCGCAATACGGCTCCTTTCCTTCGTATACCTCATTTTTCCTTCTCGTTGCCCCTCTTTCTTTCGGCCGCTTGAATTCGTTACCAGCCATTTATGCACAGGCATATATGCGTATAAAATCTTGCTTCAGTGATAACAGCCAAACGTATCCTATAAATTATAAACTGTGTTTTGAACACCTTTACCTCTACAAAGTAAAAGAATCAACGTGAAAAATATTTAACCGAAGAAACATTTAATTTTCAACGCAAAAGTAATTCGGATGGTTGTATAGCCATAAAAAAAGCTATGCTCTTCTCTTTTGGTGGAAACTGAGCACCATTAACGTGAATAACTGAACCTAAATAGCGTTGCATTATTAAAGTGATGTGACATATTGAGTACTTTTGATTTGCATTTTTTAGTATTGCAGAGATGTGAACTCCGTTGATTTTTAATGAAGGGAAATGTCTCTTGTAACAAAAATTAATAAATAAATATTTTACTACTATTTCCATCGATGATCAAAAATAGACCGCGTTTTCGGACATTCGTTTTAACAATAGCCTCTCTCGTCATTTCAAAATATTCCATTTTATATTTTCCAATATAAATGAATTCCCATTTGCGTGAAATTAGATAAAGTGCATAACGAAATATGCATTCATTAGTAATGTATAAATGCGCGCGTGCATACAAATTAGGATCTCTCTCCCTAAATGAACCAAACTCAGGTCGCACTAACATTGACCGCTTCTTGGGCCGTTCTTCTGAATATATGAGGAAAGATTAATTTAGTTCGTACCAGCTTCTATTGAGTTATTCGCAATATTCACATTAAAAATTAGTAAGATTTAACTACATTCTCATAGTAATAGGCTTTCTATTACTCATACCTAAATACAGCTACGCTGTCAATTCGTTAATCTATGGCAGAAAAGGGAATTAAGATTGCAAGCTCATGTATGAAAATCGCGTGCGAAATAGCCAATGAAATTAAAATCTATCATAGATTAACACAAAAAATAGGCGTTTACTGAAATTCTGAACTAATTTCTGGCCTAATTCGGAATTGATTCAAATTCACTGAACAAAATTCGTTTTTTAGCAAAAAATACACATAAGCTCCGTCTTTTTTGAGCGAATCTAAGATTTTAATGCATGCAAAAATATCACGATTAATTATAATGGAGAAAGGACATGCACCTGGAATTGTTCCTGTGCTACTATTGGCTCAAGACAACACGCGAAGAGTTATGCTAAGTATATGCTGAAACACTGAATTTTAAATTGAAGTGGCTGTTCTTGGCTTATGCTCTATATATATACCAGGGATGGAAAAGGATTTTTGAGTCGCGTGCTAAGAAAGTAATCTCAACCATTGGATTTTTTTCGCGTGCCACTAGTTTATTCCTTCTCTAAGAAACTTCATATTTTATACAGAAAACACAAGCCGAGCAAAATCGCTTGCGTGCCATTTCTGGCACGCGTGCCACGTATTTGCCATTCCTGATATATACTGAGTGACAGACCGTTGCATGTTATGAGTTACCCGTTGTAGCAAGTAATTCTAAACGCCATCAGATTATAAGTAATTACACTGCAGTATAAAAAGACCTGTCAATCGATTGCATAATTCACAAACTCATCATTCCACTGATAAAATTTGTTTCAAAACTCAGCTATAAATAAAAATACTATTTTATCGTTTGATTAAGGACATACGATGACTAATTATACACGAAAATATTTTCAGAAAAGCATTATGTATCATTCTCATCCTTATATATAGATCGATTTACATATAAATAGATGCAAAAACATAAAATGTCAACAATTCTATCGCTATTATAACCAGGTAATACTTAAGGCCAGCGTTTTCTGAAATCCTAAGGACTCAAGTATAGAAAATTAACTGTTTCGTTCATTTCAACATGCCCTCAACCAATCATAGCTGTACGTACTGCACATGATTTTTTTGCGTTACTTTCATTGTTATACGGATGTTTTTTTTATGATTTGAATCGTATGAGCTTAAGGGCACAGCGTTTGGAATGGGATGAGGTGTATTTTTTGCCAGAACGAGTTCTAAATAAACAAATCCTACTTAAAACTCAAGATAGGATCATTTAAATACACGCTTCTACTAACAAGTTGGATAATTTTCGAAAATTAAGACTCAACAAGCCGTGACAGAAATTCAGAAAAACAGTGATGAAAAGGGAAATTATTTTCAAATTAACCTCTCTTCACGTTCTCATCAGCAACTAGTTAGACCACACATTTCTAAAACCATAATATAAAAAATAATTGCATCTCAAATAAAGATATGATGTTAATTAAGTAGACTTAAATAATGTCGCGTCAAAAACTTACCGAAGGAACGGGGTGCGCGATATCGCATATGATATGATATGATAGGAGCGGGAGAGTACCATCGAAGTCTTGCTACCGAGTCACGCCACCGTGACAGCACCATTGAGTAGTCGGCTCGCATGCAAATGTGTGCCGTGGACGTTTGTAGTTGGGACACAATTCTCCACTTTCAATGAGACATGCTCTGCCAAACCCTTAGGTACACACTATTGGTAAAGAAAATATAGTTAGAGAAATATCTTGTTCAATTTTTAGGTTTATTAAAAATTTAAGCTAGAAACAAACATAGAACTATCAAAAATACTCAGAAAAATCTGATGTGGCCAACACATGACTTTCTCCATATTTGGGGTATAGATATTTAAATTATTATGAGTAGCATTATAAGGCAAAATTATTATTTCGTATCGTAAAAGAAGACACGTCCTTGCCGTAAATTACGTATATTTTGAATGTTTACGGAATTCACCGCTACATGGTGTTGTCGCTGTAGGCTGGTATAAAGAAAAGCGAAATATATCCGAAATGGATGGTTCTACGAAAATTAGTTTCAAACAAAACTTGGAAGAAATATTATTCTCTACAACTTTGGTCCTTACGAAGATTACCAATAACGATATTTTTAAGGAGATATTTAACGGAAACCGAAAAACCGGTTATTTATAAATAACTCCTAAACAATAACTCCTATAGAAAATTGTTTCAAATGAAAGTTGTAGGAAATTACATTCTCTATAACTTTTGTTTAGAATTGTAAATACAATAATGATATTTTAACCAAGAAATATCGCAAAAACCGAATCGGGTTTCGAATAAACCGCGACTTCCGGTTATCCGTTATTGTCCAAAAACTAATCAGTTCTTTGTGCTAATATTAAAGTGTTATATATGAAGTTTGGTAACGATATGGTACGTACTTTTTGAGTTAGAGCGCCCACACTAACATACACACACACACACAGACATCATTCCGAAAATAGTCTAAACGTGTTCTAGGGACCTCAAAACATGTATTTCCGTTGAAATCTCGAAGTCGATTTTTTTCATGAATACAATACTTTCCCATTACTACGTATGGAGAAAGTAAAAATAGAAGTAGTGCTCGAATTTTATAATTCCAAAAATAATTTTTCTACAGGATATAAAGATTATTTTTGCACTATCCAAAAAGCCCATCATATACTGGGAACGACTGCATTATATTAATCAAACTAATGGATCGTCAACACTAAAAACGTAAACAAACAAAACCCAAAATGCATTCCCAAATCAATAAAATTGACGTGTCCAACACATGACTTCAGCTCTAGCGATTCAATTGTTGTCACTACCACGCGCGCGAGCTGCCCACTAACAGACAATTTCGAAGAAAATTAAATAACTCTTGAAATACTCCTCATATGAAAATTTGTTTCAAACAAGAGCTGTAGAAAAAAATATCTACAACTTATATATATATATATATATATATATATATATATATATATATATATATACATATTTATTTAGTTATTTATATGTTAACAGAAATTCAGTTTTAAGCTAAATATTTAAGAATAACTAATATCTGACACGAGTAAACCGCTACTTCCGGCTGACCGATTGTTGTTAAATTCTTTTCAAATCTTAATACTATATATAACATCGCAAATATAGAATTTCATGCTGATCTGATGAGTAGTTGTTGAGTTAGAGCGTCCACAAAATTTCTGTCACACGCATACGGACACACAGACATCATCGTGAAAACGGTCAAAACGTGTTCAGGGGACCTCAAAACGTGTATTTCCGTTGAAATCTCGAATTCGATTTTTTTCATGAAAACAATACTTCTCTATACTACGTATAGAAAACTGCTAATGTTACAAGTTAAAAGCAACTAGAACCTATTACAAATACACGGGACTTAATTCCCATTGATCATATGGACTGGATACCCAGGGGGGAGCATTCCACCACAGGTCATTTTTCAGTAACTGTAATGGTAGGATACCGCGGATAGCTGGATCTGCGGGGTTAAATTTTGTTTAGATATGATTCCAGATTATTTTTATTGGAGATTCGTTTATTTGTAGTACTCTATGGCTTACAAATGTCTTCAAATAATGCTGAGGTGTGCTCAACTAAGACAAAACTACGCTGGAATCACTCCAAGCGTAGACATAAGATACTGCAATGCACTTTGATAAAGACTTGAAGACAAATTCAATAACCATTGTTAAAAGAACAGCACCTAAAAGTTCTAATCTACGAATAGATAATGTTTTAATTGGAGCCACTCTTGTTTTAGCCCTAAGTAGAGACACTTGACCTCGCTCATACAATGCCCCAGTGCGTCAATATAAGACTGCTGCGTTTCCCATTTCTGAGGCATCACAAAATCCTAACAGTTGAAATTCTGCATGCGTAACATTTGATAGTGTATCCGCCACAAATCTTGGAATTGATGTAGTAGACAAGGCAGGAAGTTGTTTCAAAAAAGTATTCCAGGTGATCGAAAGGTTAGGAGGAACTTGATCATCCCAACCTAGCTTAAGTTTCCATAATTCATGCATGAAGAACTTGGCCCAGAACACAGTAGGGGAAATACAACCAAGAGGATCGAATAATTTAGCAATAGTAGAAATACTCATAAGTCATGTGTTGGTCACATCAGATTTTTTATATCGTAAAATGTCTTTCATTTAAAGTTCAAATAAAAATAAATCAGAATTCCAATTACAAACATGCGTTCGGTTTTCACTTTCGACGTATATTTTGTTATTAGTGCGATCCCTGATCCTGTATGTTTGAACATAAATCTTCAAATCTTGGGGCAAAATTTGACAACGATAGTCGCACCGTTGGATTTATCTCAAGTCCGTTTCAATGTTTTGTTTTCGTCTCTGTCAACGTACAGAGTCATGCTTCGCATACGTAGGATGAAAAGAAAGTTATAAGCATTCGTAATATGAGGATTTTTTTAGATTTTGAGCAAGGCGATCTATGATTGATGAATGTGATAAAAAATGTTTCCTAAACATTCAGGAATTATTTTTAATTTTAGTTTATTGATCACCGGTCAAAAGATGCGGACAACCTTTAAGTGCTTGCGAACTTCAGGTAAGAAACACTGCTCTACAAAAGTGCAATACGTTTCAGAAAAGTGAACTTGAGACAAAAATTTGCAGTCTTGAAATTAAGTAACTTGAAATATATTTTTTACTGCTACGACTACTCAACCCGTGATGATTTGTATACGGATTATTCAGACATAAAATACAGTGTCTTCTTAAACTAATGTCCTAAGAAGATGCCGAATCAGTGTGTACCCGTACGATGTTGCGTAAGATCAATTTCATACAAATTTTATGCCGAAAGAAAAATTGGAATATAGGTAGAAATTGGTTTTTATGTGTGCTATAAGGCACAAACGCATTCGAAACGAATTTAGCAGCATTAGTTTCGAAATAAAATCCTTATATATTTCATCGAAGAGTTCGACCTTGGTAAACAGGTAGTTATAGTATCGGACGACGGATACTAAGATCGCGGATTCGTATCCCGTCTACGACATGGATGTTTGTGTTCGTCAGGGTTATATGTAAACCACCAATCTGATTATTTTCAGGATAATAAGTATATGCAAGAATGAACATCATTATCTAAAATGCCGCCCTTAACAAATAGGGATTATTATTATATAACCTGTCTCGTAGATGCCTATTTGAACCTCTGTGAAAATTAGCCGCGGTCCTAATAAAACTTACCAATCGATTAGAAATACCTGATTCTTCCTTTGCCTACCTTTTACCAACAAAATTCGAACGATATTAATGCGGCGAAATATATATATACTGAAACAGCTGAAAAAGGAGACGTCTCTCCTTAAAGGTCTCTTCATCGCGTCTCTTTATTTCTTTCGCCGGATTATTTAATAATTTTGTTTCTTCCGTGTCATCCCTATCGTGATAAATTGCCGTAACACGACCTGTCACCTTTAAGTGCCGATATCCGTGAATGAGAGAAACGAGTCATTCAAAGTGCCTTATGGGTCCATCACTCTTCCTCCCCTCTTCGCGAGAATCTCAAAAAAACTACATCTGCCTTTTATCTCACACAATCTCGCAGAACATGGCCAGTTGAATCGTATACACGTTTCTTTCATCAAATAACAGAATTCAATAGAGCCTTTGATTAAGCGATGGACTAAATGACTCCCGGAGTCCATGAAAACATCTTAAAAAAAGATCAATCGACTTTTCCCGCGTCACAATGAGAAGAAGCAGAAACGGCATCATTGTAAACCCTTGGGGAGAAAAAAAATCTTTTAAGGAGGCCGACGTTTGCGTGGTGGGTGGTAGCACCATGACATGCGTTTAAAAGCGTAGCGGCTTCGCGCGGTGGGAAGGCAAGATATGAAGACGAGTAGGGCGGGGGTAGATATTTTAAAAAAGTACATAATCACTCATCACGCATGTCGAAATGGATACTTTCCCGATTTATCGTGCCTGAAAATCTGCCTTCTCACGATAACCGAGCACGGCCTTCGTTTAATTGGGAGGATGAGTCAGTGATAACTTTCTCCCATCCCAACCCAAACAGCATTGGTACATGAAAAGTCATCGATTTGAGCTACACCGATGCTCGGACTACTCCGGACGAGCAAATGCGAGAAGGTATGCGATGCCCGCGGAGAGAAATAGAGAAGAAGCTAGGGTATATCTCTCGGGGACCCAGAACGTCATTTATCACGGCTGAAGATGAGGGAAGCAAGGGTGAGCGGGTAGTTGGCAGGGAGAGAGGGAGATTGGAGGGGGTGTTTGAGGAGGTAGGTGGAGAGAGACGGTGAGGGATGGAGGGAGGTAGAGGAAAGGTTTTGATGGCCACCTTAAAGTCGGTTAGGCATGAGCAGAAGTATGGGTTCATCTCGGGTTAAAGCGGCACAGCTACGCTCTAATATGGGTGAAGGAATGAATGGCTGACTGATTTCAGGAGGGTATGGGAGACTCTCGGTGACAAAGGAGTGCAAAGGTCCTGTCACCTCGACCCGAGGCTCATTGCTCAACTGTTTACATGTGAGAAGAGTAACTCGAGTTTCTCCTCCGACTCTCGCTCTCAGCCAACGAGAAGACGAAAGACGTCGTTTTCTTCCCCTTGAATTTGGAGGACTTTAGTCAACAGGCAAATGCATCGTGTAAGGTAAAAAGCATGGATCGAAAGGGGGACAGTTTAACGCAAGCTCTTCTGAGTCGGAGAATAATGGAAGTTTTTTTTCCAGGCTTGGGAGATTAGATTATACAATTAAAGTTCAGCGAGCCTCACTTCTATAATAAATACAGTGAAACTTCTATAAATCGAAACTCAAAAGAAACAAAACATATTCAATTTATAGAAGAAAATTAACAGGAAAAAGATTTTGGTCTTATAAAATGAATTCACCTCGAGTTATGGAAAATCGAGTTACAGAAGTTCGACTTATAGAAGTTCGACTGTATACATAATTTTCCAGTGGGCGTTGTATATTATCGGTCTGAGATCCTGACCAAATGGTCGCATACAGAAAGTTAAAAATTTCACTATTTGTGCGACCATTAACGCCATCTATAACACGACAAGAAAGTTTTTCGAAAAATCGGTGGACAGCTTCAAAATTTTCTAACTAAGATTCTGAGCAAATGATTAGATATAGAAAGTTAAAATTTCCGAATTAATTATTGAATAAATTACTTTGTCATACAATTATATTACTAAACTTATAAAAGTTCTTTAAGTTTACAATTCTAAATAAACCTCGAAAAATAAAACGCGCTTTTCCATATTGCGTCAGAAAATGCTCTGATTTTATTTCTGATTTTATTTAGCTGTTCTTCTCCTTAAAAGTACTATTGGCCCCCAAGTAAAATGTAAAGAAAAGTATGTTCTCCAAGGTTCTTAAATAATTTCTAAACAATATAGGAAACATTATATTCTATGTAATGATTACAATATATGTATTTACTACTACTACGTAACGTCATAGTTTAATATAAAAATCAGTGATTCCTTAATAATGAAGTGTATGAGTAACCCGAACCAATTCCATTCCGAAAAAGTTTTGTATATAATCAAATCTTTTGGCAGGCTCAAGCTACAGAATTGAAATAATATTATTGGAAATGTAATTATAATAGGCAAACATATGCAAATGGAAATATTAGAGGAAGAATTTGTAACTCTTGTGGATTCATTTTTCTTAAATTACTCAAAACGTAACAATTTTGCTGATATGTAATTATATAAGAGCCATAATTCAACACCTATATTTAAATAGGTACCGTTCAAGAAACAAGAAAATATTATTTCATCACACATTGTAATTATTCTACAATATATCACATGCTAACATCAAATTTTACAAAGGCTAAATCTAAAAGAGTCAAACTATCCCTCGTGAAATTTAAACCAGAAGCATGTTTCTAAACATTTAATATTTTAAAACTTAGTTTGTTAACTAGTATCAATTAAAAAGAAATTTCCTGAAGGAAAGGTTAAACTACGCAAAATTATGTTTAATAACCACGACGGAAAAAATGGCAACTAGTAATCAACCGAAGTGAACTATCCCGACTAAACACCACTGACTTTATGACAGCGAGATGCAGTGTTATTGATATAACTGAATATAATTAAGCATTCAAATACCTTAATACGGCCAAAAAGAGCTGTCTTTAAAATTTCCATGGGGACAAATTTGACGAGGAAGGTTATAAGTTGAGGAGCCTCTATGACTTAAAAAAAAAAACACACCGGTAATAAAATACCCGTGCTCTAACTGTGACGCAGCGGTTAAGAGAAGAATGAGACATTTGCGAGCGAGGAGGAGACAGAGGGCTTACTGGGGTGGAGTTCGCAATGCCTCCTAGGGTAAAAGGGGGAAGTTGGGAGTCAAGAAGGTACTCGTGCGCCCTCTGCCTCTTAGCGCTGTAAGAAGGATGGGACAGTGCGGAATGCAGGCTGGAAAGGAGCAGGAGGAGGGGGAGGGGGTAGAAAGAAGGTGGATGAAGAAGACGAAAGGGCCGGAAAGTATCGGTGACTCATCAATAACCCTCCCTATACTATCCTACGGCCTCAACCCCTTATGCCTCTCTCTGCCTTAACCTCTCTCTCTCATCCTCTCTCTCTCGTGGGCTCTTTTCAAGTTTAAATTGATGGCACCCAAGGTCACCCCATCTGACAGCTTCCAATATGGAGCTAAATGCTGCTCAGCGTCGCTCGTTCTTTAGGGTTTCCGAGTGAGGGGGTAAGGAATGGCTCGGGGGGTCACCGGTTGGATTCCTGATTGGTTCGTGATTCACGTTAAGGAGCCCATCCGGGTAAATTCACAAGCATATGCGCGTAAACGTGCACGTTATGGAAAATTTACTTTTTGACTATATTATTTTGAGGGTGAAAAAATTTTAGCTAAAGGTAATTTAGCAAATGCAGGACTCCTATGTGAATCCGGATCTACAATTTCTGCTAAAAAAACTGGTCAATTTCATTTCGTAATTCACGTTTAAATAATCCTTCACCTGGGTGTGTCGGTGCTATTTTAGAGATCAAGCTAGACTTAAAACGACATAACCAATTCAACAAGAGCCTGAATATATAGGGATCTATTCTGACAATAATTACCGCTAGTCGCAACCTCAAGAGATAGCATCATATCTGTGACTCTAGGGCGTTTATGTGTAGTATATCTAAACTGTATGTTTATCTCTAAGAGTTACATTGTTTCAATTAAATGATGTCTTATGTCACTTTATCATGCACGATTAGTCATTCTGAGTTTAAAGTTAAATAATATTAAGGCTCTTCCGCTTTCTCTGTTTTTGACGTGCTATATTTTTTGGCTTCTTTATTCCTTACGGAAATATATTATCTGGAATTGCTATATCATTTTTTGCAGCTTGAAGGTATTATCGGTTAGATGTATACCTACAGTAATGATCTTTTGAGCAACAAATCTTCGCTTTTTACACGAAGACGAATAATTTTCAACTTCTGTTTTTTGTGCAACAGAGAAAAGTGTTTATTACAAAAGTCATCGTTTTTTATATTAAAAGCTTAACGTTTTTCGTCCACAACTGCTCTTAGAACTCTTAGCTTATACATTTATAAAATTATTTTCTATCTTTTTCTTTTTAAATTAGTATGCAGCTTGAAATTAGCCGTTAGCATTACTCTAAAGGTGATACTTGCGAATTACAGCTTGCCAGATTAAACCCTAAGCCGGTGGATTGCGCAGATTTGAACTTGACCTTCAATCAGAAAAACGATAATACCTTTTCCCAGCGCTATAGTAACCCAAAACCCTTACATTTTCAAATTCATCCGTCCGCAACATCCTCGAAAGGATTGTAACCTTCCTCGTGGCTTGCATTAACAACGCCTTCCCTATCCCGTCTCCATCCACAAATTAATTAACGTGAATTTAATCTGCTGGAAATAATAATGAGAAAGAGAAAGGAAATGAATTACCATCTCCCTCCGAGTGCTCCAACAAAGGAAAAGAGCGCCTACGTTCGGCAAAACGTCTTGGGAGTGAGTGATGACGCTGCGAGCGGGTGAGTGCAGCGACACGGCGAAACTAATACGCGGACCGGCGTGGATAACAGATGAACAGCGGGGGCGTCGAAGGTACGGCAGATCTTGATGTATCGCGAAAGTCCTCCGAACTGCCCCGAGGTATTCCATTCTTCTGACTACGAGACGGTGCACTTGAGAAGATAGGGATGAAGAAAACCGCAAAAAAGATAAAAAGTGGAGGCCAGATTTATGGGAAGGTGGGGGTCATTAAGGGAAGGGTAGGACTCGTTCGCGTAATATGTATCCCTGACTAGGTCGTAGACACGGTATCCTTTGGGGTGGAAATTCAATTTATTCCCCCCTCCGTATACTGATTAATACGTTCCCTCGCGCATTTTTCATCTAAAGGTCCTCCTTACGCACCGCACTAAATAATAAGTACTGCAACAGAACGCATCGATCATACTGTTTTCGCTGGTTTCGATGATCAATCAAAAATATGCCAGTCACTTTAAGTACGCATTGTTAAAAGTTTTCCCGGCAATCTACTCTTATAACCTTTATGGATGAGAGCATGCTAGTCTCTCCATTGTATATACCGTCGGCGCTTTTAAACAACTACATAACAATTGAAGAGAAGTGTTTCAAGAAGTTTTGATGAGTGAAATTGAGGTAATCGTCAAATGGAATTTCTACATAAGCTGAGTTTATTTCATCTATCCAAATTATTTTTCTACATTTAAATTGCACAAATTAATTTTTTTAATCGAATAAATTCATACTTAAACATGCGTGTTGCTATATACTGTAATAATAATGATATATTGTTACTTCAAGTGTATTGTTTCAAACTCAGTAGAGAAGCAAGGCAAACGATTTAACTTTGTATATCCTGATTTATGGGACAATATCGGTTTTCGAAGTAAAGCACGTTTTGTGTAAACCTGGCACAAAATCAACGGGCAAATTGTAATATAAATTAGATGAAATTATTTACTGGTGCTAGGCGAGTCGGCTACATATGTATATCGCTTCCCATGCAGCGCTTAGAATGGTGATATTCAAAATGCAGTCACCATATGTGTGCTATCACATGTATGATGTATCTAACTCTTAATCATATATATGCAATCCCAGATTTACAAACATACGTTTCGAGCAAGCAATTTTGATAGCACTTGACATTAACACACCTCAATCAAATCTAAATAGAAAAAAGTAAATTTATTAAATAAAATTTTATCTTAATCGAATAAATATATTTAGAAATTTCTGGGACACAGGACTAGAACGCAATACTTCTGCCCAATGCATATTTTCGTAGCCATTGGCTAGAAAATTAGCTGGTCTATCTATGGACGAGAATAAATATTTATGAAATTTAATCCCATTCCATCGTTTTAAATTATCATTTTAATTCGTACATTGTATTTATACTAGGAGTTCGGTAAATTAACAATATACTCAAAGTGGGATTTCAGCATGTGGTGAAAAGATCTAGCTCCAGTGTGAAAATTTCAGAGGAATCGTATTTTTAACTTCTGAAATAAACAAAAACACTTAGAAAACTGAGCAAAGATGATAACTTGTTTAACATAGTGAACGCTTGCAAACTTTTATCGGTTTAATGGATGTTCCAGGTTGAACCACGTCGCTATAAAACAACTGATCATCTACAGATCAGCCATCCTCAGCATGAGGATGGCTGCTACCTCTGAGTGGAGGTAAAATACGGATCTTAATGAAATTTTATTTATGAATTCTGCGACATTTCGACGTGTTTTCATACTCGCTGAATTCTTCTAACCTTGGTCGTGCCGCAGTGCAGAGGAGTATGCATAAAAAAATTTTACACCAACATTAGGTTTTTTCGTTTTAATACAAGCTGGCTGCCAGAAAGCTGAGGTATATGCAGTTTACCTTACAAGTGTCCTATTACATATACTTTTATATTTAGTTCTAAATTTAATCTATCATTTTGTGTTATTTGTATTTCGCTTGGAATTTATGATTTGCAGTCAAGCGTGATTGATATATGTTATGAAACGGACCCGAATCACCGTTTATTCATGAAGTGATATTTTTTTTAATTGTATCAGGAATTTTGACTAAAATTTCTTGTTTACACCTCTAATATGGCAACTAAAAAAATCATTTCCGAGCTGAAAATTTTTCTTCCTAGTTTATTACGTGGTGAGTTCGTTCCATTCCTAACACCCTTTTTTCTTCGATCGCATTCACTGCGCCATTGAGACCAAGACCTGTGTAATATTTTACAGCACTGGCTTCGAATAATGCTCGGTCCAATGAGCGCGTGTGCGGATAACAATTGGCCCACAGGCAGCAAAAACTTTAATACCTCCCTTGTTGGCCCCATGTCTTTCCAAGACCAAAAGAATAAATCGAACTCCTCCTATAGGAAACGACCACGTAGACGAATACTTTTGAAACGACGCACGCAATTATCTTTTTATGACCAACTGCCACATTCCCAGCATAATTCCACTGCAGCCTCTGCCTGATTTCAATCGCCCGATTTCCTTCCTCCCTCAAGGGGTCCAGTAAAATTTTAATGCCCTTTACCAGGGCAATAGAGTACATATGGGACCTATGCGGTTTAAACAACCCATAACCTCCGGCGTCTCGATAGGATCTTGATAAAAGCAATCACTCCGGCGTAATTTATCGTTCAATTACATTTAGGTTCTTAAAAAAAAAATGACCCGAATACTAAACACATGGAAACTACGTAATAAGGTCTCAAATGGCGCGCACAACCTCACGAGAGTTTTCATACCCTTGCGTTACCTCCTCTCAGCTCATGGAAAGAAGATTGAGACTTCGAGAGAGGCGGAATGGGGAGGAGGAGGTTTGCAGAGAAAGTTCATCAGCCGTTAACATTCCGAATTCTTGGAGGGAGTGAGTGAGAAAGATGGAGTGAGAAAGAGAGGGAGATGGGAAGTTGTCTGAATCCCTTCATTCCGAATCCTTTTCCTCCCCCTCCTCCCTTTCCCTCTCGAAGTCGAGCAGGCTTAATTCAATGGCGTTGTTAAGATATTTTTTTTATGGTGGCCGATAGGCGATTTTTTCCAAACGCACTCTAAATGGCGGAGGAGGTGACGCACATTGCTCGTGCAGACGTTCAAATTACGGTTTTCCGTCTTCGAGCGACTTGTAAATCAGAATCACACTATAAGGTTTTATCTTTCACGCTTTATATCGGCGAGCTTTATACAGCTCGTTGTTTGTTATGAAATCTTGGTGTCACGCTATCTGGAGAATTAAATCTGCTGACCACAAATTACGGGGATCGAGGGATACTTAAAAGGACAAGTGTGACGCCTCGGCTCCATCTCCTGAAGAATTACGGACCTCGTCGTGACTAAGAAGTCCGTAAAAAATGGCCGGAGCCCGTTTATTTTCTCAATTTAACCGAACTTCGACTTCAGGATCTGACATTTAGTTACGTTGTAATGAATTAGGCGGTTATCAGAAAAAATATGCTTAAAAATAAAATGCGCTTTATCTTCAAAAATTTTACTTTGAATGATTGTTAAAAGGTTTTGATGTTTTTTTTGGGAAGACGCTCGTAGAGTCCGTGATTAACAAAATGTAGGAATAGTTGTCATTCATAAGGTAAGGAGCACACTATTGTAATGGGAGTCACATTTTTTAGTACCTAACCGGAATGATAAAATAGAGATTTTTATCTGATTCCTATCATTTTAACTGTGGCTAAATTTTGGAATTGTTGGTAAACATGGTAAGTTACGGAAACAAAAACCTAGATCCTAATACCTTCTTTCGGAGGTATCAATCGAAAATAAAACTAATCCACCATTTTCATGAGAGACTACAAGCTTTTTTTTGGGTATTTTCACTCAAACGTTTGTTTCTAGTTTTACTCTAGATGGAAAACGAGATATCCTACTCTCAATCTCACCCAAATAAATAAATAAATATATTTATCTTTCAAATCCGCTGCTTGCAAATAAACATTAAATTATATGATCAAAATCACCTTATTAAATTTTTCACAATAAGAAACAATGTATATAGGGTGGGTAAAATGGCAATAATGTAATATTAAAATATTTTTTGTAATAACCTTTAAAAAAAACTCATTAAGTACTAAGATCCACAACAGCTGATCAAATATATAAGTACGATAAATGTGATTTTTAAATTTTATTGAAATATCTTTCGAAAGGAGGCATACATTTATTTTGTCGTATTTCATTTCGGTATAAAATTACACTTTGATAAACTACCTACCACAGAGTTTGCCTATCCGCAGATGACGCACAAGGTGGCATTTCCAAGGTTCTAATTAATAATTTCGCGATGCATTGAGAGATACGTCGTCACCTTGCGAATAATAGTCATGGCGCCGACATAATGGAGTACTGGGAATTGCCTCCTAGATATTACGCGCCGCTAGCAAAATGCAGAAATTCGATGAATTACCTAAACCGTCCATAACCAATTTAACCCTCCCCGAATCTACGCAAATTAGCACAACCTTGAAGGAACCTAACGGTCATGAATAAAGTCCGACGGAATCGAAGAGGTCGTTACGAAAATAATATAAACACGTTTGACGAAACGCCGCGAAGAAATTTATAATTGATTGCTTCTTTCGTTAAGCACCTGGGCGCGACTCTTTCGTGAGCGTAGAACATTCGTACGACCGTTTTGAATCGGTTCTCTACACCTTGTCATTCTCACACGGAAACCCATTGTTAAGGGAATTAACATAATGCAAGAGATAATTTCATTAGGCCCATAGGTGTCTATCAAATTAATTTCGGCGAAAGAGCAGCGTCACGACGGCTTTGGAGGCCAAGAAAAAAATACCCATCCCGAATCCATCATGCAATGAGAATCGTCAAAAATGTCGCCAGGGCTAATGGATTTTAATATTGCCTTCCATTAGTCGGCGAAGTCCCGTCACTCAAAAGAATCGAAGGCGGCTGATAATGGCAATTGATGCAACTCACGTAGAGACTTCACCCGCAATTAACCCTCCTATTAGCCATAATGGCAGGAGGCAAGGAAAAAAAGTCAAATATTTGACGGCGACGCTTTCGCGCGAGAATAATAAAAATCAACGAAAAAAGTACGAAGTTTTATATCGTCGACGCGGTGAGAACGAGCGCAATCTAAACTATTTCTTTTGAAGAAATTTGTTCTGATTCTGTTTCTCGACTATCTTTTTCAACAAAACAAAACGTAGCAGTTTTTTCCCCCGTGACAAAAATTTATTATTTATTCCAGGACGTGTCCTAATATGTCTGTAGACCAAAAGCTTTACCCAACCAACAGTTTAGACAAATGAAATTCATGCAAACGTGCGCGCAAGGACAGATATATCGGTTTGATTAGCTTGTTTTTTTTTACGATACTAAAACGGTCTAATAAGTCAGCGGATATTGAATTGGCTAACCTCCAAGTAAACCGAATCGTTCGAACCATAATGCCATGTCAAAAAGAATAAGCAATCCAAACTAGTTCCCGCTTTCTCTGCAAAAACTTGTCCCGGTGGCCGGACGTGCCACACCAAGGTCAAGGTTCATTTCACGCAGGGTTGAGTTAACGTGAGAGGGATAGAAAGAGACGGGGAGAAGAAATTGAGAGAAATGGAGTAGAGGGAGGAGGCGGATAAAAAGCAGGAGGTTACAATAGGATGGGAGTTGGAAAAGACGCACGTTTTGCGATGGGCGTCGGTGAAAATGGGACCGCAGTTCAACGCACCCGCGGTTCGAGCATTTTTCGAGACAACGCGGCAGTTACACTAAACGGCATTTTCCCGCAGTTTTCTTCGCAACCTCTCATCTGGGCCCACTCTCCCATTCTTTCCTCATGATTCCCGCCCCGGCCAATAGAAGGGGTGGAGGCAATAGGCGGTAAAGCCGGAGGAAGGCATAAAATGGCTGAGAGAGATACGGAGTGAGAGACGTAGGTATTTTCGTGCTTTGTTTTTACTCCAAAAGCTCGCTCTACGAAGCACCCGACTTTGGCGGCATGAGGGGAGAAATGGAGGTGTTCGGAAAGAAGAGAAGTGAGGGAGAGAGAGAGAGAGAGAAAATGGGGAATGGGGTTTCGAGAAGGTTACCTTAAGTGCTGAGCCTCCCACCTCAATTTACCCTCCCCCATTCCTCCCAACAATCCTCCCGTCTCTTCTTCCGTACCGACTCGCACTTCCCCGCCCCTCTCATCCTCCACCACCCTCCCGAGGAACCTCCCAACGGCGAGGAAAATGAGGGGAAGCGATTACCCAATCGCTGTTGGATTCCTATTATAAAAAGAAAGGAAGAAGCGGCTATTTCTCTCTCTCCGTGTTATTTCTGTCAGGTGATGTACGTGCCTCTCCGTGGACGTTTTCTTCTCCCCTACCCCCGTGGCGTGACCCGGGCACCTCTCGGTGGCAGCCCGGAACACGGAACGGCTCTCGGAAGGGTGCCGCCGCGATCCACAGGAGGCATTGGGTGCCGCGGTGAGGATGCCGAGCGCGGCGCTCGATTTGCCTCCCTCTACGAGATCGAAAATCCCTTCGCAAGCTATAAACGGAGATGGGGCATATGGCTCGGAAATGTATTTCGGCTATGTCGTGCAACGTGTCGTGGGAATATATATCCCACGCCCGATACTTTCACTGGCGTACAAGTGCAAGAAAAGATAAAAGTACGGTAAAAAATAAACGCAAGATGTCAAAGATACGTAAATAAGTTATCTATTTACCTATTCAGCGGCCTTCATAAAATGGTTTAATACTTCATCTTTGTTCGCCATAAATGTTTTAATCTGTTTTAGAAAAGGCATTAGACTATCTTGTTCGTCGAACTCCATAAAATAAATCAATATCATCATTTTTTTGTCACAGAAAAAAAATAAAATTTTTTACATGGTGTAATTTTGATTTCTAACTTCGGACTCCTGAATTCTATCTCGCCTAAACACTATTTCTCGCTACCGGGGTTTACGTCAGATCCATTTGGAACTGTTTTTTCTCAACTTCAATCCATTATCTCCCTCAATATGCGAATCCCTATATGAATATTATACACATAAAAAGAGAGCGGAAATCTGTACCAACACTAAGCTAATGTTCTTTTCTAAGAATTAAAATTCACTCATTTTTTCCAACACGGTACCAAGCATAATAAAATGGCTACTTAGAGTGATGATGATGAAATCAACGCTCGACTGAAATAAAAAGTAGATTATAAAAAAGGGTTTGACGAACAAGTACGCGCGTATTCAAACATACGATTCCTAATATTCATTTAATTCAGAATCCGGTTGCGCCAGTTAAAGTATCCTAAAAAAAATGAAGGGCACTTAATTTTGGATGTTACATCAGGGGAAAAAAATGACGCAAAGCTAATTAAGAATCAAAGCGAACATAATGGAAAAGGAAGCGTTGCAAAAAGTTTCCTTCTTTCATTGGTAGATAAAAACTGAATGCGCAGAAACACATGGTTGGGATTGAGCACGTTAGTACTGAGGAAATTTTAGAGAAAAGTGTATGAAAAGGAGTTATCTAATTACTTAAAACGTAACTGTTACACAAATTACCTATTTAAACACTATCCACCATGCCTACATATAAACCATATGTCCCAAAAATACCTCGGAATAAGCATTATATAATCAAAACGTTGAGAATTTTTTTAAAAACTATACTTATCCGCCGCTACGATAATTTTTGGTAACACCTCTTCCTTCCTGTTATTATTATGTCTCGCGTACTCCAAAACATTAGACGTTATTGTCTTGTAAAAACAAGCGTATTAGACACCTACGTGTTACTCTGTCCGACCTAACCACCCATTTCCCAATTTCTCCGGAATGGCAGCAAAAGAGACCGATTCCCACTTTAATTGATCCGGCCGTTTTACCTCTCTTTCCAAACGCCTTCACGAAAAAAAAGTTCTCCACCTGAGTATAGGTTTCGTATTTCACCGCATGGGACAGGTTGGGAAAAGAAAATGGACGTGTTCTAGCATCTTAACGTCCGCTTTGAGATGGTGTACTGTCAAGGTGAAATGGGGAAACGTTTGCCCGGACTCTAATTATCAACGCACAACTTCCGGATAAGATCAATGTCAAGTGAAACTCGGAGTTGCGGGATGGTTGATGGGTTCTGCGAGTGGGAAGAAGAGGGTGGGTAAGAGGAAGGCTAGGGTGTGAATGGCCTGGATGGGTTCTGCGGGTGTAATAGCCGTGGAAAGAGATGGCGTGACTGGGTGATGGAAGTGGGGATGCGGAGGGACGGAGAAGGGGAGTTGGGGGTGACATGGGAGAACAATTGCAGCGATGGGAGATGGACATATGGCTGCAGAGCAGATCGTGAAATGGATCGTTCACGACCTTGGATTGGGAAAATGGGTACAACATACATTGTACAAACTTTCTCATATACTAATGCGTCGTTTGGTTATCTTTAGAAAATGAAAATCGTATCAGCCTGTTTTTAGAAAATCCAATTTTTGTTGAAGTTGCCCAAGAATAAACTAGCCTTATATTCATCTTTTGAGAAATATGAAGTATGTAGTATTATTGCAGACGTATACTCAAGTAACGGTACGAAATTTTATCAAAATCGTTCCAGCCGTTTTTGAGAAAATCACATTGTTGTTAAAGACGCCTAGAATAAACTAGACATTCATTTTTTTAATTCAAATTGTTTTTAAAGTGCGTAGAATAAACTTCCCTTAATTATTGAGCAATGTCAACCATTTCTTCGTAGCTTCTACCCTGTATGATAAAATGCCTAAGTACGAGATTTCATTCATTTTCCCTCTACCGTTTAGGCCTAGAGCCAATAACAGACAGACACACAGACGGCACTGCGAAAACCGCTTTTTCGGACTCTGCTACACCTAAAACGTATATTTCCCTCAAAATCCCGAGGGAGAATTTTTTCGCGATTACAATACTTTCTCAATATGCATCGTATATGAGAAAATAAAAAAGGGACTACGTATCAACGAATGAAATCTAGAGGCTTTGATGGATACCTATCGGAAACATGGCATGTTTTGAATGGAAAGAAGATGAAAAATTCTGCTTTCTGGACAGTAAAATTAAAAGTGATTTCCCTATAATTCAACGCGTGATTGCTATTCGTGATCTTTTTGAAAGGGACTTTTACACCCGAATGTGACCAAACGCTGCGTTTTAAAATGTTGACGTGAGGAATTGTGAGGAATTAAGCTTTAATTATGAGGCAAGCGTTGGTTATAAAAATAGATTTTTCATAAACAGATTTTATATTTTATAAGAATTTTACTCTTTTGCCGGTAGAATAGTAAAAACCCATTGAAAAAAGGTTGCATGTAAAATCACTACAAACACCACAAATTAAATAAAACTATTGAATTATTTTTTGTCATGGATAAGAAAGAATGAATTTTTTCCGGAAAAATTAAAATTCTAAATTTTAGCCTATATATGTATAAATTATATGAGGTCGTAGAATATCTGCTCAGTAATTCAGAGGTCGTGGTTTCGAATCCAAATATGAAGGTTACCGTATGCGTTAACCTTTGTTATCGTCATTATACCCATCGTGAAGTGATCTATGAGATCCTATTTAGCTTCCGATGAATATATAAAAATAAATAAAATATTAAAGATACAGAGGGTAACGGTATTCACATATGTTACGAAAACTAAATACATATATTAACCAATTTTTATCATTTGGATAGAGTAGAGCTTTGAAAATTTTATTAGTAAAGTACCTACATATGGGTTGAATTCATTATTTTATACATACAACGCTATGAAACCCTTCAGCACCCAAAATTAATATCATTCAAGGAAATATTTTGTTACCATTTGCCCCATAAAATCAGACACGGAAGAAGCTTTAAGTTTTAGTAAAAAGTTGAAAACTACCTTTATTTCCTATGTTATCGTCGAGGCTGTGGAATGCTTGAAGTTCTAGAAAACACGTTTTAAACTATTTATATGTTTAGTCATTGTTAATCAAATTTCGATGAGGAAGTTTTTCACAAAAGTATAAAATGTAAATAGTTGTCGATGTAACACATGCTTAGAGTCATTTTTCACTCTATTTAACTGATATCTGGAACTAATTGGCCTTATTGAATAATTAGTAATAGAGTGGACCTTGAGAAGCTGTATATTGACATATGTAAATCCAAAAATAATTCACAAAGTTTGTGATTCCGTTATCAATTTCAAAGAATTTAATAGAATATCTGAATCGTGGCAGTTAAAAAAAAACTTCAAAATTGTCGAGTCAAAATGCTTTACATTCTAAAATAGTTGCAAACATGAAATATCAATGTCTAACAGTTTCTATTTGTAGAAACCTCAAACATGCTCCACTAATTTATATAAGGTATCATCCCTAAGACAGATCCCAACAAATTAGATCTTTCATTATCATTAAACAAGGACGCTCGGGAAAAATTAAGCATGTTAAATCTCACGAGACTCTCAAGATTAGCCACTTAGTACCCTGTAGATAGTTAAACATCGTTAAAAATGAGCGTTTTGTGCGCACCTATATCCAGTTTTTTTATTTTAAATCTGACTATTCCTTATTAACGCCCCCGCACCCTTGAAAATATCTTGATTTTTACTTTCTCATATACGAAGTATATTGAGAAAGTATTGTTGTCGCGAAAAAATATTCCACCTTGAGGATTATAACGCATTACCTCCTCTGTTACGCAAAACTGCACTTATAAAAATAGTGGGTGATTCCGAATAATATCTTTAATAGAGTGTCCCAGAAATAGTTCTAACAGAAGGAAAAAAACGTTCCTTAAAATTAACGCTTTAACTTGTTTTTAGGTTAATTAGAGTTAGTCCGTGATTCATGAAGAAAAACGTGCATCCCATATTAGTGAAATATGTATATGTTAATGAAGGGAGAATGAGTGAGGGATAAGAAGAGATTTTATGGAAAAACCTTTCAAATTTCCACTTTAGTGACATTTAATTCTCTGCCTCATGCACGCCGATGGTGTAAAACTTCCTCGAGTTAAAAACATCAAACAATTTACGGATAAACCTCTCCTTAGAAAACAAAATATAAAATTACTTGGCAAGATTCCTCTCCGTATCTAAAGAGAAAGAAAATGTACTTCCAAACATTGCGCATGAGCCTAACGGATTTTTCTACTGATGGGCGTGTGATCTATAGAGAAACGGTGGATGGGGTAGGAGGCTTTCAACAGCCATGAAAAACGCTCCCCGTTCACGGGTGGTTTGCTCCTCTTAATGTGGGTCAAATGCGAGACAATCCAAAATCCCTTTTAGAGAATGATATCCCTATGCCCCATAAGACCCTCTTATTCCTTTCTCTGGCGGAAGCGTCGGTCGGGTTAGGAAAATAAGGGCGAAAGGCGCATTTTCAGACCACCCCCTCTCTTTTTTTCCCTTCCTCTGTGCACGGAGCGGGCATTTCTGCATAATTTTCACTGACATAACCCAAAAATCTTTAAATTTTAATTCCGACTGTTTCCGTGTGTTAATAGGAGGGGGCTAGTAGTTATGGGCCATTCCGCTTGCCTGTTTTATGGTGGTCGGATGTATTACAACCGTGTTACAGCCTCGAAGGGTAGGGGAAGGAAGACATTAAACCACGGGAAGATTAATTGGAGTACGCGCGCTTCAATTTACAATTGTGCCGACGTCAAAGAAGAAAAATCCACGACTTTGAGTATGTCGAATAATCTGAGATTATAAAATTTTATTTGCGGAAGAATGAAATCGCAAGTTGTGTTAGTTAAATCTTATGAGTTATTGCTAAATATAAGCTGTATTTTTCTACGTTAAAATTTGTATAATTAAACACAAATAAATCTATATACGGCTATAAAGTAACAGAAAATTATAATTTATGTTACAGAAATAACTCTTCTAACAAAATTTAAAAGTCTTTTAATTAAATTAAGGGAAATACAGCGGCGTAACAATGGGACGTGAGTGATCAAATGCCTCGGACCCAGAAAAAATAAAGAATTTTAGCGATGTTTCTATTTTATCCTAAAATCTGGCTGCATTTCAGTTAATCATTAATTTTGGACGGAGTAATTTAAAAACCTAACATTTTCAGCATATTCCTCTTAATTGATTATTAAGCGCAACCTGGTGGTTTTGTGATGGGATTCAGTTTTAATTGAACACGTATTTGTTGGGTGAGCAAGGAGGGGGAGAGGGACCATAGGTAATATTATTCTGCGGCCCCTTCCACTCTTAGCTACACCACTGGGTAAATACTTATTTGTATGCAAATGAAATCGAAAAATAATAGACGAATTCTATCAAACCTCTAATTTAAGCGATAGAATAATTGAAAGCATAAACACTATGAAATTAATTATAAGTATTTAAATAAACTATCTTCGAGCGAATGAAATATCCATTATAATTTTACTGACATGAACTTCTCAAAGTTGCTATCTATTAAAAAACAATTGTTTCATAATTTGATGGGCTGAAAAGGATGCCCGTTGGGATTAACTGTTCTTAGAAATTAATTTAGTATTGACAATATATGGAAAATACAATTACCACGAGGATTTTAGTAATGCTTGGAAATATCGTAGTTTCGACTCGGTGATTTAGTCGTAACTAAAATCGCTGCAGAATCGACCTTCAGAAATAAGCCTTGGTTTCCAGAAAAATTTATACCAAATGAAATCTCCACTTGCCATTAATATTAGTCATTAAAAATTCGGAAAATTAGGAGCATCGGGCTCACATTACGAGAAAAACAAACGTTCGCATAGTATTCCTATCCGTCCGGAGTACAGCATCACGATATCCCGCCAGGCGGACTCTCCGTCCGGAATGTGTAAAAATAAATAATAGTAAGGAAATCTAGCACAGAAAGGGAATTAAGAAGTGCTTAAGAGAAGAAAGAGGAAGGATTATCAGGAGGCTGTTAGGCAAGTCTTGGAAAATGCTGGTAGCCAAGCGACTGTTGAGAACAACTGAGGGTTTATGAAAACGCGAGTAAAACAGTAAGGAAAATAACCTCAAAGAAGATAAAGAAGCTCTGAGTTACAGAGGATATGATTAAAAGGGGGGAAGAGTGGAGGAGGTGGAAGCAGGTTAATACTGGATACAGAAGGAGGATGTGTAGAGAATTTAACAGTAGCTTAGAATGGAAATTACAAAAGTGAGAGTTTTGGGACTGCTTGAGAACATAGAGGAACTGCATGTACAAGAAAGAATAGATTAACTGCATATAAAAGTGAAGGTGCTCAGAGGAAACAGGAAGGGAAATACGCTGGCCACAATCAAAGACAGTGTGAAACTGTCATTTATAAGTAGTAAAACTTACAACGCTAGATATCCTCAATGAGGCACAACGGAGAACATCAAGGCGCGTTACATGCGGGCGCAGCGCGTGGGGCCCAAGGATTTTTGGGTCCCCACAAAAATACTTAGAATTTTCCCCGTCATCTGCCGCAAGGTATTCAGAGTAGTAATATCCTTATTGGAATGAAAGATTTCATCGTTGGCAATGAAGACGAAAATATCCATCTCAAGAGTTTGGATTGTTTGGTCCTATCCTTATAATGTTTACTCAGGATAAGCTATGAGAAAACACGCCTCATCCGAGTGATGGCGAACTTATGGCACGCGTGCCATAAGTGGCACGCAAGACGATTTTGGTTGTGACGCCAACGAAAGGCGAAAACCAACCAAAGCATTTATCGTACTGATTTAGTTCCGCAAAAATATTTGTGTTATTTAGTTAACTATTGTAAACATTAGTTTTATGGTCACAAATTTCACTCTTATGTCTTGATTACGAATTTAATTTAGTTGGCAAGCAAAAAAAATCAAGGACTTTTTTGTGGCACGCGAGGCGAAAAAGATTCAACAATTTTAGTAATATTGGCACGCGGGCAATAGAAGGTTCGCCATCACTGACCTATCCCAATTGTTCTCAACCTTTCTGAAGCCGCGCTCCACCTACGAATCACAATTTCTGCGGACCCCTTCCCATTAAAACTTCAAAAATGTTGTTTAAATACAGTAAAGGCTTAAGTATTTTACATTGAAATATAAATAGTATGAAAAAGAACCAAAATTTTAACATTTGTTAAAACCTTATATAAATAAGAAGTTGCCATAAGCGAAAAATAGAAAATCTAACTTACGGAGGTAACCAATCTTGATATTCAGCTTCTCTCGGCACTCGTGATTGTACTCGCATCTGATTTACTCCATTCATTGAACGTGAGTAATGACTTGTTGTTTATAGCAATAACGAGAAGGACAATTGTCTTGGTTGGGGCACAGACCTGCTCTGTCCATGAACGTTCAAATTTAGTAGACTTGGCTAATAATATTTCTACAAGAGAGGGTAAAAAATTCAGTTTACCGCAATTAGTACCTACGGTTTATTCTCTTTTAAAAACACACTAAAATGACATAGCTAGAAGGCTAATGGGATTTGTGCTCTTGGATATTTGTGTCAATAAATCAAATTTGGGCTTAAAAGAATTTGAAAGAGCCAGCCGCAGGCATATTGTACATCAAGGTATAGCCGATTTCTCTTCTTTGATTTCAAAGAATACATAGCTGAAAATCCAAATTCATACAAATAGGTTGATGAAAATGGCACCAAAAGCATAAGAGTCTCTCGGTCAATTCAACTCGTTCCTAACACTAAACCAAAATGCTGGAAGTGTTTTTTTCCTAAATCTTGCTTAAAGGAATTGAGTATGTCTTCTAATGGCGTAAGTTTAATCTCAGATTGATGTGCCAAGGGATCTTGGATCAAAAAGTTCTCTTGATAAGTATCTGCAAATTTTGAGAAGTACAGTATTTACTAGTACTATAACCCGCACGTTCGTGTATCATGCGCACCTCTATTTTTGGGACAGTTCGGAGAGAATAAGTTGAAATCTACGTCGGCGGAAAATTAGAAAAAATAAAAAACTGTGGGAATTCCCCGTAGGTGCGTTCTCTCTCGGGTTAAAGGAGCGTCAGCGGCTCACGATGAGTTCGACGAACACAGATACTAGATCAAAGAAAGAATATGAATTATGATCCCTATGATTAAATAATGATCATGAATGAAGAATCCCCCTAATAACGATAAAAATATTTTTTTAATAGGAAAGTACACACATAAACACTGGTTTAGGGGAATTTACTCCACGCCAGGGACCAAACACGCAAGCAATCTCACATTCTCCGGGTTTAGGGGGAATTACTCCAACGCCAGAAACCCTTTTTTTTCACACACACACAAATACACACCAGCCAAAAACCACACACGAGTACTTCCTTTCTAAAAAAATTGCCTAAATACGTATTCCGGAATCAATTATTCCATCGTCAGAAAACCGATCAAAAAAGATGCGAGTACTTTCCTTTTTTAAAAAAATATTTATATGCTTATTAGGAGGTTTCTCCATTCATCATCAACAGATACCAGATGCCAACTTATTCCGGCAAAAGTATAGGTAGAAACAGATAGTAATTTTTTATTGACAGAACTACTTATTCTGAGTAACAATAATAAAATTAAAACTCATTTAAAAGGTACAGCTTTAATATTATAAAAATATTACGTCATCTCAATCGACAAAATGTCCATCGTGATCTTGAAGATGCACCTAAGGCAGTATTAACCGCAAATTTAAACCCTAAACGTTTGTTTGGACGTTTAGATACATGTATACTTCGTAGAATTTTTCGTCTTCTGCGAGTATAAACGTAGACGCAAGCGTGTTGCAGTAAATTTACTATCGAAACTCGCAATTTTTAAAACTTGGTCAGAAATCTTCATATATGACGCGCAGTCCCTTTTTTTATCGACATTTTGGGGGAAAAGGTGCGCGGGTTACACGATTAAATACTGTAGTTATAAATTTTTAATAAGCGTTTGTAGATGCGTTTTAATGATAGACTTGATCTTCTTTTCATCAAATATAAAGTTCTTATTGCTTACAATTTCGGAGTACTCAGGAAACGTCGTAGATGCCCGTATCTATTCTCTTCGATCAAATCAATAGCTTTTTCTTCAATGCTTCTATTTTGCACATCATGACAAACATATTGCTTAATCGCCCTTGAAAGGAGAGGTTGAGTTCATTTAGGATGCTAAATATTTCATTCAGATATGCAAATTTTGTCAGCCAATACGCTTTTTCAATAACTTCTTAATTTAAAAAAATATCTCGGCCTCCGCTTTCAACTCTATCAGTCGTGTCAAGACTTTTCCTCGAGATAGCCAGCGGACATCATTATGAAACAGAAGAGAAGTATGAGCTAAACCTATTTCTTCACAAAACACAGACAACATTCGTGAATTTGTACCATTGTTTTTCACGAAATTTACCATTTTATTACGAGGCAAAATTATTATTTCGTATCGTGAAAGAATACACGTCCTTGCCGTAAATTACGTATATTTTGAATGTTTACAGAATTCACCGCTACATGGTGTTGGCGCTGTATACAGGTATTAAGATAAATCGAAATATATCCAAAATGGATGGTTCTACGAAAATTAGTTTCAAACAAAACTTGGAAGAAATATTATTCTCTACACCTTTGGTCCTTACGAAGATAACCTATAACGATGTTTTTAAGGAGATATTTAACGGAAACCGAAAAACCGGTTATTTATAAATAACTCCTAAACAATAACTCCTATAGAAAATTGTTTCAAATGAAAGTTGTAGGAAATTACATTCTCTATAACTTTTGTTTAGAATTGTAAATACAATAATGATATTTTAACCAAGAAATACCGCAAAAACCGAATCGGGTTTCGAATAAACCGCGACTTCCGGTTATCCGTTATTGTCCAAAAACTAATCAGTTCTTTGTGCTAATATTAAGGTGTTATATATGAAGTTTGGTAACGATATGGTACGTACTTTTTGAGTTAGAGCGCCCACACTAACATACACACACACACACAGACATCATTCCGAAAATAGTCTAAACGTGTTCTAGGGACCTCAAAACATGTATTTCCGTTGAAATCTCGAAGTCGATTTTTTTCATGAATACAATACTTTCCCATTACTACGTATATATGTACGCCAAAGGCGATTTCTCGAAATTTAGGTCTTTTTTACAGACACAATTCCCTAATTTCTGCGGGGCATCTATCGACGCTAGTACAGAGGAATTATGGTGCGTGTTCAGGGATATGATGCGAGAGGGTACGGATAAATTCATTCCACATAAACTTAAACGTGATGGTGCGGAACCAAGATGGTACAACCAGAAAGTTAGATGCGCTCTTAGACGGCAAAGAAAACTTCACGCTCGCTTGAATAGTAATTCTTCAAAAGCCACAGAGGAACAGAGGTCAATGATACGGCAACAATACAGAGAGGCGCGGTCAAGAGCTAGAGTAACAATGCGAGAAGCATTTAATTATTACAAAAAGAAAGTTCTGCATAGTAATTTGAAAGAAAATCCGAAAGCATTTTGGTCGTACGTTAGAGAGGTTCATGGTAGAGGCCCCACCATAGCGTCATTGAGAACGGAGGCAGGTGATGTAGTACATGATAGCGCGGAAAAAGCGAACTTGTTAAATGAACACTTTCAGAAAGCGTTTACTTCAGTGAGCAACGAATTTGAGGAACCAGCTTTGAATGATGAGGGAAATTCGATGGAAGATTTGATATTCTCGGAAACAGGTATTGCGCACCAGCTAGAGTCGATTAAGCAAAATAAGTCTCCCGGGCCGGAGGGCATACCCGCGCGTGTTGAAAGAGTAATCGGTAATCGCACCTTACTTGAAAATAATATTCGAAAAATCCGTTGCACATGGTACCGCTCCAAAAGACTGGAAGCTAGCATACGTAACGCCCATCCACAAAGGCGGTGATAAAGAGAACCCCGAAAATTATAGACCGATTTCCTTGACGTCATTATCGTGTAAGATTCTAGAGCATATAATCGTTAGCTCTGTTCTGCGTTATTTAGATGGTCGTTCTTCACTAAGCAAAAACCAACACGGGTTTCGGAAAGGTAGGTCATGCGAAACGCAACTCGCCCTGTTCGTAAACGATTTGTTACAATGCGGAGAGAAAAACACTCAGGTTGATGCCATTTTCATTGATTTTAAAAAAACCGTTTACAAAGTACCCCATAATAAATTAATAGGGAAACTAGGAAAGTACGGCATAAACCTCATATCGTGAGTTGGGTAAAAGACTTCCTCTCAGACAGAAAACAGATAGTAGTTATTGATGGGAAATCTTCATACCCGGTAAAAGTCGCATCAGGTGTTCCACAGGGAAGTGTCATAGGCCCACTACTATTCCTGATATATATAAACGATATCTGCTCGGTAGTTCGCTGCAAAATAAGACTTTTCGCAGAGGACACCGTTTTATATAATGAGATAACGAGTCAGGATGACCAAAAATCGCTCCAGGAAGATTTAAACGCCCTTTCAGCATGGTGTCAAGATTGGAAAATCGAAGTTAATCACAGCAAATGTTCCCTATTGAGTTTCTGGAAGAGTAAGAACAATGAATTAGACTCGGAGTACAGAATTGATAGATTGAATATCCAATCTGCAGAGTACGTTAAATATTTAGGAGTCACCATTTGTCGTGATCTATCATGGAATATGCATATTCGAAGGATCGTAGGCGCAGCTAATAAGAAATTGGGCTTCGTAGGCAGAATAGTAAGAAGTAGCACAGAACAGGTACGAGAAACGTGTTATTTATCATTGGTCAGATCTCAGGTCGAATACGCTTCCAGCATATGGGATCCGTACGAAAAGGGACAAATACTTGAGTTAGAAAGAATCCAACGCAGAGCAGCCAGATTCGTAAAGCAAAAATATGAGCAAAAATTAAGCGTCACATCACTCTTGAAGGAGTTGAATTGGATATCGCTAGAGGACCGCAGAATTAGCGCTAGGTTAAGGCTTCTGGAGAAATTTAGGTCGGAAGTTCTCTTAGAGGAGTTCTCAGGAATATTAGAGGCACCTACGTACATGGGCAGGCACGATCACGAGAATAAAATACGTGAGATCGACTGTAGGACCGAGCGATATCAGAGCTCGTTTTTCCCAAGGACCATACGGGATCATAACAGGAGAGTGATTCCCACGAGGGACTTTATTAGGTAGGTTTTGGTGTGCTGCACCCCCTGCCACCCACCAGTCTGGTGATTTGCAGGGTATCATGTAGATGTAGATGTATGGAGAAAGTAAAAAGAGTATCATGAGAATTTCGTTGTTATAAACGTCCATCTTGTCTCCTCCCCTCTACCAAAATTTTCTAATATCCATTGCATAAGAGCCGAGATCTTATTTAACATAATAAATAATGTAATCTATGTTATGAGACCTTTCTTTTAAGACATTTCCGAATATCTTCGAGCACTATAAAGGGTCAATATGAATCTTAAGGAAAATCATGCATCTTTATATATATATATATATAAGGTACCAAAATCACTTCGCGGACCCCCTGGAGATAACATACGGACCCCCGGTTGAGAACCACTGCCCTATCGTACGTTGATGACTGAAGTTTTGTTTCAGGCTTCGTGCGTGACTAGAATTGCCACCTCTGGCATATAAATTTATCCATACAGAGCAATGAATATGATTGTTCTCATATTCATTTCTCTGTATGGAGAAATTCATGTGCTTGTCACATCCGATTTTTTCTATAACTAATTTTCTATGGTCGAATACCTTTTGTTTTCCTTGAGGGTCAAATTTTAGAATTTCCGATGTATTTTTGGAATTGAAAGGTAGAAAAAATCGATAAAAATTAAAACGATATAATAAATTCGTCATTTTTTATATAAATGGGGGCACCAAAAACTTGTTACTTGTGTGGGGCCCCAAAATCGTAGTTATGCCCCTGAGAACATCCCTGCTTTAAAGAAAAAATATTAATTTTGAGCCCTATGGTTAATCAATGAATCATAGATAATTTAGTGAAGAAACACAAACAAAAACTAAACGTTCTGAGTTTCATTACCTTAGCAATTGCCGACAATTCCAAAAAAGAAAGATATATAAAACTTCCGTTCTTTCCGCAGTACACACGAGACCTTAAAAAGATTTTCCGTGATACTGGGTTTAAAACTGTCTTTTCCTCTCAACAATCATTTCCACCGTTTCTAGGTAACCCCCTCACATGAAAAATCCGGTATTTACAAACTTGTATGTGATAGTTGCGAAAGGGTTTATATTGGTCAAACCAAAAGAAAAATTACCACCAGATTCAAGGAACATTTATCATATTTTAGAAATGCTAAATTTGACAAATCTTGAGTAGCAACTCACATCCTTCAGACCCAACATTCATTTTCATCAAAAAACCTTCAATTATTGAAACCTATTTCCAGCCACTACCTTCTAGACGCAGCCCAAAGTTTAGCCATTCTTAAAACCAAAGATATCCTCAATCAAGAGACAGGTCCAATAGGAAACACTACTTTGCTTTCTCTTTCGAATAACGTTCATTCCAACGCTCTTCCTAATTTCTCCATCGCTACATTGTATCTATTTCTCCCCCCCCCCCCCCTCCTTATTTCCACGCCTTTTTTCCCTCTCATTTCATCCCATGTATATACACCGTCCCCGACTCGTTAATCTTTGTCTTTTTAATCGGCCTACTGACGATGGAATCCTTGATTCCGAAATGCGTATTTAGGCAATTTTTTGGAAAGGAAGTGCTCGTGTGTGTTTGTTTGTTTTGTGCGTATTTGTGTGTGTGTGTGTGTGTGTGTGCGCGCGCGCGTGTGTGTGTGTGTGTGTGTGTGTGTGTGTGTGTGTGTGTGTGTGTGTGTGTGTGTGTGTGTGTGTGTGTGTGTGTGTGTGTGTGTGTGTGTGTGTGTGTGTGTGTGTGTGTGTGTGTGTGTGTTTGAAAAAGAATAGGAGGGTCACTGGCGTGAAGCAAATTCCTCTAAACCGGAGTGCATGTGTTTTCCTTTTTTAAAAAAATATTTGTATGGTTATTAAGAGGTTCTTCCATTTATATCCCTATTTTATCTCGGAAAAGTGAGATTACTGTCAAATAACAAGATGGAATGAAAGGAAATATAACTTTTATGGTTGACTGCGTAAGGCTAATCACAAATGGGAAATAAGAGGAGGAAAATTCGGAACTTGACCGGGAAGGTTTTTTACTTAGAACTTAGACTTTCCTCACCGTAAATACCCCAATTCGAGAATGGAGAATTAGACTGTTTTGATAGGATACCCGGGTTCGATTTCCGGCCAAGTGAAGAACTTTTCTCCTTCTCCAACCTCACATTTGTGATTAGTCTTATGGATTCACACATAAAAGTTACATTTACTTTCATTCCATCTTGTTATAGAACAATCAGTTTAATTTCGCATGGAGCGAAAGTTTTCAGGATTATGGACGGAACGTTTGAGATGTGGGTATGGAATGAACGAGAAATTTAATCGGAGAGGCAGAAAAAATGAAGTCTTAAGTATAGTAGGGGAAGAGAGGTATTTCATTAGAGTAATAAGATAAAAATAAAAAATGGGTGGTAACATTTTGAAGAGGGAAGTCAAATAAAGGATGATGCTAGGAAAAATGCAAAGAGGTGGGAGAAGAAATGGAATATTAGATGCATTCAAAGAATGGGAATGTTATGAGAAGTTGTAGAGAAAGGCATTCGGTTATAAAGAATGAGCCTGGTAAGCCAAAAACCTAGAGAAAGCAGGAATAACTAGGCATTAATGAATTAAATCGATTGGAAATGGGAGATGAAAGTCTTGGGTTTCAGATTCTTTAAAAAGATCAAAATAAATTTTTTACTTTTACGTTAGAGTTTACATGGATGTCGTTGCTTTCACTACCGTTAAGTACATAATGGCGGATGGCCAACGAGGGACCATATGAGATTACTGCAAGGTATTATCTAAAATTCCCCCCCAGCAAGGGAAATTCGAGCAAAAATAGTTGATACGAGTAGGTGAAATAGCCGAGTTTGGAGTGCTCGGTAAGAGGGCGCAGCATTATTATACTAATAATAGCCCACGTCTGTCCGGTGGTTGGTCACGCTGTTGCGTAGGTATCTGGTAACGAATTATCGTTTAACGCGAATAACTCGAGAAAGAATCAAGATACAAACTCTAAATTTGGCAGGAATGCTCGATTCACGTATTTTAAGGTGATGACAAAACTGAATAACGAAAAAAGTTCTGGGTTCGACTCCAATAGAAGACATTTCCATATCCCATTAAAATAACACGTAATAAAATCGACTTTTTATACGTGCAGGCTTTCATTCTTTTGGAGATTAAAATTAGAAATAATTAACTTACAATCTTCGGATCTGAACCATTTTGAAGAAAAAATTACGAAGTTTCTTATTCTATTCATCTTTTTTCGCCTACAGTTCGAAATCGCTCGTTTTAAACGTTTAATTCACATAGTTTGGGGAAATCATGCCATTTTAACGGGATGTTGCCTTGCCTACCAATTACATTGTTAGACCTCAAAATCCTATTGTTATATCAGTTCTTCTGGGCGTAAGCGTGCTTTGAATGGTTTTAATACGATACAGAGAAGGAGGGATAGGGGGAGAGGAAGGGAGAGGAAGGGAGAGAGGGGGAGGGAAGGAGAGGGAATGAGGAGGGAGCGGGAGAAGGGAGGGAGAGGGAATGAGGGGAGGGAGAGAGTGGGAGGAAGAAAGAGGGAGGGAGTGAGAGGGTGGGGGAGAGGGGCGAGAGAGAGGGGGAGAGAGGGAGGGGGAGGGAATGGGGATGGAGGGAGGAGGAGAGAGGGAGGGGATGGAGGGAGGTAGAGGGAGGATGGGAGAGGGAGGAAGAGAGAGGAGGAGGGAGGGAGGCAACTATTTTAAATTTAATTAAAGATAGTCCGTCATATTGACAGGGTTTTATACTAGTATTTATCATATTAGCCAAAAAACAATACATATAATACCCTTTACCAATAGATGCACATTACAGTTACAAAAACTGCCAAAAGTAGCCGTACTTCCACCTTTTTTATTATTGAAGTTTTAAAGACCTAAGAATTCTACACAACGTAGGAAGCACACATTGTAATCAATCCGCAAACTATTTTCATGTGAGTACATAATCAATTTATAAGTGTTTTTCCTTCAACTTATTTTAATTTGAGTGTTTATTAATGATATATCGAGATAAATTCAAATCTTACCTTTGGGTCATTAAGCCGTGACTCAAAACTCTTTGTTGAACTTATGGACGTGTTTATACCACATTTTAGCGAATTTCCGTCCTCCGAAGCCGCAATTTGAAAGTTTTTACAAGGTATCTGTAACGAGCGAATAGGAGAAATCTTTTGGATATTACAATGCAAATTGATCTCACTTATTTAATATTCTATCACCTAGAGATCCATTATAGTTTCCCTTACATGAGCTTCTCAGTTATTGAAGCAACAATAATGTGACAAGTTAGAAAAATTAATATAATTGAAAAGATAATTTCTTATACGCATACCACGTAATAATCGAGAGAGCACCACAAGTGGTACGCGTATTACCAGCTAAAACATGGGTTTGAAAGATATAGAATAAAGCACATTGACAATTGGCTATAATGCAGATGTGTGTAACTTACAACTCGTTAGGAATTTTCGAAAAGTGATAAATCGACTGATAACTTAATTAAATCTTTCCTAATTCTCGAAAACGTGAATATTTTATCCCTTGAATGAAAAAGAAATTTCTGAGTAAAAACTCATTCGATGTAGCCAGGAGCGACCAGAGGCATTTTTCCCTCCCCTCTATTAAACTTTTGTTAAGATTTTTTCAAAAGCACCTAATAAAATATCCATAGCTCCGTAAATAATTGACGAAGAGAAAAAGTAAAAGGATTTTCATCAAGATTCGCGCTTGTTAAATTGCTATCCAACGTTTATTCATTTTCCAGTAATGCAAAGATATATGATCGGATAAACGCCCCTTTGCTGCTGCCTCGGGCCAGACCTGAATGTAGCGCTCCCAGGTCAGGAGAAATGATAATTTCCAACCGACGCTGCAGAAACATTTATGTTAGGCATCCTATCTCCTTGCATCTCTAAAGATGACGATATTCACTTCTGAAATGCTGCTTTTCCTCACCCTTGAAACATACCCTAAAATACTCGCATATAAAGACGAACTCAAAAATCAAAAACTATTGTATTTTATTTTTCAAAAAGCAACAAATTCATATGCTAAGAACACGATTAGAACATACAAGAAGAAAGTCTGTTAACTCGAAACAACCCAGAATACATTTTGCTATGTAATAAAACGAATGTATTGATGATTGCTACATTTACGTTCCTTCCGTCGATTATTGCATAAAAATCGGTACAACATACATTGTACAAACTTTCTCATATATTAATTAGTCGTTCCGTTATCTTTAGAAAATGAAAATCGTATCAGCCTGTTTTTAGAAAATCCAATTTTTGTTAAAGTTGCCCAAGAATAAACTACCATTATATTCATTTTTGCGAAATATGAAATATGTAGTATTATTGCAGACGTATACTCCAGTAACGATACAAAATTCGATTAAAATCGTTTTAGCCGTTTTTAAGAAAATCACATTGTTGTTAAAGTTGCCTAGAATAAACTAGCCTTTATATTCATTTCTTGATAAATATGAACTATTGAAGACGTAAACTCAAGTAACTGTACGAAATGTGATCAAAATCGTAATAGCCGACTTTGAGAAAATCAAATTGTTATTAAAAAATGCGTAGAATAAACTTCCCTTAATTATTGAGCAATGTCAACCATTTCTTTATAGTTTCTACTTTGTATAATAAAATGCCTAAGTACAAGATTTCATTCATTTTCGCTCTAGAGCCAGTAACAGACAGACAGACGGCATTGCTAAAACCACTTTTTCGGATTCAGCGACACCTAAAACGTATATTTTCGTAAAAATCTCGAGGTTGAATTTTTTCGCCATAACAATACTTTCTCAATACATGTACTTCGTATGTGAGAAAGTAAAAAACACCGAAACCGTACTACATACACTGAAAATACGGCAAACTGAAAAACTAGGTCAACTGAGATGATGATACTCTTAAGAAAACGGTTTATGTAACTTAATACCCGGATACCTTAAGCTGTAACTGATACTCCCTCGACGCATTCCACGAACTACGACTTCCCACTCCACTTTCAGCCTGGGCCCCTGCTCCGAAATATTTACTTAGTATTTTTCATCGGATAAACAAGTGTAACGCGAAGAACAGGCAGCCAGCTGCAAATGATACTCCCTCTATGCATTCCACAATCTAACCTCGGTTACTCATTCCACTTTCAGCACCTGTTGCATATTTTATTGGTATTTTTCACATTATAAGCACGTATATAAGGCGAGAAATTACTCCAAACAGTGGCGTATTCACACCAAAGCGGGCCAGATGGCTCAATTTTTAGTGACCTTGTGGTCTTCTCCGAAACGCAGGCTCGCAAGCTTTGCCCGGGTAGTACAGCTCGCCCGGGCAAGCTGAGCTACTCGTTGCAGAAATGCAAATGGCGGCCGTTGCAGTATTCCTCCGAGCTTTGTAAGAGCAATTTACCAATATAATAAGGGGTATCTTGCAGACAGAGATCTGCACAATGATATGCAAGACAGGTAGAGAATTGTAAACGATACTCCCTCTTTGCATTCCACAAACTGTTTCCCACTCCACTTCCAGTTGCAGCACCTGTTGCGTAATATTCGGCTAGTAATTTCATCTTTCAGACGCAAGGAATAGTTGTAAATAGTGGGGTAGTCAGTACATAGGGGGCCAAGGGCTACTTTTTAGGGCCTATGCATTCACTATCTTGAGATCATTTCCAAGGAGAGCTTTGTCCGGGCGAGCTCTCGCCCGGGTAAGCTGAGGTGACCTTTGCAACAATGCAAATGGCGGCCGTGGAAAACATTCCACAAAATAACTAGTTTCCTATTACACTGTGTCACGGCACTAATTGCATATTTGCAAATTATATAACATCTAACTAACAGACATAACGTGACGAATTATTATAATCACCGGTTAAGTTGGGACTACAGGACAGCGCTACATATTTCTGTGCCAAAAATAACACAGGAATATTCAAACACGTAAATGGCAAGAACTTAGAACGATTCATGTCACATAGCATAATATGCATTGCTATTACTATAGTAAACGTATTGCGTTGCATTATAATGAGACATGTTATATACCAAGCCATGTAAAATATTTCGAATACAGATGGAATTGATCGCAAATAAGAGTTCGGACAATTTATATAATTTGATGCCAAATTACACATTATATTTATTAGATGTGATTTAAAAATATATCCCCACCTAATGTAAATGTCTTGCACTGGCGCAAAACCCTCCGGTACCTTTCCATCGCAGAGCTGAAACCTCCCGCATCCTCAACGATGACAACGCGTTACGGAATCCTGGACGATACTGACGTCACGCAGCGATACCTCAGGAGCCGCACTGCCCCCTATAGGGATAATTTTAAACTAATTGAAAACATCTCATTCCTTATTCTTTTCAGGTGCAACACAGTCGTATATGATTGCTTTAAAGTAGAAATGACGCACTACAAGAATAATAAATTGTTGTTTATGATTTCTTTAGTAATACGTGGGCAAAAATATGGCTCTTTATGAAAGGACTATTTTATTTTTTAAATATCTTTTATAGACTTAAACAATTAAGCATATGTGATGAGATGCAGTGTTACATGTTCGGTGAATAGATAGGACGAGGCAATGTACTGATCCTCATTCAGAAATGTATTTAATTCGATCGAAAATGTGAAATTAGTCGGAAGTAGCATAAGTTTTATTTTATATTATTGAGATTTCCAACATACATATTTACAAACATACGTATACCCATTCCTGAACGTATATTTTGTTTAATTTACCCACATATTTAACCCTGCTAATAAATCCTTTTAGAAGGATTTTTGAATGATTTTACCAGCTGTTACATAAAATGAACTTATACTTTTTTGGTTCTTTACTTTTTATACATTATGCTACTGTACGATCTTAAATTCTATGAAAATAACTGTAGTTTTGAGTAGACAATATATCGTTTCAATATTTAATTCGTAATTTCGCTAAGTGGTAATAGTTCTCATTTTTACCATAGAACGTAGTGGTGTGGTTCATAGGATACAGAAATTTTCTATCGAAATCAGCTCTTATTGGTCTATAGGTAATGGTATTCTTATTAGGTTTAACATTTAAGTTTTATAATTTCCACTTGAGAGAGCAGCGGTCGCACAGAGTGGTATAATATCACTTATATTATAACTTCATGTAACTTTGAAACTCTGTCCTAATATCTCATTATACTAGGAGGATTTACGATCATTGCGTCAATATTTTATTGTGAGATTATTTGTTTATACTGTGAGAATAGTGGTTTAAAGCCGGATACCTAAATATGTGCTATGAAAAATACACGGAAACCAATATAGGACTTTTTAAACGATCCCTTTTAAATGAGAAATCCGCTCTAATGGCAAATTCGCGAATTGTTATTGCCTTCACACTTCTTGAATGCATGCTCCTAACTAAGAAATATCCTATTATATTTGTTCAATCTATGTTCACCAGGGACGTAACTAGGGCATGGCCTGGCAGAGTTCTGGCCCCCTTTATAAGTCCCCGGACTTATAAAGTGTATTTTTTGATTAATAAGTATAAATTTAAGACACTAATGTTAAAGTAATCTTTAATAAAATGGCACTATTCTATTATAAAACGCAGGGAAGATGATACCCTGCGTAACTAAGGTGTTTCCTAAAAATTTGCCATAGGCGCTATATCTCCCAGGTACACCTTTGACAAAACATATTTAAAATTATAGAGAAACTTGAAATATTAAAGTCTAATGTTGAATTTGAGGGTTACTTACCGATAATTAGGATGCATAAACAGTATATATCACATACAAACACACTCTGTTAATATTAATTAAAATACCCCATTCCTATTGCTTCCTCAAATTAGAAGGGTATCACTTTAACGGAAGGGATATGGCTTCTGTTTTGAAGTCTTATGGTCATTTAATAAGTTGATCATGCGAATTAGAAAGTTTTCCCATATTATAACGCCATATTATATTCTCACGCAATATGTTTCCTGGTGCGATATTTCCAGACAGACATTTTTTACGGCATGATAACATTCAAAATTTTAACAGCTCTGACGTAGTAACGCCCTAGTGACAGGCGGCAGACTGTGGTATATGCAAATGCTAAACGACAGTACATAACCCACGGCATCGCTTTGAAGATAATGGTCGATGAACAAGGCGTAGCAGAGCGCTCACGGCTAGAGTGCTCTCTAGGCGTTATTTCCGGTTGAACGTACATCAAAATAGAGAGGAATGAAACCGCTCATAGGAGGACCTATATATTGACAGCAATATGCATATATTTTCGAAAAATATTTTATTAGAATTTTAGTTTTGGCATTTTTAACCTCTATTTATGTTGTTTTATTTCTATTCAGTTATTATTTTATTCGCTCGTGCGTGTTTTTCTTATTTTCTTGTTTATTTATTCGTTTTTATAATATTTATTCCTCATCGTCTCAATAAAATTCTATTGCGTTGGGTATAGTAAATGCTTGATTCGTTTTGGTTATGAAATAAATAGACGCGAACTTATATACAAATCATTTCTAATATTTTAAACGTATTAAAGCGACATAAAAACTAACCAAAAAAATATTTCAGTACACATTTTTGAAAAAAAACTTCGAAAACAAAAAAAAATCTCTTCCCACTTATATACCTCATTGCCGGAAAATTTCTGCATACGAGTAATATAACAATATGCCTTGTAGATCTCGCCAAAAACTTTCAAAGGGATAAACAATCCTCAATGCAAATGGTTAGGGTATTCCCGAACTATATCCAACCAAACATTGAGAGTTAAAGGTTCTAAAACAGATTGACGGCGACTAACAAAACCACCTCCGCCTGAGAGATTCTTGATTGATGCCAGGATGCATCGGAGAGCACCTGCGGTGGGAGATTGATGATGGACTCTCACCACGCCCCACCTCACATCCAGAACCCCAACTCCGCCGCCCCCACACACCTATAAAGGCACTTACGACTGCTCCAAGACTCCATAAATGCACTGAATACTTTATGCCTTTTGCCTAGCGATTATTCAGTTGTATCTATAATTTTCTATTAAAAGAGACAACAAAATCTACAAAACAAAAATCACATGGTAAATTCGTTTAATTTCAGAAAAATTTCGTTGTATATTATACTTTCGTACTTTATGGACTGTTACCGAGAGTATATATCTTGGGGTAAAGACTCTCGATTCTTGTTTGACATTTTTATAAAATTCTATAAGTTCTGTTGTAACATTGTTTTTCATTTTCTCCAGACGTTAGATTCTGCTTCCGAAGATCAGTGTTTAGCTGAATAATATGAATAGTTTAGTCGAAAGTATCCTAGGATTTCGAAATACATATTACATGACACCTGCGAGCGCAGTAAGCATTAGGGCCTAAAGCTGATTGCGTTCCATTTGCATCTTACGCACGTTTGAAAATTCTTCCGCCAATAGATATGAAAATTACATAAAGAAGACTTTTATTAATATTTAGGTAAACAACAAGGAAGGCATTAATTATTAGAACATTGGGTTGTACAGGAAAATACCGAGAGATACACGCTTTCTCGAGATGCGCTCAATATCCTGCCAACGTATACCTAATGCAACTCGAAATAAAATTATGAAACAATATTTTTACAACGATAATAAAAATTCTTTTTGAACTATACCAGGTCGTGAAAATCAAGGAATTGATGTCCGTTTCTGCTATTTTAAGGGACAACTATAATAATTAGAACACCTCCTATCCTAGGGGGGTGGTTAAGGTACAGCAGCCCCGAATCTTTTCTAAATAAATAAATCTTGATCATGTGACTTTCAATATCCCATAATAGATTCTACAAAACTCAGGCAATGCTCAATAAAATATATCGCTGCGCTTTTCCGAGATACTGTCCAAGTATCGGCAATTTTACTCGTAAAAAATTAAGACAATATAAACGAATTTCCCTCGCAATAAATAAATGGTAAAGAATATATATGAAACAGTTGCAACAGAACAAATGAAATTATACGATGACTTGCTATTGCTAGTCGCATTTTTAATTAAATACTTATTGTAATTGGCGCTATTCTTTCCGCGTAATAACTCAAGAAAAAACAAACTTGGAAGTGCATAGAAAACTCAGCAATATTCGAGGTTTAGGGGATCATTACTTACGTATAAAATAAAGCGCTATTTCACCGAGAGTGCGTAGACGATAGTAACGGAGTTGTTTATTATGGCGCATAGATCAAACAGAGAATTACTGGAATAAAAAGACATTAAACGAAAATTTAGACGATAGAATTGCTTGAAAACTCAAAATTCATTTTAGGTAAAGTAACTAAGTACTCGCTTTAGTCAGAGCGTATTCGTTAGCCTTAGCTTGAGATAGTAAAAAATATATATTTCGCAAGCGAATCTCTCGAAATAGATAGCACTGCAGTCATTTTTCCCTGAAAATGTCTTTCCAGAAACCAAAGCAGCTTTAGCAGTAAAACAATCATTTTTCCCTCTTGGTGTCGGATAAAATTTTGACTCGACGTGGAGTTGGCGGAAGGAGGGGGGAAAAAATAAATTAGCAACCGTGCGGTCTGATCTTTATGGTTTCCTTCAAGTAAAATTGCGCCAAAAGATGAGACTTATATGCTAAATCATTTCCGGGACTCCTTAAAACGGATAAGGAAAGTTTTATTATTCGAAGTCAGCTTTAAAGAAGAATTGACATTTGATGAGTTATAATTTCGCGGAAAATGTAATTACTGGTCTCAAGCTGCGAATTACTTTCAAATCGACGTTATAACACTTCGTCAAAATTTATATTTATATACTCAAAGGGTAAGGATAGTAACAAACGGATACTTATAACGATTAATAAATACGAAGGAACTACTGAATAGAATGAAAAAAACAATTGTCTAGGACATGAGTAACAAAGAAGACTTGAATGATATATTGAAGAAATTAAACAATAATTTGCTAGAGAATTAACGAACTCGACTTATCGCTGGAAACAAATTCCAGAATAAGCACTTATGTTACAAAAATTTAAAAATTAAATACATGTCTGAGGTGTCGTCTACAGCCGCGAAAAGGTTTTGAAAAATCAGATGCGTATTCGCCTACAATGCAGACGTCTTCAGTGATGATTCACAGGAAATAGATTCTAAAGCGAATGCACATTATTTTCGTAATCTTGGTATGGCTATTGGGAATACCTAAGACAAGTACCTACTTATTTTTTTATTTTTGACAATTATTCTGGAATTAGGTTTTAAATAGATAAACTTTTATCGCATACCTTTCACTACAAGCTTTCATAAAAAATACTCATTGCCATTAAAAGCTATAACTGCGTGTGCTCCATAAAAATAGAAAGTTTAGAACGAATAAGTCATAAACGTCAAACCTGTGAAAAAGCGAAGAATCCCAGTTCGAGTAAGATATTTTATATAATGGTACCGAATTATATCTCAAAATGCCAATTTCGTCTGACTAGATAAGCGTTTTGTTGGATCTCAATCCCACGTATCGCTTGTGGAAAAATAAATACATACAATCAAGTATTTCATATATACAATCAAGTATTACCATTAGGTGGTACATCCAATCCATTTCACTGCCTTGTCCATTGATGGCGAGGCCATCCTCGTGACCGCCGTGGCTCATAACTGCTGCCTTGGTTTTTTTATGTACTGTCATCTATGAGGCAGACGTCAGTAAATCATTGCAATGGCCAGGTGGGAGGGAACCTCCTTGGTTGAATTTTCAAGTTCCAAAGTTAGAAGCGCATTTGTCTGGCTTTTCAATTGGGCTTCGTCCGGCTTTGGTGGTCCAACTCGGGAACAAATCCCCGCTCTTACCGAACTCGTATGGCATCCTGATCGAGCTGTTATGTAAGGATCCGTTCAATGGTCGTGGTTATAAGTATGGAGGAACAATACGACCCCACAGGATACTTCTGAAATGCGTGCTCTCGAAAATTGAAATTCGTAAAAAGATATCGGTGTTATATGCGTAAATCGCACGAACTTTCTCGCATCCTATCGCTTAAAGCAGTGCTCTCCAACCTTTTTTGCTCCACGGCACACCTTTATGCATTCTTAAAAGCATCGCGGCACACCAAACCGCTCCTAATTAATTTCACTGCGTAAATACGCATTTTAAAAGAAAAAAACTAGCATAAAACGCGTCAAAGTCGCAATTATATTAGATTATTATGAATGCTAAAGTACAATTCAAATAATTGTTTAATTTTATTGTGAATTAAGTACATACGTAATTCAAATCAAAATTTACGTTTACCTAGTTGGTACAAAGACGCTTTTTATTCGGCTCACTAATAGAAAGAACTTCATCTAGATTCTTTAAACGGGCCCTTTTAATATTTTTCATGTGGACCGTTGACGGTAAATACGTTGTTGAATTTGGAAAGCCATATCGATGGCATATTCAGATATTGAAAGATACTCTTCTTTAGCTTTTATCCAAAATACATCTCAAGGTAGCATACTAATTTTAAGTCTTATGATCCTTGCTAAGGTCTATCAATTCCCCTCGTAGTTTCAGGATAAATTTCCTGGATGATAAAATGTATGCGAATTTGTTTGTTCCAAACGCTTTTGTGAAAATTAAATATCCTCAGATTGTGCGGCACACAAGTGCCTTACTCGCGGCACACTAATGTGCCGCGGCACACCGGTTGGAGAGCACTGGCTTAAAGTACGTACAATAATTCCACTTCTTAAAATCAACACGCAGTTTCACTCTTAGCATAAATGCTGTTGTTATTAGTGAGGAGAGATTGGCGGTACATGGGCGTTAAAATAGACCTTATAACATCAGCGGACGTTAAATGCTTATTTTTTATGCAAGACTGTTCATGATACCAAGCTTTATGCCTGGATACATTTAATCAGAATCTATTAGGCTATTGTATGAGTAAAACGGCATTTTGTGGATATCAACAAGAATAAACCATCCTCCCGTTTTTGTGCGATGTGGTCCATTAAAAAATACTTCTATTTCGGGAGTTACTCTACATAAACGCGAGATTTCATCAAATTCTGCGGAAACGTTCAGCCGCTAGACGATAGACTACAGACAGACGGAATCGAAAAAAAGACTTTTTCGGATATTCACATAAAATTGTCCGTCGTTTGATGTACTTTATTTTTTAGTTTACATCTACGATTAAATAGGATTAGGAGTACAAATTATTATCATTGGCACAAAATATTGTATCGTTAATTAAATATTCGCAATATGTATCTATAGCTTGAAACAGCATCAAGATATGACTTAAAAGACTCCTTTTCTAGTAGTTTCATTTGAGCGGATGTTTACGCTACTGAGTTTTTTCGCATGTCATCCCCAGAAAAAATTAATTTCTTGGCGTTTAGAGCTTTTTGATCTAAATAAAGAAAATGAAATACAAGCATGTAGGCAAGATGTAGGTATTCACGTAATATTCAAGCTTCCTTCAGTGTGGCCTTAATTCTCAGAGAGATTTTCCGACTTGAAATTCTCCGGGTGCAACATTAGTGACGAACGTTGAAATAAAAAGGAAACGTGCCTCGTACGCACGGCTCAGCGAATCAGTTTTACCAGTTTTATCCCTTGACCAATTATGACGGATTCCTCACGCTTAGATAAGCATATCATTACCCAATATAAAAATAAACGAGGAGTTTTTATTGTTCCAATAATCAAGCATGTGGAAGCGCGCTTGAGATCGATTTATTTCGTATCAAGTCGTGCATTAAATCCATGGTTATGGCTTACAAAATTATAGAGAAAAATATTACCTAGGGATAATATGACAGAATATTCCAGCCTTTCGCGGCCTCGGTCCCGGTACAAAACCTGCTCAAATCAAAGACTTATAGCGTCCCTCTACAACCCTTGAGCCTATTCAAACACTCACGCAAACGTACCAAATATAAACTCCCCGACACATAATCGGCGTTAATGTCTTCCTGCAATAATCACGCAAATAACCCGTAATATCTTAATTTGCATATTTTCGTTTCTTGCGATCTTGCCGCGGAAATATCATCGGGATGGGGGGAGGGTTGGATCGAAACGGGAGGGGGGGAGAAGGAGAGAGAGGGGGGGAAGCGGGGGATGAGAGGGAATGGGATGGGGATGGAGGAGGGGGAGGGATAGGGGGAATGGAAGAATATATAGAGGAGAAAGAGTGGAAGATTTCGAGCAATTGGTTGACGTTCTTTGTCCCGGCAATAAATCGGCAATCTTCGTCCAAGCTTGTGAGAGAAAGAGAGCTCACTAAGGGCGAACGACCCTCTACCTCTCAAAATCTCCCGCATCCGTCCTTATTACAATGACCTAAAGGGTATTTCAAAGACAGCGGTTAAGGGCGGCCTTCGTTAATAGCTTTTCCTTTCGGAAGAAAGGTTTTAATATCTCTCGGCGAGGGAGTAACGCCAGTCGGTTGGGCTGTCGAGGAGTGACACAGCGGCCGTCGGACGGCTTCTAAACCCCGAGGCCTCCCTCTCTCTGCCGATGACCCGAACGATCCGGCGAAGCCGCATTCCCCATGCCTCATTTTTACCGCCCTCCCGTCCGACCCGCCTCCGCCCCCGATCCAACCCACCCATCAACTTCTTACGGGGAGTAAGGCCATGACAGATAACGACGAAGCATTAATTATTCCCGTCCTTTTTTTTTATATTCTTTTTTCTGCTTTATTCCTTTCTCTCATTCACGAAGCAGAAAGGAGAGGCGCTACTTAACGTCCCGAGAGAGAGAGAGAGCCTCGGAGGAACGAAGTGCTTGATGGGTGACATGGAATCTTTCGGAAGTTGGGGAGTGGAAAAATGGCGAGTTTTCATTCCTGCTTTCTAGGGATGGAGTTCGCAGTGACACAGTAAATCCGTCGCCGTCGAGAGTGATGCGAAAGAGTGGTCGCGTCGCCCCCGTGAACGCCCCAACACCATCCACCTACACTCCACCACCATCCCTCTCTCTCTCTGCATCACCCTCACGTCTAACTCGCTGGTGGCTTCCCGTCGCGATGGATGGCGGATTTAGAGACCTCGTGATCGAAAGCTCTCATCCATTAGGATTGTTTTCTTTAGCTTGGGGATGACTGAGAAGGAAGTACGCTCCCGCTAAAGCCATAATATTTACGGTCGCCATAATTGTCTTTCATTATTCATCGCTTGGGATTTTGAAAAAAATCATCGATGTAAAAGATATGTATCTATATATCATTGACTGGATATACTACGTAAAACAAATGCATACAAAGCGTAGTTGTGTATTTGCCCTACCATTACATGAAATTAAAACTTAGTGAGTTCTCTATAGCAGCGGTTCCGAAACTTTTTTTCGCGTACCACCGAAAACGTGACAAAATTTCATCGTACCATAGTACTAGGTAAGTATGAATGTAGCGAATATAGTAGTGATTGCTGGCACTAAACTCGCGTACCAGAGGCAGAAGCTTCGCGTACCACTAGTGGTACGCGAACCCAGGCCCGCGCCGGGCATATTTGCCGCCCGGGTGCAAGCAGTTTCTGCCGCCCCTTACGGACACACTGGCCCAGATTTTTTCGTTTTTTTAGATTAAAAGTTGTATTTACATTAAGAAATAAATTGTGCAATACACATTGCGCAAACTTTCTCGTATACGAATCGTCTCGATATATTACTTAAAAGTACTTTATTCTAGAAGGCGGTCTATCACATGAGTTTACAAACACATCGGAATGTAAAGGACGTTTGTATGTTTGTAAAAACACAAAATTAAGATAGATTCTTGCCTCCGCCCGTGAATTGCCGCCCCTAATATGTTGCCGCGAACGAAAATTGGGTCCCGACCCACAGTTTGTTCGCTACTTTACTAGAGCATGGAAACGCTCCGTAGACCTTTGCAGTTTTATGGGAGCTTTGAAGCCTCCATATCTCCCAAGATGGAGAAGAAACTCTACTTTGTTCTAAACATTACTTCCGTGGTTCATAAATATTAAGAGATTCTTAGATTCATTCAAACGTTTATTTCCGAAAATTCAAAGAAAACATTTCACTGCTAATCGCCTCAGTGAAGTTTGTTTTACGTCTAACACATTACGCAATAATAATGTGCATTAGTTGAGTTTTTTGTCTTGAATATGACAGTTTTTAGATAACCTAATCCACTTTTACATTACCGATGTTATATCTGCACGCTACGTTTAAAAAATCTAATTAAAACTCGAAAACTATAATTTTAAATTTACGTCTCCTTTACGCAAACTAATGAAAGGAAAATTAAGACTCATTAAAAGGTACCCAGGATTTAATAAAGCGGGGTCTTTTATTTTTCATTCCACGTTTTTATGGATTGATTTAAGGAGCAATAAAGGGAGCGGTGACTCATTTCAGCATTTCCTGGGTTCTTCGTAAGACATTCCTCACAGGCAAAAAGAAACAAATAACCTTTCCGAGCGGTCTAATTACGTTTTAATTGCATGCAGAACTCAATACGTGGACGAGATGAGATCCGAAATCAATTGGTTCGTCACAAACGACGCCCTAATGATAAAAGCGGAAATTTTACGTCAGGCATCATTAACGGAAAATTGCTATATCATTGACAGGAGTAAATACGTTTATATTCATGAGAAATACGATTGTTGCCTACGGATACAATTAGTTGAAATGAATAATACACGCGTTTTCCGTTCCATTTCCTATAAATATTGAATCAGTATTAACAACCCTGGAAAAAATTCTGTCCCCAATCTAGGATCCACTTCCAAAATGAAGGGGCCAGGATAGATTTCAACGCGATGCGATTTAGAATCAAGGTTATTTAAATCTGCATGAATTACATATACAACATACATACGACATAAAACATTTTAACCACTTAGCAAATCCAGTAGATTGATAAAATATAACAAAAAATATGTATGCAATATTTAGTAGCAAATGGCGATCTGGCGCCTGGGTTTGTCCAGCCCCGACTATTACGCCTTGTTTCTTTTTTTAGCATAAAATGTTCATATACGGTTCGCGGAATGGGCAAAATTAATGCGCATACTCATCAAACCAACAGAAAAGGTACACTTTTTGCCTATTTCATAAAAGTGAAAGTGTTTTTCCATCGATATAACAAAATTCTATTTATAGAGATTCGATGCTGGGTATACAAACAATCGTAAAACAATCTTCGAGATTTGAAAATAATTCGCAGAATTTCTAAAACTATCCAAATACCAAATTTGACTACCAAAAGCGATTATAAAGTTTAATGGAGCGAATGGAAGCTTTTTCGCGGGATCATTTTTTTTCGAACCATCCTTTTCACGAGAATAAAATCATTCATACAGCCTAATGAAGTTTCAAATGGAAAACGGAACTTGTTTTGTCGGAAAGGTAAAATCTAAAGCAATTGGTGGCAATTGATCGAATACACATTTTCTGCGATTGGCCACAAACTTAAAATTCCGGTATCAATTAAGTCCAGAAAATACGTCGATCTTCTAAAGTAGTCCATGACATTTGGTGCGTACAAATTGATTGAGTAGTGATACATTTTCCCGAAGTATAAAACTGTTTGAGTTATCGTCATTATTTAAATGGAGGATACAACACACGATTTAGCGTTTAATGTATTAGAATGTGTAACATGTACATATAAAAATAGACATAAAAGTAGTAAACGTATTTTAAAAACGTGAAATTTAATTATTTATTTTGTAAATCGTTTACGATAGGTTTTGTCGATAAATAATTACACAATAAATAAATATTTCTCGGTTCATGATGCAATGGATGTAAATGTAACTGTTATGCGTGAGCGCATAGGAACACACACAAATGTGAATTTGAAGAAGGAGAAAGTTTGGTTAAAGCACCTACCAGGCAAATGGGAGATTAGGGGTTCGATTCCCGACCAAGTTCAGAACATTTCTCCTCCAGATTCACATTTCTTGGTTCCTTTAGAATCACGCTATTCTTGCTTTATTTGATTTTGAAACGCGTAAATTCACTTTGCACGATATAATAGGAAATCCGCAGTTGTGATTACAAACAAATACGATAGCATCAGACCAACCTAACTTCTCTTTTGTTCGGTTATAGCTTGTCATGCATGAAATTTATTTAGCCACCAATGAAATCCTTGCTCGAGCTTCTCACGGATATCGTGAGAATTTCTGAGGTGACATCCGCACTTAAGAAAGCTTCAATTCATTGGCTTAACTGCAATAAAACTCTCCACCATTATATTTGCCACGCTCGCCCACTTAGTTTTGTCTCTTTTCTTGTCTCTTGGCGTTGCCTCGGAACGGATGATTTCGTCTTTTTTTATGGTGTGAAAGTCTTAAAGACACTTCGACGTGGATGCAACAGCTTGCGACGGTACCGATAAACCGCCTACATACGACATGCTGGTATTTCATATAGAGTTTCCGCAGGTGTTCCGAAAAAATTAGTGGTGATTGTGACGTTGTGAAAGGAAAACTGTCGGTTCAGTCAACAGGAAATCGCCTTTTCATAGGCAGAATAGTAATGAACATCACACAGAAAAAAAGATCGAGAAACGTTGTGCTTATTATTGCTTAGATCAGTGGTTCTCAGGCAGATCTACCATTCGACCCCCTCCGTGCGGATGTTCGGTCGCCGCGACCCCCCTTGATTTTTAAGAAGTGTTAAAAATATTAAAAACTTTTTTAATTTATACTTTTTTATAAAGTGTGCTGAAAAGTATAAAATAAATTTAGGGTTCAAGAAAATATCTGGATCTTAAGGAAAAGTTTCATTATATAAGATCATAAATCAAATAATAAATTAGAAAAAATAAATTATTAAAAAGAAATTAGTTCTACAAAGATTCAGATATAGTCATGAATTAAGTTACAGATGAGAAACGTGAGTGCTAAGAAAATGAGCGAAGCTAATATAATTCCCCGCATTAATTATTTTTTATTTTAAAATTATATTTCTTATTTTAAATACAAGCATATTAAAATTAACAAATGCTGTATTTTGAAGATTACAACCCTCAATAAAACAAAATAGACATAACCTGTAAATTAAAATTGAAGAATTGATAGAATGAGGAAAAAATCAGTTGGCGTAGCGAAGACTGCTCGTGACCCTCCCGAAATTGTCTCGAGACCCCCATTGGGGGTCGCGACCCTACGTTTGAGAACCACTGGCTTAGATCACAGATAGGATACGCTTTAAGTATACAGGATTCGTATGAGAAGAGCAACATACTCGAGTTAGAAAACTTCCAACGCAAAGCAGCTAGACCCGTGAAACATATATATACACTATTGGCCAAAATTCTGGAAACTTTTCAGTATTTCACTCAAACTAGTATTATTCATATTAATTTGATATAGGTATAATATTGCTTTGAAATGAATAAGTGATACATAATATGATTCTAGATGATGAGTTTATTTGTATTATTATGTAAATTAAATTGTGAACAATATTATTAACGAAGAAAAAGTGTACAATGAAAATTAGCACAAAATCTTAATATTTTGTAGGAAAACCCTTTGATTTTATTAGGGTGGCTATTAATCTCGGCAGTGAGTCCACCAAACGCTGCAAATCTTCTGCTGTTAACTCCCTGAACCAGCCCTGGATGATGGCATCAATTAATTCCCGTTTGTTACTAGGATTTTTTTGTCCAACAATCTTTTTTAGGCGAGACCAGAGGTTCTCAATAAGATTGAGATCTGGGCTGTTACCAGGCCACTCTAGTACCTTTATATTCTTTTTTGGAACCATTTCATGACAATTTTCGCCATGTGGCATGGTGCACTATCTTATTGAAAGATAACCTCGCTTGATGATGTAGGGAAGAGATCTTCAACAGACGGAGTAATTTCGGTTCCCGAACGTCTTCAATATATATTTTAGCGTTTACTATGCTATAAATAATCTGCATTCTACCAACACTATCCCTAGACATGCATGTCCATATACCATGATGCTCACTGGGTGCTTCATTGTGGCCATCGTACACTCAGGCAGCAAGTCTTCTTTCTCCTGGCCGACGACAGGCATATTTAACCCCATCGCTTCCAAAGATTGATATTTTGGTTTCGTTTCTCCAAATAAGTTTGGACCAGTCTTCTAATGACCATGACTGGTGTTCTTTGGCCCAGTTTATGCGTTTTAACCTTTGATTCGCAATTTAAATAAAGGTTTTTCCGGGGTATTCTGGCCTTTAAACCGTTTTCAAATAATTTCCTTTGAACAGTTCTATCAGATACCATGACACCCATGCTTTCCAGCATTGGCTGTATTTTTTAAAAACTGATTCTTCGGTCCTGAACAGCCAATCTACATATTCTCCTTTCATCTTGATAACTAACTTTGGGGTTGCAACCAGTTCTGGCAGCACTTCTGACATTTTTATTCACTTTGAATCGTTGGCAACCTTTCCAATCTCCAGACTTAGCGGCTCCGTCTTCCAGATTTAGTGCAATAACTTCATAACTGTACCCTTCCTCACGAAGAACAATTGCTCTGGTACGTTTTGAAGGTGTCAATTCCATTCTTTAAGTTTTAGTAGGTGTCATTACAAGAAATTACCTGGCAAATTCAAAAAAGAAAGAAAAAATTAAACAATGAAACACCACTTGTCTATTCAACTAATTAGAGGCAACTGATATATGAAATAACTATTAAATGACATATAAATAACAAACAATTGGCTAGAAATTATCACGTGACAATTGAAATCAACCAATTACTAAGCAAGGTCAGCTGATATGCACATAACTCTAGAGTCAAATTCAAGACTGAAAATAAATAATATTTTGTTGTGGTTATTCATTATAATTTAACTATATTTATGATATATGGGAACCTAAAAGTGTATTTTTTCACAATATAATATACTACGCTATTTACTTTACAGATTTATTGAGCAAAACTTTAAAATTTTAGAGAAGATTAATGAAATATTTTTGAATTTGTATAAAAATTTAAGAAAACAAGAAAAGTTTCCAGAATTTTGGCCACTAGTGTATTCATAAGCGAGAATATTATTCTGGACATTACACAACCTAACACACAACGCTATGGTAAATTACTGGGTAACATGTAGATGTAGACTTGAAGTCACGCAGTGCATGAGGGTTACAGTCTGCAAAATGTAATGATACTCCTATATCATTGAGTAAAACTTTGATATGTATATACGATATTTATTTTTTTAAATAATAAACAATAAATTTTACGTTACCACGCTAAGAAACCTTGCAAATCGATCACCATAAAATCAAACCTGCATAAATGCCCGCAAAAATAATATTATAAGGTACAATCAAATCTTTCACTGTTCCTAAAAGTAAAAGTAATTCAAGGTAGCTATGGTGTGTATCATGCAGAATTAACAAGTGGTGCGTAAGCATACTGGCGCGAGTTAATACATTTTTCAATTAAGCAAAACACCTTAACAATAGATAGCGCACAAGGGATTAACGTTTTCCACCCCGAAGTAATACCACCTGTTCATTTAGTTATCCCTTTAAAAAAAACAACGACAAGACAGGAGTTCGCTTCACGGTAATCGTTAAATATCGGTAAGACGAAATCCAAAAAAGGAATATTTCTCATTCCCACCGCGAATATCACGTACCCAACGTAAACACAACGGCTTTATTCGAGAGAAAAAAATCTCTGGAGAGGTCACACTTTAAGAAGCCATCCCAAACACTGACGATTCATGCGGGGCAACGAGCGGTGGGGGAGGGGGGATACGGCGCTAGGGGATGGTGGGTGGGGTCGAAAGGGAGATTCAGAGGTCAAAGATGGAGGGGGGTGGGAGAAACGGTATGAGGGAGAAAGTGGGAGATCTGAGGCAACCCAACCGACTGAATCGCATGAATCTTAGGTCTGGCCAGCCCTCACACATGGCATCTGATTCCCAGGACTCCATCTGGGAAAACTGACACGGGATCGATGACAACATTTACCGGAAGGACTGTAACATATTTCGCGGACGTCAGAAGTGGTCGCGAGTACGCCGTGTAGATGATGGGAGAGGAGAAGTTGGGTGGGGTGTAGGGAGGGTGGGGAAGGGGTTTAGACGATGAAGGAGTGGGTTGAGAAATGGTGAGAGGTGGATTGAGGGATGGATGGGAGTGGGATGACGGATGGAATGGAGTTGGTTGAGAAATTGATACGAATCTCTTCCAACGTGATTCGGTAGCCTTGCCAGAGAAGATCCGATCCATGCGAAACCGGACCGGATCCGGAGATTCGGATTTTTCGATTTCATTTCTATTTCTTAACTTATAGGGTATTCTAGGGATATTCTAGTAGGCAAAATTCCTAAATTGATCTGAAAATAGCCTAAATATAATGCGAATGCCATTACATTTGTTTCCTCGGTGGCCTTATCTTTCGGAAACTTTAACATGGTTAGAAATGGAGATGAAGAGTGTCTTTAATTTCATTCAGGATGTTCAGCTGAAAATTGTAGAATTTATAAGCTTTTTATCATAACTCCGTCGCAGTAACGTAACTAGGACTGGGCAATCTGGGCATCTGCCCCGGAAGCAAAAATTGTTGGCTGTAGTAAATAAATAAACTAAAGACAATTCTTTTTGAAGGGGAGGGCGCATATTCGGTAGTTGGCCCGGGCGCTAATACAGTGCTGTTTCGTCGCAACACGTTTCGAATTTCGGTGCGTCATAAATTGCCAATAAACTTGCATACATTTTCAGTAATAAATACAAAATGATAAGACCAGACCTGATTTTAAGATTGAACTTTTAAAAGAGCTTTATAATTTCTATTACCTTTAAAAGTAAAGTTTTTGGTCAGAAAAGTATTAAGAAGAACAGGAGTTGCAACGACACCACACTACATATGAAGACACAAATTTGTATCCCACGTCCTCATTGTGTTAAGAATATGTATGTTATGAGTGTGACCATATTATATACATAAATTATTTTATTTTTCCCTACAATTTATGTCGAATCGTGTGTTTTTGCGAAATTTTGATAATGATTTTCAAATTAATCTACGATAAAAAAATTTAAAGTAATTTCACACGAGCACTGGGACTATTCTATTTATTTATGCAATAAATGAAACTCTAAACGATGAAGGACCAACATTTATTTGACTCCTAAGTGGAATAAAATTCTACTATATATGAGTGAACTCAAAAAACTTCCAATAAATCACGTTTAAATAAGTCCAGATTAATATTAGTCAGTTGTCCTCTGAACGATACACGTATTAATCATATTAAAATCTATTTAAGCAATAAGTATAAAAACATTTAGCATTTTAACGAAAGCAGTGACCATCGAAAAATGTCATTCGCTATCACGAAATGGAGGCCATGACCTTAGTATTCGGAGGCACATTTTCTAAATACAATATTACGACGGTGATATTTTATTTAGAGCAGCTTACGTATTGCGCAATGGAAAAATTTTTTACATACAACCATTTCCATCCAGCAATTCACCAGGTGAAATAAATCAATAAATATACTCACACCTGAAAGGAAAAAAAATAACGAACCATTTAACGAGTAAGAATGATTGAGTGATTGGAGAAGTACCTCCGACGATTCGATTGATGGGAAGTTCGATCCCATCGACGTTCCCTCCCCCCCCCTCCCCCCGAGCTGACTGACGAATTGATAAAAAAAACCGTCAAAAATCCCTCTTTACCCTCTTTAAGCGCAGCCCTCGAGAAAGTATTTCCAATTAAAGTCTTTCACCCTCTTCTCGGTCACTCGACGCATAAGGTTCCCGCCATTTGTCACCCGGGAGGAGGATATCATTTACGTGACACCACATTTTCAAAGAGATCGTTGGATGGTGCGAGGGTGGGTATGGAAGACGCTGGGATGACCTGGTGCGGCGACAAAATGGGATGGTTTGTCTGAACCAACCCCGTTTATCAGTTTTGCCTTCTCCCCGCGGCGTTGATTCCTAATAGGGCCGGATAGCTCTCCTTGTCCGAATCAATCCAGTCACTCTCATCCATCATCTAGGAGCGACACGGCCTGCTCGGAATTGCCGCTGTCATCGTGCGCATATCCCCACGGGAAAACTTATGACGCTTCGGCAGCGTGACTCATTACCGCAACACTGATGGATTATTTTCGGCTCGCCCGTCGAGAAAACCATAAAGGCAATATGTTCCCTTTAGCCAATAATGGCAAGGAGAATGTCGATTGCAGAACACTTAATTTACTCAAGCCTACCTCCTTAACTTATAAATGGTCAACACAAAAGAGTTTTGTTAGTGGCGTTATGGAGTGAAGAAAAATGCGCTAACTTTTCTTAAATTTAATAAAGGGGATGATGGTTAATTTTGATGACATATAGCGTCTCTTTTAAGGCTAAAGAAAGATTGGAGGAGCTTACACCTTCTATTGGTAGGAACTACAGCCAATACGTATGCGTGTAAGTGATGATAAAAATATAAATTGCAATACGCAGAGTCGAGGTGATTGACTTTTACTTGCTCTATTTAAGTGAAAATATTTAGAAAATTGTTCCATACGTAATTGAAATATGCTTTTCTATTGTTAGCTTCTCGAATATGGGCATATTCAACTACAAACAAAAATTACTTTTAATGATATTATGAAAAAACTGTATTTTTATCTAATATGACGGTTTTCATCCTCGGTACTTAGCCGCATTGCGCAATCTAAGAATGTTCCAGCAATACGCCGTGATCTTCGATCATTCAAGTTATTTATAATTAGAATTATATAAAGATCAGCAGGAAAACGTAAGATGAATTATTAACAAGATGTCCCTTTTAAAGATTGTATTAAGTCCCTAGTGATTAAAGAATACGTAAGAATTTATAGAAATGAATTTCTTTTAACAATGAAAAAATTCTGTATATACGTCCATAAGCTTTCTTTCACTCTGTTATGATGAATATCTAAGTCCACAACATTGAGCCCAAGCTCACAAATAGAAAAACTTTACTTCAATAAACGGCGGAACCTTTTTCTTCATTTAAATACGCGGAAAATACTGGGAGTGAAACTAATTATGCCCCAATATATCCGCATAACAAAATGAATTTTTCGAGAAATACCTGAAAACAAAAAATTGAGTTTCTCCCACATCCTTGAGAGATTCCCACTATATCGTAAACCGTACTATTTGCCTTACACAAAAATTTATCTCTTCCAGCACTACAGAATTATTTTATTATTTTACATTCACCGGTTCTATCAGAGAAAAATTATCTATCTAGCAGAACCCAATACAGTGAAACCAAAATCATAAATGATGAGCATTAAGTAAAAATATGTTTGACAAAAAATGAACTTGGTGCTTCAAACGCAACAGTAAAAATAGTTGTTGAAACGCCAACGGAATAAAAAGTAAATGGCTGAATGGTTTACTTCATTTAATCAAATGCATACAGTATCTGATTTATACACTAAACAAAAAGCTCCAAGCTGTGGAAAAATTTCATTTCATAATCTATTACAGAAATATTTTCTTTTGCAACATACAAAGTCTTGCACTTTGCATAACACCCAAAATATGAATCGTTTTATTATACTGAATCTTGATATATTTGCCTGCTTGTCTCTACAAGGCCAAGCCATTGAAAATTTTATATTTTCTTACATTTTATTATCACCATCAAGAGTACTCAGTAATTAAATTTGTTCAGACATTGCATAACCACTAATATGCAAGCCTGCTAGCACAATGACGGTCGGCTCATTGCGAGATGTTTCATTTCAATGTTCATTAGGGTGGAATAAAAGAAGGGAGTGGGTGGAGCGAAAGTGGGAGAATCAAGGGAGAGGAGAAAGAAATGAGAGCAGAATGACAGAATGGAAAGACATTGCTCTCAGACAACTTGTAGACTTTCTGTCGAAAAAAAATTTATTACACTTGAAGCATAATGGGAATATGTTTCAAGGTTTCTGCTAATGTGGTTAAAATATTTACTCTGCCTGCTGGAAGGAAAAAAATCATTTTCATGATAATTACTTTTATATGTTGTTATCTTCCAAACTTAATGTAAACATCTTATTGTAACATTAGTTACATTCACCTTGCAGCAGAGGTATCATCCAGCTCTCACAAATTCAAATAAGATTTTTAATTTAGAGAAGCACCATTTCTCCGTGAATGCACAAGGCAAGAAATAAATTGCTTAAAAATATTTTACAAAAACAATTTATTAAATGATCATTCATTAATCCTAGGTTCTAGGAACATACATATGTGATATTAAATCAGGTACTTGACTTCAGGAAATGAGATTAAAATACTGTTTATAAAGTTGAACATACTCATGGAATACAAAACACATCAAAACAATTTAAAAGTAAAACAACGTAAGGAGAGAGTAGGATTCACATGGAAATTAAAGATGTACTAATCACACAAACTTTCAACATCATGTAGAAAATGTTATGTACTAACTTTATATAGTACTGAACGCTATGCCTATTTTTAAACCGTTATGGGAATCATTTCTTTCACAAGGTTTGCAGCTAAATGTTACAAAAAAAACTACTTCTGAAAAGAAGTCTGCACTCAATTAAACATTTAAAATCAGGAATTATGACAATAAATCTTATAATTTAATGACATCTTTTTAGACAATTGAATTATCATGAAAATACCATATCACAATTCTAAACCAAATTTAAATGTTATAAAACGCAGCATTTCCTGCAGAATGTCAAACAAAAAAAACTGAAGTAAAAAAATCTTTTTAACTAAAAATGAAGCCTTCTTAAAAGAGAAACCGTATCTACGATTAAAAATCATTTTTTGGCATAAATTTACCAAACATTCTTTAAAAAATCTTCCCATGATACCATAAACACATTTAAAAAAAGCAAACTTCAGAAGTGGACATTTTAATGGGAATAAAAAAAGGCAAAGGCAACTTGCTAAAGAAAAAATATGAAAAGGCAAAACTATTATCATGATTACATTGTAGCAAAAAAACTTTTTAAAAGAGTTATAACCTCGAGCATGATAATTTTAAAAATCTTCAAGAAAACAACCATAATGCAAAATAAAAATTGTTATTGCACAATTTCTGCTGCAATTATGCACTTTGCACACCTGAATGACGTAAATGCTCCTTGTTAATTTCAGGTATCAATTATACTCAATGACAAGCATAATTGCTTTTTATAAGTGAAAGAATAAATGCAGTTTCAACAAAACTAACAATCCGTGCAAAAGACTACTACTCAGATTAATTTAAAAAATATTAATTACAGTATACACCCAAAAGAAAGGAAGGGGTAGATATCAGGAACAGGGAGGACATGCCCAAGGGCAGAGAACATGACGATGATGATATACTTGTGTATAATGCGCAGTTTGAAGACCAAATTTTTAGGCAATAAAGTAGTGGTGCGCATTATACACAAGTAATACTTTTGAGCACTTAAAATTGAAAGTTAAAGTGAACTTACCAAAATCCGATATAAATCAAAACCCTATCTATTTATAGATCCCTTTTTCTGATTGAAAAAGATTTTTATGCAAAAAGTATGGGTGCACATTATACACGGGTATATACAGTATGACAAGATTTCAAGGAAGATGTTTTAAAAAATATTTTTCGTTTGACACACCTCTTTCATGTTATCTAAATACAATTCAACTTATAACAATATAATATTTTAAATTTTAAATATTAAAAATTACCACAGGTCTACTCCCCCTCGAATTAAATATAATCAAAAGAGAATTCTGCAACCATTCAGAATTCAACAGTAAAAATTAAGACAGATGTATTCCTTTTCTAAAATTATCAGTCCTGGAGATCATACTCCACTTGTTTGTTGTTTAAGCAGCTCACTTAACCCACATGTGAAGTAGGGCTGAAATGAAAATTAAATAATTTCATTGATTATAAAGAGCTGATCAAGCATTACCTTATAATGTTGATATGGACTATTAAAAAAAAACATCCAAGGAAACTTCAGGTGCTTGCAATTTATAGACTAAAAATTTAAAACTACGTGCAATACAAAATTGTTACATATATTCAAATATACATTAGTACCTCAGCAAAACTTAGTCTCATTTAGATGCAACATTAGCTGTAAAAGATGTCATGTATCATTCATCGCTTCCAACATCAACAATGAATAGTTGAATTAGCAACTTACATTTTTTCTTCATAGTTATGCATTGTTGAAGAATTCCAGTCAAGTTTTAAAACAAAACCATGCATTGTTTTACAGTAAAACATAACTTGAGCTTCCTCACACAAAATTAAACACATTGCTTCTTGCATTACTTGCTAATACCATTACTTTGATGAACTACTTTAACAATGGCATAATTTACCCATTTTGCAGCTGAATACATAAATTGTCAACCCTGTGGTAATTTTGTCGATCAAGCAGGTTCATTGGTGTTTCCTTTGCGAGCGCTGTTAACCTGGCTCTTTCGCTGTTTCTGAGTGGGATCATTGGTTCCATTTGATCTTAAGAAGTCGCTTCTACTACAAAAGGTTAACAATTAAGAGAGAGAAAATTAAGAAAATTGATTATAGTTAAAATAATGTATCAACTAGTGCTTGTCATTTCCCGGTTTATTCTCAATCCCGGGACTCTGGGATTTGAACCTGTGCAATTCTGGGAATTTCCCAGGATTCAGTTAAAATTATTTACAAATCAGGGATGCTTGAATAAAATAAAAAAGTAATCAAAATTAGCATTTATTAAGCGACTTTACCTGAAATGTGCAGACATGATTGATTTTAACCCATTTCCGCCCAACGTTGAGAAAATGCAACATTATGTTTATCAATTTTTGTTGTCGTTATTTGTATTTTATTTTAAATTTCTATATGTTGCTTGCATTACGTAATTCTTTGTTGCCATTCAGTATTTTTTACACGACAATCCAATCATATTTTCTACATTTAATCTTTTTCAATATATCCTCCTACATAGATATTTTTCTACACTAATTTCATAAATACATTAAAGATGTAAAATCTGTATAATATGGGCAACTCACAACTGTGAATATCAGTATGTAATGTCTTCTTATCAATGCGAAAATTTACCTGTAAAAGAATGTCTAAATATTATTTATTGTTTACTGAAATTAATGTTGCATTTTTGCAACATTGGGCATAAGCCCTTATAGTGATTCTCACCAGCTTTCTCTGGTACACGCTCTTTTACTAATGTATTTTCTATAAAATTATATTTATCGATAACTTGTTGATCATAGAACCTTTTTACTTTCTCCATACGTAGTATGGGAAAGTATTGTGATCACGAAAAAAATCGACTTTGAGATTTCAACGGAAATACACGTTTTGAGGTCCCTAGAACACGTTTAGACTATTTTCTGAATGATGTCTGTGTGCATGTGTGTATGTGTTTGTGGGCGCTCTAACTCAAAAAGTACTTGCCATATCTTACCAAACTTCATATATAACACTTTAGCATGAGCACAAAGAACTTATTAGTTTTTGGGCAATAATTGTTAACCCGATTCGGTTTTTGCGATATTTCTCCGTTAAAACATTATTATTGTATATACAATTCTATACAAAGGTTATAGAGAATATAATTTCCTACAACTTTCATTTGAAACAATTTTCCATAGCAGTTATTGTTTAGGAATTATTTATAAATAATGTTTTTTCGGTTTCCATCAAATATCTCCTTAAAAACATCGTAATTGTCCATCTTCGTAAGGACCAAAGTTGTAGAGAATAATATTTCTTCCAAGTTTTGTTTGAAACAAATTTTCGTAGGACCATCCATTTCGAAGATGTTTTGCTTTTTCTTAATTTCCAGTATACAGCGCCACCCCCATGTAGCAATGAATTCCGTAAACATATTCAAAATATACCTAATTTACAGCAATAAGGACGACTGTATTCTTTTACGATACAAAATAATAATTTTGCCTTATAATGCTATTCATAATAATTTTAATATCTATACCCCAAATATGGAAAAAGTCATGTGTTGGCCACATCAGATTTTTCATCCAAATATCCTTGACAGTTATATCAAAGATGGCAGATGAAATTATAATTCATGTTATCAGGGTTCTTCTTGTGGCTTTCATTTTTTTTCGTGAAATGTCTGCACCTAGTGCGAAGACATCTTCATTTACGGTTTCCTTGGTTTGTACTAAATTCTTTCTTTCATGGTTTCTATGTATTTCTCTGAGACAAGGTTTCGTGCCCGGTAAATGTTGCCTTTGCAGTTTTTGAAGGCGAATTCAATTGTACACAAAAGAAAATAAATTCTCCATTTCCATTGATCGATGGCTTCGCCACATTTTAGCATTGTCTAGTGAATCTGACGATACTACAGTGTATGAAAAACCATGGTTGTGGCAAATATAAACATTGTATAAATGCAATGGGAATAAGGGAATGATGGACTATGCTTCTGACAAAAATAAAAAAAAATTTGTTGTTTGTTGGCTTGACAACTTCGTAGTCACTGTAGCAACAAACGGAACACTGAATTCTCTAGCCTCTGCGAAAAGATACAATCAGGTCACAAAAAAATCGAGCATACATATATCACATCCTAATGTGATCTGCGATTATAATAAAGGAATGGGAGGTGTGGACCTCCATGATAGTGCGATTGTCAACTACAGGATAAAAGTGAGAGGAAAAAAATGGTGGTGGACACTTTTTATCAATGCATTGGACAGCTGCATTGTAAATGCATGGAAAATTTAGAGGATGATGATTCAAAGAAAGACGATAAGAAGAGAAACCTCAATTACGACAACCTTCAAAAGGGAGTTTACCCAATGATGTCAGGTGCAATAATGTGGGCCATATTGTTCTCTCTAGCGATGGCAAAATAAGGAAGTGTAGATTATACGGTCCCCAAACTATTTTTTTATGTAAAAAATGTAAAGTGCCTTTACATACGCATTGTTTAGATGCTTTTCATAATAAATAATGGTTAGACATGGAAAAATGTAACGATAGCTGAGAAAAAAATTAATCATTAGACCTACGGGATAAAAATGGGATAAATTTCTAAGTTCATGTAAGTGAAAAGTTGTAATTTTATAAAAAATGTTTTTCTTAAGATGCCTAATTGTTAAATAAGTATTATTTAAGCCACATAAAATGAAATTCATTGCTTGTATTTCAAAAGTAATGTTATGTAAAGATATAGAGATCGTTTTCATTTTTGCTAGTCCTTAACACCCAACGTTGCGAAAACATCACATTTTTCTATGCTGTAACTAAGCACAAAAAATTTTTTTTAAGGTTAAACATCCATATTCAACCAAAAATTAAGTAAACTGTGTAAAAGAATTATAAAAAAATATATTTTTTAATGGCTTGGGTGGAAATGGGTTAAGAATGTGGTTACCAATACATACAGTATATAATAATATTTAAATTGAAAGAATCCGTGTTAAAATTATAATCAATCAAAAGCTATATCAATTTGATAATAAAATAATACATCTATATCATTATCAACATAAGTTTCTCAGTAACATCCTCTTCCTTCAGTTCACTGCTACTGAAAAGCTTCAAGATGAACTTCTTGGCAGTAGTTTGCAGGACTGATTTTGAGAACAATGGAAAATATGAATTTGATGGATTCAAATGAAACAAAGGATTGTTCAAATACTACTACCTATCAGGTTCATGTTCCTACACTCTTTTAGCCTTTTCAGTATCATACAATTAAGATAAATGTGAAAACACCTTCAGTAGAAAGCAGTGTCGCATCTCTCCGACCAAGCCTTTCAACCACAATCTTTAAAGGTTTTAACGAGGATATGATGGCATTGATAACTTGGACTTCCTTTTCAGAAATATCCATGGAGGTTCCTATTTCTATAAGAGCTTTAGAAATATATTATTTAGTAGTACAAATCTTTCTAGCATATCAAGTGAGGTATTCCGCCTCGTTCTTGAATCAATTTTCAGCTGAAGCTGGCCATTATGCTCAGTTCTAGCATGTTTTTGCAGCAATTCATTTTTACTGGCGATTTGCAAAATAATTTACAACATTTTGCACTTTTTCAATTGTTCTGCCAATACTCACTTCATTTTCAAAACTATACATCAGTTCAATATTTTGCCAAGAATCATCTGAATAGTCATTGGAAATTTCCACACCAATTGAAGAATGGAAATCTTCAAAAGACTCTTCGTGTGAACTTCCTCCTTCCTCACAAATGTTTCTAATTTCAGTCGTAGCATTTAAACCAATTTTCTGTTTGGAAAGAACATCACAAACAGCTAAATGGAGCCAACAAGCAAAACACAGCTGATATTCACAATCACTTATTCTACCAAATTTGATCATAATGCTAGTTTCATCAGCAACAGGAGTTATCACATGCTGCTTCATACATAAGTTAAATTCGGCAAGTTTCATTTCCACTAGTCCCACAATTTTTTCTGCAGGAAGGAAACCAAATATACACACCATACCCAAATTCCAGATTTCCTTATTAGCATTAGGTTTGATGTTCAAATACAGACGATTTTGAAGAGATGTGTATTCATCCAGTAAATTACCGAATTTTATATCTTTGGACACTTTTTCAGCAATTTCCGAAATTACAATTTGTTTTCAATAATGTAGTTTGTGAATCATGTTCATTACTTGATAAGTTTCTTGGTGGTTAAATAACTTTATCAGCAAGAGATTTTCTAATAAATTCACTATTAACAACCGCACTGATTGAAAAACCATCAACGGAGGCTAGTTTCGCCAAAATTTCCTCCCTACTCTCTGTTTTAAGAAACAAAGTTAATTTTGACTGCACGCTTATCTTTCTTGACACAACAAGACCCCCACATGGTCTTTTGGTGCTTTTGAGTTCACTCTCCACTTCACTATGGCCACTTTTCACATGCTTAAGCAGTCCAGTAGGGGAAAATCTTTTGCATTTTATAACTTTTTGACATTTTTTACACCTGGCACTCTCCATTCCTTCCATTCGATCAAAATACAGGTGAGCCCATCTTAACGCGGGAGATGCGTTCCTGAGGTCTCCACATTAAGCAAAAATCCACATTCGCCAGGGCACCATAACCTTTAGGCACCCAGAGGGAAATAACATCCCAAATGGTATTTTTAGACCCCCATTCAATGTAAAATATATTTCTACCAGACTTTTAGAACGTAATTTATTAAACAAACTATAAAATTACATAGTAAACAGTAAGAAAAAAAGCTTTTCAGTGGTAAACACATAATTTCAAAATATTTCTCAGAACACCTACAAAGTTTTATTTAAAAAAGATTCCAGGGTCGACTGCTTAGCTTTTTTTCACTTATTATGTAAAACTTGTGGGTAGCATTCAACTAGTCCATCGCAGCCCCGCTTCACGGCACATCCTGACACATTAGAGGTGGAATAGTGGAAGGGAGGCAATAGCCAATGGGGAAAGAGCAACGATGCTCATGCAGCTCCACTTATAGATCAAACCCATAGTAGTGCGTGTTGGGTTTTCTGAAATTTATATATCATTATACAGGGTGTCCATAAAATCGCCAGACTCAAAGTTTGACAATGTATTGTATCTATTGGAGAAACAGCATGTAATAGTGTTTTATGTTGAGACATTGTACAACTTTTTATTAAATTTTGGAACCATGTATAGGACGCGCGAACAATCAGTAACATCTAGGAAAGGAGAGGATTGTCCATCAGTCAGAAATGAGGTTTCCGTGGGAACAGAGGATTGCTTTACTGGAGGCGTACTTTCAATGCAAATCCTATCAGAGGTGTGTAGAGGTATGGCAGTGCAAATATCCCGATGCTCCGACGCCAGGCAAAGCCGCACTCTACGAACTGGTACATCACTTTCATGACATTGGTTCTGTGGAGGATAGGCTGCGAAGTGGCAGACCATCAGTAATCACTCCGGAATTCATCGGAGATATCCAGAGGCGATTGTTGCAGTCACCCCAGAAATCTGTTCGGCGTATGTCTCAACAAGCTGGAGCTTCACAGGGATCCGTTCATACCGCAATCAAACGTTTGAATTTACGTGCGTACGGAGTAAAAGTGGTGAAGGAGCTTAAGCTGCCGGACACGGAAAAGCGCCTTCATTATTGCTGGTGGTTTAAGAATTTCATTCAAAACAATGTCACCATTCTGGAGAAGACTTTCTTTACAGATGAGGCATGGTTCTATTTAAGTGAGTACATCAACTCTCAGAACACACGAGTTTGGGCTGCAGAAAATCCCCATGCTTTACATCAGGTCCCGCTGCATTCCCAGAAAGTCGGCGTTTGGTGTGCCGTATCTCGTCAGAGAGTTGTGGGTCCTCTGTTTTTCGAGTGCATGGTAGACGGTGCTGCATACAGAGATATTGTCCAACAGTTTGTGGCATTGCTGGAACCGGATGAACGTTACTGCTGGTTTCAGCAGGATGACGCAATGTGCCGCACTGCTAATGAAACCATGGACATGCTCAGAGGCTTTTTTGATAATCGCATAATCTCTAAGAACCTCTGGCCACCACGCTCCCCAGATTTAACTTCACCTGATTTTTTTCTGTGGGGTTATTTAAAAGAAAGAGTTTATAAAGATAACCCCGGACGATTTGAAGCAGAACATCACGCAGGCAATACACGCAATCACTCCCACAATGCTGAGACGCATGCCACGGAATATGTGTAAGTGTGTGTAATTGTCCTTGCAGGTAAAAGGTAGACATTTCCAACACTTACTCTAAACAGCGTCCAATATACCAGTAACTATGTAAAAAACAACTAAAATTATTTCGGGTGATTAAATTTTCAATAAAAAATTTTCAAACATAGAGTCTGGTGACTTTTTGGACACCCTGTATATCATTATACATTATTATATATTATTATACATTGTATGCATTCAAACATTAAGATCCCTCCATGCATACCACCTTTTTTCATATGTAGATCAAAATTATATAATTTTTTGTGTGTAGCATTATTGTTTTATTATTATTTATAATGATACGTTAATACGGTAAATTAACATTGTAATAAAGTAACTCAAAAATTATAGATTTAAAAAAATATAAATCATCAAAAACATTCTTTACGATCCAATGTTGCCAAAGAAACATGAAGCATAAATCATATTTCTATTTCTGTTTTTCATGTTTTCCGCCTAAGGAGATATATTTTTTGTTAGGCCCGTGAAATTTACAGGGAAAAGAGTGAAAATGGTCACCAGACGATGCAATATTATGCAATACTGCTGAAATATCACAATATTTAGGATACTTTATGAAATTTGATTAGTGCGAAATTTAAAAAATAATATATTTATATCTTTTAAAAAAATTTTAATTTGAAATAAAATCCACTTTATAACGAAACCGCATTGGCAGGGGCCACGTTAACCGGGGCTCACCTGTATCTCCACAAATTAGATTCGTTACATTTCTGACTGTGTGACATAACGTTATGATGGGCAGGAAATTTTCAAAATTGCAAGTTTTGTAGTCAGCACTCTAAGTAGAAATTGCAAACAAATATTTTTCCGATTTTTATTTAAGTTACAAAAAACTCGTTTAACATAGGCTTTAATTTCATTGAGAAAACATAATTAGAGAAGTCTGTACTAACATGAAATGAGCAGCAGCTAAAAGTAGAGATAAACATCTGGAGCTCAAAAACAACTACATATCCTTTTCTGACCAATGCCAAGGAAAGACTGAAGGCTAGTATAAATCATATGAAAAAGGTATAAGGATTTGTGGAGTAATGTCCTCCAGAACAAGGGGGTTGTCTGATTCCCGAGTCTAGAACTTTGGAAAAACCCTTTTTAATAACTGAGAAGAGGATGGAGGGGTGGAACATATTTTTAAAAAGATACAGGGCTCAATGGGGGTTTTCCTTTGGCAGATTATTCTTGTACACGTGTGAATTTGGGTCAACAAGCCCGGTGTGTTGAATGCACAGTCCAGGAATTCCTTATTTACAGCTGTTGGAAACAGTTAGCAGATATTATCAAACACAAGTCAAATAGGTGTTTCTCGAGTGCCTTCAATTAAATGGAGCGGGTTGACCATCATATCTAGAGAACAGCAGAAGGCCAAGGATTATTGGCTGTGGTCGAGGGTACGAGAGGGGTGTAATAAATCTGCAACTTTCTTTTGACACAAACCAGAGCCTTCATATGTGGCGGTGGCAGTGCATGAGGAATGTGGAGAAACTCAAAATACACAGATAATGAAAAGTGAGGATATGTATCCTTTCTCTTTTACCATTTATGTGAACAGAAGAGGAGAATAAAAAGGAAATATCAGGTTTACATTGCATTTCTACATAGAATTTTTTTAAAACTAAACCGGGAATATCCCAGGATTGGTGAAAGATTTCCCGGAAAACGAGACATTTATTTTACCCCCAGAATCCTGATTTCCTGGGATGACAAGCACTAGTATAAACCACAATGGAATAATATATTCTACATATTCGACAAACAAAATAAAATAAGACCCATATGAGATCCAATGCATAAAAATTTAATTTAATGAATAACAGAAACAAAATAAAAAGTTTAATTCTCTAAGTATACTATTTTAAAACCAAACCAGCGTTCAAATATATAGCTTAACAGAAGCAGAGAAGAAAACTAACACAGGTTAGCTAAGTGAAATCACATCACAGATAAAATTATATTCCGGATGGTCATTAAGGAACTGAGAAGATTCCACAACACCATCATTCACAATTCATGCAAGAGACTAGGCGCGCATCCAGGATTTTCTCTTGGGGAATTCATTTGAACAATTTAGGGTTCCCTCAACTACAAGCCGGAGCAGAGGCTCCTCTTGAGTACCTACATTAATACAAATTCTTAGAGATTAAGGGTCTTAAGTCAGAAATTTTAGCGTTTTGGATGGGCGGGGTTAAGCCCATCAGTCCCCTGGTTGCGCGCCTGCAAGAGACCAATAAAATAATTACAAAGGTCAACAGTTTTCACTGGGCAATCACTAAAAATAATGTTGATAAAAAACAATACTTCAAAGATAAGTTACAACAACACCTCATGCACCTCAACTAGGGCTAGAATTGTTTTTAAAAAAAAAGCACCAAATAAGTTACGTTTATAAAGGAGAAAAGTAAAATAAATGAACATGAATGAGAAGAGAGAAGAAATATGAGAACTTGACTTGTCAAGGGATAGCACTCAATAAAGAGAAATATACCATATTATATTACCAATAAGAAATAATAAAATAAAGGTTATTTTTTGTTGAATTCTAAATAGTTCCTAAACACATATCAAACTACTACAAGACATACACCAATGAAGCATGCACTAAACTGATATTGCATCTCAATGTTTACATCTGACATTTTATCAGAAATAAAACATTGAGCTTTTAACTCCATTGCCAATACCAAAGTCACTTAAGAAAGCTACCTATGTGCATCTCAAGTAAAATGTGGCCACCTACTATCCTTACCACAATGATGATCATTTTGTAACTGAATTACATATCATTAGGTTTGTGAAGGAACAAAAGTAATGGGTAATTAGGAGTTAAGCGGCTTGCACTACCTAGTTCGTTTAGCCGCTAGATGACACTTCTTATGCACACCAATCTGCCTCCTAGGAACTTCCTATTTTGGCCATTATGTGGCACTGTGTGCATTACTCGTTCTGTCTGCGATGTTTCTACATTCTCATTCTGGTTGGTGACTAAAGTGCAATTTATCCCCCCTGACTGTTGTGCCACAAATGGAGACTATTTAGCTTGCAAACTGGGACTGAGGGATAGGTTCCATTTTAGGCACCCGTTATAACATTAACGTCAAACATTACTGTGAGGGCGTTATTGTCGCACGGCAGGGTTTCAAAATAATGGTTGGGGTGTGGCGATCTCTGGGCTCAGGCAAATCCCATTCCGCCTGGAATGAGAACGCAGAAACATTGCAGACAGAACGAGTAATGCATACAGTGCCACATAATGACCAAAATAAGAAGTTCTTAGGAGGCAGACCGACACACATAGGAAATGTCATCTAGCGGCCAAATTTTAAACTAGGTAGTGCAAGGCACTTGTACCAAATATTGTCTTAAGAGGTTTTCTTTTATACTTTTGTACTACAACGTATCGATCTCTTCTGCATAAAATTTCTATATGCTCTTTACAAATTCCAGTTGAACCATTTGTGCCAAAAAAATGATTTTGCCCTGTGCAACCTACCAAGTGCAAAGCCTCCTCCTTGTGCTAACAGTGAAACTTTTCAGTCTTCAACTGTTGTTATGTGGGCCTTAGAATCGGGGGCATGGATATCTTTAATTGATAATATACAGATCAGTTTTTGAGACCTTTTTTTAAGAAGAGCTTGTTACTGTCTGGCAAATATGGTGTATGCATGCTGTTAGATTAGCAAGTTAAGAAGGGCATGAAAGAAATGAGGTCAGCAGGTGAGAATGATGGACAGAGAAAGATAAAATAAGTGTATGACAGAACATGGAATATAGGCAAAGCAAAGAATTAGACAATTGGAAAGAAGAAAAGATAAACTTCTCAAGTAACTTCCATAGCAGTGGGATGGTTGATTAACTACATATATATTTCAACTACCCTCAGACCTCATAAGTGTGGCTTCAACAACCAGCTCTGACAAACTTAATAAAATCCTAAATAAACTACTGTTGATGAAGGCTAACTTGTAACTGAACTGTGTGCATTGTTTACCTCACTGTTAGAAGGCCTTGAAGTATATTCATATCATTTTATACAAGACAGAAACTTACTTCATTCATTGGACTTTGAATAGAGAAGAATAGATGATAGTATGAGGAGAGAAGGATATTTTTTTTTTAAATAAACACAACCTGCTTACTTTCATCTGCATTCAAACTCTGAGAAAGGGAATCGATATCAGAAGGTAATCTTAAAATGAGTTATAAAAGCAATATTGTAGACAACTTGGGAATTCGGCACATAAAAGTGAAAAAAGTAAAATAATATTTAACCTCGTAGTGCTCACATAAGATAATTTTACAACTCAGTCAAATATTTTTCGCAACTGGCTTTTCAAACTCTTACTTTCTGTCTTGTATACCTTCCAAGAATTGCATACAGAATCTACTTACATAAATAATTCTCGTTTAATTCGTCAAGGTCAGCCTATATTTGTGGCATTTCTGTGGCAGTGCAATGGCTTGAAAGGTGAAACTATGTGTTATTATCCTCCTGCAACATTATAATGAATTGATTTTATAAGTTAGTGATTAACATTGTGTTTGTATTCTACTTCTTGCAGGGCTGCCGAGAGCCAGCACGGGACCTGGGGCAAATACCACCGCCAGGCTCTTTTTCTTTGTTTTATGTTCAAAAAGGGAACGGGGCCGCTCGGCAGGCCCAGGACAGCCGACTCCCCCTCCCCCCTTCTCTATGGTATTGGCTCACAGTATTATAAGCAGAAATTGTCAAATTCCATTCAATTAAAATTTATCAAAATTGTGTATAAAATATATGTTGATACTATATGTATCACATCATAATTAGACTTGGTATGATTCGGTTAATGTCAATAAACAGCGAATTTGAAAAAATCAAATATTCTACAAAATTTAATTGCCGTCGATAAGTGTAGGTTTTTCATCACTAAATTTTTTGCGAAATTACGTCATGGTTTTTAAATTTGATTTTCCAAATTAACACCTAAAATGTATTTTAGTACCAAAAAAGCATCGCGTAAAAAAAATCGGTACTTGTCATAACAGACTACCACATTTGAATAGGAATTTCCTACACTTTGCATTGTGAGGTCCCCCATGATATTTTTAAGTAACTGCGTATCTCGCGCTGCAGCTGAGTCCAAAAGTACGAATTACATGAGAGTAGATCTCACAATTAGTATGAATGAATACCGATCTCCAGATGTCCCTATAATACTTTAACTAATAAATTCTCATAAAAGTTACACTTCTAGGGGCCATACCGATAATCCATCCTCTGAAGGAGTCTCCCATCATAATCGTTTCGTGTTTGCATTCTAGGAATTTTTCTAGATTCCTCCTGATTTTTTTTTACCAACATCGCAACTTTTTCCTTCATAATATTTACCAGTGGCGACTTGTGATATAATAAATAGGTGGTTGCACATTTTCAAAAATATGTTTCAAATACATGTTTCGATAACTGATTAGCGGAGAAACAAAGATACACATCAGCTAAACAAAATGAACTGTATAAATTTGTAGGAGTTGATTAAATCACCGAATCTATATTTCTAATAAACAAATTATGATACATTTAGTAATGCCGGGAAAAAACCCTGCATCGATCACACAACATGGCTTGAATGAATGAATATATTTATTCAAGTATCATCATTCCATAAATTTATTAACAATTACAAGTAACAAAAACTCATGTAAATTGTTTTCCGTAATAAATTCCAGTAAACTGATTGCCCCTGACATTGACCTGAATTATTTGGTGCTGTATGCATACCGCTTAATCCGGCCCTGAACACAACCAATTATGTTTCTCATACACTAACTGATTAAAACTCTGCCTAAATTGACTGTTTTTACACTTCACCGTTTATACAATATTTAACTTTGCAGAAGGCCTTCCAAGTTTTTTAATTTCTAATTTTTTTCAGCAGAAAGTGGTGAAAAAGGTTTGGATTGTAAAGCAACTACGGAATTCATTTTATACACTTCTAATAATGTCACTTTTCAAAATATAATAAACACAAAACCCTCTAAATGCCGCTGCTGTTGTAGCTTGACTGCAACACCTCGCTAATGGGAATAACAGAAAGGAGGGAGTGAGAGGGAGGAGGAGGTGCGCACGCATATGCTCATAGCTGCTTGGGTTTTCTTGGTGTGGTTGCAGAAAACGTGCAACCTCTCTGCGACGCGAACCGATTTCATTCAGAACTCTTATCGCAAGCATTTCATAAAGGACATTACTACGTAGAAATAAAACAAATTTACATTTTATGAGAGAAATAAAGAACTAAAATAAATACTGAAATAACTGGTGGTTGCTCAACCGTGCAGCACAGCCAGAAGCCGCCCCTGATATTTACGTATAAATTTGGTTGTATATTATAACAGCGTAATATTAAGTTTGTTATTGAATGGTCGCAATTTCGTAATTGTACGATTCAACGAAGTAAGTCATTTATTTATGCACTTTTAGTAAAGTTTAATTCGATGGAAATTATCATCATGTCAGCCTTATATGCGATATTAAGTGTACATAAATATTCCAAGTTCAACATTATAAAATATGGTCAATAAAGAAAGAAAGGCTACCATATCTCTAAACAATTGGGAGTAAACAATATTGTTCTTCAGAACTGACCATAAGACGACACTCCGAGTGCTTGTGGGTTCGGACCTCGGGCCCAAAGAAGGAATTTCCCCAAGGGGAGAAAAATGAGAGTAGTGGGGAGGAGTTTCAGGGTGCTAAGGGGTGATAGAAAAGCAGTGGGCTGAATTGGGAAAACTCAAATCCAAATCTGAGAAATCTGGAAATGGGAAATGGAGAAAATGCCAGCCGTTGGTATTGGTTGCCGGCATGCCTTGCACCCACGTACTGCGGTAGGAAAACCTTAAGACCGATCCTAATACCGCCCTCTCGGTGGCCCTGACTTCTTGTACTGTTTTTTTAACACCTCACACTTCCAAAGGCCTTGATTACTACAGCAGCATTTCACATTCCCTATTATTCAACATGAAGAATAAAAAAGATACCATCTCAATTTTCCTGAATATGGCTCCTTTCACGAAAAAATGTTTAAATAATATAAGCTACAACTAAAACAATAAAAACTTTAAAAAATTCAAAATATACTGCTGTAATTTTAGACTTTTTCACGTGTGTACATTTACACCCCACGAAATACTGAGCGAACACTTCCGGGTTAACAGTTTTTTTAATTGTAAACAAGAAGTTGGCGGAAAAAGAAAAAAATTACAGCACATCTGGCAGTATTATACTCTGCTACAAGCTGACCCAGTGCAGAAGATACTGCAATAAATTAAATCTAAAATGCCTAATATAAAAGATAACTTACAAATTGATGACAAATATTGAGCAGGGATCCGCACAATAACATGTAGTAAGGTGTAACATAGTCAATATATTGGCATTTAGAATAAAATTACATATTCATAACAAAAGCACTAGAGGATGAAGATATGTAAGATAAAGGAAATAGCCTGAAAAGAAAAAGAAAACTACTGTGGAATAGAAAATGTATTAATGTGGTAAAGAAATAAGTTAAGGACAAACCACAGGAGATATTTCTGAGGTTGATCAAGGAATTAGAAACATAGTTTCAAATACAATTAGATAAATGACAAAATAAAGCAAGAAAGCTAAAGGCCAATAGTTTTTTAAAACAATATTTCTGATTATAGACCCTACTAGCTAAACATGGAAGATGCAAATTCCTAAGTCTACACAACTTTACGCATCTTATTATATAATGAGCCATTTTTGTCTTTCGCTGATGCTTTTAACAACAATTCGGGAATGGCCCAAACGACTGTGATCATTCTTTTGGTGCATGGAGAGCCTTATGCCTAAAAGTAGATTTGAACAATTGCCAACTACAGTAACTGACCAGGTTTAATCTCAGTGATTTCATTCCCCATTTGAATAGCATTGTATTAGTGCATTGTATTTTTGATCACATCTTTCCACATATTCAAGAAATTTCCAGGGTGTTTTGAAGTTTAAACAAAACATTGAGTACAATAAATAAAATAATGGTAACAAAGCAAATAGTTATTTGTTGATATTGCTGAATTTTTAAAGTCTTTGATGGCATTTTCTGCACAAGGTGATTTAGCTTTTAAATTTTTGGCTACAGAGAGAAAATATATTTACATAAATTTCTTTTAATGCAATCACATTTTATATGCACTAAAAGTAAACAATAAATCTAACTAACTGAATGATCAAGAAAGTACAGTAAACTCGCAGGTCTAGAATGCCCAGGGAATTAGGGTTTTCTGGTAAAGTGAATATTCTGGTTGCTTGAGAGTTTTATTGGATAGGCCTCAATAAAACATCTGCACACCAGAATAAGAAAAAGATGCAGAATTGTACATTCACCTTAGAATAGCTAACCTGTAGACAAAGTCCTCTACTCAACTGTTCTTAAATAATTCCTTGACATTCGAGGAAGTAATGAAATTCAAATACACAGGTATTCAACATGTTTAATTGCAATATTTTAATATTTACTAACTACATTACATCCTACGGAGTTTCTCGTATACCTATCACTATTAGCCTCTCTTTTGTTCAAATAACAACTGGAGGTAAGGATTAACTTAATCCAACATTTAGGACTTTCCGACAAAAAAAAAGTTTCCTTGTCTGAGAAAAAGAGGAACTCTCCACACCCAACACAATGTATTATCAGAAATTCTTGAGGCAAATTGATATAAAACAAAAAGGAAGCAAATAGTGACACGCAATCATGACATCATTACATACAGTACAGTTAGCAAAATCACAAAATTTATTGGTAGCTTCTTGGTCAGCTGATTTTTTATCACCCGAAACACCTAGACATCCCATGCCCTATCTTAAAAACGAGTTAGTCATCCATCTAAAAATGTACACGGTTCACTAGTCTCCATTAGTTTATAAAAATCTTTGGCCGTTTCAATCAACATTGGTCCAGAAATAGGGGCTCCCTCAGAACACTTTAGAGGAAACCATTCATAAATAGCAATATCCAATTGCTCAAGTTTAGGCTTATGAGGGGTATGCCGATATTCAATTTCTCTAGTTGTCTCAGAAGGCGTAACGAATTTCATTAACTGTGATTTCTGTGCCTTAATGTCATAAATAGTAGAAGAACTCTTTCATTAACATTGCGGTTCTCACCTTTCTCTAAACATTTTATTAGTATGTCAAGTTTCTGCATTAAGGTTAACACAACCCATTTCCTTTCATCACTTTTAGCACATATTGGAGTTTTAAGAGGCATTTAAAAAGGGCATGCAAAACATTTTATTTAACACAAACACCAAGTCCAAGAAACATCCACAATTACGTATTATGACTGCCGAAATCTCTAATTTTAGTGGTAACATTCCAAAATAAATGTATTAAAAAAATCGAAAGGCAGGAGATGCCAGTTGCTTGAGAATTCTGGTTGCATGAGTGTCAGATAACTGGAAGTTTACTGTAAAAAGGTTAGTGGGATGGCAATGTTGATAAATAAAATAAGTAAAAATTTTTTGGTGCATACACAATTTTACTTAAAACTGCATTCCAAGGTAGAAAATAATTATTTTCTGGTCAAAAAATATTATTAAAAAATTTGTTTCATAAAAGTGGGTGGCATTAATATGAGTACTGTATTCACCCGAATCCAAGACGACCCTGAATCCAAGACGACCCCCCATTTTCATGATTCCAAAAGAGAAAAAAGCTCAAATTGACCTTCATGACTACAAAAATTATAAATCTTGTGAAATATTTATTTTCTCTTATACTTTTCTTGAATGTCATTGTCTTTTAACATTTTAAAATCATAAGATCACATCACAAATAGAACCATTCAGGTTTTCAAACAAATTAAATGGTAGCATTCATTTTAAGATAACATTAAAAATAAAGTAAATACATTGAAAGAATATACTCATTTCAGGACAACAAAAAAACATTTCAATCCAAGTGCTGCATAAAATCATTTTATTGTGTTAGTCATCATCACTGTCTATGCAACCTTCACTATTTTCCTCATGCTCACTATCTTTATCACTCTCAACTTCATCATCAGTCTCCCACAAAACATCATCCTCACTCCCATCCATGGCATTAGATAAGCAGCATTTCTTAAATCCTTTCACTATTACTTTTGCATTTATTTGTTGCCACGATGCCTTGATTCACTGGCAGAGCATTGCAACTTCAGGTTTCTTAAGATTTCCTTTTGGTGTTAAAGTGTGAGTTCCACTCTGTAACCACTCAGAATACAAAACCTTTAAATTATTTTTAAAACACTTATTGACAGCAACATCTAAAACTTGAAGTTGCGATGTCATTCCTCCGGGTATTACAATAAGATCAATATTCATCACACTCATTATGTTTTTAATTTCAGGAGATAAGTGTCCTTGAATGCATCCAGTGAAAGCATTGCTCTTTGTTTCAGTAAAGCTCCTGGCCGTCTATTCCACACCACATGTAACCAATCTCTCATTAGTTCTTTAGTCATCCACCCCTTTTCTTGACACCTATTATTCCACTTGGCAAATGTTTCTTAGGCATTGTTTTCCGCTTTAGAATCACATATGGTGGTAATTTAGTCCCATCTGCTAAAACCGCCAACATTACCGTGACTCGCATTTTTTCGTTGCCTGTAGTTTTAATTAGGATGGACTTCGCACCTTTTTCGTTCACAGTATAATTAGATGGCATGTAGAAGAAAACCGGAGTTTCATCGGCATTTCCTATTTGGCTCAAAAGGTAATTATTGGTTTTTCTAAGTCCAATTATGTATTTCTGGTAAGCGAGAAGTTTTTCAACATAGTCTTCTGACAATTTCTGACACAGCGAAGTTCGTCGCCGTAAAGAAAAATTATTTCGTCGCATCATTCTCACGCACTAACTTCTGCTGGCCTTGAATTCTTGCAATGATATATTAAGTCCTCTAGTAATTTCATTAGCTTTAAGTATAATACTTTCAGTCGAAACAGGCATACCGTTCTTCCTCATGGTGCGCACAAACTTGACTACTTCTTCAATGCCATGAAATCGGCCTAATTTTGGACCACTGAGCGACTTCCTTGTGGCTTTGGCTTTTTCTAGTTCCTGTTTTGAGAGTTTCCATCGACGCACATTTGCCTCAGATACACCGAACTTTCTACTCGCATCACAGTTATTAGTTTTTTCAGCGTAATTTATCACGATCAGCTTAAAATTTGTATCTTAGCTCCGTCTAATTCCTTTGTTAACTTTCCCTTTGCACTCGTGCCACGTACTTCAACATGATCTGTCATTTTAACTTAAGGGTTGTGCATTTAAATCAAGAATGCACAACCATGCACAACTCAAAATTACTGTCACACTTAGCGAATCGCGCTGCGTCGTTTGAAAGGGGAATCCCAATGATTTCCGCTCTCATTTGTTTTGACATTGCGGTTGCCATTACGTGCAAGATGAAAGTACGTCGTCTGTGTTATGATCGTCGACGATGATTATTAGTCTAAATAATTATTATTCCCGTCATGTTTTTCTTATTGTTATTACTATTTGTTTATTTCACGTCTTTATGTACGTACTTGAATTTGCTGTTGTGAATTGTTTACTCTAATATACCATTTGTTGTAAAAACCATTGATTAAATGCTTAAATATACTTCGTATTCGAACGTAAGACGACTCTTGATATTTACAGCTGAAAATTTGGAAAAAAAGGTCGTCTTAGATTCAGGTGAATACGGTATATGTTAAGCAGCCAACAATAAGAACTAATTTATGAGAAGATGAAATATATGAATCAGAAGAGAAAAAAGCCATCCACTTTTATGAAACATACAAAGGCCTTTCTGTGATCTGAAATTGTTCATTTTTGAAAGCCATTTCTACGTCATTCTTCATGCCTAACTGCAATACTTATAATTTCTACCAATAAAAAGTTTATAAAGCTCACAGTATGAGCAAGTGCATTATAAAAAAATCGGTACAACATACATTGTACAAACTTTCTCATATATAGGTACTAATGCGTCGTTTAGTTATCTTTAGAAAATGAAAATCGTATGAGCCTGTTTTTAGAAAATCCAATTTTTGTTAAAGTTGCCCAAGAATAAAACAGCCTTATATTCATTCATTGAGAAAAATGAAATACGTAGTATTATTGTAGATGTTTACTCAAGTAACTGTGCGAAATTTGACCAAAATTGTTAAGAGCCGTTATTGATAAAATCGAATTGTTGTTAAAGTTGCCTAGAATAAACTAGTCTTATATTCATTTTTTGAGAAATATGAACTATGTAGTATTATTGTAGATGTATACTCAAGTAACTGTACAAAATTTGACCAAAATCGTTATACCCGTTTTCGAGAAAATCGGATTGTTGTTAAAAATGAGTAGAATAAACTACTCTTAATTATTGATCAATGTCAACCATTTCTACGTATACTCTGATCAGTATGATAAAATGCCTATGTACGAGATTTCATTCATTTTCGCTCTACCGTCTAGGCTCCAGCGCCAGTGACAGACAGACGGCATTGAGAAAACCACTTTTTCAAATTCAGCGACACCTAAAACGTGTATTTCCGTAAAGATATCGAGGTCGAATTTTTTTGCGAAAACAATACTTTCTCGATACTTCATATGAGAAAGTAAAAACTGCTAATATCCAAGTATCTTTTGCCCAATAAGAGTTGCTATAAAAGAATCTACTGCTGGGATGGAAACCTTTTCATCATGGCAGGCCATGTTGTTGTTAATGATTCCTTTGGTGGGCCACATTGGAAGTCTTCAATGCTTCAGAAGGCCGCATTCAAGTCTAAATTTGAAGTTACTTAGAGATTCTGAGGTATCATATAAGAAAAAATCTAAATGAATTTTTTAGGGCTAACATTTCAAAACTAAACATTTTATTACCGTAATTAAAATTTTTTAAATATGAATTTTCATGGTAAATTTTACTTATCCATTTCTCAACATAGCTTTGCAGGTTACATAGAAAACCCTCAGGGGCCATAGGTCGCTCTTCCCCAATCTACTGCATATGCTATCTGTATGACAAAACCATTAATTTTGCAATACTCAAAGGCAACAATTCTTACATTTCATTTCTCTAATAATTCAATTACTAAGAGTTGCTTCATGGCTGCAAGTTACTATAAAAGATCTATTGTTTTTGTCATCTATATGAAAAAACATTAACCAAAGGCAACTTAATTTGCATATTTCATTTTATGAGTTATCTAAAAGCATAATTTTTTGCTTCCTCAGTATATTGAGAATGTGTTATGATTGTTTTACATGCCAGTGTCCTCCCTCTGTATCTACTACTGCCTCTCACCATCTCATTAAGTAAATGCCTAGAAATTTCACTGTTGCTAGGAGACAGTATACCAAAACACTTTGCAAGTACAAATTAATGTAACCTGTGACATTAATGGATGGAATAGAAGAGTTAGAATATGAGAAAGTTTATGCAATGTATGTTCCACTGATGTTTTTTATTTTCCCTCCCCAAATTCCTCCGAATACTATGGGCAAACTTATTTGTAGGCATGACAGATCTCCCCTTTCTCGAATGAATAAAAAGATACAGCACCACAAGATAAGGAAAATTAAAAACAGCTATATATAGCATATTTAACCAACTTTTACAGAAGGTAATGTGGACCAAAAATATGTTTTATAAGGAATTTTGAAGAAAATATTATTTAAATCATACTGGAAAAGTCATAAACATTGTCAATATTATTTGTTTGTATATATAAAAAACTTCTAGCCTTTGACTGAAAAAACCTTATCTTATTGCTGGGTATATATAGTCTATCAAAGGTCCATCTGCACCATTACTGCATCACATGACCCTGATGACAAGGGTTAAATCAACCTTTTACATCTACTGGAGGGTATTTTTTAGAAAAAACATAAGATACACATCCACAGCATTCATGGGCAATACAATAATTAAAAAATGAGGTTCTGCAGCAGTGCTCTGTAACTGGCACACCACAGTACACTAGCACGCTGTGAAAAAGTACATGGCATTCCATGGTACATTTGGAATTATAGGGGAGAGAATAACATTGTTGCATTTTGCTATTCTCAATCTAAGACCACAAAAAGAAATTTTGTTACACTTTCAAATACAACTGAAATGAAGTTGCCTTTTAACATGTTGCGTGCTCATGACGTAACATCTACGTCATGGGTCCTTAAAATGTTTGAAGGGTCAGGTGCAGACTAGTCAACTCCAAGCGCCTCTTGCAGTGGTTCAGTCATCAGACCGACCCTTGCCATCTTGGTGTGAGCGTCTGTTTGTGTTTCTGTGGCATTTTTATTTTTACGAAGTATTCGCTGTTCAGCCATGAAAATAGTATTTGTTATAAGATAAGTTCATGTTTTAAGGTATTTTTTCTAGCATTTCTTAATTTCCTATCATTTATAAATATAATTATGACTTTCAATTATTGTTTATTTTTATTTATTACTGATTGAATATAATATTAGTTAATTTTCCAGAGTATATTGCAGGGTAGCATACCCCAAAATCATTGGCAGTGACTGATGACGTCGACATTACGTAATTAATTAATATGCAAATATTTTACTTTTTATCATTATATTTATCTTATTTTGTTAATGAAATACACATATGAAGTCATACAAAGCTTAAAAATTTTAAAAATAATCTGTCACTGGGGTGGTTCCTCGAAATATCGGCAGCTCGCAACATGTTAATTGGCAAATTAGGAGTTTCTATCTTTCCTTTATTATTTTATTATTTATTTCATATTCTGATTCAAAATATTTATATGGTCTGAAAATTCAGTTAGTGATAAAAATCTGCTCCATATATATACGGGAAAGGCAATTGTTTTCTTTCACTTCTGTTGGCTACTGAGTGATCACGTGAAATTTGGTTTAGTGAGCCGTGAGGTTCAAGCAAGCTCAAATTTGAGCTGGAAAACTAACAAGGTTATGGAGCACTTCACACCAGCCGAGAACTTAAATGCAAAATAGTGGTATGTATCAAGTGCACAGAGTTCCATGCTATGAATGGATTACAGAGGAATCTCTGAGTAGTGTTTGCAACATTTTAATCCTTTTTATTGGGGCCCCATTACTCACAGTAACCTTCCCATGTGAGGGTTTTGGTATGCCATCTATTATAATACCAACTAAACCTGCATACAAATATATTAGTACTAAAATATTCTAAAATGAAAATAAATTATGTGATTAATCCAGTTATCTAGGATGGCAGGCAAATCAAACAAGACACAGGTAAATTAGGCAGCAAAAATTTAACAATGCAACTAGCATTCATGCTTTTCAAATGTGAATTGTTAAACAATGCACAAATTTTCATTACTTTACATTTACCATGGCTTGTCTTCTTGCATAATTTATTTTGCTTTCTCTGTTCAAAACTCAGAAAAAAATTGTGAGACACTGCTACTCAATTTTAAAGAAATTTAAGCTAAGTAGGTATTAAAAATTCAAGGAACCAAAGAGGTGAGGGGATGTTATCCACAAAAAATCAGGTTTGTTGCACATGGTATAGGGAAGTTAATTCATAACTACATCAGCCAGCAAAATACCACCATCAAAATAAAGCATACAACCTAACACCATTAAAAAATGAAATGAGTGACAAAGATGCCAATTCAATGGTAACACATCAGGACACTTTATTATTTCAGAAAAGTGTCGTTTTTATAAGATATTTTTTTGAAAACAAACTTTTAAAAATATTTAATTTTAATTTGCTGTGATAAGTAATAATAGATTTTACTCTTTAAAAATATTTTTTTGCATTAGATATGAAAAATTGCCTTCTTACAAAAAAAAGTACTAAATTCCTCAATATAACGGCCAACTCAGAGAAAGGGAAGACAATCTAAGGACAATTTTTACACTTTCACACACATACGTTCCCCCTCCTAATATATCAATGAGATACTTCCTTTCCAGTGGCGTGCGATCCATATAAGCAAGTAATGCACCGCATGCCCACGTGATAAATGAAGTAAAATGTTTATAATTATTCAGCATTCGTGATTTTTTGTAAATATATTTGTATCAATAAGTACAGAACGAGAACTCAACCAAAAAGAAACAATTGGGATATGCTTCATCGCCATTGGTGAAATGCGAGAAGAGAGAATGAGGAGGATATGAGAGAGGAGGAGGCAAGCTTCTTATCGTAACGCATTCATTGCAAGCATGCACTCGAGAGAATAGCGGAGAAGGTGGCAAGAATGGAAGACCAGCAAGCTGGCGAAATAGTCACTGTATGTGGCAATATGGTACGCTTCTCAAGGTTTCGGTAGGAAGCAGACTGAATGCATGCAGCCCATTGGTTCTCTCTTGTCCTGTTTCTCGGTAGAAAGAGGAGGGAAGGAGACGAGTTGGAAAGAGGAAAGGCGGGGAGGGAGATGAGTGGAAGTTAGCAACAATGTGCCCATAATATGCTGCTTTTCTGCAGCATTTTGATAATTTCGATGACTATGATTTTTTAATTTTTCTTTATTGAAAATCTCAAAACATGACAGAAATATTTGGGTAATAGAGGGTGAAGTGAATATTTAAGAGTATCAGAAGGGGAGCATGGGACGAAAAAGGTTAAGAACCACTGGTTTAGGCGAATTATTGTGTTACTAGCATAATTGCCCATCAGATATGATGGATATGCATTAATTAAGTATTAGGTTAAAATAAAATAAAAATTAATAACATCAATTTTGTGTACTAAAATGTAAAAACTGAATATAAAATCCACATAACCGAATGTTCCAGAAAGTAATAATAGTCATGGGCATATAGCAGTTGCTTGGCAAAGATATAGGCTAATGAAAATTTGCTCGTTAAACATATTATACAGTAAAGCCTGTGAAAGGCTGAACCTGTACTTGGCGGAAACCTGCCAAAGCCAGAAATCGAAAATAACATCATACTAGTAGATACCGTTTTTCATCTGAACGTCTCTCTGTAAGGTGGAACATGCAAGACGTGGACGAAAAGGATTTTTTCTTGTAATTTTTGTAATATTAAGTATATTTTGAACCTGTGAAAGGTGGACAGTAAAATCGGTCTCTTTAAAATATGTCTAGAGCTTTCAACATACCGTATAAACCTGAATATAAGAAGAGGTTTTGTTCCAACTTTTATGACCGAAAAATCGCTAGTAGTCTTATAATCGCGCAGTGCATAATAGTTTGACTGACAGAGGATCAGAAGGCAGAGATAGGAAGAGATGGGAAGAATCGAATAGCTATAATCGAAATATAGGCAGACCTCGTCTTTCGCGGCTTTATCTTTCGCGTGTTTCGATCTTTCACGGTTCCGCATTTGCGACCAGTTTGTCTTTCGCGGTCTTATGTTTCGCTCTTTCGCAGAAAAATCACGGAAAAGGCTGCGCGAAATTTTCTATATACGGAATGAATTGCGTTTTCCTCACATTTTCTCTCATAGTCAGGCCTGAAAAATGTTGTTACGGTATTCTGATATGTAAAAATATTTACATAATAAAAAAAATCGATACATGTATCTATTTTTTAAAGTATATATATACGACAAGTGTACGTGTCTTATATATACATTTAAATATTTTTTGGATGCCATCCTCCCACACTTTTGTGTCCCTTCGCACATGAAAAGTTGCAGAATATAAGCTTGCATCACCGTTCAGGAGCCTTCTGTCTTTATTACGAGAGGTAAGTCTCAAGGGGAAAGACAACTCTTGACCCTTCCAATTCAGGATCATTGGGTTATTTGCTCAGGTTTGACATAGTTCAAACGCTTAAGCTTTGCGTTTTATGCATCATTTATTATTGGTGGAGTTTCGCAGAGTTTTTCAGGAATGTAACCCCAAGAAAGACTCGGTCTGCCGTATTTGGGGAATTGGCCCCTGCAAGTTAGGCAACCTCCGTTCAATTTTTTCTCTCGAATATACTACGGAACTTAAATAAGACTTTATTTTCTGATACTTTTTTCTTCTTCTTTTAACTTGTTTATGTCTCACTTTCATTGAAGTTAATTTTTCCATCTCTTTCTCTATTTTACTGCGGTCACCAATACGGAGGACAAATGATCCGTTTTTGCTAGAATGGGAACTAAACCCTGTATTTTCCATTGCCTTAATTACCTCTCTTTCGCGATTTCATCTTTCGCAGAGTTTTCAGGAACGTAACCCCTGCAAAAGACGAGGTCTGTCTGTATTCGATTCTTAAAATCATTTGAAACAATCGTTTATTAAAAGTAGTAGTAGAAAATGAATAGATTCAAATGTATTCTAATACAAATAATCTTTTGAATTTTATTATATTTATGCATTTTGCTTCATTTGGTAATTTATTAAAAGTGTTGGCTTGGCTGACAGATAGCGCCACTATACGATAGCTCAAAATGTTTGTTCGTCAGCTGATGTACGAAAGTCGAATGTACGAAAGTCAGACTGCCTGTAGTAGAAGTAGGTTGAATGGGTGAAAGATTTTGCACCAACATATGTAATTTGATCCTGTCACGATATCATAGTGTGTTGACTGCAGACAAAGTGAACCATCTATGACTGTAGTAAATTCCATGTGAATTAAAGTCTTCGTGATTATTAACTATCCAGTTTTATGTAAAAAAAATATGGGTGACCATGTTGAGAAGAGAGGTTCTACACCTTCACAAATATCGAAATCATTGTGTAATAGTTATGATGAAACTAACAATTGTGCAGCAGCAAAGAAGGTTTGGTGTCACCGAGGAAAATGTGTGGCGGTGGAAAAATCGCCGGAAATGCTAAAGTGTGCAAGTTCAAATCAGAAAGCATTTCGTGGGCCTAAGGAAGGACGTCATAAAAATTTAGAGGACCAGTTAATAACATTTGTACCAAATATTTTTTCCAAAATATTCAATTGAAAATTCCAATCAAAATTGCTTATTTCAATTGGTTCAATGTTCATTACTCAATGGTATAATAAACTTCTGTCTTTGTGAGCATAATAAATTTTTTCCTTTCATTAGGAGTTAAAAATGACGAGGGGTCGTCTTATAATCAGAGTCGTCTTATATTCAGGTATATACGGTATATATCAGTGTAAGAGAGGACTGGAATTGACAGTTAAAATCAATGTTTTAGATGCAATTACATTTCTCAGTCATTAGTTAGTGTGTACAAAAAGCCTCTATCAAAAATTGTATTGATGAGACGTATTAAGTTGAGGGTACCAATGTAAGTGCACAACATTTCGTAAATATTGATGAAAGCTTTTTCACGGAGATTGATGAAATTGACTTAAAAACAGTGAGAGAATCACAAAGCAATGAGATTGTTCCCAATTCAGAGTATGAGCAGAATAAGGAAGATTGTGAAGAACTGGAAATGCAACAACATCAGAAGTTTTACACCATCTTAAAGCCTTAAAACATTCTGCCAGAATGAAGGGTGAAAATGATTTCTTTAACAAAGTTATAGAAATAGGGTTTTCTTTTGCCATTTTAATCAAATCACAGAAAAACAATAGTTTTTCAAATAATTTTCGAATTTTTTAACTTTGTTTAATATTTTTATTGGATTTTAATGTTTATTTGAAATGTTTTGCAACTGTATGAAATTTAACTGTTCTGATTCTGAAAATTTATAGTATTTTTGACAGAAGATTTTTAATTTCTAATAAAATCAGAATTGTGCAAGTATGCAATTTCAAGTTTATTCTCATTTATAATATATATATATTGATTTTTGTTGCAATTTTAAAGCTTTTGTTTCCATTAAGACTTCTATTTTCTAGTTAAAATCTACCAAAAAGAAAGAGTTATGTAAATTATTTTAACCTGTATAAGGCGGAAAACCTGTGAAAGATGGAATAATATGCCGGTCCTGTGACGTTCTGCCTCACGCAGGTTCAGGGCCGGCTTCAGACTTTTGGCCGCCCTGAGGCGAGAGGTTTTTGGCCGCCCCCCTCCCACCCTCATGTCCCATAATGATCAAGAATTCACACTTTTTTGAACCATTAATATCTAAAATTATCACATAATATATAGGTATTTTAAAGAGTTTGTATGTTGTGCTGTAGTAGCTTCACTAAATCCGTTGAAATTCAACAGGAAATTCTGCTAGTTTATAATATAAAAATGATAATAATACTAATTTTATATTAAACAAAATCCATTATTGTACGAGTGTCCATTAAACAACAATATTTGTAAGGTTATCTCATATTTAAATTTACAGTGGATTCGTATTCACCCATTGGATGAAAACTGAATAAGAAAGAACAGACAGACAGAGGGAAGAAAATATAATCTTATTTTGCCAGTGAAAAATTGAATATAAATCTCGTGTAAGTTAATGATGCTATGAACATATTTAATATCCAGTAGAAAAAATATATCAAATTACAAAATTGCATACTCTCACAGAAAAGGTTAATACATCGAGCCACATAATTAGGTCGGAATATGTAAAACTCGTTTTAATGAAGACATAAAAATGAAAAGTTTTTAAATGCATACATACAAAACTAATTGCTTAATTAAATAGAATGAAAAGTAAGCACTGTGTTGAACTATTTCTCATAAGAAAATATCCGCTAGTGTTTAAATGTGAAATGCAATTTAGGCGTTTTTTCGAGTCGATTTGAATCGAGTGCGACAGTGCAATCCAATAATGCAAATCGCAGTGGGGACATCACGTTAAAATGAGATGAAACAAAAAACTACTATAGACGTCAGATTTAAGCCATTCCAAATTAGAGACGCTAGGAATAAGGCACTTGATTGAAGTTTCTGTAGGAAATGTGCGTCGCACATTTGTCATTTCTATCATTTTAACAAAGTTAAAGAGAAACAATTCACTCTTTGAGAATTAAGTTATGGTCATAGGCACAGCAACTAATAGTAATATCCACAAAAACAAAATGTTATTCACTATTTTGATATCTTAGATTGATCTGAAAATTTGAAATTTTCTCACTTATTTAATTATACCTATCTTCGTGAAAATCTTTACAGGAGAAAAGAACTAGCTACTGCGAGTACTGGGGAAAAGATTTATAGAATTTATCGTACAATAATGGAAAGATACTAAATACAAGTAATGATTATTATCTAAGGGCTAGATCAGTGGTCTTCAAGGTGGGCGATAGCGCCCACCAGTGGGCGTTTTGGGATTTTTGGTGGGCGTTAAAGAACTCACCAAATGCTATTCTAATTTTTACACTGAAAAATAAAATTCTATAAAAAAGCCTAATGATACGCACACATGTTCTGTACAACTATTTTATGTAAAACTATTAGAGTTCGTTTGTCGTTAACTATAGTATCACATCATACTATACTAGCGACAATGTATCCATGCTGCGGTAAAATCGAAAGGCCCATGAGGGTGGTCGGAGTCTCTCGCAAAAGTAGCAAAGTGTTTAAGTTTAATTTTATCAAATATATAAAATCATAAATTTTTAAACACTGTTATTATCACTGAGACCGTATTCGGTAATCTCATCTAACGACAATCCCACTAGTATTAGAGTTACCATACGTCCGGATTTTCTCAAAATTTACCGAGATTTTAGCAAATAAAACCCTTTTTTTTCTGGTTATGCCCATCAAAATCTTGACACTATATACTTAAGCAATTAGATACCTTGATTTAAAAAAAAATATACTACATTTTAGGTTTAAAATTAAATTTGTCCGGGTTTTATTATCAGAATATGGTAATCCTAACTAGTATGTGCCATTTAGGAAAGAAATGCTGAAAAGCGGCCAGTGGTTTAAAATCCTCAACGGGATACCTTCACTCAGATATTTGATACATTATATGGGGAACGCAGCGAAATGAAAGAGAAGCGATATTAAGAGATAAGTATACTCTCTCTTCCCACGGACACTCATTGATTGCAAAAATGTTATTTCGGTATTCATTGACAAATTGGATTTATTCAGAAAAAACATCCTGCAAAAAGAATTTTACCAGTTTCCAGAACTATGCAACATCAAAGATGATCTTACAGCCGAAGACATAGACAAGTTTGCAGATCACCTTTCTGTCATTAGAATTGATATGATGACTCATTTTCGTGATGTAATAGACTTGAAAGTGGATGCCTGGATGATGACTCCATTCATCACATATGTGTGTGATGTGGATATTGAATACCAAGAATTAGAATTAATTCATGATGATGAGTGTAAAGCCAATTTCAACCAAGGTGGATATGTACAACTTTTGCAGAACAAGAAAATGCCCTCTCTGTATCCACGCTCGTGGAAGAAAATATCGTTGCTCTTGTTAGCTTTCCCAACTTCATATGTAGTCGAGAAGGGATTCAATGCAGTCGACAATCTCCTGTCCAAAAATAGAAACCGCTTACAAATAACAGAAAGAGGAGATCTTCGAATGAACCTTACAGACTTTAAGCCAGACATTGATTCCCTGGTTTGTAGGCACCAAACACAAAGTACGCATTGAAATGTATGCCAAATGCTTATTTTAACATTGTTTTGGGATTAATAAACATAATTAAATTTTGTCTTTTTAAACATTTATTTTATTAAAAACTTTATTGTTAAGTTGATACGGTAGGTGGGCTTAGTGGCGTAGTGAAGGGGAGCAGGGAGCTGCAGTTGCCCGGGCGCCGAGTTCACGGGGGGCGCAAAAATATCAAATTTGCACCCGTCGGGTCGAGGTGCGACTTGCACCCCTCCCGCGCCAGAAACCCTCAATACGCCACTGGGTGGGCGGTGAACTTATTTCAAAGTACAACATATGGTAAAAGTGGGCGGTGACTCAAAAAAGGTTGAAGACCACTGGGCTAGATAAACGAATAAAATCCAACAAGAAAATTATAATAAGTTATAAATTTTAATTTTACTATCAACCGTACTTAATTTGAAGAATCAAGAAATAGTAACATTATTAATTCCGACTATAACATAAATATGCAACTATAAGAATTCACTTTCGATATAAGAATTATATAAAAATAGACTCACACCTTCCCCCTTTGTTTTGGCAAACCAGAAAGTAAAGCAATGAAAAGGTGTAATTTAGTAGCGGTAGTATGGAGGAGAATTCATGGGAGTTGCTCTGAAGCTGAGAGCAGCGATATTTATATTCAGTAAGGTTTTTCCAGGTATAGACGCCGGTAGGATTTTAACATAGGGGTCATTATGACAAGGCAAAAATGCCGACATCGGCTAATATTAATAATATTAATTATTCCGAGAAATGTCACAGTACACCGAGAAATAATAGAAATAATTGAAGTAAATCTCTCAAAATAAATCAGATTAGGTACTAAAAGAAGTTTAATATAAACAGTAACAATTCATTAAATTCAAACTAACCTCTCCAATGGAAGACAATGTACTGACAATGTTGTGAGTGAAGATGTCCCACGTAGTGATGAGAAGATCTGGATCGTTAGGATATCCTTCTACCAAAATTAAAACAGTTTCTCTCACAAAAACTCCAAAAGCGAAACAAAAGAAATTAAAAACAAATAATTAAAATATTTCACGAGTTAAAATACTAACCAGTCCTATTAATTTTTACGCAAAATGCATACTGTTACCGCAAAAATACGACACGACTCGCTCTGCGATGTTACTTCTTCCACAAACTAAGAAAATCTGAGGGTCTTGAAGTAATTTCTTTTTCAAGAAATTTTAAGAGAAAAAGGAGGATGAAGAGACCAATGTGTAAAACACGTGTCAGAAAGTTTTCTTGGGAACGTCGCGACGTTTTCCGACGCGTTAGTAAGATTTCTTTCTAGCCACCCGTAAGGTCATAAAATCTAAAACCTTCAAAAAGAAAGAACGAAAGACTGCCAGCAGTAGCATTTATGATCTTCGCATACTTGTCCTCCCATTCAGAAGAAAGGCGCATGCGGGTGGTCATGGAATTTCCATACAGAAATAAACCGTCAAAGACGGTACATCGGTTCCTGTCCTCCAATTATTCTTTTCCTTTAGAAACATCCGAACAAGTGCTTTAAAATATTTTCGCAACTCACGTGCAAATCGTGCCGTTTCCTGGATTCTCAGAGAGTGGAAAGGGGAAAATTCTGTCTTCATAATATAAATAAGAGGGAAACAGAATCGCTGGAATCAGGGATGCCATATGCCCTTTTAAGTCAAATATCCCGATGGGACCAATGTGGAAAATCCCCTCCCCCCCCCCCCCCCCCCACTTTCTTGAAAACATTCTTTTTTTCCTTCACCATCGGAGACAAAGGAGACGGAAAGCTTGTAAAAACTACGTCGCGGATCTGACCCTCACATGTTGCCTTTGTTTTGTTTTATACTTCCCTCCATTTTTCCCAAATATCTCTCTATGAGCTGGGTGGCCGCTCCTGCTTTAAGACCGAAGTTGGGAGAGGGAGGGGCATCATGGTGACCACAAACGGCATCAAGCCGCCCCCCTCGAGAGTGCGCCCTGAGGCGATTGCCTCACTTGCTTACCGTCTGAAGCCGGTGCTGCACAGGTTTTACTGTAGTAAATGATTCTATACGAATTTTGTTACATAAATATAAATAACCTAATCTACAATAATCACTATTCAGATTGTAATAAACTTTCATGTGCTCGTTTTCTTGTATCTATAAATCTGTTGCTTTACAATTGATTTACTGTTGCTTCTGGTGACTCATTAGATCTATGACTCGCTTTTCCTTTGTTCTGATCGTTCAATCTTTTCCATCTCTCCTTTTCCATTTCTCTTCTCCTAGCCTCAGCAATATTTCCATTTGGCAAGATCTCCAGCAAGTTTGTGCTCCTCTGTTAATTTTTCTTTACCTTTCATATTGAGTTTCATTACTTTCCATAATTATGGAGTGTATTACCGTAATTTTCTGATTATAATACGCATTTTTTCTCAAAATAGTTGACAAAAAGTTAGGGTGCGTATTATATATGGTTATAAATGCATACAACTTTTTTCAGTACGGAAATAATTCATATTTTCAAACATGTTTTTACCAATAAATTGTATATTTTAATGCATTTCGATAACGAACATATTTTTACAAATAAATCTCACATTTCAATGCATTTTCATAACATTCCTTTAAATCAGAGCTGCAAACCAAACTCAACTGCCGAAGCTAACCCAGTCATTTTGCTAAACCGCGAACTGAAACCACTGATTAATTTTTCATTGAACCGAAAACCGAACCGTAATTTTTTGCAAAAGTGGTTCAGTTTCGGTTCGATCTCAATCCACAAAGTACGCACCAATGAAAAGACCAGGAATTTCCATTGGAAAAACCAGCGGGTAAGCTTCAAAGGAAAGAGTGCCTATCTCTTTCCTCTCTGCTACTATTGTTATCCACAGATGACATTTATGGTGAGGGTTATGGGGACACCAACTGCGACAATATCTGGGTCAACCACTGTAGGCAGAAACTGACCAACAGAATATAGAAAGATCTTTATCTGAACGCAGGCAAAATGATCGTTTTACAATGACCTAGAAATGAGCCGTAATCTGCTTTCGTGCTGAGAGAAAAATCCATGCCCTTACCATCAATATCATCCCCTTCAGCATTGTAATTAGCAGACCTGAGAAAATATGCCCCACTGTGTCTTTCTTAGAACACCACTAACTCTCCTCATATCTTTTTCTTTGGAAAAATTCAAATTGTTGCTCTCAACGGCTTGAGCTTTCAACGACATCATTCCTTTTCCAACTCTCGTATGGTGTTCTTATATGATATTTCCATTACTTGGTGGTTTATATTCCAGCAAAAACATGCGAGGACTTCGGCGGATCCCTTGGATCAGAGGCATTCATTTCCCACAGAATTGCTTGAATTATCTAAAGTGTGTATTTTTAATAATATTTTAGTAAACTTTATTTAAGAGACAAATAAAATGAATTAACATATTAGTGTTATTTAAAGAGGGTCACTCTACATTTTAAAATTGTTTGTTTTGAACCATAAGTGTCCACACTTCGTATATTGAATAATCTGCCCCAAACTGTTGATTAATTTTAATTATTCTTGTAATGTAATTTTACTATCATATTTATTTTTTGATTACTTTTCTAAGGTGGCAAAAGAAAAAAAAATAGCAATATGTAATATGTTTGGAGTCGAGCTAAAAGCGTCTTTTTGAATTTATTATATAATAATTCGGAGTAATATTTTATTCCGTATTTTTTGGCCAATTAACTAATTAAAATATTTTATTTACATAAATTTATTATTGAAAGTTGGAAAAATTGAGACGCCGTGCATCATCACCATTGGAAAGCAAGAAACTGGCTACTTCAATAATTAACTCTATCACTCAATCAAAGAAATCTTAATAAGGGCTTACGGAAAAGAATTTTCCTAGTCGATGAATTGTTTCGATGAATTGTGGTCGGTGAATTTTCCTAAACCCTTGATAAATATAGCGAACATATTTTATTTTATTTGTTATAAATGAACCAAAGGAATAACGCTTTGTAACTTCCATTGTTTTTATGTCTCCTACGACCCGAGTTTCGACATTACAATGCTATCGACAGGTGCAGATATGGTGAGAATAGAAAGTATACACAGAGAAATGGGTAGAGATGGGGGAAGGAAGGTAGTTTGTAAGACAGAAAGGAATGGAGGGGAGGGAAAGGAGGAACCTATCTCAGAGGGTTACTGTGGAGGGTAGATTGTAAAGGGATAAACAGGGAGGGGAAAGGAAAGGCTGGAGACCATCTCGGGAGGGTTTGGAGAAAGACAGGAAGGACTAAAAAGAAAGGTCTTGTGGAAGACGGAGAGAGGGTGAACCCCTGAGAGAGGAGGGAGGAAATTATCAATGCGGCAATGGGTATGTGTGTGGGAATAAGAAAAATAAAGGCAAGTGCGGGTGGTAGAACTAAAAAGGTTAAATATTGGGAAACAGGCGGTAAGACCCGTGTTATAAATCTTTTTCCTCTAAATGATGTGTAATACAGGTAAGAAAAAGAAATAAAATGCCCGAGGGACTAATTTTCTTTGATTTTTAATGATTTCTTTAAAACACTTTTATGTTTTTGGTTTGTCCGTCCATCCAGGGATAATCTCAAAAGCGGTTTAAGCTAGAGGCGCATTTTCTTTCTGATTATGTATGATTGTGTATGTTGGTAAATGATTTGAAGTGAATCCATTCAGAGAATTTTTAATTGATATGTAAACAACAATGAAGATAAAAATCATGTTCGGATCAAAAATACCATTTTTAAATATAAACAAATGAAGATGATGATGGGATTGTAATATATAAAAAATACCAATTTTTCCTTTCTTTAAATAAATTCTTCTTTCATTTAAAATAATAATGACTGCTGATTGATTTACTTACAGATTGATACTGAATGTGTAATGTTTATATTGGATAAATTATTTCTGAATAGTATTTCAAATGATTCATTTAGTTGAACCGAACTGCAAACCGAACCATTTGTCAAAATTCCCATCTGAACCGAGCCATGAACCGAACCACTTCCAAAAATTTAGAACTGAACCGCGAACCGAACCACTCCAAATTTTGAAGTGGTTTGCAGCTCTGCTTTAAATATTGTTTTTCAAAACAAAAATAAGAATATTTATGTATTCATTTTAGCTGTCAGAATTACTTAAGCCTAGGAAATCGTTACCACTCCTCTCACTGTCCTCAAACAGTTCCTCGGCGATCTTGTGTTTTTGCTCATCGTCTACGTAAATTGCGTCGCCATGAACATTTTACACACCTTGATCTGCTTGTATGAACTGGACTTGATGTTCATGTAAATGATGTCGCCAGGTGGCAAAGATTGAACTGTTATTCCAACGGACCAAGTTAATACAAAAGGCAACATTGAGGCAGGTTATTATACACTGTATCGATCTTTAACGGGAGTCAGAACATAACATGATATTTTCGTAAACTCTCTCAAACATATCTAGTTTGGCAGCAAAGCGCGAACTTGTATTCCAACTGACCAGGTTAATACAAAAGGCGACATTGAGACAAAATGTTTTTCTACTGCGTAGCGTAAGTGATATTTTCATAAACTCTCTCACACATATCTAGTTTGACAGCAAAGTGCGAACTCTTATTCCAACCAACCAGATTAATACAAAAGGCGACATTGTGACAAAATGTATTTATACAGCGTAGCGATCTTTAATGAGAGAGTCAGAACGTAACATGATATTCTTGTAAACTCTCTCACATGTATCTCATTTCACGGCAAGGTGAGAACTGTCCCGATACTACACATAGTCAAGTAAAATTACATTGATCTTTTACAAAAAAATAGGTGTGTATTATACATAGTGATAAGAGAATTTTCACATTTCACTCGTGAAAACATGGATGCGAATTATATAGGTTGCGTATTATAACCAGAAAATTACGGTATTTTGGTAAGTGTATTAATACATTATTTATGGCTATTATTGTTCAGAATTGATTTTATATAATAGAATAACTGTGACTATACATGCTTAGCATTTAAAATATCTGAATCCCATATATTGGCAATACTGATGAAAGTATGCTTTTGGGATTGTAGATTTCTGAAGAAACTGTTAACTTTATAGGTATTTCCTTTCGATAGTTTCTTTTTCCCATAAAATAACACATATAAATCGACTTTTTTTGATGTGCAGATATTATTTTTTTTAACATTTAAAATATCTCAAAAATATGATTTGGTCATGAAACTTGCAATCATGCAGAGACAATTATAAAAATTAATTTCCGCATTATAGAAAATCAAATATCATCCAAAAATCTCCAAAAATTATGTTTTAATATGATTTTATCACAATTTTTAAACATTTCTTATGCATCCAATATTACCATATGAAATCGATAATTTATCAAAACTTTACTGCATCAAGAAAAATCACAAGCAAGACTATGAGTTTCACTCTGCCTCTAACCTCACACACAAAAAAACAATTATATTATGTGGGATGACTATGGATTGTCCAATCAAAACTCTCCCAGAGAATAAAGTATGAATAATTTACAGGCAATGTTAACTCCCAGACTGAGTTGGCCTTAGATTTGTAATTTCAAAAGAACAACTAAAAAAAGACATGATATTTGAATAACTACAGTATTACGATCTTACTGGCATGTTCAAGAGATAATTTGAAGAACTGATTAGTGTCCAAATGAGTTAAGAGATATGTTAGGAAGATATTCAAAGAATATTAGAACCCCAATAATTAGTATATGAAACAAGGGAGAAACAAATATGAAAATACTGTTGCATAGTAGATTTTTAAAAATTCCCAATGTTGCTTATAATTACAATGCTGACAGTTAAAAATGAAATAACAAGATTGAAAAAAATTTAAACCACTTTAAAATGCCTTTGCTATATGAATGTAAGTATAAACTTCTTCATAGACTAATTATGATAGATATATAATAAAATGACATCCAATCAAAACTGAACTGAAATAAATTCTGAAGAAAATCAACATTGGTCTGAATTATAAATAAATTATTTCATAGAAAATCATAAATTATATCTATAATATTACATACAGAATAAATTACCAGGAGACAAATGACTATTTTTACCAAATATCAACTGATACCTCTATATACACACAAAATACTTATCAATAGCTTTTACAGCAACAACCCATGACAATATAAAATTTGAAATCTAAATATGAAATTTGGAATTCACCTGCAACTAAAGCCATCTATCTCCTTCAGCCATGGCATAGCACACATTAGTCTCCGCTTGAAGTCCGTGCATGACTCTAGCGGGTTCCCCATTATATAAAGGCAGCGAAGGTTGCGCAATCCATCAAGGATCAAGAAGTTAGCTCCAGCATCCAAGTTGTTATTATTCAGCTAATGAAAATAATAAAGCCCATTACAAAATCATACATGATCAGCTTCACATACAAGTCACCCTCTGATCCATATACTCTCAATTAATGAAATAAAAACTATTTCCACACCATACAAAACACATATGTGAAGGAATAGAAGGATAGAGAGGGGATATGGATAAAAGAAGTTAAAGAGGAAAGACCAAAACCTAAAATAAATAAATGAGTCAAGACAAAAGATATTAACCAGTCATCTGGGTATTTAATTTTGCTCTGATGCACAGCTGGTGGGTACTTTTTCTTTGAATGAGAAGGTTTTTAAAATCATGACAATTATTAAGGATTTTAATAGATATTTATTATTTAATTGAAATAAATAATAACTAACTAAGAATTGTATGTCAAAATTATAACATTTATGAAAACATTTTTTTTATAAATTACAAAATTTTCAGAATGAATTATTATATACATTAAATTATGTTTCATTTCTGTAAATAATAATGAAGTTGATGAAATAAACAATTTCAGAATGCTAAAAATCAAGCAACATGTTAAAAACAACAAATGAATATTTGTTGTTCAATTGGGGCATTGGAAATGCAACCCGCAGGACAAAGGCAGGGTTTCGCTACAAGGCGTATAGCTTCTCAAAAATAAGGAAGGAAGTGCCATCTGCTAGCGAGACAGTAAACTAAAAGGATGCCGCTAGGAGTTAGAACAGCTGCACGATGGAATATAATGGCATACCCATAGCAAATGAATTTCAATTCGGCATGCCGTGTATATACGGCATACCCACCAACGGAGCGTCCGCCCATGCCGTATATATACGGCATACCCAGATGAGTGGTTAACAACTTTCTAGTCAATCTTTTTTCTTAAACTAAAAAGGTTAAATGTCATGAAATTTTACAAATTACACTTACAAAAAATATCCACCTGGCAGAAAACATTTTTTTAGAATAACACCATTTTTTGCGAAGGATCTTAACGAATTTATTAGCATCCTATGTTAATCAAATGAGTTTTTGAAAACCGTCCAAGCACTTTCCTTAATGTTAAAACATATAGCCACTCAAATAAATAATAAAATCACTGAAATACCAAAGAAATTTTACATTCCACATACAATGAATTTATATTAGATTTCAGAATAACATGACTTATCATGAAAAAGGGTTTCAAACTTTCCCGGCGAATATTAGTAGTGAAGTATTCTCGGGTTTCACACCGGGTGATGTCTTGTATAAAAGTCGACATTACGGCATCTGTCACAGCCGCCATCTTCAGGAACAATTGAGTGCCGTTTTAAGTTGGGTCCCAGTTAGGAGATATAAACCGAGACCAACTTGAAACGGCACTCAGTTGTTCCTGAAGATGGTGGCTATGACAGATGCCGAAACATCGACTTTTATACAAGACATCACCCGGTGTGAAACCCGAGAACACTTCACTATATGACTCATCATCCATTTCAATTCTCAATTTCAAGGATTTAAGTTCACATTTTTTTCACCAGAATTTTTCTTTCAAACCTACCTATTGAATTACACTTCTATATTTATTTTTCCACCAAAACATTATGCCTCTGAACACTTTCTAATTAAGACTTCTTTACGCAAACCTCATGACTAAATAAAACCATTTTTCACCTATAACAAACCTTAATTCCAGGAGAGTTAAAATCAAGCCCCTTTGCAATGGGCTTCTTCTGTTTCCTTAATTGCAATTTCCTAAAATCTAAAATTTCTTAAAATTCTCATGAAATTTCCAATATATGGTTAGTCAATCATACTCACAATCAGTGAATCATTAAATGAAGAAAACAATTTTCCAAAACACTTCTTGCTCACCCAAAGCTCTGTAAGTTGGGTTAGGTGTCCAATGTTCTCTAAGCACGATATTTTATTATGTGATAAGTCCAATAATTTCAGGCCCATTAGACTTTCCAGGCCATCGATCCGAGTAATCCCATTCTCAGATATATAAAGTTCCTTCACATTAATGAGTGTGGATACATTTTCTATTCTGACAATTCTATTACCCTAGAAGAAGAAAAAAGTTAATCAGCACAGTAAACTCATACATGATTGCCACTATCAACTCAGTTTAGCACTTTATTTTTATGAAACTATTTCCATACATACAAACAAAATATTTTCCATCTTTCAAGTTTATCTCTTTTATGTAGACATTAAAAAGGGGACATTAGGCTAATACTTTTAATTAATGTATCAGAGATGTTATTACAAATATTACAATATAAAAAAAGAAAATCAAAAACTGTTAAAGTATTTAATGTTGCATGACTATATAATACTTCACAAAGAGTTTTAAAAAGTCTCAGTGTCCTAATTTTGGGACAACTAATTATGAGAGCATCATTATAAATAAAATTATTTTGTTAATGTTTTCTTGCATAACTCAGTCCATTTAACCAAAATCACTCCTCTTACTCCTTGATACCTTTCACTTCAACTCTATCATACAGCTTTAGTCTACTTTTGTATTCATGCTGTAGGACCACAAGAAAAAAGACAATTTGGAAGGGGCAAAGATTGCCAGAAAGTGAAAAGGATACGAACTTAATGCTTGACATGTAAAAAAACTACTAAAACAAACCAATTCACAAGTATGCAAAAAAGACTTTCAAAATGTGTTTGGAAACCCAGAAAAACCAGGTAACTTGGAAACAATAAGTGCATAATAATGTTATTAATGCTTAACATATTTAATTTTGTTGTATTTTGTTTGGAAAATGGATTAAAGTCAATACGCTTTCACTGTGGTTAATAGTTATCAAAATAGGTTAATTTGGAAATGTCTACACAACTACAGATGAGATACTGAAAAAGCTGTTTGTTAATAAGTAATTCAAAATAAAAATTGCAATGACTTAAAAAGATTTAAGCAACATTTCAGAGCCTTTTTGAATAGTCCAACTCACTTATTACCCACGTAAGACAGCAATCCCTTGCCAACTGCAGTTTCATCAACTGTGGTTTTGAGTATCTGTTGAAATATTGTACCTGGTTTTGCAAACCATGGTATCCAGTCTTGAGTAACCATGGCTCTCACTGCTGTTGTGTCTAGTTGGCTAATTTTTCTAATATTAGAGCTAGTGTTATTAAAGAAGCTAAGCAGTAACTAGTCTTTACGAGATGGTAAAGATGATTTTTAGCTTCCGATAAGACTAGGCCAGGTAAGCTGCATGAGCCAGCACTGCTCTACTATTATTAATGTACAGCATTTCTTTGTGTCTCAAGCATATTTTCTTTAGCATTTTTATATAATAGACGTGTCTTTTTGAAGCATGGGACACTAAACTTCTCTTTGTGTATCAAAGGATGGCATCTGGTTTATTAAATCTCTTGAGTCAGCATCATCTTCAAAAAAAATAGCCCAAAATTCACCTTCAATCAAAATAATGTTATAACATGAAGTTGATAAGAACAGGCGTTAGTCAGGAGGTAAGAGTTTGAGAAATTGTATGAATGCATTGGTTTTACCAACATTCTTTGAAGTGTAAGTTAAGGTGAGCAGTGTCAGCAGAGGCTACTCTGCCATTATACAGGGTGTGCAAAAATTATCTTTACAACTTTAATCTGAAATACAAAAATACAGAAACAATCTACATACACACATGGTTAGCACCAGGGCATCGAACCGGAACCGAACCGAAACCGGAAAAAACCGTTATTTTTCCTGGAGTGAAACCGAACCCGAACCGAAAAAAATATTTTCCTGAACCCGAACCGAAACCGAAAACCGTAATTTATTTCGTTCCATATTTTTCGGTTCATATAAAAAGTGGGAGCGAAAGAAGGGTTTTTCCTTTTGCTTTAGTTTGAGTCTTTCTGAAAGCCTCACGTTTAGAAACCGAATAAGAAAAGGGTTGGGTTTTTCTTGAGAACACATTCTCTTCAGCCTTGGGAAGGATGTGTCTTTGTGATAATATCTCTTGGCTCAATAGTGGGATTTTCCATGTGCATCTCAATGCATAGAGAGAGGGTCTACAATACATCCTGCTGAGATTACCTGTTAAACGAGGCTACTGGAAAGGAACTTGGGCGGTACTTTGAAGACAGCCTCTAATTGTCTTGCTATCCTCCCCCCGAGCATACCCCGTAGTGTGTATTCCCGGCAAAAATATTTCCCGATTCTTAACTTGGATTTTCCTTTAAGTTGGAGGTTAATGTCCCCATATACTTTCCCTCCCTCTCCATATCCGCTGAACCCTTGTATTCTGGTAGTCATTCTCTAAAACTTATCCAGGAAGGATCGCTCCGCAGTCGTGGTTTTGAGATATTCTTACTTCGGTTATCCTTTGTTACAGATTAGTAAATTTCTATTTATTTTATAGAATGCATCTTAAAATGAGCACACATATTCGTATTGGTTGCTTAAAACTGAAGAAAAATCAAATATGAATGCGAATTTGTTATTTTTAGTGGAATATTTTGCCGACTGCAGAAACCCACATTAGAGACTCCGCCTGAAGAAAGTTCACGACAGGCCGAATAAGTGTCTTATTTTCTTCTTGATTGCATGTTTGATTGCAGGGTAATATGTAGATGTACGTAGATGTTTTTTATTTGCTGCCGGGTGAAAATCACATGCTTTCGCTTAGTAATAATTTTTCGAAATGGTACTTATCATTTCAATTTCATGAAATAATGAAGTTTAACATTCTCACACTACGTAAGTGATTTAAAGTGTTCAGTCATCGTAAATTTGTATCGTGTTAATAAACATTTCTCAGCCTTTCTGAATTCTCGGACCCTCAATTTCTGCGGGCTTCTTCCTCATAGATATTTTATAGATTTTTTCATCCATTTAATTAATCTTTGAATGAAAAAATTAAGCCGTGCAATTACAGTTTTTACTATAATACGAGCAGTGAACGTGATCTACAAATTGTTAATTAAAATAACATAATATCTTACTCAACTTACTGGCACTATTGAGATAACGCGATCTCTTATTTTACCGCACGATTTGTAAATAAAAATATTAATAATTCATTATTAGGCATTCCAGCTTTAGTGCATATTAGCTTCGGTCTGTCCGTCCTTCTATCAGGATGCAATTTTTTTCCGTAGCTATTCAGCGGATTTTGATAAAATTTAGTACTAAGGACGAAGCACAGTAAATTAGAAAATGAGATGAATGCTTTGCATAATGTAATAAGTTTAGAATACTCTATCGCAGAAAATGTGCTAATTTATAATTTACTTTATACTTTCCTGATACGTTGAAATCATTTGCGGCGCATGTATGGTTTGTAAATTTTCAATTCAAAATATAATCTTAAATAAATAAGATACATATTAAATATTCACATTTAAATAATTTATTTTCGTGTTTTGATTATGTTTTTTAAATATCACTATTTTTAAGTGAAGATGTATTTGATTTAATAAGATAATTACTTAATTAATAAATCAATTCTTGAAAGTTTCCTAAAAATATTTTAAAGTCGGAGCGAAAAAAACCAGTTCGAACCGGTTCACTGACGCTTGCCGGAACGAAACCGGAACCGAACCGAAATTTTGTGTTTTGAGTGAACCGGAACGAAAACCGGAGCGAAGAAAATTACGGTTCGATGCCCTGGTTAGCACCATCTGTGAGAAAAACTCAATTTAATTGAGTAAAACGCTGATACATATCATCGGTGTTATGTGAACCATAACGGCACGAATCATCTGAACGTCAGTTGTGATGGTGTCACCACAGGAGAAGGCACAGCACGTTGAGTGGTTTATCATAACAAAATCAGATACACAGGTCCAAAGGAACTTGCGAACAACGTATCATAGGCTGTCACCTTCAAGGCCATCGATAGGTGCTTGGTATGAACAGTTTAAGGACATAGGAAGTATTATTCATAGGAAAGGTATAGTTCAGGGATGGCAAATAATTTTTGTCTCATGTGCCAAGAAAGTAATGTGAATAATTAAAAAAGTTTTTGCACGCCACAAATTTAATCATTTGCCAAGGAACTTCATATTTTATTAAGAAAATATCAGCTTATGCATGCCGAGTACAATCGCAGATGTGCCACTTCGGGCACACGTGCCACATATTTGCCATCCCTGGTGTAGTTTGTTCACGTGTATTAGATGAAAATGGAATGAGCTCCAGTATCGATTAGACATTCTAAGAGTTACAAATGGTGCCAATGTTGAATGTGTTTAAAGTTTCTGTTACCCTGTATGAGTATTTCTCACATATGGTGCAAGCCACGTATGTGTAGGTTGTTTCTGTATTCTTTTATTTTAGATTAAAGTTGTAAAGATAATTTGTATACACCCTGTATTATTAATGTACAGTACTTTTTAGTATCTATTATGTTTTCTTTTGCATTCTTATTCAATAAACATGTATTTTTAAAGTAAAGCAGACTTATTTTTAACAATGAAACGTACATAATAGGACTTCAGGTATGTCTCTCAGGCATCACTCCCCTAATCTATGATTTCCCATAAGCCCTCACCCTCCCCAACCATGGTTTCGTCAGCTGTAGGTTATGTCAGTAACTCCATGGTTGGTGAGAGACTACTGTATAATGTATTGCATGACAAATCACCACCCTTGAGAAAAATTAACCCCAACCTTGCTAAGGAAAACTTAGGATCATTAAGGTAAGTCCTATAAAAAGTTTGCTTTTCAGAGCTAGTCTCCTCCATGGTGGTGCCATATTTCACTTAAGGTTCCCTTTTAAGCTTTAAGCACCACCTCAGTTTAAAAAATAAGATAATAAGTCACAAGACCTATGGAGTAATTCAAGCTGACATTTTTGGGCCACATCTATAGCAGCTTAACAATCTTCCAGACAGACACAGTAGAACTAAATAGCACGACATAAATTATAACAATGCTAAACTTATCACTAACATTCTTATATACAAATGAGCCTTGAAAGTAGCTAATTTGGTGAATCTTTGTCCAACTTGAGATACTAGGCATAAAAAAATGATAATGAACATAAAGAAAATCTATTGAGACAGCTTCTTAACAATAATTATATTTACACCCGTACATAGTAGTGGGAACTCAACACTAGCCTGGGTATACCCAGGCATAGCATTTAAAGGGCTCATTTGTTAATTAGACCCAAAATCAATTAGAAATTGACAATGAAAATATGTACAGAAATGGAGCATGGCGAAGTATTAATTTACAATTTTATGAAAGCAAAAGCCATGTCACACACACTGGAGATATTAAACAAAACCTTATATGGTTAGGTATCGGATCAGCAGCATGCAAATATCGGAATTCAGTGTCTCACACCAAAGTTTTCAAAGAGTTAATTATGGAAAACAATGGCACGTGTTGACTACAAATTATTTTACTGCAAATAGTCTTGCATAAATCTGAGATAACCTCATCCACACAGTTCTTTATAAAACAGGAGAATACTGTAGAATCATAAACAGTGTAACCAGCTAAAATGAGTTCTCAACACAGACAGGTGCCAAGCATCCTAAAGAAAAATTAGTTTGACTAAGGCACTTCAATCAACACAAGTACTAGCAGTTCCGTAAAAAAAGTTAGGTATAGCCTTAACTGTTGTCTTTCTACCTGCTGGATTACGTTAAAAGTAAATACAGTCACTATTGTCACAAGCTACACCCTTGAATACTCACTATAATGCCAACAGGTGGCATGAAACTGATTATTATATAAACTCCTGCCATAAGCCACAATATTCATTTAAAGTCTTGAATTTCTTTTTATTATTTAAACTTCATATTTTTTGATGTTTTCTGAAATAGGATATTAGCTCATGATACAGGCCTCGAAAAATCCCACAAATATATTAATACCATCCAACTATCATAGCAGAAATTTTCTCTCTTAACAGATAAATACAAATAAAATACCAGTAAACAATGTGACAAATAATAATAAAGGATCCACATATAACATAAACAATTCAACTCAAATTTTTCAGAAAAAACATGGCAATCACAGTAAAGATTTGGTTAAAATGATTTATTTAACTGCAGTTTTGAAGATGCTGAAGAAAGGGAGGGAATATAAATCCACAGCATCTTTAAAAACCAATTTAATTGAAATGCAAACACCAGAAAAAGGAAAGTGCAAACGTAACCAGAACCCACTCAAATGAAATTTTACCAAACTTTTGGCACTGTATAATTTATGGCTATAACACAAACCACACAACTTGTGAAATACAAAAAGAGTAAAACTTGCACAACAATTCATTAAGATATTAAACTTACCTGAAGGCTCAACAGCCTCAAAGTTACCAGATGTGATAGATTCTGGATTGTTCCAATTTTATTCTTTCCTAAATAGAGCTCCTCTAGTGAATTGAGACCCTCCAAATTTTCAATATGCTGCAAAAATAATATTATGCCAATAAATGCAAATATTTACAGGACTTTAAATCACATCTAGTACTGAAGAAAAATTCACTTCTCCAAGTACTTATGCTGTTTCATAGGAAAACAGCTAATAAAGCTAACTTCTGTTTATTCAGAATGTTCAGGTCTAGTAAATACACTGGCAACAATAATCGATTTGAATGTCATTTTAGCCTACTTGTATGAACAGCACTGTAAAATGGACCCTTGCTATCCATTTGAGTTGTTCCTGGAAAACACCATCAATGCCAAAACCTTGGATATCAAAACAAAGGGGATATGGCAAAGGAAAATTTCAGTTCCTGGCTCACAAGACTAAACATAGCCATGGCATGGAAATTTACTGCCTGAGATGAAAATAAAAAGTAACAACCCGTATCATGAGGCATATGCACAGATTAGCAGTGATAGTGCTATAACAAAAAGTTTAGCCTTAGGAGGTCATTACTCAAATTCACTTCGTACCATGGACTTGAGACTAAACATGTTATCAAAAGAATTAGTGTGTACATTTATTCTAAATTACTATATCAATAGTCCATGCAGCATGTTGACAAAATATTATTATAAACACTGGATCATTTATAAGAATACTTTTACAAATTTAGTCAAATCAATGCTTAAACCTTCAAGGCGTAATCAGGAAGTAAGAATACAATGTCTGCATTTCACAAATGAGATGTTATTTCTAAATTACTATAATGCACATTTAAAGTTATATTAGCAAACTATTTTTTTGACGTTGTTCCATTGCTGGTTGAAAAATTTGTTATAACAAAAAAATCAAATTACTTACATTAGTAGTATAAAAACTGGGGCTCTGTGCTCTGAGCTAAAAGCAAATCTCTGCATCCAAATGAAACCTAAGACCAACAAGATGTTTTTTAGAGATTGTTTGGAACCTCTTAAAAACATCTTGATGGTTGTAGAACTTATATGGGGGATTTATCACCTAAGAAAAGGTGTTACCATCAACTGTATGAACATTTTTTTCTGTAAATAAAAAATCTTATCTAGAATAATTTTATAATTTCGTAAATAAGGTATAGTTGAATGTTTATATAACCTCCACACTAAAAACTCCCATACCAAAAACAATGCAGAAATTAGTCTTACTTCCTGAAGTACAGGTTTTATTGAGCTAATAACTGCATGAAACTTACCTACAAACTGTAATCATCAATGCAACTTATAGTGCAATCTACTCTTGCATTCAATCGACCAGACACAGCCCACATAAAATACAAAATTACAATGAAAGATAATCTTACCCGTATTTTATTATCACCCAACTCAAGCATTTTCAATGCATTGAGCCCACTTAGATTCTCTATCCTGCTTATTTTATTTCCATTGAGGTACAACTTCTTCAACTTCACCAATGCGCTCAAACCATCTATTGTTCCTATCCTATTGGAAGATAGATCAAGGCACCTAAAAAGAAGTATAAAAAACATTCTACTTTAGCTGAGCCACAATTTATGCAAAAAAAACGCCATTGTGAGTGAGCCAAGCTTCGAAAATAAGGTCACCTAACAGGTTAAAGGGGAATGACATTCAAAATGCTGATACAGACTTTATTAATTCCTGAGGGGAGGAGAGTAAATTTATATTTAAAATCAGGATCTTTCTAGCATTGCTATAGTCCTGATATGGCATCTATCAACTGGGAATTTCATATAGATTATGAATATGCAATAATCTTAGGATAATGATGGATAAGGGGGAGAAATGGGGGACAGAAGAAATCCTCTTCAAATATAGGCAACAGGAGCAGCACCATTCTTAGGAATACATTATATACCTAGCTGCATTGGGCACCATAAAAGTTTGGGGAAACCGAGAGCCATTCTTTTTCAAAATTAGGTTATCATTAACAAAATCCACTTGGGAAAACTACTCTTTGTGGAAATATTCCATAAAAGAAATGAAATACGTGGTAATTTCCATTTAAAAATATTGATATAAAAGGTGAAACCGGTTGAGGATATCTATATAATTGGAAATTACGATAAGTCTTTTATTTCAATATTACTTGTTAGCAGGGGCAGATCCAGAAACTTCTCAAGGGGAGGGGGCGGGGGGCATCGACCCTCCACCTACGGAATCCACCCCTACCAACTGCCCTATATTTTGAAAATCCCTACCCCTATCAGAATCCTTCTTTCCCTTGCTATACAGACCTAATCTGCGGCGTATAATTGAGGATTTTTGCATGGAATGAATTTAAGAAAGTGCCCAGTGGAGTGCAATGGGGTTATCCAAGGAGGGGGCGATCGCCCCCCCCCCCCCCTTGGATCCGCCACCGCTTGTTAGAAATATTTTATCAAAATGTGTTTGAGTGTTCTTGATTTTTACAGCTTTTTACTTTCTCCATATGTAGTAATGGGAAAGTATTGTGATCACGAAAAAAATCGACTTCGAGATTTCAACAGAAATACACGTTTTGAGGTCCCTAGAACACGTTTAGACTATTTTCGGAATGATGTCTGTGTGCGTGTGTATATATGATTGTGGGCGCTCTAACTCAAAAAGTACTTGCCATATCATTACCAAACTTCATATATAATACTTTAGCATGAGCACAAAGAATTGAATAGTTTTTGGACAATAACGGTTAACCAGAAGTCGAGGTTTATTCGAAACCCGATTCAGTTTTTGCGATATTTCTCCGATAATACGTCATTATTGTATACATTGACCATTACGAAAAATGTAGAAAATATAATTTCCTACATCTTTTATTTCAAACAATTTTCCATAGCAGTTATTGTTTAGGAATTATTTATAAAAAATAATCGGTTTTTTCGGTTTCCATCAAATATCTCCTTAAAAACGTAGTTACTGGTAATCTTCATGAGGACCAAAGTTGTAGAGAATAATATTTCTTCCAAGTTTTGTTTGAAACAAATTTTCGTAGAACCATCCATTTCAGAGATATTTTGCTTTTTCTTAATTTCCTGTATACAGCGCCACCACGTAGCGGTGAATTCTGCAAACATATTCAAAATATACCTAATTTATGGCAATAAGGATGACTGTATTCTTTTACGATACGAAATAATAATTTTGCCTTATAATGCTATTCATAATAATTTAAATATCTATACTCCAAATATGGAGAAAGTCGTGTGTTGGCCACATCAGATTTTTTTAATAAGGTACATGTTGCAAGTTTTCCACTCTCATATAGCATTATTTTATTTCCCCACTGTAACTAAAAATGATTGCACTATAAATGATACATGCCGCACTGGTGTGAACTTTTGTAAGGCTATGGGCAAAATATTTAGCTAGTTACGCCCCTCCCAAAGAAAGAGTAAGAAAATTATATACGAAACTTTTTAATAATTAAATATGCATTGGCAATGAAACTGGCAGCAAAAATGTCAAAAGAAATGCAACATTAGCTACAACTAGGACTGCATGAGTACAGAAATAATGGTTACTGAACTAATGGAAAAAATGTTTTGGTTTGTTGCCATATATAATATACACATTAACTTTTTGCTCAATTTTTCATGAACAAATGGACATTATAAACAGAAAATTGCTGCATATATTTTCTGATACAAGGAAGCACTGCAAGAATGTAATTCTTTAACATCCACAGAGAATGTATTAACATAACAAATAATTAAATAATATCTCAATTTAAAAAGAATATTTGCTCTAAGAACTGTTAAAATTGAAATCCAATGGAGAGAACTGAACTAATTTAAGAAAGCAATTTTAGCTAAAACTATGAATTATATAACATACAAATTAAGAAGAGAAAAATAAACTTACTCTAAATTCACTAGAGTATGAAGATTTTCAATGACAGATATCTGGTTGTCAGAGAGCTCTAGCTCTTGTAACTGAGGATAGTTCTCCAGAGAGACAATTTTTTTAATAAGATTCCAACCTCCCAACATTTCCGTAATAAAATTTGGCCCCTCGATCTCATCCAGCTGCTTTACCTTGCTGTGCCTGAAATCGATCGTCTGGAAGAAAAACAAAACTTTATAAGCTAAATAACTGCTAATCATCGCCAAGCTATTTGTAACCATCACAAAATGTTTGCCTCATGGAACAGTATAGGTAACTAATATACATGGTTGGTGGTGAGTTGCTAATAAAGATAAATATGCTTTTTACATCATTAATTTATTAAACATGTGCCGATGTATCAGATCAAAAGCTGCTTAAGCAAAAGAGAAGGTTAAGAGAATAACTTGGAAACAGTAGAAAACGTAACACTAATTCAGAGCAGATATATGTTACTTGAATAAAAACTGGACATTTTTCTGAATCAAAAAGCTGTAATACACCTCATGGTGAAAACTAAAATTGGTGCAGAAGATAATCGCCTATACCGCAGCATGGATGAACACATTTTTTTATGTTGAAACCAATATCAGTTGTGGTACTGGCCGGTTTTACATTTTGAAACATTCTTTGAGCTGATTAAACGGATTATGCTTATTGAAGTCCTAAAAATGAAACTGAATTCCCCAAAAGACAAATATGACGTAGTCTTTGATACTTATTGGTTAAAATCTTATGACGAAAACTTGATGCTTTCCTGGTGTAGTAGTAACTCCAATGAAAAACTACACCTAGTCTTTTTCATACAACTAACACCGATCAATTACAATTTTACTACGAATTTTACATGGTTATTGAAAAAATTATACTTCCAGATACATTGAAATACTTAAGTCTTTTCATTACATATGACCGATAGATCTTCACGTTCAAGCTCATAAAAGTTTAATATGCTTCGACGGACAATCGTCAAAGCATCCAAAAACTGTGCTCACCTGTATAGACGTTGTGGGCTGCTCCTCGGCATCATCTGAAATATGACAAGGTGGTGTATATATAAAGCGAAATTATTAACTTCAATTTTAAAGTGCTCTAGTTCCGACACCATATTACTGAAATATATATACTACAACATTTGTGCCATTATATAACAACTATTATATCGTTCATTGGAGAATGGTGAACCGAATTTAAGGATTTATTATTATTATTTACATTACCAAACGCAAATTCGCTTACAGTACTCCCCCTACTCAGAAATCTATTGACTCAAGTCGTCTTTCTAAATCTTCTATCGCGCAGGCCACAAAATAGAAGAAAAATGTAATTAATATGCATACATGCTTTTAGTAAATCAAATTCGACTTACAATCAGATTCGATTTCCGAATCCTCTACTGTGTTAGGTTGTACCATTACGGACACAGGTTTAACGTCTTCCCTATCCTCACAATCCATGTCACTGTTATCGTGCGACATCTTCACGTTTATACTAAAATATCAACTTCTTCCAGCATCAACAGAAACAGTAAATAACGTCCTTTAGCTAATATAACACACTACGAGCACTTCTTTTGTTTGAAATACGTTAGCCCAGAACCCAGAAGTACACTAAGTAAAAGCTGGCAAAAGCTACGATTAATTGCCGCGTTTCACCGCCAGGTCGGCTTAGGTAATGAAACCATAATCATACGGCCTGTAATATGATCTCTCCGCTATCTTACAATGTGGTTACTTTTGAAGTGGCTACGGCTAGAGTGAGAAATTGGTAATTGCTTTCCTTATCATTTTTCTCTTCAACGAATAAATTATCATCGAAACTACAGTGATCAAATTTATATTCTGGTAAATTTGATCGACATGTTTGCGTCTTCAAATCGATTAGGTCATATTCAAACCCCAAACTTTTTATAGGGAATTATTTGTTCTATGTGACAAACGCTTAACGTAAAAATGTTAAATGTTAGAGGGAAATTCTGGCTCAGCTTAAAAGAGATACTTTTTTAGTTTACGGATTTTAGAAAACATGCGAAAGGATAGCATTCCCATTAAATGTAGGCCTGATGAATTTGAAAATACAAATATCAAAATAAATTACATATGTTCACAGGATTTATTCATGTTTCAATGAAACAATCTCAATTATCAAATAGATTAGTGCATCACGTAGGGTTGTCAACTTTTTATTTTACCAAGAAAGGACACGGAGTAACTAATTTACAAAAAAACGAAATTCCAAATATATATAATACATTATACGAGGGAAAGTCAGAAAGTAAGATTCCCTATTTTTTATTTTGAATGTAAACAAGTTACAATGCGGAACACATGGAACAGATATAGGCACATGTTGTCCATTTTTCGACGTAGTCGCCTTGTCTGTTGAGGCACTTATCATAGCGGTAGATCAAGGAATCGAAGCCTTGGTGGTAGAAAGATGCGTCCTGCAGACGTAGCCAACCTCTGACCTCTTCTTGAACAGAATAATTGCTGGAGATGAGACTTGGGTGTTCCATTACAGTCCTGAGAGTAAAGCCGAATTACTGACATGGAAGCATCCTCGTTCCCCTGTTGCAAAAAAATTCAAGACAACGACAAGCCCGGGAAAAGTGATGGCAAGTGTGTTTTGGGACATGCATGGAGTGCTTTTGGTGGATTTCACTCCTCGCGGTGTAACAATCAATGCAGCTGGAAGCACCTTCGAGGCCTACGCTTCCTGTCTGATGAAGACGTCCAAGAAGAGGTCAAACGTTGGCTACGTCTGCAGGACGTATCTTTCTACCACCAAGACTTCGATTCCTTGATCTACCGCTATGATAAGTGCCTCAACAGACAAGGCGACTACGTCGAAAAATAGACTGAATATGTGCCTATATCTGTTCCATGTGTTCCGCATTGTAACTTGTTTACATTCAAAATAAAAAATAGGGAACCGTTCTTTCTGACTTTCCCTCGTGTGTGCGCGTGTGCGTGCGCGCGCGCGTGTGTATTTTTTTTACTTTTGTATAATGTAAATGTATTGTTCATTGTATGCATAACAAAATAGCCCATTCTGATCTGTTAATATAGCTAAATTAATTATATTTGTAATATTAGTTTATACATTTATATTTTTGTGTACCTCTCACTTTTTAACAAGTTCTTATCTTCTTTAACAATATTGTAAAGTTATGTCTTATTTCTTATTACAGAAAGTAAGCATTGTGAGAATGCAGAAGAGGCAGGAATACTTAACAGGAATGAAAGAATATAAAATAGGTTTGCAAAATCAGTATGTACTCTCATTCTTATAGCTTAAAATATGCTGCCATTATTCAGCTATACAGAGAAGATTGAAGTCTTCTTTTTTTGTAATAATATCATAATTATTTGATATAATCATCACTCCATCAAACAACTGATTCAAATTCGTGTTTAAATTAGAATTTTTTATCTCTTTAAGAATGTTTTCAAAAAATGATATATGGGGAATTATTTTAAGCATGTCAATGCTGAAAGTTTTGACAACCAATTTTTATTTGTAAAATCAAATCTTTTCTCAAGATACTGGAGAGTTTTTTTAATAAAAATTATCAAAATCATTTTGAAGAAACTTTGTTTAATAGAATTAATATCTTTAATAATGACAATGTTTGGAAACTATGTGGAAAATAATATAATAAAGAGAATAAACTCCAAAGCCATAATAATATTACATTATACAGTAGAAGTCCGATTATCCAAACCTAATTTATTCAACAGTTTGTTACTTATCTTCCTTTTGTAAATCTTGCTGTTTTTTCAAAGTTAATTTTAGTCTGAATAAGCAGTACAATTTGTGATACCTTGAAAACTTAAAATCATACATGCGAAACCACATCCCCTAAAGCAAGGTTGGGGAACCTTTTCCACATGGCAGGCCACATAAATGTTGGCGAATCCTTCAGGGGGCAGGATTGGAAGTTGCCAATGCTTTGATGGGCCTGATTAGTTTAAACTGAAGTTACTGAGAGATTATAAGGTATCATGTAAGTGGAAATCAATTCAGAAATAGAGTATTTAGGATTAACATATCAGTATTAAATGCTTTATTATCATTATTTGGATTAAAAAAATATGAGTTAATGTGTTAAATTTTATGAATCTCTGCTTCACGGGCCATACAAAATGCTCTTGGGGACTGCATGCCCAAAAGAAACAATCAAACTTCTCATATACTCAACACTACATCATAAAGTAAACATATTAAAAAATTCATAACTCAAGAAATATGAGCCTGAGAGAAAATCGGCAAAACATGAATCTGAAATAATATCTGCAGACTCAGTGGAAGGATTTTCCATGGGCAGCTCAATACTTGGAGAGAGAGTCATGGATACATCTTGCTGAGAATTCCTAGAACCCTGTTAACACTCTCAACGTGGCATGACAAGAATTCCAGTAATTGTGGGTGCTATCCCGACTGGAATTCCAGTCATGCCGTGTTGAAAGTATTAAACAAGGCTTGGGAGAAAAGAACTTCAACGGGTGTTTGAAGACAACCCGCTAATCATTTTGCTACTATTCCTCGAAGTGTGATTCAGTCTAACTGCTTTGTTTAAAAAGATTGGGAGATTTAGCTGCAAAATAGGAATTTTTCTGCAAAATAGCCATCAATCACTTAATTTTTGTCTTAAATAATTTACACTTTATGTTCGAACATTGCATTTTATGTACATTCTTATACATATACAGTAGAACCCCTAAATTCGCAGGGGTTACGTTCCCGAAAATACTGCGAATTTGGAATCTGCAAAAATAGAAGCAAAGGCCTTATGAGAAAATAGGGGTTACGTTCGCCGATCTCCATTATTTTGACAACAATAAATGATGAAATGGTAGGCTAAAAGTGGTTTTGAACTAATGCAATGTGGCATTTAAATCTGCCGTAGCCGTACAGTTTATCGCATATTGCCTGCCCACTGATGCCACACTCTGGCCACTGTTTATTTCGCAACTCAATTTTCTCACTTAAGCTTCACTTTTATCCATAATATCACAAATATCCCTCTCAAACTTCTGAGAATATTTCTTCACGTATGTTTTGCATATGAAACATTCACTGCAATGGAGAGAAGGATTTTATTGCTCCAGTTGCCTATAAATATCCTATACAGTTAGAGGAAAGTGGTCCTACTGGTTAAAATTCATAAGGGGATGTGAAAAAGGCATTGGAGGTCACAACTCCGCTTTCAGTACTGCAGGGGGCAGGTATAGGCATCCCTGCATTACACATGCAGAGTTTTTGTATGAAGCGTATTTTTCTCGGCAAAAGGAAGAAAACACCATCTATGGGCTCTAACCTGTACTAGAAGGACACAGGTAGATACCGGAGATGCTTCATGACGGACTATTTCGGCATACCCATAGCGGATGGCCCGAAAAACAGCGAGACGGATATATACGGCATACAGATTACAACAAGCCATGACGAATATATACGGCATACCCACTCAACTGGTTAAAGTCAACATCTTCTTTTTGCTTCTACTTTCTGTAATATCACTTGCTTTCCTCTTGGTAGACATTTTCAGAAAAAGGGGGTCACAGCGTGATAAAAAAACCTCGCGGATAGGGAAATTCATTTGTTTAGTGCTTTTTCTCTTCACTTCAAAGATGACAAAGTAGTCCAAAACCGCAAAACTGCGAAGCACGTGAATTTGGAAGCCGCGAATTTTGGGGTTTTACTGTATATATTTTTTTACCTCTAAATTAATTGTCTTTGTTTCTGTTGACTAATGCATTCTAACAGGGTCGGGACGAGGGTGGGGCGATCGGAGCTCTTGCTCCGGGCACATCATTCTATGGGGCGCCAAAATTATGATTATATGTAAATGTATTTTATATAAACATATATATTTACAAGAGTAAAATTTATTGAAATGACGTGATAAAATGAGATTGGCGGCGACAGTCAGACAGTAATTAGAATTATTATTTTTTACAGGTCATAAAGTACAGAGTTCTTTGTCACTACTTTTGCCATTGCTGCTCATTTTAATATACATATACGTATACCCCTTTAAAAATATTTTCAAGAAAAACTGGGAAATTCTTCAACACTAGCAAAACAATAAGAAAATACCTTACTAAATGCTTGCACAAGGTGCAAGTATCACAAATAGTACATAAGACACTGACTGCCACTGACAAATGTCAGACTTCAGAATGATGGTTTTTAGTAATACAGCAACTGTAACAAATATACAAAATCAGTTCAAGATGTACAATATCTGATACACAGTATGTTTTAAATATGCAGTAACACAATTAATAAATGTCTCATTTTAAATACTTTTAGAGTTTTCTTTGTGTTTATTAACTCCACTCTGTTATGTTATGATTGCCAGATTCAGAAAGGGTTCAACCAGGATATTCTCAGTGACCCCAACTATGGCTTTTGCATGGGATGAGTTTTAGAGGCATTACTTATCTAGGAGCAGCATCATAGCAGTGACATCAATGATCTGCATCCTTCAGTCGTGAGCTGGGGCTGCATTCTTTCTTTTTGCCTCAGGTGGCAGATTTACGCTCAATGGCCCTGACCCAAACCAAAATTCATGAACTAGTGTTGCCAAGTAACATTTCTAAAATCTTAGAACTTGTAAAATTTTCTACAAAAAATTGGAACAAAAACATCTTTTTTGATTTTTCATAGAAGGACATTTTGTAAAACTTTCTACAAACAAATTCGATTAAAAACATACTTTTTTGATTTTTAACTAAAGAAAGGATATTCGATGTCATGTCAACTCTCATTGTTGGATTTTTTTGCAAAATTAGAAAAGGGCACGAGGAAACAGATAAAGAGGCAGACAGAGAAACGGAGGGAGAGCGATGAAATGGGAGGGAGGGAAATAGGAAAAGAAGGGTGAGAGAAAAGAGAGGGAGGGGAAGGGAAACAGAAGAAGGAAGATAGAGAGAGAGAGAGAGATGGGTAATAGGACAGGATGTATTTGCGTGCTTTGTAGTTTTTAAAAAGGCCTTTGATCATTTTTGTCCTAAGCTAATGGAGGAAAATAGGAGTAGATTAGAGAAATAGACATTTAATTAAAAAATCTGAATATGAAACAGTGTAGGTTAGGATACCAGAGGGAGAATCAGATTATGCAATGTTAGGTAGAGACATGAGATGGGGCTACCCACTCTTGCCAACATTGTTTAATATTTATGTGGAAGAAATGATAAGGAGTAATGGGGTGATGTAGAAACAAGGATAAAGTGAGTGAATCTGGTTAAATCAGTTAGATATGAAGATGACAAAGAATTTATGAGTAATTCTGAAAGGGGCCTAAAGATACTTGTTTGTTCCTTAAGTGAAAAGGCAAAGGCATTTGGGATGAAAATTAATAAGAATAAAATGAAAGTCATGAGATTTTCCAAGAGTGGGAATACCCAAGTAAATGTTACATTGGTTCCATGACATTTGACCTATGAAATTTGACCTACTTCCTTTTTATCATAATATAAATCATAACTACTGCAATTTTGCTTAATACCATGTATTAACTTCATCTAAAATGCCATTGGATTTTTCCATTCCATTGTTGGAAGAAGCCTTGCATTTGTTCCTCTTGATGATGTGGAAGGGTCTTTTGATATGCTCCTTGCTGATCTCATGGTCGAGCTGGTAGATCTTGCCGTATACTTCGAAGAGACATACATCCGAGGAAAGAGAGCTTGTGGTAGGAGAAGAGCAAATCCTCCAGGATACCATCCACAGCTTTGGAATCAGTATGATGCAGTTGTTGCAAATGAACCCAGGACGAATAATCTCACTGAAGATTGGCACAATAGGTTTCAACTAATGGTAGGGAAAAATCACCCATCACTTTTCCACCTCATACGCAAAATTAAGATGGAACAGCAGGACACAGAAAACATGATTGCTGAAGTCAATGCGGGACGCCAGATCTGAGAAAATCAAAGGCTGAAATACCGCCGATTGAATAGAAGATTCGATACAATGAATATAAAAACAGTAACAGAATTCTTGAATATCTAGCAACATGTGGATACAACTTTAATCTTAAGCTTGAAAATAAAAAGTTTATTATTCTCAATTATATATTATGATCTCTTATTCATTTCCCAGGATCTAATTCAAAAATTAATTGTAAATGTGGAAAAAATTATTAGATAGATTCATTTTTAAGACAAAATTTACTTTAGATTAAAACGTTAGTATGTGATTCTGTTTTTATATCAAATTTCATAGGCATAATAAAGTAGAATTAAAAAAAGTAGGTGAAATTGCATTAGGGCAATAGCTGTAGGTCAAACGTCCTGACACCGTTACATTGGATGGAAAAAGGCTGTAACAGGTAGAAATTTTTATTTATTTGGGTAATATTCTGTCACAGGATGAAAGTAGCACTGTAGAGATAAGGACAAGGTTAGCAAGAGCAAAGGAGGCTACTATGAGATGACAAGAGTTGTTGACCGACAGTCTGAATAAAGATATTAAAAAAGATTAATGAAAACCCTGATATGGAGTGTATCATTATATGGGTGTGAGATATGGAGAATGAGAAAGAAATATGTGAGCAGATTAGAGGCATTCGAGATATGCGTATGGTGTAGACTAGAGAAAATTAGTTGAACAGAGAGAGGTTTCAAATACAGTATGGGAAGAAATGACTTTAATTATAGTAATAAGGGAAAGATAGAAGAAATATGTGGGTGAAATTTTAAAAGGAAACAACCTGCTAAAGGAAGTCATAAAAGGAAGGATGCAAGGAAAAAAGCAAAGATGTAGAAAGAGAAAGGCATATTAGATGGATTAAAAGAAGGAATTGGGCTTGAGAACTTGAAAAGAAAGTCTTCAGATAGCACAGATTAAGTTGGGTGTGCATCTGGAGGTGAAATAATGATGAATGAATGTTTTTAATGGAAAAATAAATGTCCAATCTTCTAGATAAAGTTTACTTTACTAATTGTGGCCCTCATTAATGAATTTTAATCCCAATGTGGCCCTTGTTTAAAATCCATCCCTTTAATGTGCGGCTGATCTCACTTCAACTTTGACATGCCTAGTCTATAGCTATATAATTTACCAGGGCCATTCTGTAGCAATTTTTCACCTGGAGCAAGCTTACTGAACAGGTGCCTTAACCCCTTCATTCCTGCATTTTTTGGAGGTGCCGTGGCATAGTGATGAGGCCGTTGGCCTGCTACGCCAAGCATACCAGATACAAATCCTGCGAACGTAGAATTTTTTCAGAGGTTGCACCCCCCCTATTTGCGTGGTTAAGAAGAGAACACTCAAATCAGTGCTCTGTCCTTCAGAAGGGATGTAAAGTCGTTGGTCCCCTTGGTGCATAGAAACAAAGTGGATAAAGTAAATATAGGAAATATGTCTTGTTCCAGAACAGGAACAGTTCTCTGTTCTGCTTTAAATTGAATACTTTAACTATCTCTAATATTAAAATCTTACAAAAGATTAATCCAAAAATATATTTTTCAATACAGCACTTTTGCGCCATGAAAATATTTAATCTCTTCAAAGACATTAAAATTCCACCAATAGTATTGTTTTCCTGATGTGTTTTATCGCAAAATAAGTAATCTCTGGACAATAAAATAATTTTACTTAAAGTTTTTGGAAATAGAAATAAATAAATGACAACAGTAGGTAATATAATTAATAAATAAATTTAAAAATTGCATTTACATACCCTAACTTTTAAAGTCAGCCAGCAAAGAATCCTAATAAATATGTTATGCTATGGTGGAACGAAGAGATAATAGTATCCTGCAAACTTAAAATTAGTAACTGAATCAGGTTTTTATAAAAGCATCAAATAGAATCGGAAGACGTATGCTACATTTATGTTTTTATAATACATTATAATATGCACATACTCTTATACATATGTGATAAAGTTTTAATCCATTTCAATATAAAAGACAGGCTAAGACCCATAATATTAATTTTTTACTCGAAAATAATTATAGATTAATTTAAAAAATTCTGTTTCTTGAGCATGATATAAGAAATAAGTAGTTGTTTTTCATAAAAATGTTCTAACCTTTAAAAAAACCGCTAAAGATGATACATGCTGATGTGCTGGTTAACCATGTGCAAAAAAGATCCTTCTCCAACCACAAGACAGCAAAGACTGAAGAAAAGTAAGCACAATTCATAGAGAGAAGGATTGAGGGATATGGACATCTGCATGTTCTGAGGGGGTCGGGGGGGTTGGACAAACCTTTTCATTTTCAGAACAAGTGAGATGGGAAAAAACCCTTTTGGGAATGTGGAGACCCCGAGGCATCTTTGACCGTCTTATCAACCTCTGGTCGCCAAGACAACAGACCTCCCGGTGTGCATGCATCCGAGAAGTAATGCTTTGGCGGCATCGGGAATATAATCCCATGTGTGAGGGTGGACATACTTGAGAAGGAAAGGAAACCCAATTATTGAGGTTAGCCGCTTGGTGTCATAAACCTATGGGGTACTTTTATCTCGCAGACTTTGCCACTGAGTCAGAGACCTTCTTGGATCCTTCATCGGTGTAGGATGACAGAAGTAAGGAAAATCGCCAACCATGATGGACAAAAAGAAGACAGGCATAATTCAATCGTGTCTAGATTTTCGTTCTTTTCAGCTAAAATATTAAGTATAAAAAATGTGACATTGTAGTCTGCTTATTAATCATATCACATTGAAAATTTTGTCAGTGGCCGCATAAAAATGTTATGGTGGCCACAATTGAGAAATGCTGTTCTAGAGAAAATGCTGTACTCCTTATGGGTATTTCAGTTTACTGTACTTTCAGTATAAAGTATAAAAATTCAGGCTCCCTAGAGCAGGGATGTTTTTAAGTCTTTGAACTACTCGGTGCAGTTTTCACAGGGGCCCATTTGAGCTGATCTGCTATAAAAATTTGAATGTTCATTCTCAAAATTTAAAATTATGTTATTGATTTTATTTAACATTGAATACCGAATGTGTAAAATGATGAAGAATCGCTTATTGGCTGCAATTCCGATGGTTATGAACACAAAGGCAAGCATCTGAACAAGAATCAATCAATCTCGCCATTCGTGAATTACTTTGGGGCCCGCAGTATGAGGAGCTTGTCGGTTCGTTGCACTCAGGGGTCGGCAACCTGTGGCTCCTGAGCCACAAGTGGCCCTTTAAGGACTTATGTGCAGCTCCTGACTGCAGCTCTCCCTGATAAAACCTCCAAAAAAGAAATTGGCTTCATAAATTATTTTAATATAAATTGCAGAAAACTAAAAAGATATGGACGCATTATGTAGAACTGACAGGTAAGCGCTCCTAGAGCTTTGGCACCTCGGGCGGCCGCCCGGCTCGCTCTTGCCTTGGGCCGAATAAAATCATGCCATGGGCTGCCAGTTGGACAGCCCTAAATTCTCAAAGGTTCCAAGTGTTCTCCATCCTATATGCTGGTCAAGATAGTATCTTGGAATAGACAAAAGGGTGCCTTTCGCATAGTAAATGTAGTACGTGAACAACCAGGCGCCCTCATGGGTAGCATCCCTTTTGTCTTGAACCAGAGTATATAGACCTGTGGGCACCCAGCATGAGACAATTGTCAGGAATGCCCTGAAATATAAAAATGAATGGTAAATGCGAAGGAAGTCCTGACATTCACTTGAGCTATTTGTGCGAACCGATTAAAAGTTGAGAGCTCCGAAATTCTTGAAGGCTTTAAAAATATCCAAGCCCAAAGGCACCTAAAAAATATGGCTCCTGGTGCAGTCGCCCCACTGCTCCATGCCACCCCACAGCCCTGTAATTAACATTGGGATAATACTTGAGGTTGCTATCTCTACAGGCTTGACAAGTAGAATCTGAGTTTTGGTAATTTTTCTCTGTGCTACAGGTTAAGTTGGAAATCTCTGAGGAAAACAAAATGATAAACAATATTTACTTTTGCTTGTGAAAATTACATCAGAGCGCTCTATCAGCAGCTTCTGGAACTTAAACATTTGTCAAGGTAATAACAACGATTGTTACTTTTACGTTTGGAGAAAATTTAATATTAACATGAACATAGTAGAATTTAAAAAATAATCAAAATAAAGATTTCCTCAAAGTTAATTTTATGTAATATGTTAAGTTCCTGAATTATATTGATAAGATTGATTAACCAAAGAATTTGATAAGATATATTTTATATATATTCATAGGAGGAATTTACCAATTACCAAAGTTAGTATATAATTGTAACATGGTCTACATGAACTTCAATGAATTTTTATTAATAAAATTATTAATTATTATATTATCGGTTTAATATAAAACAAAACCTATAAACATTATTTAAAATTATGATTAATTGAAATTACCATATACCCATGTCTCCACATGGCTATGATACTTTATACTATCAATACTACTTAGCTATTTTATACTGAACATTTAAAACAAAAACGTATTATCCTTTTTCACATTCCCTGGGGCATTGATGGATTTAATATGGTAACCGTGATATTTATAGGTAATTATTTGGTAACTCTTTGATGAACTATTTTATAAAAATCAAATTAACATAAGTGTAAACCAGTTTAGAATATGTTAACAAGGTTATATATATTTGTTACTTTGTCACTAGTTTTTAAAAAATTGGCGGTATTATTTTTCGTCTTTCGTGTTGACGCATTCGAGCTTCAGCCGTTATTGTGAAGTTTATAATGAAATAAATCGAACGATTAAGTATAACTTTTCTTTCTTTTCATGTGAAATTTAGTAAGTAGACGTAATTATATTCATAGAAAATTTGGAGACCTAATTAAATGATAATACGCTTTTGTTTAAAATTATGTATGCCCAGTGAGATGTAAGTTACTACTTATTTTCTGTCTAAAGAGGGTTGTTGACATTTTTATGGAACTTAAAAATGAATAACATAAATGAATTGGAGGAAGAGTATAAAGACAGTCATCCTGGATTCGGTCCATACCTGAAGTGTATGTCTCGGGCACTTCTTTCCGGATTGTCATCATTTACCTTAGGTGATTTTTTTGTAAAGACCATGTGATATTTATTAAAATTATTTTGAGGAAATAATGGTGATTAGTATGTATCCACTTAATTATATATCCTGTCATCCAAGATGAGCGCTTGTTTTACGTACTATAACACTTAAAAACTAATGCTCATCCAATACATGCAGACAGTGCACAAAAGAAGGGCAAATATCAAAATTTGTGTATTCTCTGATGATGTTGAGTAAAGATTCATTTTCTCCTACCGATTTCTTTTCAGCATTCTCGGGTGTTTATATTGGACAATCTTTACTAAAAAGACATTTGCCCTACAAGAAAAAGTCTTATGTGGTGCTTTCAAGTTTGGTGGCAACTGTTGTTTCATATAGAATTACTTCATTAAAAACGAAGGCTTGTCAAGCTGGTTGGTTGGCCGCAGAAGAAAAACATACATATTTTTCCGACGAGTCAATTGAATGAAATATAAATAAATTTTTATCTTCAGTTTCTCTACACTTAACCCTATAATTTGAGACAGCGTGCAGTGTGTGTGTTGTTTCAGTGAACTTATAATGGCATTCAATTCGCAAATTCGACATTCGTCAGTGAGTTATTCTTTCGGTAGAATTTTGTTAAAGAGTCGTGTTAATACTAATGGAATAGTACGCAATCAAAATGTTAATGTCCATTATATGAAATCCACATTTTCTAGAATAGTTGTAAGTAATCATTGCCAATCAAAATTTTGTGAAAAATTTAGAGGTCAGCAAACTCTGAGTACATTCAATAAGTTGTTGAAAGACGAATCGCTTAACAGTGAAAATGTTTTAGGCAGCAAGGAACCAGATGTGGAGGGCGCTGAACCCTCAATTCAGTATGAAGACATTTCTAAAAGATACTTTAGCAGCCCAGAAGGTGGCCATCAAGTCATTGTTGTGCAGCCATATGTAAAATGGGGACTTAAAAAGAACACTAAGACAACTCCAGATTTGCAACTATCGGAAGCAGTTTCCCTGATAGAGTCTTTGCATAAATGGAAAGTTATTGATAAGGTGATTGGTTTTACTTCTTAAAAATTCACCTTAGCCTTTAAATGGTCCAGTATATTTTGTTTGACTTTCAGTGTATAATTCACATATTGCACGTTTGCATCCTTTTCATATTGAAATTAAGTATATTAAAAATTGCTATTATCTAACTAGGTAATGCATACCATTGGTCAAATCTTAGTGTAAAAGTTATTTATTCTTTTAATTCAACTTCTAGATTAAAGTGCCACTTCAGAACTTGGAGAAGAAAATTCTATTTGGATCTGGTACTCTTCAAGCTTTGAAAGAGAAAATAAGACGCAATGAGTATATAACAGCTGTATTTATAAGTGTTGAGTTGTTAAAAGGATTTCAGCATAGGTAATAATGTAAATAAATGATGATGGTCATTCATTAAAAATGTTGCTCAGGTGCTTTTTTTTATTCATTATTAGAACTTGTTTGTTAGGTTATCCATTGCATTTTTATGTACTCACTCAATTTTTGATACCGTCCCTCAAGTCAGAGTTTTAAAATGAAGAATGTTTTCTAAATGTTTCAGAGAACTGGAGGAGGCTTTTGGTGTTCCAGTGTATGATCGGTATACCATTGTCATGCAGATATTTCGTGAGCGTGCTGTTACTAAAGAGGCTAAACTTCAGGTGGCCATGGCAGAAATTCCATATTTATGGTGAGAGATGAGTTTTTGAGCTGAGTAATCATTGAGAGAATGTAGGTAAGTAGAAAGATTTTGAGACACTGAGTGAAGCCGGAGGCATAACATCATAATACTAATCATTGCCATTAAAGTGCTAGAAATAGCTCGCCAATCCTTGCATGGGCATATCCAGAAACTTTCCATATGGGAGAGATCACCCTATCAAACTCTTGAATCTGCCATTTCCTGTAACCCTCGGTTCTGAAAATTCGTACCATTTTCAGAATCTTTCTTTCTCCCTGTCTTACAGATCTAATCTACAGCACAGAATCAAGGAATTTGGCATGGAAAGGGTTTAAGAAAGCATCTATTGTAGGGCAATGGAGACATCCAAGAGGGGTGATCGCCTCCCTGAATATGCCACTGGATCCTTGTGATGTAGGCAGTGCATGTTTAAATCTGTCACACTGAGCGTCTACCTTTCAGTAGCCATGGATTTCAAAAGAGTGCACTCTTGTGCTATGATTTTGTAACACATTAAAAGTGATTTAAATGCGACTGTCTCTTGAATGCCTGAGACTGGCTTTTCCGGACAGTTGTTTCAGGAGAGGAAGGAACTACTCAAATGGAAAAATTTAATTCTGAAGGCCTGTTGGTTGTGTTTTATTTCTGCAAATACAATGTCATGAAATTTACACTTCTGAGAGTTATATTACTTGTTCAAGTAATAGTTCTCCCACAATACTGTTTCCTATCTCCCAGTGCATTTTATCCCACTGTGCCCGGTCCTTCTGAGTGACACTGTCTGCTTTCTTGTCCGATTTCCCAATCATCTCAATCATCTTAGTGGTGACTTTTTTCTTTTTGAAGATGGTATAGAGTAGCTCCATAATTAACCAGTGTTCTTTCTATTTATTATAGTTGTTTAGAATAATCTGCCCTTTTTTCTAGGTCAAAAATTAGAAATATACATGAAGGAGAATCATCTCGGCAAGGTTTTGGTGGCCCTGGAGAATCATATGTAGAAATTAGGAGGAGAATTCTTGCTACCAGAGAGCATAAACTGAAAACGGCTCTAGAAAAGCTACGAAGCCAGAGAGAGTTACTAAGGAGCAAGAGAAGAAAGCATGACTTTCCAACAGTGGCTGTTGTTGGCTATACAAATGCTGGTGATTAAATACTATTTATATCCATTCCAATAATGAAAGACTGAGCTTACCTTATGACTTGAATTCAATTGATGAAGTACTTTCTTAGAATCAATAATTGGTGGATCGACACTGGATGTCTGCTTTGAAGCCCAAATTTGCATCAGATTTTCCAAATCATTTTGTGGCTATTGGAATTGTCTTCATCAACAAATTAAGCAAATTTATATTCACAGTTGAATTGAAGTAGCTACTTATACTTTTTTAAAGGGAAGACATCACTCATAAAAGCGCTGACTGGAGAAGAAGCCCTACAACCTAAAGATCAACTATTTGCAACTTTGGATGTAACAACTCATGCTGGAATCCTTCCTTCCAAACTTAAAGTTTTATATGTTGATACTGTTGGTTTTATGTCAGATATACCTACCAATTTAATTGAATCATTCAACGCCACCTTAGAAGATGCACTTCTTGCCGTAAGTTGAAATATATGTGAATGTACTAACAAAAAACTCATATTTTCTGTAAAACAGTAGTTTTAACATACTAACATCTGTGGCATTTGTATAGAATATACAGGCATCCCTCACATAATGTCGTTAATTCATTTCATGCAGAAGCATTGTAATGCAAAAATGAAAATCCCAGACACTATGTAATATAATGTGTTCATTGGTACCTGGATTATTGCCTCGGATCAAAAATTCACAAACAAATATGAAATTGTGCATGGTAAAATAGGAAATACTGGTAGATATGCAGTATACAAGTACCGTAATTTTCCGATTATAATATGCATTTCTTTCTCGAAATAGTTGGCAAAAAGTTAGGGTGCGTATTATATATGGTTATATATGCATACAACTTTTTTCAGTATGGAAATAATATATATTTTCAAACGTTTTTAACAATAAATCGTACATTTCAATGCATTTCGATAACATTCCTTTAAATATTGTTTTTCAAATAAAAAATAAGAATATTTATTTATTTACTTTAGCTGTCAGAATTACTAAAGCCTAGGAATTCATTACCACTCCCCTCACTGTTGTCAAACAGTTCCTCGACTATCTTGTGTTCTCTCTCATCGTCTACATCAGTGTTTCTCAATGTTTAGTAGATCGGGGAGCACCTAGAGGTATTCATTAACTTAGGAAAAGCACTAGAACAAACTTTTCAGGAAAACATTTGTTACCTACCAGCTGGAATGTCCATCATAGTGCACTTGTCAGTACAAAAACGATCTAGGAAAAAATGAATGAATGAACTCAAAAAATCAAAATTAAATTAAAGGTGATCACACCATATCATATATTGGTTATTTAATTAAAAAAATAAATCCATACAAAATGATGAAGGATGAAAAACTTGTGGAGCACCTACCTAATGGTTACAGAGCACCAGTTGAGAAATGCTGGTCTACATAAATTGCATCGCCGAGAACATTTTACACACCTCGATCGACTTGTATGAACTGGACTTGATGTTCACATAAACGATGTCTCTGGGTGGCAAAGGACGAACTGTTATTCCAACCGACCAGTTTAATACAAAAGGCAACATTGAGACAGAGGTTTGTATACATTGTATCAATCTTTAACGGGAGTCAGAACATAATGTGATATTTTCGTAAACTCTCTCACACATATCTAGTTTGGCTGCAAAGCGTGAACTCATATTCCAACCGACCAGATTAATACAAAAGGCGACATTGGGACAAAATTTTTTTATACAGCATGGTGATCTTTAACACTAGAACGTCGGACGGGACAATTTTGTCCCATTCTGATGTTACGTCCCCTACAGTTTCTGTGATTCCGGTTTAATTTAGTCGAGATTTTGTGACTTGTAATCATTTGAGGGTTGCATTCCACTCTACACTTTTGAACTTCCCCCACTCAATATTAAGGATTATAAAACCATTTTACCCTAGAACGGCAGATGGGACAATTTTGTCCCAAAATGAGTTACTACTTAGTTTCACATTCTCTGTGAAATTATTCTTATGCAGGCGGCTTTGTAACATTGTTGTAGATTATGGCATGCCCTTCCCCTCCTCCCCTCTCATCTTTTGCCAGTCCAACTTCTAGCCCCACCCTTCCCCCCTCCCACCTTCCACTTGCTCCCGCAATGTGATGCAGGTTAGAACGTGTTCCTGCAGCACTGTTTGCAGGCTAATTTACTAGAGCGTTTCAGTTGATTACGGTGCAATGCTACATTCTACAGCATGATAAAGTATGCAATTAGTAATGTAGAGACTACAACATTCATAAAAATTGAACCTAGTACTGCGACTGTACGACTTTGTCGTATAGGACATTTTTGTCCCGTCTGCTGTTTTAGGGGGTACGCCATGTTCAGACGTTCTTGTGTTAATGGGAGAGTCAGAACATAACATGATATTTTTGTAAACTCTCTCACATATATCTAGTTTGGCAGCAAAGCGCGAACTCGTATTCCAACCGACCAGATTAATACAAAAGGCGACATTGTGACAAAATGTTTTTATACAGCGTAGTGATCTTTAATGGGAGAGTCAGAACGTAATGTGATATTCTTGTAAACTCTCTCACACATATCTCATTTGGCACCAAGGTGAGAACTGTCCCGATACTGCACATAGTCAAGTAAAATTACATTGATCTTTTACAAAAAAATAGGTGCATATTATACATAGTGATAAGAGAATTTTTACAATTCACTCGTGAAAACATGGGTGCATATTATATAGGTTGCATATTATAATCGGAAAATTACGGTACCTCTTTTAGCACTGTTGGTCTATTCCTGGGAAATACCTCATTACTCAAAAACACAGTAAACGGAAAGCAGTTTCACATAAGAAAGAATGTAAAAAAGCAGGTTCATTCCTGGTCCAAAATTACTGCACACAAAAAATTAAAACCTGTTTTATAATAATAATAAATGATAAATGTCACATACATATTACAGTGGGTTCCTCCTATTAGAATCAAGTCAGGAAACCATTATTTGATTCAGTTAACCGGCTGATTCGATTATGAGGAGGTTGAGTACCGTATTTTCCCATAGATACCGCGCGCGTTATCTATACAAAAAAGTTCTGTTGATGAAGAAAAACAAGGGTGCGCGTTATACAATGAAAACAAGAAAATAGGTACAATTACCGCAAATAACACAACTGGAAGCTATTTTCAAACCACCCTGAAACCATGTTCAATCAAATTGTCAATAAAACAGCAACATGGAATTGTTAACTATATGTTAAATTACTTTACCATTAACGTTTTATTTAAAAACTAAAGAAAACACAGCATACAAAAATTTTTATTTTACAAAGAGAATCGGCGCTCATCCAAGATGGTGGCCTCCGTGATAAACTCGAAAAATAGTAACTTCTAAAGTGGAAAAATTAGCGAAAAACAGTGAAAATGTCAATATTTTTCCTCCTCCCCCTTCTATAGACACCTGTGGACAAAGTTAACACGTCGGAAATGCCGTAAGTTAGGTGGGAAAATTATGAACCATGCTGAAGTCTTTGCAAATATTTACCAAACGGCTCTTTTACATTAATTTCAACTTACATATTTACTTTTTCCTGCCATCTAATCTTTCAATTACAATTTGCAATGTTCATTTAATATAAAGGAAACGGTAAAATAACAAAATTAACCACGAAATGTTAAACAACATTTATTGCACACATAACTCAAAATATCACATCATTCAAAGCCAAGAAATTCATCATCAGAATCTACATAAAAAGAATCAATAACATTCATAATTTCAGAAGGTACATCATAGAGCTCATTTTCTGAAGACGATTCTTCGTCGTCTTCCGATTCTGGCATTGTATCATCCCGTAATTCGCCTAAAGCTTTCAAAAACCCATTTCTTACGCATGTTGCCATTACCTCCTTCCAACTCTCAACAATCCAACAACACATTTCTTCGTATGAAACCCTTTTAATTTTTCCCGATTTGCCATAGTCTTTAATCCCACTCATCATCCACTTCTCCCACCTAGAACGCAACTTCGACTTGAAAGACTTGTTTACGGTCAAATCAAGTGGCTGAATTTTTTTTGTCAACCCACCGGGAATAATTGCTAATTTTGAGTATTTGCTTACTAACTGTTTCATGTCAGCAGTAGTGTGCGCACGACAAGAGTCCATTATCAGTAAAGATTTTGGATTGAAAAATGATTGCTTCCTTTTCTTCCACACATTTTCAAGCCACGTTCTCATCATGACTTCATTAACCCATCCCTTCTCATTTGCCGCAACTAAAATGTCTTTAGGAAAGTTTTCTTTTGGCAATGTTTTTCTTTTAAATATTACCATTGGTGGCAGCTTGGAACCATCAGAGGTAACACTTAACACCACAGTGAAGTTTGATTTTTCATGCCCTGTAGTGGTGACGGACACTTCCTTTGCCCCTTTCAAATTTACAGTCCTTGATCCAGGAAGATCGAAACTAACGGGCACTTCGTCCATATTACAAACATGCACAGGATCCACACCATGCAAATTCTCTTTCACAAAAATTCTAAATTTTTCTACTTTCGCTGCCCAGTCATCGGGCAGTATTTGCCCAATGCTTGTTGATGAACGAACTGCGAGTTTATTTCTTTTCATAAATCGAAAAGCCCATGACGGGTAAGCTTTAAAATTGTCAATTTTCTCCTCTTCCGCAAGCACTTTTGCCTTCAACAAAATACTTGTTGTAGACATCCTATGCCCTTTAGATCTCTCCAGAAGAACCCACTCGAGAAGCCTTTTTTCGAGCTCTGGCCAGAAGCATCTCCTGTACCGCATTGCACGTTTCTTCTCGTACAGACATTTCAAAACTGCTTCTTCTTTCCTCCATTCACGTACACTAGACTCTCCAATGCTTAAAATCCTGGCTGCCTCCCGATTTCCTTTCTCTTTGGTGAGATTAACGGCTTCTAACTTAAACTTCGCCGTGTAGGATCTTCTTCGAACAGTTTTCTTATTCTCCATGCCTACGTAACTTTTACGGGAATGAATCTTCGGATGTCTCAAGATAATTTGAATATTTCACGTGTTCAGAAACCGGAAACAACAATCTTTGGTCTTTTTATTCGTATTCCGTTATTCATTTGTCTGTGTGTTTCATTGTGTGCCACCTACATATCACAGAGAGTATGACAAATAGCATAGGGTGCGCGGTATCTATTAGGTGCGCGTTATCTATACATTTTCACGGTCATGAAAATTTTCAAGGTGCGCGGTATCTATTAGGTGCGCGTTATCGATGGGAAAATACGGTACTTTAGGCGTGTTAAATAAGAAAATGTTAAAATAGAATTTATACATTCGAGGTGTTACCCAAAAGTCCCGGGACTGGCCGCGTGGAGCGCTAACCGGAAGTAGTAGGGACTTCTGCCACTAGGATGTGCTGAAGACATCCTTTATGAAGCAGTGTGTAAAGTTTCAGGCGTGTGTGTGCACGTGTTTTCTTTTCACGTGAGTTTTTTCAGCCCATTGTTACCGACGTTCTGCGATTTTCTTGTGTAGTGAAATGGCAGACTGCATCAAGTTTTGCTTCAAGCTTGACAAAACCGCGTCAGAGACACATGAAATGCTTAAGCAAGCATTCGGTGATGAAGCTATGAGTAGAACCTGAACTTTCAAGTGGTTCTCACATTTCAAACGTGGACAAATATCTTGAAGATTCCGAACGTTCTGGTCTGCCTTTAACCAGCACAACAGACGAAAACATGGAAAAAGTGCGACAGGTCATTCACGAGGATCGTCAGCGTACCATCCAAGATGTCAGCAGCATTGTTGGCCTGTCCTATGGGACATGTCGACGAATTCTGTCTGATGAACCAAACATGAGGTGGATTGCAGCCAAATTTGCTCTGTCTGTGCAGCAGTTCTTGGCCAAGAACAACATGGCAGTGGTCCCCCATCCCCCCTACTCCCCTGACTTAGCCTCCTGCGACTTCTTCCTGTTCTCCAAGATGAAAATTCGTATGAAGGGATGGAGATTTGACACCGTTGAGGACAGCCAGGCAGAATCACAGGAAGTGCTGAACAGCATTTCAAAATCACAGTTCCAGAGGTGCTTCCATGACTGGCAGAGGTGCTGGAATCGTTGTATCAACTCCCAAGGGGACTACTTTGAGGGTGATGGTGGCGATTAGAACCTTTTTGTTTAAATGTTGGCATGCTTTAATTATACTAAAAATGCAATATGACAACAGTATCAGGATATGATATATGCTTTCAATTTATAGAAAAATCAATTAGTTTGGAATTCCTTCCTGGTGGTTGAATACTGAAAAAGAGAAAATTGAGGATGTATGGTAGCCCTTTCTGTGGAGATGACCTGAATAAAATTTTATTCTCTGGTTGAAGGGCCTGGTTGAGGCTGAGCACCATGACTGATATGCGGAAAGACCGGTGCCAGTGTCATAACTGCAAATTAGGCATGTTGTTAAGGCAAAACTGGCTCACGGTATTATGGCATCATAACCAAAAAAACATTGTTGAGCAAAGCATTATTATGCGAGAGATGCCTGTATAAAGATGTACAGTAAAAGTCCATTCTAACGGTGCTCATGAGACCATAGTTTTGCCGCTAAACTGAATGTGCTGTTATAGCAAATGGCTCACCATGTAACATTTGTATTGCAGTGGAAACAAGTATAAATAATAAGTGCTAACCATGTGGCATAAATTAGGTTTGTTTCATAACTTTTTCATTTACTATTCTTTTTTATAGTACATAAATTTCCATCAAATGATGAAATAATGAAAAAAATTATTTATAAAAAGTTCTAGCTGCTCTGGGAAAGCAGTACTTCTTTTCTTCTAAAACCTTTCTTCTAAATATTATTATATTTTGTGGGAAGTACTCTTAGGTTTTATACCATTGGCTGGTGAATGTAAACCTAGTAGCTGAGTGAGGAACATTACCACACTGAAGATGCAGTTAGAGCGAGTTTGCCTCTAGTATGGATGCCATTAGAATGGGCTTTTAACCCCTCAAGCGCGCAGGACATTTAAATATAATACGTCACGCAGGTCGGAAGAGATTTAGGGAAATTCGCAGTTTTTGCGCGAAATCATATAAAAATTCGTAACTTATTAGATATTTAAGGAATTTGACTGAAATTTTTTGAGGTTTTACATAAAACTATGTATATTTACCTATGTTTTTCACACCTTCTTAGTTATTATTATTCTCGTGAAATACCTCGATGAATTCTTTCACTCAATCACGGAAGCCATTTACTCAGTTTTTCTTTATTCAAAGTTTACGGAGTACTTCACATATACTGTTTTATCTTGGATTTCAACTTCTTCCCCGTAAGTTTTTCAGAAAAAAAACCTTCAAATAAGGCTTCTTACCCCTCAGCGCCGTCCTGTGTACTGGGTACGCCGCAGAGATTGCTAGCTTTCTTTATTTTTTGACACAGTAAATTTTCTTAAATATGGGTAACCTTCAAAATTTTAAATAATATTACTGAAATGCAAAAATTTGTAAATAAGCTCAAATCGATCCCTAGTGATGAAATCGCCGAAGCCTGGTGTGGATAGAACTCTTTTCGTCGAAAAATAGGAACAATTCCCATCAACATAAAAATTCCCAAAACAGTGTACATTTCCTCCACGGTAATTGGTTTCCACGATAAAACTCTAGATTTCATCGAAAATGTACGCTCACTTGCTTTGATGTATTGGTCAGCATATCGGTTGGTTTCATTTAATATGGCACTAACAAATTCCTCATCGAAAAACAATTGAAAAGTACCTACAATGTCAGTCAAACCCTTAGCTGCCTTTTGAGGTCCGTAACCACCAATGAAATTCTCCTTTCGTCCTACGTAATTCTCCATGCCCTCCCAGAAGTAGTTTTCTACATTATCCTCCTCATGATCACTATGATTATGTGTCAGTGAATCAATTTGAGTACGTTCATCCAATGATTCTCACTATCACTGTCCGAACTCACGCTTTCTTCCGAATCACTTCCGAGTAGGACTTCCGTCTCCTTGTCAGCACTCGGTATTGCTTGACTATTTTCACAGGTTGAGCACATGATTACTCCTAGTATTTTGAAAATAAGTAAGCAAGTAAACGTAAAATTTACCACAGTAAAGAAAGGCGAACGAAACCTGCCTCCGCACAGTGCAAGGTTTCACTCAGACTGATTTTTTCAGAGCGACGAGAGAACATTTTCCACGCGGTACAAGCGTCAGCATATTTCACACGCTTTCCATATCGCAAATATCTTGGAAATACAAAAGATAAATATAAAATATGATCCTCTTAGTCTGTCTCCCTCTAGCTATATTCCCTCATGAAATACTAAACCAAGCACATGGCCCAGACCTCCTCTCTCTCCCTCTCAAAGTGATGACACAATATAAAAACGTCTCAAGAGCGGGATAGATGTCTGATAGCAGACAAATGGGGCCTATATCCTCTTCTTACAGCTCACAGTTGCTTTCGTGCAGAGATTTCATTGAATAGGGGCTTTTTTAGAAGCCAAAATGCCCCAATTCTCCTATCTACGTGAAAATTTAATCACAAAACTTAACGTATAATAAAAGTAAAAAGAAGGAGAGTAAAAATTACAGAATTAAGCACAATAGGAAGGCCAGAGGTTCCTCTTTTAAAATATATAAAGATTATCCATATCCAATAAAATTTACTGTGTCAAAAAAATAAAGAAAGCTAGCGACCTCCGCGACGTTCCCAGTACGCATGACGACTGCATGTGGAGTTTCCGTCTGACGTTCCCAGTACGCATGACGACGCTGTCGGGTTAATGTATTATGTCATGTTGAAATTAAAACCAACTGAGCTTGGGTAGGTGTATTTTGTTTCTGTTTTCTGATACCTTGAGTATGCAACTTCTGTTTGTGTAACTTTTTCACTTTCAATGTGAACATTTATTTTTAATTGTTGCATGTCCTACTAGGATGTTTTCATGAGGGCAAAACACTATATTTGTAATTTGTGGAATATTTACTTTTTGTCAGCTTCATTTTCAGCCTAAACCTCAATAAAACATTCTTTTTGGCTTTTGGTTATCAGTGAAGAATATGATAATTTGATGAATTGCCATTTAATTCAAAGAAATACCAGGAAAATATTCAAATTAATGACAGAAACGCGCTCTGCTCTCTGAGGTGTGCTGATGGGTGCTCACAGCGCAGCGTAAGTGAAGAAACTGTGATCAAAGGCTTTAAAGTGACAGGAATTTCGAATTCATTGGATGGAACTGAGGACCATTAATTATGGGGTGATTATGTTACAGATGAAGACCAGAGCAGTGATTGTGTATTAGAAAAAAACGAACGTGGAATTCCTAAAGAAACCATTGAAATGCAAGTTGAATAAATTCTTTGTTTAAAAATTAGGGATGTTACGATAATTCTTGTTTTCATTGTAATTTTTATGGGTATTTACATATAATTTAATAATCGAAAGATAATGAAACCGCATGTAGCCTTAAGACCTAACTCGATTTATAATTATGTCAAGAAAGAATCAAAAATCGGTCTATTGTATGTTGGGATTTAGTTTGTGCACATAATTTTTAAGTTTTCTTTTATGAGAGGCGCCCTACTTTCAGTGATGGTAGCATATCTGCCGTGATTCCGAACATTTAGCAAAAATAAGGCATGTACGCTATGCAGTGACTCAAAATGGAAACTTTTGGCGATATTAATGCACTGGCCTTCAAAATACACTTCCGACTTCTTTCCTTATAATATAATATTGTTGAATTTAAATTTTTCGTGATTGATTGCGTTAGAATAGGTATTAAAAGTTCTTTTAATATTTACGTCTTAAATACGTGATTTTTGCCACTTACGCATCATCAGACTCGACTTCAGATAGATTAGTTTACTGATGTTTGCATTAAATTACAAAATTGGAATTTTTAAAGTGTGGGCGTTACACGAATACCTCTTTTCCCCAGATATTTACTTCCAGAAATGGGGGTGAGAGTATAACACGAGTGCGGGTATTACTTGAGTAAATACGTATGCTGAAAAAAATCTTTTCTCAGACAGTTATGAGCAATTCTTTGAGCATGTTGTCTCCTGGCTAAATTTTTTCCCCTCTCTAATCTGCCTTGAGGGCTGGACACTCAGTTCCTCCCACAGGAAAATCAATACATAAATAAAGCATTGTAGCTCTGCTTCATTTTAGCTCTGCTTAATTATGTATATTTCTACATGTCTAGAACAGAGGTCTCCAAACTTCCTAAAAGGGTTACACAAGGCTTTAAGTACCAAATACGACCTTTCAAATTATTGATTGGACCATTTGTAAATTTGAGAGAATTGGAAATTTTTTAAATATTGTGTTGTCTCATATGTATATCCTTATCATATGTGCGGAACACGTACATCGCAGACAACCTTTAGTAAATTCTGAGCAAATTAGCTTTGCTTCCATTGCAGAAATTCATGTGATATTTTTTAACGTACTTTAGAAGGACTGCCACGTGATGTTGTTTCTGGCAGACCACATTTAGTGCTTATGTTTTGTTGGTAAATAATTCCTAACCAGACCTATGTCACCAATGTGTGTACAGTTCCTCTCTTTGAAGTAAACTCTCTCAAGAGTCTTGGGATTAGAGTTACTCTGTGGTGACCACCTTATTTTAATTTGAAAATAAAAGGTCTTTGAATTATATCACTTGATTCAGTTGTCAGTCCAGTAATAAGCATTGCTCTTTCTTAGACTTTTGTTTTAGGAGTTTTTTTATGAGTTTTCATATTAAATTTGTTTCCAAACCAATTTGCAATGACTAGAAAACCTGAAGAATTTCATTGGATTGTACAGTTTTTCTATGTAAAAGCTTTCTATTTGAGTACTTTATCATTTATAGTTCTCGATAAATACAATTTTATGTGAAATGATGGAATTTATTTAAATTTCTGATGTCTTATAAGGGTTAAAAGTATATTTGCATTCATAGGCTTTAAAGCAGGGGTTCGCAAGTGCGGCCACCAGACAATTTCGGTGCAGCGACAAGAAAATTTCAATAATTCGAATTATTTAAAGAAAAACAATTGTTTATGATAAATAAGTAACCATTGTCATTAAATAAGAAGGTATATGGAAGTTTTTACATGATTATCATCACATTTTCTGTAATCTTTCCTTGATGTGGCCACAAGAAAATATCTCCTGAGAACCACTGCTCTAAAGTATTATTTATATTAAAAAACGATACCTAATGATACCTGCTGGCAAATATATTTATCTTTGAAGTTGAGATATGATGGACCAGATGAAATTACTACACAGGTTAGATGTGGCCTACAGGCCATATTTTAGGGACCCCTGATCTATAGCTGAATGAGAAATATACAGATTTGTTTTCAGTCAAATAAGATTGTTCACAGGGGTGGTCGCAGGGGGGGGGGGGGGGGGGGTCATGACCCCCCCCCCACCCCAAAAGGCCTTCCTCTCTAAGAAAAATATTCACGTTGGTGCTCGATAACAAAGCGAAAGAAAGGTTTTTTTAAGCGAACTCAGCAACACAGTGAGCCCAGCGGAGCTTATGCTCAGGCCGACACAGATACGTCACAACCCGCGTGCCGCCGCCGTCGCCGCCACCCCGGCAGGCGCCTAACCTAGACGAGCACTCCCCCCTCCACTGCCTCGCTCCCCCGCTCGCTTTCTGCGGAGCTGTTGCTTGTGCCGCGCGACGGCCCGCTATTGTTGCGGATTGTTTACATGCACTACATGCAGAGAGTAGATTTTGGTGGTTGAGATTGTCGATCATATGGAATTATCAGCTCTGTTGTCGACCAATGGTGAGTTGCAAGCTAGTTGCTATCGAATATCTGTATGCCTGTAATATGTGATGATATGAATGTTGTTTTTTGCTTTTGGCCTTGGTGCGGGAACTTTGTCACACTCTTCTTACCGTAACTTTACTTTAATTTCTGTCTGTGGTGCAGGATACTAATTCAGGGTGTGAGTCTGAGTCGGGTCGTGGAGGTGAAGGAACAGGTGGAAGACGCGATTCTAAGAGAAAATTGATTACAACAATTGACAGCTTTTTCATGAAGAAAGCGAAACAAAGTGAGGCTTCAGTGGACCTTATGGGATCCACTTCAGATAATGGTGAAACGTCATCCTCGAAGTCAAAATGTGAGCCGGCACAAGGCAGTTCACGTCAAACGCAGGAGAAGGTGAAGGAATCAGCACCAATTACCGCACCACTGAGCGAATCTGCCTTTGCGTCGGACATAGGATTTTATGTAGGCAAGGTTTCAGAAATCGATGATCTTCTTGAGCATCCATGGACCCCGCCGCCTGGCTACGTCTTCCCCCACTGCGTTGTGACAAAGAAGGATAAAGAAACAAAAAAGTACGCGCAACACACTCATCTTGAGAAATTTCACTGGCTCGTCCTCTCTCACAAGGATCAGGGCTTGTACTGCAAATATTGTGTTCTCTTCACTTCCGACAGTGGGGGTGGGTGGCATAAAGTAAGTCCACTTCGGAAATTGGTGAGGGAGCCCCTCTTGAAATTTGATGATATGTTGGGCGAGAATGGCACGCTTGTCGCACACGGAAGAAATCAGTATCACCAAGGTGCAGTTGAGGCTGGCAAAAACTTTTTGAAGACTTTTCACAATCCTGAATTGGACGTCATTAATCAAGTCTGTACGCAACGTCAAGCTCAGGTCAAAGAGAACAGAGATCGACTCCGACCCGTCATTGAGACCATAATTTTTTGTGGGAGGCAAAATGTGCCGCCTTGTGACCATAGAGACCACGGCTCTCTCTTCAGTGGCAGTGACGATTCCAGAGATATTGAAATGGGCCCAGTTCATAATGATGGGCTGTTTCGAGCTCTACTTAGATTTCGTGTGTCAGCTGGGGACAAACTATTGGAATATCATCTTAAAAATTCTCAAGCAAATGCCACATACATAAGCGTGTGCAGAATGAGCTTATTGACTGTTGCAAGGAGGAAATTTAAGTTGAAATTTTCAATAGAGTTAAGAGCGCTTATGCATACTCAATAATATTTTATGAGACCCCTGATATCTCTCATGTAGAACAACTGAGCCTCACCTTTCGTTATTTTCATGATGGCACCATCAGGGAGGACTCTGTTACCTTTGCTGATGCCTACAAAATGATTAGACCTGAAGATGTAAAGGACGATGAAACTTGACTTACAGGCATTGCATTGGCACACGTGGTTGAGGATTTAGTGAAAAAATTTTCAGTTGATATCTCGAAATGTGTTGGCATAGGAACCGACAGTTGCTCTGTGATGGCTTCTCAAGTGAAAGGTGCGGTGCAAGAAATTTTGACGAGGGCCGTTAATGCCAAAAGGTGTCCATGCCCAAATCATATGCTCAACAATTCACTGTCAAAATCTTCTCAAGTTGTTCCATGCCACAACACTACCAATACAATGAAGAAAGTGATTGCATTTGCCAACTCTTCCCCCAAGAGGCATACCGTATTTTTCGAGGAGATTGGCGTTGCCCTCAAAGGGCTCTGTGAGACTCGCCGGGGAGAAAATCACGACGGACATCTTCAGTTCCATTTTTTGCTCCCTAAGATCTGCAGGGTGCTCGAAAAAATTTCTGAATGGCAGGAGAGCAAGACCTCATCAGAAGCCTACTGTCTGCTGCAGGCTCTGCGCTCTTCAGAGTTCATCGTATCAACGATTTGCCTATGTGATGTACTAGGTAAGTTTTAAATTGGCATTGTTCCATCTACAAGGAAATTTTTTAGCGCATTTGCTCATGCTTAATTAATTTGAAATATTTATTTAACTCTGATACGGTTCAACCGGTTTCATTGCAGGGACTACTGTGTTGTTGAATCGGCTTTTGCAGTCGCCATCGCTCGATTTAAAGAGAGCATCTGAAGCCATTCGCGACACTGTTTCTGTCTTGGTGAGGAAACGTCAAGATACCAACTCACACTTCTCGAAGTTGTTCTCGGAGGTCCACCATCTGGCATTGGATATGGGAGTGGAGATTTCCAGACCAAGGACTATGGAAAGTGGTGAGCAGGGAGGGCGAGAAAGGAGAGAAAATTTGTCAAAGTTTAAATCTGCTTCTGGACATAAGCTTTTTATTATCTTTATATAGTTTGCCAATTAATGTACATGTTTAAATGTTTCTCTTTCTTTTTTGATGTCCTATATTTGTATGAACAAATCCCTGGATTAATAAAGTATTATTGGCATTAATGGCATCCTTGAAGCGATAGATGAGTGTGATAGGGACATGTACTCGTCAATCCATACACTTCTGCATATCTTAGCCACACTTCTGGTGAGCGTCACCACTGCCGAGAGGACTTTCTCGACACTGAGAAGACTGAAAACTTGGCTCAGAAATCGTATGGGGGAAGAAAGGCTCATGGGGTTGGCCTTGCTGCATATGCACCATGAAGTAGAAGTGAACATTGACAATGTAATAGATCGATTCGCAAAGTCAAATAAACGACGGTTGGAATTTGTCATCTGAACGCAGAACGCACACTCCACTGCTGTTTGGTTGCTGAATTTTTGATTGATAACTGATAACTCTTTTTAGTGGGAAACATAAATTGATACATCATACATAATAATAATAATAATACCTTATTAATCCAGGGATTTGTTCATACAAATATAGGACGTCAAAAAAGAAAGAGAAACATTTAAACATGTACATTAATTGGCAAACTATATAAAGATAATAAAAAGCTTATGTCCAGAAGCAGATTTAAACTTTGACAAATTTTCTCTCCTTTCTCGCCCCCCCCTGCTTTTTGCTCCGTGACCCCCCTCATAATTGAAGGCTGCGACCGCTCCTGATTGCTCACCACTGTTCTAGAGTATCTTGGTTGTAATAGTTTGTTATCTTCCTTGCCGGCCTATTAGAGGAGTGGTTAGCGTGTTTAGCTCCCAATGTTAGGGTCGTAGGTTCAAATCCTGCCGAGGGCATGGTCGTATGTGTTTCGTCCTTGTTATTGTTTTTACGCTCACTGTAAAGGCTGTAAAGTGCTGTTTATCAGCTACTGAAAAATAAAGAAATAAATGTCTTTACATCTTTACCATGAGAAATATATTTTCTAAATGTTCTACTGTTTTATGAATAGACCCTTTGCAAAGTATGGCCATACCTAAATGCATAGTATTTTTGTTGCTGATGTATTTTTCCATTAACATTGGGATGTTGTTACTTCAGGCATACATGATTGGCAAGCAACTTATTTGGTTGAGTATATAGAATAATCCAATTGATCAATTTTTAGAATCTAATTGGAATTTTTGGTTCTTTGAAATTTCAGTAACTTTCAATTGCAGAAAGAATCTTTCAGGTGTAATCAACCATTTAAGAGTCACTTCTCAAAGGGTTAAATTCTGAAACCTTTGAAAACTTTGTTACCTAAAATGCAAAATTTCTTTGTAGGATATTATCCTTCATGTTTGTGATATAAGCCATCCAGATATTTATGCCCAATCTGAACAAGTAAATGAAACTCTACAGAATTTGAAAATATCACCTCAGCTTAAAAGTAATATTTTGACTGTTGGAAATAAAGTGGATCTTGTCAAAGGAAAGAAAGATGTTAAGCTAATAAAGGAAGATGCAGTTTTTGTGTCTGCTGTAACTGAATCAGGTTATTATATTTTGTCTTATTATATTGTATCTGGCTTAAATTCACATATACAGGCGACTCCCGAGATTCAACGGAGATGCGTTCCTGAAAACGTGGTTGAATCTTGAATAGTCGAATGTCAAGTCAACACAAATTCAAACAATTAGAGCAGAAATAACGATGTCTACACTGAAACTAAACCTCTCGTGGTCGGGCAAGCCGAAAATTACTTCGCATAAACTAGTTTCTAATTCGACCGATCGATCGGCTGGGTTGATTCGACCGGTCGAATTCTCGATTTGGTCGAATCTTGAACTGTCGAATCTTGGGAGTCACCTGTATTTAGTTTCATCTGTGTATATAGACATATCTGAGAATGGAAATTTTCTGTCTTTGCAATAATATTTTTGTAACTTATTTATAATAGCCATTGTAATGGACTTATTATTCAGACTGAAAGAATTATAGAATTATTTTGAGAGTATTTTTGATCCTTGCTGTAAACTTTCTAAATTTCTCTTTCAAAGGGCTTGACATATTGAAAGAAAAAATAGAAGAGTCTCTTTTCAGAGTCACTGGAAGAAAGAAAATAGTATTTAGAGTTCCAATGGGAGGTAAAGAATCAAGGTGGGTAAAAGAAACATTAGTAATACTGGGTGAAGTAATGTAAAAGTAAATTTTGCTACATTATTTACCTGGGTACCACTCACACTTTATTAGTTTTTTTAATTCTAGAAGTAAATATTTTTTAGTAGAGTATTTGTTCCTAGCATTTCTAAGGCGTAGTTTTAAATTTATGTTACAAACATTAACCAATGGGAAATGAAAGTTTTTTACTAATTGTTGGAAAGGAATTAGATCCAAAGCAAAACCCAAATCATTTTGATTTGCGATAATAAAATGCCCAATTGTCTTATCTGGAAAAGGCTCTTGAAAAATCTCTTTTCTATTACATTACATTAATACTGTAATGGCAGCAGAGCCAATAAGTATAGTTTCTGTTGTCATATTCAAATAATTATATAGTTATAGAAAATTCCAAAGTAATGCCTGCAGTTAATTTTTTCAGGGTCAAGGCAAAATAAGCAGGAAACTCATTTTGATTTTTCAGGCACATGATCACTGCCAATTTTCATTTTTGCAGGTGATGGTCTTCACGTATCTCCGAATAAGTGCACTGAATGTGTTTGAAACATCAAAACAATTTTTTCTTCACTACTGGTTTTGTCAAAAATGTTGGCTGTAAACAATTGATAGTTCTAAAAAGTCACAAGGATTAATCTATCACTAATTTCTTATGAATTGCAATGTTTTGGCAACCAGTAGTGCAGTAATTGTTTCACCATATTTATATAAGGCATGGTGAGATAAAATTGATAATTTATGTTAAGGTAGTTTAATAGCTGAAAGCCTTTATATAAATGAAATTATATTTGTGGGCAGATTTATTCTTTAAGGGAAATTGTATATTCTAATGTTTGTAAAATGATTAAGTAATGGGTGAAATTATACTGCATCATTCATCTAAATGAAACTGCAGTAGATTCTCAGTTATCCAAGTTAAATAAGACTGAGGTTACCTTGGATGTTTAAAAAACTTGGATAATGTGAGAAAATCAATTATACATAAATAGTTTTTGTTTTTCATATGGAAATGTTTGTGACATGAATTAAGCTCCCTGTGTAAATGTATACACACTTCTCCGAGTGGCATGATTTGCTTTCATGTGGGTCAACACTGAATTACTACATCGCAAAAATTACCAAATTTACAGTTGTCAAGTAGATTTCAGCAGTTCTCTGTATTATATTTCATTTAACCCATAATTGGTCCGGTATGAGTTAAATTTTGTGCTATAAAATAAAGGGTGATTATAGTTTTCCTATGATAGTTTTTCCTAGCCACCTGTAGCTTACTTGATTATATAGACAAACTTATACCCACAGTGATCGATTTCAATTTATGTACATATATCGAGCTACAGCAGTGATGGTTCATTTTTATCTGAAAAATGAGCATTTGTGATACAGATTCGCATTGAGTCTATGGCAAGTGTGCCCAGGCTATAGGTGCTCAATCAAGATGTTGTGGAGCACTCATAAGCTACTAAAAAAATTATAAAGATAGATTTTATTAAAATAAATTGCTTATTCTCTATAATAAAAACGTTGTTCTGTAAGGTACGCGAGATGGCCGACAACGAAATGTAGTTCTCATTCTGCCCGATAGGTTGGCGCCACATGTACATCAACAACTCACCTTTCTTTCGGCGAAAACGACGGGAATATATAATAAACAGTTATGTTTGTTTGTGTAATGGTTTCTACGATAAACAATTAGTTTATTTTTTGTCAATAAGGATCTCCAATACAATGATCCATTCAATTGTCAAGAGAACAGTTTACAATGTTGAAATAAATTGGTGATTTGTTTTAGTTCAGATAGTATTCAAAGAAATTATTCTGCTGATTGATTAATTAGTTAGTTTTTAATTTAAATCTTTTAAAGAGTTTTATTTACATAACAACGGAGAACATTATTGAGGATTCGAGTAAGCTTTCTTTCTTCGTAAGTACAGAGTACAATTTTAAAACAATCATAATTTTAAGTGCACGAAATTTAATTATTTTCCTTACGTTATATATGTATGCATACGTATAATTATTTCCCTGTCTTTGCACACTGACAATTATATGTAGCATTGACAAGAACAAGGTGGGAGAAGAATATCAGAATTTTATAGCTGAAAATAAAAACCAAAGGCATTTACTAAACGACAACAGAATATTCACTAGAAATGTAATATATGACAAAATATTTCATATGTAATAGTGTGCTATTAATTATTTTAAATGCAAATATTAATAATCAATCTATCTATAATTCTTGTTGATATTTCAACGGGAATTACGCTAGTATAAAAATAAGTAATTGAGTTTATAAATATAGTATTACATATGGAATAATCTATTATTTTTTAGTACAGGCCTACTTATGCCTTGAATATATTGGCACACTATAAAAAAACTTAAGAATTTTCTAAATATATTACTATTTTATATTCTTAAATAATAAATATTTGGTAATTTATATTGTAACTCACAATAAATGCCAATGACAGTAATAATTTGACATCATAGATGTGTGATATTGGGAAATTTCTAATATAAAAACTTTGGAGAGAAGCATAGGAGATCTGCGTGGTAGCGTGATGCTTGTTATTGTATCACTGGACTGGACTACATAGTTACTTTTTTGAGTCATATGGCTTATTCGGTATTATTTTAATGCTATTTTTATAAATGCAGTTATTCATTTTTATACAGACATTTTATTTTGAGATAATTTTTATGCAGTAGCTTACAAGCATTCAATGACTTCTTTATTCAATGCCTTGAGCTTAACTACACTTGCCATTGTCTCAGACTTGTTACAGTAATGCTCTTTTGCGGATAAAAATTACCCATCCTTACAATAGATTGATATTTGAATGCAAATTGAAATTGATCACTGCAAATATAAGTTGGTCTCCATAATCAAGGAAGGTACTTGTGCCCAAAGAAAACTAGATATAACAGAATTTCATTATATTTTATTCTATTGTGTACCATGGTTTAAATTGTAGAAAATTAAAAATATCCCCCACCCCCATGGAAAAATACTCAATAATCCCCCCCCCCCCTTTAGGAAGTTTCTAGATCTACCCCAGCTTTCACACCTGAGTTCAGACATTAAAATCAATGAAACACCCAAACACACAAATGGTTTTTTCTCATCTGAGCTAATCACAGAGTTACACAATGGCTGACTATATATTAGTCTGATGCACAAGTTGGCTTTCGATGACAGCTGCATCCAGAACACAATGAAACCGGCATTTTGAAACCGTTGGAGGCTGCTTTTTAAGAGCAAAGTGAAATTTTGTGATTTGGCCCCATATTTATAGTCAAGGATTTTGTCCCCTACTCCTCAGCTATTGGTGTCTTGGGAATTTCTCATCCCTCTGCCCTCACTTATGGGTTCAGTATACCTTTCACTATTTCTATTTGTGTTTGCCATCTTTTATTGAAACAGTCATTTCCACAGTTGGCCATGTTTTCATCTCTTGTCTCTGTTAAAGTTATTGGTGCATTTTTAAATCGCTTCACAAATTAAACGATGAAGAAAATAATTTTAATATCCGTGGGTAACTTAATGAAGATAAAGGTGCCCTACTTCTAGTAAGTTTTGTAAATCTTTGAATGTAAATCATAAAATGTGGTGTTTTCATTATAATTTCAGTTTTTTGCCCAATAATAGTTAAGGAATTCTAATGTAAATGTGAAATGTATTTTGTTCATTTAGCTCTTCTACTATTGCTTAAAGTGATTTTATTTGTTTTTCAGTTGGCTGTACAAAGAAGCAGCTGTCATGAGTGTTAGAGCATGCCCGGAGAACCCGCAGTACTTACTTATGACTGTGATAATAACATCTACATGCCTTGATAAATTCAGGCACAATTTTATACAAAGTAATTAAATATTTAGTGAAGAGTGACTAATAATATGACTCAAGAATATATTTCAGGCATGTCAAACTCGAAGAAGGATCAGGGCTGCATTGAAGCGATGGATGTCATAGAAGGGCCACATTAGGATTACAGTTGTTTTATGAGGAACAATCTTGGCAAAATAGACTTTACCAAGAAGATTGGTTAACTGTTTTGCTATTAAAAACAATGTTTTAGAAACCGCATTCTATTGTATCTCATAACTAAAAAAATCATATCATTTTCATAAAAATAAAAAATATAAAATTTCGAGTGATTTAGTTTAGAGAAAAATTATCATTCACTCCACTTTTCAATAAATTAAGTATCGCAGTGCAAAAAATAAAAGTTTCGTTCATGGCTATGCTTTTAAAATGAGATATTTAATATTCTGAGATTATACATAAAATATTTTTTTTGGGACCCCTTACTGCAAGGGGCCCCAGGCATGCGATGTGCAACCCCCCGCCACTGGCCGTACAGGGAACTGCCTCCTGTGCTGGACGTATGGCAGTATGGGGTATTGCCGCAAACTCACCTCGTCGAATGCCCATCAATTCTTTGCTGAACAGTATCTTCCATTCAATCTTATGAACGGCTTCACCTCCATGGGTCTTCTGAAGGACTGCAGTTGGGGGTTGGGTTTCAAGAGTGAGCTCGTTGGATGCCAGACCATAGTTGCCAAAATAAATTTGAAAATGTTGCTAAATCCACCATAAAAAATAGCTAAAAAGTCGCTAAACTCAAAGAAAATATCGCTAAAAGTCATTAAAAATGAAATAGTGAATAAATACTTAAAGTAATTCTTATTAATCTAATTAGTAAACTTATTATCTTTTTTATAAATTAGTATCAATTAAGATATATAATTATTAGTATTAAATAAGTGAGAATGTTTGCAAGTCTTTTATTAACCAAAATGGAATAGATATTAACATTTGTAGGTCAAGCTTATTTTATAAGAAGAAAAATAAAATACCGTAAATTCCCGTGTATAAGATGCAGGGAGGTTTTCCGCTTGATATTCAATGATTTTTTTTATATACCTGCGCATAGCAAGCATTCGTTTCTAGAATTTGGTATCAGTCATTAGTTATCATTTAATGGCGAATGTATTGCATTATGTTGTCAATATCATTGTGGTATGATAAATCAATCTATGAAAACTTACATTAGTTCTCATAACAGGATTCAACTGCTATGGGTGCCGTGTCATAAAGGGATTGAAGGTAATGAAATTGCCAATCTGTTGGCAAAAAAGGGTGCTGAAAGTTCCTTCTTGGGACCTGAGCAAACGTGCGGCATTTCTATGAGTGTCGCAAGGAGGGAAATCGGGGACAGAAGGCACCTTGTTTATTTGAGGTCCATAAGTGGACAGAAGCATGCGAAATCCTTTATACAGGGAATCTCGCAGAGCAGAGCTAGGGACCTATTATGTTTAAATAGGAACCAGTTAAGAACAGTGATGGGTATATTGACTGGACACTGTCACTTAAAGGGACACTTACATAAGCTAGGGTTGGTTGAAGATCCTAAGTGTGGTAAGCATGGAAAAGGTGAGGAAACAGCCTCACACACATTATGTCTATGTGAGTCCCTCGCAGAACTCAGATTTCGTCACTTGGGCTCTCATTTTATGAGCCCGAGTGACTATCATAGGATCCCAACAAACAAGCTACTGAGATTTTTTTAAAGTGCTTGTTTGCTTGCAGGATAAATGGCTGGGGATGCACAATAGACCAACAATGGTCACAGTGCAAGGGCTTTAGATAGCCCACCCTTCTAATTCTACATTAGTTCTCATTTTTTTTAAGGTGAGTAAAATTTTGGATTTTTGGAATACAGGTGACGCTCGATTTATGCCAATCCGATTTTCGCACTTTCATTTTAACGCCATTTATAATGAACGTACAAATAACATCTTATTTGCCACCATGCTCGTTTATACGACTTCGCTACCTTAGAATGTTACATTGTGAAGTTTCACGGTAAATCTTCAGATGTGTTTGTCCCAAGTACACTGCACAGCCAGAATATTGCAAGCTTTATTTATATGTTGCATAAATATGAAAATTTTTAATATCTGCATGTATTTGAATAAAATAATGCCTAGATTTATTTTTTTGTTTAATTCAGCACTTTTCCTTTATTTTTACTGCGTATTTGATAAACTCTTAAGTTTATATGATCAGTGACGGCTCCTATGTCTTTTAACTGGTGGGGATAGCCACAAAATTTTGTCATAATTTTGTGTACGTGCATGAGCGTAATTTTGGAACCCCCAGATTAGTATTTCGAATTTTTTCACAGGATAGTGCAACCTAAAGAAAAGTTTTAAAAGGTCGCTTGCATGAGAAATTTATGATGCGTTATTTTCATTAAACATATACAAGGAATAATGTTAAATACAGGAATAAATTAACTACTGACATTAAATCACCATAAAGAAAGATTTTACGGAGGTTTAAAAAGTTCAGAGAGGGATGAATCCCCATGGTAGGAGTCACTACTGTACGTGATCAAATACTGCTGGAAAATTACTTTCGATTTACGCCAATTTCGATTTATGCAATAACCCTCAGAACGTATCTATGGCATAAATCGAGCGTCACCTTTTGAAAACATAAATGATTGAGAGGTAGCTAACGGCTCAGTGTATAATCTTCAAATGCTCTGATATACACGCATAAGAAGCGCTCATGCACTTTTGACAACACTATTCATACTTTGTTACATATTGTGACAGTAATGTTGCTAACCCTCTATTCTAACATTTGAAAAACAAAGTAAGCTTCATTTATTTTTTCAATAACCATCAAAATCCACATTGACTTACTATTTAAGGTTCTAATAAAAATCGATACCTAATTTCTAAATTGAGAAGAATACCTTTTTTTAATTTTTAATAGATATCATTTTTTCTGTAATTTAACTGTGTTTTATGATGTATTCTTCAATGTAAATGCAATTTTCAAAATTAGTATAAGATGTTTTTAAAATATCATAAGTGGAGAAGTAACTGTAGAAATATTTTAAGGTTTATTAAAACTTGTATAGTATTTAATAAAGCTATCATAAAATTCAGTGAGATTTCAGCCATACTCGGGACCGCTCATGTGTCTCCTAGCAGAAAGCTCTAGTGAGACATTGCCAACTCTACACTGGAACACGTAACATTTGGCAGGGATATAAAGGAATTTGCAAATGGCAACACTGTACACTCAGACATGATGTTAATACCAATGAGGAGTGAACTCTCGAGTGCTTAGGCCCCTCCTTTCCTATTGGTTTGCTCAGTGTCTTGCTCCTGTCCACTTTCTCTTTTACCTCCCCCTCACTCGCCAAGTTAGGCGGGAAAGGTGTGCGTGGAGTGGGGGTACTCGGTGGCATATACTGTTTTCAAGGCCAAGCGTCTGACACGACCATCGTAAGATTTTTATAGTATAGAGAGGAACTGTCACTTTAAAAGCCATCCCTTTGCTGGTGGCGGGTTGGTAGAATGTACCTTTGCCTGCACTAGGTGGCTCTCGGAAGTGTCCACCTTCTGGTTGCTAGGGGCATATAGCCATAATGTTTAGGTGCCCCTAAAAAGCCAGGGGACATCCTTGTAGAGGAGTGATCAATTGCAGAAGCAACTGTGTGCATGTCGAGGAATTATAGTACAATAATGCTACTGTATGGCCCAAGGTCCACTTTGTATTATAAATGCTTTGAAGGTGGTTCTTTGCAACATTGTTAAAAAAGATTTTCTAGTAATCAACAATATCAAAAACATTATCTTAGTCTTATTTTTGCACCACTTCCGAGAAGCACCTAGGGTTGGCACCTTGCCACCTCACTTATCGGCGCATCCCATCATATGATATATTGATATCTAATGTATATTTTGCACACTTAATTGAGTATTTTTTTCCAGGAGAGTATTTCATGGAGTCTTGCAGTTTCAATTAATATACTAAAATCTTAATGAGTTTTCCACTAAATATTAAAAATGAGTGTGATACAGGGATGTAGTGAAGGACTAATTCAGTTCACACAATGTGGCGATACTGGATGGCCTTTGACACCCTCAAGAATTCAATTAGCCTTATATCAATAGTAGGGGCCCTCTTTTTTCTGGCAAGGGAGTATAATCTCTGCTACTTCATTAGTTTTATAACTCAGATTTGGAATTTGATAGCCTCAATTATGCCATTGCAGTATCAGCTTAATCATTGAGTTCCCATTTCAGAGAATTTGAAACTGAATTCAATAACCTGACTTTTTTAATAACCAATTCTCCATTTCAGACAACAAATCACCATAAGGGAAAAAGTTGTGTAATTTATTAAAAGTTATTATTAAACAGATATTAAATGTAAGAGGCACACGTTGCACTGCACCTCTTCATTTTCCAAGCTGGATCTGCAGACTCTGGTATTGGCACACTGAAAAATTTGTGTACTTATACGTCTGACAAAAAGGTTGGCCATCCATGCAGTCGGGCAAACACTGAAGGAGGCTCAGATGGGAACATCAATTGGGGGCCCACGATATTAACATTTATAGTAATAATGAACCATTTATGAAGCTGCAGTGTAATATTATAACTTTTATTGTTTCTTTATTGGAAATAAGTTTGCAAGTGATTTTTAGTAAACGTTTTTGCAAAAGACACTTGAAACTGGAAAAAATTGAACGCTACCGGAGCCCCAGGCATTTAACCACACTGTTAGTTATTAGGCCACGGGAACTTATTGCATTTTCTTAGTCCGTTGGATTGTAATCCATATTTTTTAAATGTTAAACGGAAACTGTTAAAAGTCCAAATACTTAAATAATGCCATAGAATATGTTTTAAAAATTTTCATCATCCAGGGAGTGTGGTCCACCTTATCCTGTATTTTATCAAATCAAAGTAGCTAGCCAAAGGTAGAATCTTGAATGATAATGATGCAAGTCAATAATTATTTTCAAAATTTCATGTCTCACCCTTGTTGATATAAGCTGATCTAAATCATTATCTTCAGTGACTAATTTATAGTTTTTAAGGTAATGAAAGCATTTTTTTCACAAATACTGTACAACTTTGTCATGTCCAGGAACATAGCCCCTTTGTTCTTCAGTTCATATAATAGGTTTTTAAATAACATGCCATTTTCCAGGAATGTTACTAATGTGTTATATCAGAATGAGCTGTCTCTGTTGCTGAAACAGAAGCTGTGTGAAATTAGGAGATGGAGTGAATAAAAAAAATGTGCTCAAGAGTAGATTTGAAAAACTTTATCGAACCATTTAAAAATGAGCTTGATAGATAAATATAAGAACTAGATAATTTTATTCAATAAAAAGAGATAATATTTACAGTGCTGTCAAGGTTGAATTATAATTTTAATATAAAAATGAGAATCTAATGATATGTCCTTTAAAGCTTCTTAGTGGCATCTGCATTCTGGGCCTCATTTTCTTATTGTTTGCATTGAAGCATACATTTATTTGTAAAATGTTCTTCATTCTATGCCCTTTCAATATAAACACTATTTATCCAAATATAAGATGGGGTATTTTCCTATATTATCACTTGAAAAATCACGAGTTAGATTGGCATAACATGATGTAACTTCACATGAGTGAATGTTTTTTGTCAAGGCTCTGCAACACAACAATTCATCATTACCATAGTGAATATATAATGTAATAAAGTGCATCATTCATACCAATAAGGAATTTTGTAGGCCCAAGGAGAGGCATTAGTAGCACCAGTTTAAATATATTTCTGCAAATAGAAAATTATATCAGGGTGTCATCTTATATTCAGATAAATACTTTATATTCAGTATATTATTTTTACTCTATGGAGGCAAATACTTGTTGAGTTTTTCTCCAGTTTTAGATAACTTAGACTTTTTTAAACAATTTTTGTCATTTGATTCATGGGGTTCAAGTTAATGTTTGAACAATTCATTTGTTATTTTTGGACGCTATTGATAAATAATGTAAATGGCAAATATATATAAAAATCGGTATAAAAATGAATCATCTTTCATCTTAGAAAGGTTGGTTTTTCTCTTCCATTTGTAAATAACATTGTTCTTCCAGATTTTGGCTCTGCAAGAAAACAGGAAACAGAATATTACATCATATTTATGTCATTATCTTTTTAAGTCGATTTCTTATAATACTGCAAAAATCATTACACTTATGATATATATTGTTTAGACCAACAGTTCTTAACATATTGCATCGTAGGTCCCACTGACCATTTCATCAAATAACCCAGGTCCCATCATGATAGAAAGAAAACCCTCCCCTTTTCCAAAGAATGGATTTTTCCATTGAATGCATTTGAGTATTATATTAATCATTAATTGAAATCTATAAGAACAAAATACTACAATAATATTGTTAAGAAAAAGTATTATAATTATTTTCTAAACATCGCATTCCACCTAGACAATCTTTGCATCTTGCTGGTTGAGAATCACTGGTCTAGATAACTCCTCTGACAAAAAAATGATTGAGTAAACTACATACATTGAAACTGCAGAGTATCCATCAGCTATTTTAACAAGTGTTGATTCTAGTAAAAATTTAACTCAATTATTTTGAAGTAATAGGAGTTACCTAGCTCATGTACAACATTCATGTCTTAAGTTGATAATTAATTTTTTAATATTTTATTTCTCGGACAAAATAAATTGGAAACATAAAAGTAAAACAGATAAAATCTTGAATACTTAACAATTTTAACTTGAGAACCCTTTGCAAATATGCTTAGGCTTCTATAAGAAATGCCATGTATAAAAATGTGTAACTAAATACAGTATAGAACCTTTTATCCGGATTACAGTTATCCGGAAATCCAGTTAAAAAATAATTCATTTTTCCAAAATTTGCTAGGAGAAAGAAATTTCAATTTAAAGTTTCGCTAGTAATTTGGGTGCACTCCCGTGAACAAGTGAACACATAATTTGGAAGAAAACAAGGAATTTATATTGGAAAGCATCCGATTACATGAGCCGGCTAGGAAAATCGTGGGACTCGGTGCAAAGTGTGCATACCTCTTACGCGTCGAACATTTTTAATAGATAAAGCAGTCTCTCTCGCTATGACCGATATTTTTTCAGATTTTCTTTAAAAATGCATGTACCTACTTTATAAGTACGACAAATATTTTTTAGAGAACGTGGGGCTCTTTAAGTGTGGGGCCCAGTGCAGTTACAACATTTGCACTGCTACCAAACCTACCCTGCCGATTACTTAGTATTATTATTACTGCACAGTACAGGCAGTGATGAGCTGGAATAAAATTAAGAACAGGCTCTAGGAAATTTTGAGGATAAGGATGGCAGGAGAGGCCTATATGTCAGGGGCAACAGATATCTCTATGTTAGTAATACCATTACACAAGTTTAACAAGTGTCCTGTTCGTGATATATTCCATTTCATACACTGTCTGTAATTGAATGACAGATAGGGAAGAATGTACTTGAAAAGACAAAATCAATAAATTTTCATATTTTCTAAAAATTTAACAACTGGCTCACGTGAGCCGGCTTCAGCTCATCACTGAGTACAAGTATGTGTTATAATAGTGCTCGAAACAGAAAGTATTATGAAATGGAGTGCACGTTCTGGTAGTGGAACTGAAAGCAATAAACGCGAAATAACTGATAGAACATTTACAATCAAGTTAAATTTTGATTTATTCCTTATGTACTATGATGATGAAAAGTAAAGACAAATTTTTTATATTATTTTTATTAAATGAAGCTAACAAAACAGTATTACTAAATGTTTGATGAGACGGAACGATATTATCGACACATGTGACGGACCAGGACACATTATTTGAGTATATTCCAGATAATCGGCTATCCCCATATCCCAAGCTTGCCAGATAAAAGGTTCTATACTGTATAATACTTAAAAAATAAGTATGCTACATAACATACAAGTAAAGTTGCCAAGCATACCAGTTTGTAATACAATGAATTGAACTTGCATTTATTTTTTAACTCTATGTCTGATTCAATATCTTCTTCCTCACTTCGCAAGATATTTTCATTGGGTTGATCAAAATGGAATTCTGGAAATAAAAACATTGGCTGAATCATAAATCAAAAGTTAGTGTGAGTTAAGTTGAGTTTTTCAAATTTGTTAGAGAAGTCATATAAATTTCCTCTTTAACTTACTAAATATGTGTAAGCTGTTCTTTTTTTGTAAGATGCTTTAATTTTTTATTGAGTTCTAAAGATAATCATTGGTTACAACATAAATAAAAGTACCATGCCAGTATTTAATAAATACATATGATTAGCTCTGGGTTTTAGTGATTTTTATTTTAACAAAGTACTGTATTTATTTCACACAGTGGAAGCAACTTTTTAACCCTTCCCAGCTGTTGCAGAATATTCTGCAAAGTTAAAAGTGTTATAGCAGGCAGCTATCTTATATATCTGCAAATTCATGTTAACTGTGTGTTGTTTATTAGGGTTCACAAAATGAATGTTATATGGCTCCAATGTTATTGCGGATATAGCCGACTGCTAGAACACTTTTAACTTAGCAGAATATTCCGCTACCAAACAGGAAGGGTTAATTTACCCATTATATGATTCAGCTGTTGATGTTGTGTTTTACTTAAAGCAAAGCTATGTAAATGACACTTCCACCAATTAAATTTTAAGGATATTGCATTCTGTCATGAAATTAATTTTCATTATTAGATTCAATAAGCTCAGAAAATTTCTATCCATTTGAGTACCTTCAACATTCATAAATGTTTCCAATGATTTTCCAAATTCTTGACACATTCGTAGCTGCATGTGCTCATCATTCCAAAGAGATGGCCCTAATTCATCATCTTCATAATAATCCATTAAATTAAGTCCTAACATTGTGAGAAATGATGATGAAGGTTTCTGGAAATGAAAAAGTATATAAGTTACAAATGTTCATAACTGAGGTTTTTCACTACCTGATATTAAATAAAAATTTTACAAATGACACTAAAGTAGATTTTATTTTCTTAAAACAAACTCAAATTAAAGTGTTAATTCAGAATTGTATTATAGTTATATTGCAGTTAATGAGAATGCCATCAGTAATATATAAAATTAATGAAAAAGGAAACTTATTACCATACACAATGATATCTTCAGTTTGGAAAAAATAAACCTGAATGGTATGACTTTCACTTATTGTATGTATAAGAATGCCTAGCATTGTTAGGACTTAAGTGACAGCAGAATTTCTCATGAAAGGCATATCCAGTGAAAGCAAATAACAAGATTTAGTCTTTGACATCATGCATAGCTCTAGTGAGTTAATCATAATTTTTATGAATCACCTGTACTTGCTGTGATGCTTTATTCTGTGAATATGCATCTTTGAAGTGTATTTTTGTGTTATAGTCTTTCTTTGAGGTTTGTTCCTTTTTTATATTCCTTTTTTCAGCAGAGTTTTGGAATATCTTTGTGCTGTTTCTTTCATTTTTTGCCAAATATGGCTCCTTGATCATGCTTAGAAGCTGTTCACATATTTTTGTAATTACTTCAGGCTCTTCTTCAACGCATAAATTAGAGACAAGGTCCTTTTTTTCAAGTTTTGCAGATAGAGGTTGGCCATCATTTCTGATCACACTATCATCACAAAGTTGAACAAGTTTGATTCCTTCTTTTGATAGTCCTAAGAATTGAAAATTTTTTGTTTAAAATTATATAGATTTTTTTGGAATGGATAGAAATACAAAATAAGTTTTCATGAATATTACCAAAATAAGGACATAAATCATACTTTGCATTTAAACCTTAACGATACTGTGATATGATCAGAAAAAGTCGGAACACTGAAATACAGCAAACCCCAAATGAATAATTTCCTATGTTTTACTTACCAGGTTCCATTGCGAGGTGTACTGATTGATTATCATTATTTGACAGTCTTGAACATGAAGATTGTAAACATTTACTTCCGTTCTCCGTATATGTCTTTACATATGGGATCAACTGATGCCCTTGAGTCACCTGTTTAGAGATGAGTGGTTCATTCCTAAAACAGATTAAATGCACAAGTATCATTAATGACTTTCTAATATCATAAGCCTTTTTTTCTATTCTACAAGAGACTTTATTTTTAATCCTAGATGTCAACTTATTCTGGTACAAATTTATTTTTCTCCTCCGAACTGGCCCAAAAATAGGGGGTGCAGGTTACACAAGTAAATAAAATACTTATCAATAGATTTGCAAAGCAATATGACATTGTTTTAGGAGTAATTTCTTTTTCTTCAAATCAAGAAATCCTTCTTCAGCATATCATTTCATTGTACAGTAAACTTCCTGTTATCCAGCACCTATGCAACCGGAATTCTCAAGCAACCGGCATCTCCTGCCTCTCAATTTTTTATTACATCTAGTTCGAAATGTTACTGATAAAATTGGCATTTTCGGCAATTTTTTGTTTACATCTAATTTGGAATGTTACTGCTAAAATTTGCATTTTCAGCTGTCTCAATACACAATTGTGGATATTTCTTGAACTCTGTGTTTGTGTTAAATAAAATATTTTGCACACCCTTTTTAAATGCCTCCTAAAACTCCAATATGCACTAAAGGTAATAAAAGGAAACAGGTTGTGCTAACCTTAACCCAGAAACTTGATATAATAAAACATTTAGAGAAAAGTGAGAACGATTTTGTCGTTTCTCGATACGGAAATCATAGTTAATGAAATTTGTTGCGTCTTCTGAGACACCTAGAAGAGTTGAATATTGGTGCACTCTTCATAAGCCGAAACTTGAGCAATTGGATAATGGTATTTATGAATGGTCTCTATAAATCGTTCCGAGGGAGCCCCTATTTTTGGACCAATGTTGATTGAAAAGGCCAAAGATTTTTATGAACAAGTGGATATTAGTGAACCGTGTGCATTTTCAGATGGATGGCTAACACGTTTTAAGATCAGACGTCTAGATGTTACAGGTGATAAAAAAATCGGCCGACCAAGAAGCTGCCAATAAATTTTGTGAATTTTTTAAAACTTTAGTTAAGGAATATATGTGTAACTATCCAACACATTTAATTGCATTATTTTAATATTTACTAACTGCACTGTATATAATGGTGTCATGATTGTGTCACTATTCGCTTCTCTTTTGTTTAATATCAATTTGCCTTAAGAATTTCTGCTAATACATTGTTTTGTGAGGATAATTTCTCCCCTTTTCTCGGGTAAGGAAACAATTTTTTTGTTGTAAAATTCTAAAGGTTGGGCAAAGTTAACCCTTACCTTGCGTTGTTATTAGAACAAAAGAGAAGTTAATAGTGATAGGAATACAAGAAATTCCATAGGATGTAATGTAGTTATTAAATATTAAAATATTGCAATTAAACTTGTTGAATACTTGTATATTTGAGTTTCAATACTTCCTTGAATGTCAAGGAATTATTTAAGAACAATTGAGTCGAGTACCTAGGCTAAAGGTTAGCAATTCCAAGGTGAATGTATAATTCGGCATCTGTTTCTTATTTTGGTATCCAAATGCTTTATTGGAGCCTATCCAATAAAGCTCTCAAGCAACCGGAATATTCATTTAACCGGAAAAAACAATTCCCCAGGCATTCCGGATAACTGGGAGTTTACTGTATATACTCTGTGCAAAAGTAAGTAGAACTATTGAAAGAGTGATTTGACATTGTGCAACCTATATAGATCCAAGGCTACTGTTTCTCTTATTGGTGGTAGTATATATATTAGGCCTAATCTGTTCATACAGGGGCTTAACAATTTGAGTACAGGCAACTCCCGAGATTTGACCGTCCGAGATTCGACCAACTCGAGAATTCGACCAGTCAAATCGACCCAGCCGATCGATCAGTCGAATTAGAAACTAGTTTATGCAATGTAATTTTTGGCCTGCCTGACCACGAGAGGTTTAGTTTCAGTCTAGACATCATTATTTCTGCTCTAATTATTTGAATTTGTGCTGATTTGACATTCGACTTTGAGATTCAACCACGTTTTCAGGAATGCATGAATCTCGGGAGTCACCTGTACTTGGGTACCTTTGTTCTATAAGATGTTGGTCTGAGTTAGGTAACTTTTTCCAGAAAAGTATTTTAATGAATCTATAGATAACAGCAGAAATTAACCAGATAACCTAAAACAAATCAATGAGTAATAATTAATTTGTTAAATTATAGCAAGATAATACAAGATTTTTGTGCCATGATTTTACTTGTAAGTAAAAGAAGTTTATGTTGTTTTAATTGGAGGTTGATTATAAAATAGCAAGCCATACCTTTGAAGTTGATTGTGCCTTCCTTTGCTGATATTTGCAGAATTGTGCATTATTTCATGACAGTTTGTAGATCTTAGTGTTTTAGAAGCCTCTATAATTGTCTTTGAATACATCCTTGAGAATCCCTGGTAATTGTATATCTATAAATAAATTTACATCTTTATATTAGATGGAAATCCTGCTAATAAATAATAAAGGGAATATAATATAAAATAAGTTTTCACAAGAAAGTCAAGATAATCCAATAGTTTTTAGAACAAAATCATTATTGGATAAAAGGACAACCTTCCATAATAATGCATGGTGTGAATTATACTTGCCCTCTGACTTTGATGGCTTGCAGGTTTTATTGCAGAGGCTCTGTATGGTGTGGAAGTTCCAATGCTTCTTAAAATTTCTTGTGAGTTTGATGCTGAAGGCTGCTTTTCCAAGCTATGACTTGCTGGTTTAATTCCAGTACTGAAATGAGAAATTGATTAATGATTCTGTAATAAAAGTTTCAAAATATCTAATTTTGGCAAATGCTTTAAAGTAGTTCAGATTCAAAAATCCATTCATCAGAAAAAAATTGTGCACTCAAAACTTCCTCCAAAATTTCTTATGTGTATTCAAATATTGCTGCTCTATATAGCTAATGCCGAGTTCATTTGAGGACAAACATAATTGCCATAGAGTACATGGTAAGCGTTTACATACATAACTGCATTTTACTATTTGAAGTACTGTTCCCATCTACTAAAACTATAAAAACTATAGGGGGCTGAAGCAAGGCCATACCCAAACACAAATATTCATTCATGAATTGGAAAATACATTATGATTAATTAATATTTTACGAAGAAGTTTCATTTTTAATCATATACGAGCAATAAATGAAAACAGTTGCATTAGTTCTACGTTCATATCTGAAAAGGTACATTAATTATATAAATACATTAAACACTGATTTCTAAACCAGATATTTTCTTTTTTCTAAGGAGATTTGTTGATTTTGACTTATAAAAGAACTATTAAAACTTTGAAATAGAAATATTATATGAAGGAACAACAAAATAAATTTTAAGTATATTGGAGCAGACATAATGTCTATTGCTGATAAATTTTTAAGTTAGCACAGGCAGTCCTCGATTTACGCAATAGATGTGTTCATGAATACTATCATTTGAAATCACATAAATCCAATTTTCCCGCAGAACCTATGTATTATAGAGGGGATGCATTCTTCACTCACGATTTTTTTAAACTAAAATTAAAATACAGCAACAGTATACAGAAATTATATAATAATAAATGGTTTAATTAATAATAAAGCATTTATTAATATTAACCCTTCGGCACACGCAATGGTTCTGAGAGATACATGACTCATATTTTTGTTTACTACTCGTGACTCACTACCTTGTGGAAGCTGTGAGTCACAGTATCTTTCACCTACTTCTCTATGCATCTCTTATCAAATTTGGGGCAGTTTAGCTCAATTCGTCTTACTGTTAGTGTCGGTTTTCCACTGCAGCGTCTCAGATCGTATCTCTTATGTTAGTGTTGAAGTAGACTGAAAGCCCCTGCAGCATTACGAAAAGAACTAGGTTGACGCAGTATTGTTGTAAATTTTGTGATTCATATATTTGTTTAGAACATGCCAATAAAAATAATAATAAAATAAAATAAAAATAAATATACCATCACTCAAAATGCAATAATTAATTAATACTTGGAAACATTTTCTATATAACTGCAATTAATAAAAAATAAGCAAAAACTGGAGATTTAATATTTTATTATTTTAAACGGGTATCTGAGAGGGCCAAAAAATAAAATCAGGAACTTTGACAAGTGTAAAAACATTATAATTTGCATTAGAAACATGATGTATCTCACAGATACATGCGTGTGCTGATGTCTCTGAGGGCATTGCGTGTGCCGAAGGGTTAAAACTAAATTCTGTACTGTATTTACCAGAGATGGCTCCAAGGACTGCTTACAGTAGCCTGGTGTTGGGTGGTGGATTGTTTATTCAGACACAGGATCAGGACTACCTGCCCTATTGTCTGAGTTAGAAGCAATATCCTGAAGAGTAACCTTTGCCTTCATTTGATTCCTTCTGGGTGAAACTACAGTTGAATCTGTTGAAGGAGTTCTTTCTATCCTCTTAAAGAAGGTTAACAATAATGCTTGTATAGCCTTTTTCTTTTGATCCTCATAGAGCTCTGTGTAGCAGCGAGTGAGGTTTTCTCATCCCCTGGTAAATAAGCAACTGTGTTCCATGTTGGGGTCAATCTCTGCTACAATTTCATTGGCTTCATTGAGAGGAGAGAAAAATCAGATGTTTGGTGGATAGCTGCTTAGGGGGTTGTGATACTATTCTTCAGTTTCTTCCTCTGCTGCCCATTCTTGCTGCATTTGCACCAACTCCTCATTTGACAGATCTGCATGTGCCTGCAGCAGTTTTGCTACATTATCCTAATAAACATCTTCAAAACCAGCATCCTTAGCCAGTTTAACAATTTGTCTTTGGAGTTCTGGCATGGAATTTTCACAACCACAGTCATTGACACATTCAGACCAAAGTTTATTTCAAACACCATTCATGTTTGCAGCTGTCACTTCATCCTATGATAAGCTGATGATATCAATTTCCTTCTTTATACTGTAAGCACGCCAAAATTCTCTTATTGTTGGCTTGCCATCACCATCTGTTTCAATAATCAGCTGAACCATGGTTCTACAGAGGTAGTAAGCTTTAAATGTGGCAGCAACCCCTTGATTCATGGGCTGAAGTAAGGATGCGGTGTTTGGTGGTAAGAAAACATGTATATTTGGCAACAGTTCATCAAGAATGGCAGGGTGTCCAGGGGCACTGTCCAAGATAAGCAATGCTTTATGAGTCAGGTTGTTTTTGCCACAGTAATCCTTGACAAAGTAGCAAAATGGTCAGTGAACCATTTAGTAAAATTTGCCATGGTGGCCCAAGTTTTATTATTCTACATCCAGATAACAGGTAAATTGTTCTTGCAGAACCTTACAATGTCCTGAGATTCTCTGAATTGTACACTAGTAAGGGCTTTAACTTAACATCTCCTGCAGCATTGCCCTGCAAAAGTAAAGTCAACCAATCCTTGGCAGCTTTGTAACTGGAAGCTGTCTTCTCTTCTTTAGCTATGTATGTGTGAAATAGCATCCGTTTCCAATACAACCCAGTTTCGTCCACATAGAAAACCTGCTGGGGAGTATACCAACCCTCCTATATTAAAGCTCTAAGATAAACAGGATATCATGTTGCTGCCTTTGAGTAAGCACTAACTGTCTTGCCAGTCACTTAATATTATGGAGATTATTATGGTGTTTAAAGCACTGAAGTCAACCTTTACTGGCTGTAAATGTTTGCCTTTTGTTGTATCATAATGAGGCTTAAGGAAATGTTTTTGTGCACAATCTTCAATCCAAACACCCAACAATCTCTCCATATTATCCATCACTTTGTCTCTGCTTTTATTTACTCACCTAGCACTCTCCCCTGGCCAGTTCTTCAGATTAGCCACTTAGCCCCAAGTGTGTATTCAAAATAAGAGTGCAGTGTTGTGACTTAGCCCAGAAACTATCAGCATGCATCAGAAGGTCGGAAAAATATTCCCGTTAAGAAATTTGATCAACATTTCCGTGTAACAAATTGTGTTAAAGTTAATCTCACTCATGTAAATCAATTTATGTTCCTTATTTTGTCAATTGTATATAAGCGAATCCATGTAAATCGAGTTTGTGTATAATGAGGACATACTGTATATGGTATAGAATCTAGCTTATATGCCGAAGATGTAAAAATTCATGTAAAATAGTAATAGATCTAAATAGCCTCTCTGATTTACATTTTACAGTAAGCTCAAAAATTACCTGGAGCTTATGGAGAAATTACATGAAAGTTTCTTCAGCGAAGAACTCGTGCTTCCTGAATTAACATTAACTAAATTATCCCTCCGATATGATCTCTTGAAGGTCTTTTTCTCCAGGTCATCAGAGAAGTCTAAAAGAGAGAAATAAGAACTTTATGAAAAAGCAATTCATTATCAAACAGGATGAGAATCCAAACGTAAAAAATAAGCCAAAGACCTGTTTCTGAATCAACATTCATTTTATGACTTCTATTGTAATTTCCCATTGCATTGTAGGAGGTAATACACACAGATCATGTGTAATCTCAAAATTTTATAGCAGGAAAATTAAGTCTTTGGCAATGGCTTGAATATTCCAATTTATTTTCTTGCATTTCAGTGAGAAAGTAGAAATTTTCATAAACATTAACGATGCACAACCCAATGTACTTCTCCAAATTGTATCACAATGTGCAAGCAATTCCCTTATTACAAATGTATTTAAGTATCATTTTTCAAACAGCACAGAATATTCATCTAGGAATTGTTTGGACAAAATAATTAGAAATTTTTGAATCAACAAATAAATATATCAATTCTGACCTAAAAAATTTTATTTTAGATTTTAATGGTTATTTATTCTTTAACAGATCCCATAAATTGATCATTGAAAAAGTTTATCAAATGCAGAATTAAAATGTATGGGAAAAGAATTTTTACATTCTCAACACTTGGTATTTATAAATGCTCATTACCTGAACAATCTGCTTCATCAGTCCATTTTGAAGTGACAGAAAAATCAGTAGAAATTTTACTGCTGGTAGAGCTTAGGTGTATCAATTTTTGGGAGAAAGCATTTGATGTTTTGAGATAGCTGTAAAATACAACATTAATTAGCTAATAAATCAGTCATTAATCAAAATACAAATATTAAAATTGTTAAAACTATACCCATAGCAGTACAAAGTTTAGGGAGATTTTAGTTATGCTGATACACATGAAAACCATACAGAATATGTTAAAGCACTCTGTTTATAGTGTTGATGAGTTTCTCCTGTTATGTAGTAAACCTGGCATATTATTGCATTACTGAATATTTACAGGAAATTATAGTGTTTTTTTATGTTTGTGTATTATGTGTTTGTCTTTTTTCTAACGGGTGCTATGTCTTATTGACCAACAGCATTAAATAAATTGAATTGAATATGACTTTAGACAGTGCTGTAGTGGAGGATATATGACGGTATACACCATATACCATCTGCTTTTTTTCAAATGAATAGGGTATATACCCTCTGCTTTTTTGAACAAATAACATATACCCATGCGTTATGAAAATCATACAGGTTGATTGAAAAAACCAGCTTAAATGTTTTCTCCTGGCATTGGAACATTACAATTGTGTAATTTGCTCTAAAAATCTGGGTAAGAACCCTCCCTCAAAGTATTACTTGAGTATACAGTATACCCTCTGCTTTTTTTATGACTACAGCACTGACTTTAGAAGATATAATTTCACCAAGATGAGGTATAAAATTACATCAGGAATGTTGAGGCCACCAATTAGTTATTAATACTTTCAAAAATGTAATAATTCTGCAACCAAAAAGTTGCTATGTCTATACTTGCAGCTGTGGATACTATTTTTCAAGAGAATCACTAGCTTAAATAATAAAACCAAGTAAAAGGATATTCCTTTTCATGGTCTGAGGATAACAAGAAATATATGACTGAATGAAATTATGGGTAATAATGAAAGAATAACCTGGGATAGATTTTCAAGTTAAAAAATACGACATAATAATATTCTGTATCGGCTCACCAAAGTGAGAGAGTACATGTACATAAAATTATCACAAGAGAAAAAAGATTCTGAACTAGGAATAAAATTTTTAAAACCATTAAGAATTTTTGAGAATCTTTTATTGCAAATCATGCAAGAATAGTAATAAAAAATATGAGAACAGAAGAATATAATGGAAAGGAAAGAAAATTACAGCTACACATTAAGATGAATCCTATTTTTTTAAACATATGGTCTGGTTAAAAAATACAAGACTTGTTTAAAGTATATTTTAAGATGTGATAACTCTTCAGAAATCATATAACTCTTTCATTGTCATGAAATTTTTGGCTATGATACTCCATATTACACATACTTTTCTCGTACTCTTCTCAGACCAGTGTACGTATCTACTACAGTCTTGAAATCGTCGAGGGAGCTGCATTTTTGTGAAGGTGGAACACTTTCTCTCAATGTGCCTTTTCTCAAATCTGGTTTTTTCACTGAATTTTGAATGATCTCTTCTTGAGGAATATCTTTTTTCACCTCATGACTAACACCTTTGAGTAATGGTTTATTCTGCAAAGACTGGTTGTTGCATATTTCTTGGTTCTTTGCATTTACAGTCGTCGTTTGCAAACAAGCTTGTACTCTGCTTGCTGATTCCTTTGAGAATAAGCATAATGTGTTAACTTTTCATAACATTGCCCATAACTAATTACATTCACTTGTTAAATAGCATACAAAAGATTTTTATACAAACTTTAGCAGTTGCTAGTAGTTTCAAAGCATTTTGTAAATTAAGCTGTCTGTCCTTTGGTCTAATGTTTAGAGCCTGTTCCATAATTGTGATTAATTGTGGAATATTTTTACCATTTTTAAAGGAAATTATTTGTTTATGAAAAAGGTATTTTTCCTTCAGATCTCCCTGAGATAATCCATTCCAGGGAATTTGTTCTGAAAACGGAGATAATTTTTAAAAAACTGGAAAATATTCATATGTTAAAATAGTATCAGTTGACATTTTCACATTTAAGTGGCATATTTTTTTATTCAAATTATTTTTTCATGGGCTTATTACTAATATGATTAAATTACATGGCTATGACTAAAATATTGTGATAGATGTTAGAAAAGCTACTTGAATACAAGCGTCATAATGGGTAGTCATAAGTCATAAGGTTGCCTTTGAAAATAAGTACAAATTAAAATAATTACTGTGATTTTTAATGCTGGAATAACCAGTCCATTCATAATTATAAATCAATATTTTTTTAACTTATTATACTTTTCGGTAAATTGACTTAGATCAAAGTTCATAAAAGTCAGCATAAGTAATAATGTTATCGTTTGTAGATATGGTTGCCACCTTTTCCTCAGAGGCAACCTCACAATTTCTAAATTTGACATTTGACGCTGATATCACCTCATCCCCCTGCCCCCAGAATATGCTTCTCTGGAGCAGCTGCCCTTCCTCACTCACTCAAAAAATCACTGACCACATTTAATGAAGCCTCTCCTGTATGGTCAAATTAGGTTTAAAAAGTAACTGTGATTATAGTGTCAAATTTTATGAAAATCTGCAACTTTTTAAATCTTAATTTGATTTATGTGGCAAATGCAGAGTATTTACGTATAAAATTTTTTAAAACTATCTGAACACTTTTTGATGAATCGATGACTGAGTGTATAAAAGGGAACATCTCAAGTTTAGTGCGGTTCCAAAACATCTGCCACCTGAGATGAGGTATTATAAGACAGGCCTTTAATTTGTAACAAAGTATTTTACTCACTCTACTTTGTATGAGAACAATGAGAAAAATGCTATTTTGCAGCCCAGCGTCAATTCTGTTTAAACACTTAAAAAGGTGGGTCTTTGCTACATTGAAAACACTTATGAATGTTTTGGTTAAGTATACGCTGTAGTTAAATTTTGATCCTTTCAAGAGATACCTGAGATGTAGGAATAAAAGTTGGGAGGCGTTAAAACAAAGTTGTGCCAAATTCATTTCAACCTGAAGAATTATGGAGTCAAACCTGAAGCCCAAAGATTTGGCTGCTAACCCAAAGACTTCGGGTGAAATCCAAATAGGTGGTAACCCTATTTGTGGAAAATAAATGAAAAACAACAATTCGCTGAAGCTAATGTGCTCTACATCAGGACAAGTGGATTGAAACTTGAATTCCTGGAAAGTTCATTTTAAAACACTAAAAAATTTTGAGAATCCAAGAAGTCCTGTCATATCTAAAATTAATGAAGAAATTTGTATAAAATTAAAAATATGTAATAACAATTTCTCCAACTAATTAGTAACAGAAACATTTGCTGGTCATATGGTAGCATGTCACTTATTCACAAATATAGAAACTACTTACTTTGACTGACTTCCCAGGCAAGTAAGCCAAATTGAAATATATCAGTAAAAACATTGAACTTCATTCCAGCATAGTATTCAGGGGCTTGCCAATGATAAAGATGGTTCCTGACAGTACTGCTCATTGGATTGATCTCAGTCTGGATAAAAATTTACATTGATTACCATTTGTGGGAAAATATAACTATATGATAAGATGGTTACTTTACATGCTACATTTACCTTAGTGTTTATATTTGTAGCTAGTTCAAAACATGAGAGTTTTACTCGTTGGAAGGACATCACTTGGATGGCATGAGAAGTTAAATTTGTATGGATCCAACCACTTTGATGGAGAAATATGAGAACTCTTGCTATTTGATCTAAGATAGACAGCATGAAATCTACAGATGGTGTCCTTAGCTTGAATTGGAAAACAATAATTTTGACTTTAAATAGATTTAACATTCAACTTAGTAACTATTATTTACTAACAACAGTTTTGTAAAGAAATATTTTAATTAAATTGGTTTATTTTTATTTTAAATGCTATTCATCAAATGCCAATGAATTTGTGAAAATTAAATTAAGATATGAATTCACCTAAAGTAAATGATTACAATCTATCCATCAACATAAAATGAATTACAACTGACATAACCTAGGCTGTAAAAAAATGCAGTTGTCTGCATTAAGAAAGCCATACAAAGAATGCTATTAGTAAGAATTTAAGAATGTTTTCCATATATTTTAATAGCAGTGATGGATTATGGGTTTGGTGCTGTAAAATGTGTTTTCTCATGGACGTGTGGTATCGTTTGGGATCTCTTGGTTCCAAGACTACTTACAGACGTTTTCTTTGTCATGGAATGGGGGAGTGGGTAAAGAGTGCTCAGGAAGAAGGATGTCATTGCAGGTCCATGCCAAAGTTCTAAAGATTAGGGACGGATAGACCTCACGCAAAGAGAAAAGAAAAACTTGAGGTAGTTAATGATGTGAGACCTAGGCTGAGGTCTTAGGCCCACTTTCACAACTCAAGGAAAAGCAATAAGAGTAACCCCATGACGGTGCTCCACAGCCTGTATGGGTCTCACTGTATTTCCACTTATGTACTTCTCTTTGGGCATCTAAGTTTTGTGAGCCATCTTATTTATTCATTTGCTAATCACCAAGAAAAATAGTAGTAATCTTATGCGAGTGAAATTTTCATAGTATTTTGACTTCATAATATTCTGTTATATACATATCTTCTTCATTATATTTTTTATATTATTATAATATTATTATTATATTATTATCTTCCCTTTATTGCTATATTGTTACTTTTACAAATATTCATTCGTTCATTATTTGGAGAAATGTCTTTGAAATGTGACATGTGCTCATGGAGAGAAAAGAGGTGAAAGTGAAATTGACGACAGATAGCAAGTAAGACTCAAAAAGCAGGTTGCGTCAGTTTTGAGAGTGCGTAGGAACTTTGCTGCGAAAAATGAGCAAATATTTTTGTATTTGCATGTTTTTTAAATTTTATGCACCAATATGTTTTTTCTGTGATTTTTCTTCTAGAAAACAAAACCATGCAATTCTTCAGTATCTGTACAATGCTATTTATTTGACCATTTAATGACCAGTAGTTCATGAGATATGTGATTTTTCCAGAATTCGTACAAAAATTATTTAAATACCCCAAAATATATCTAGCACCTGGACCTCACCTGCTGGCATTTAAATCCAGCATTTAAAGGTTAAGCTACTGCTTAATATTAATGTTTTGTATAGTTCTTGATTTTTATGTCAACAGGCATGTTTTCCTCTGTTTTTGACATTACTGTTAGTAAACTTAATGCAAGAATTAAATATGTATCCCAATCACAATTCAGATCAATAACTGTTAACATTACATAAAAGTTGCTGAGCTTGAGAATTCCAATGACTTGTGAGTGTAAAAAAAGATATTTCTGAGCTTAAATAATTTACGTGAAGAGTGATCATTACAGCAGTAGCCATATTTCTCCTAATTTAATTAATTATAAATTGCCTAAAGCATAAAACTTCAGACACCTTACCTCCTCATGCAAATAGACAAAAAGAGACCCATGCTCAACATGTTCATACAATAACATTAAATTATGCTTGTCATCGTATGTGGCAGCCAACAGAAGTAGAATGAATGGATGTCTGATTTGGCTGTATGAAAAGAAAGAACAAATAGAAAATCAGTTCATTTTGTCTAAATATATTCAAAAATGTTCACCCTATTAAATGAGCATATAAATATTATTTTTTTAAATTTAAGAAGCTGGATGATTTATGAACATTTAGAATACTGGATTAAAATTCTCATTTTGTTGATATGATGTGGGGTTCATTGCTTTAATTATTTTTTTGCAACAAAACAGTTATCATAAACCTTGAATTTGACATCTTCTATATCCCAAAAGATATTTTAATCTTCACAATTTGTAATTAGAAATTAAACATCTAAAAATTATCTAAGTAATGATAATTTTTAAAGCTTCCTTTAACTTACATTTAAAACATACAACTTCATTAAGGATTAGACTTTACATGATTGCTCCTGAAGTTATTAATTCATCAGGTTATGGATACATTACCCCAATACATGAACTTCTGGTACAAGCATATCTTGTTTGGCTACATCATCAAGCATAACCTTTCGAATTGTTACTTGTGTTCCCAACCATACACACTTCTTCATCTGAGAATATTTCCCAATACAATATACATCTGTAATTTTTCCATAATTTATTGCGTCGAGATTTACAATAGGAATGCTGAATCCAATCTTTTCAAAGCTAGTCTGAAAAAAAAACGAATTTGAAAGAGAATGTTTTTAGTGGTATTATGAACAAGTTGGTAACATAATTGTAACTGCACAAGTCATAGAAGATATTTTTATAAAAATAGGGCCAAGGTCAAGCAATTCCAAACTTGAACATGTCTTTCATACTTATGAATAACAGAATGAAAGATCTTCATGACAGTACAAAATGTCTCTAAAATTTGGTTGCAAAAGTACATATTTTAGTAAACTTTTCAGAAATATATTCTTCAATGTGTTATTTAGTAACAGTATTAAAACTTATGTTTTAGAAAGGGAAAATCTTTCTAAAATGGGGGATTAACACTCTTCATTGGTTTTTACATGCCCTGTGAGAATAATAGAAATTAAAGTACTGAGAATATTAAAGATTAAATTGATCATAGATCAGAAATCATTCGTTTATGATACATCATGAAAGGAAGTTTTACTGAAAATTTGTATGATTTCAAACTAATCTTTCACATTAGTTGCTATATTAAATAATGCAAAACATCTGTTTTATAGTTGCTACAGGTCACTCCTATAGCTATAAAATAAATCAGTGAACCATATACACATTTAGTTAAAAAGCAGCTGTCCACTGTGGTAATTCTAACAGAACTACAGCTAATGACAATTACCATATCTGCCTGAATACAAGCCGATGTTTTTTGTCAAAATCTGCCATGAAAAAATCATCCCTCCGCTTAAATGCGAGTCGGAGGAAAATTTGGGCTATGGTTAAATCTCATAGTCACCCATAGATGGCAGCACATCTCTCATTGCCTTCGCATTCAAATGATAGTACTATATTTTTCGTAAAGTACATATCTGACCTACAATGAATATTAATGAATAAATAATAAAGGCTAGAATATTGAATTTAGCACTACCTGTGCTTTGTTACCGTTTAAGGCTGGGTTTTTCACATTATTTGAGTGGTCACATTATTTGGGTGTTTTGACTACGCAGACGATTACGCAAAATGTGTTGACGGCTTTGAATGATCAACTGTTTGAATTTCGGTAAAACTTTACATGGAATGTGTATAATTATAAAAATGCAATTTCTTAAGGCAATGTAAATGCTCATTTCATTGGAAATAGACTTGGATGAAAAATTATCTTGGCGAGATCGCTATTACTATATTTGACCTTTTGTGAAAATGAAGATGAATGAAATTATTGTCACTGAATGTGGAACATTATTCAACAATGCAAAATTATTAATTGGGAGTAATATTTCAAAATGCCGGCACTAAACCATTTCCCGCTCATTTCTTCGATCTCGAATAATGTATTCTAAGACTTGCATGAATGCCAGCACACTTCAGCATAAAATCTACAAAATTTATGTTTTTTCCAAAAAATTGTGGAAATTTTTGGGGGTCGGATTAAATCCGGGGTCGGCTTCATTTCGGGCAGATATGGTACATTGTAGTTTAAATACTAATCTGGATTGCAAGAACATTAGATAGCTACAGACAGGAATTAACTGTAGCATATATGTATTGGATTCAAGCTATGAAGCAAATTGAATTGCTTACTTTATGAATTATATATCTTCATGGAGAAAATTTTTCAGTTTTTCCAAGGACCAGATATATAGAAAACCTTATTAAAAAGGATTTATATTTTAAACACAAGCCATTCACTTAAGCATCTGATGTAATACTTAAGTATATGAGACAAAATGAAATTGCTCCATTTTCGCATAACTATAATAAAACCGAATCGTAGTTACCAGTTTAGCATCCCTTCCACTTTGATCTCCTTTGTGCAATTGTTGTTGAGGAGAGTGTCTTGCTATTGATAGTCTTTTACTAAAAAACTGAATGAATGCATGCTTATACTCATCCAACCTGAAAACAGGACTTTGATTATTATAAGTGGTTCAGATATCGAAATAGTGTAACCGTGTGACTTTGTTTCAAAAACAATTAAATTCATTACAAATAGTTCAACAATTTGAAATTGTTACATAAAAAAATGATATGTGCTTCAAATAAGAACTTTTAATAACCTTTTTAGTTTCAATTTTCTAATATTCTTTATCAGGTCTGTCTGCATGTTTTTTCTTTTTAATGATTCCATGGCTTGATGGACTTGAGATGATTTAGTGTTATAAACATCAACAGCAGTCCATTCACTGCAAACAAAAATAACTCTTAAATATATAATGAACAAAGCCAGTAAAATGCTAATTTTCCTGTAGCAGTACATAAGATATGTACATTCATTGACACAAGCTAGTCACTTTTAAAACGAATAGTAGCTGTAAAAGTAATATTAAAACCTTTAAAGTTATGTTAACTATAACGGAATGTACTTTGCATCAAATAAAACATAGTTTTTACCTATTTTCATTGTGAAAATTATGCCATTATACTTAATTTTATAAAATGATTTATACTTTACATGTTAAAATCCAGTAAAAAGTAAAACGCAATTCAAAATGAATAGTGGGAAGTATCACAAAGCGCACAAACTAAATGCAATAATATTTTAAATAGTGGACTTTGGAAGTCACAAAAATGAAATTTCAACCGAATGAGCTCTGAAATAAATTATTAAAATAAATAATTGTAAAAACTATGGAAAATAACATTATTGATTTAAAACCAAAATATGTACAGCAAAAAATGTAAATATATTAAATATAACATTCATCTTGGGGGAAAGGGGCCGAGGACTTATAAACGCTCTCCCCTAATTACGTCTCTGTTTGACTAAATATTTCTTGCTCTTTTTATATTGATTAGAAGAGATTACCATGGGGATAGTATGCTTACATAATCTGTCTTAGTGACTGTAAATACTACTTATTGTTTCATCCATTTTATTCAATAAAGTAGCTAGATTTACTGCATTTTTATAAAAACAATCACAATTTATAATAGGGAGTTTAATATTTTTTAAAAGAACCTTTTTCAAAAAATGAAGTTGGTATGGTTTTACATCACAGTCCCTAGACATCTACGTACACAGAGAAAACATGAAAAATAAATACAACACTACATACATTGTTTTGTTTTAATTTGACAGCTTTGGGTAGAAAGTTTACATAATCGAAATCATTTTGCAAACAATGGAGTAGGGAATAAAAGTAGTCTGGAATTTTGAATTTGGATCTGTTAGCAGAAATTCCACGATACTTCCATTTCTTAATATTAACATCCAGAAACTGAACCTTTTAACGTAATATGTTTTTAGGAAGTCTTCTTTCTCAGTCATTTTCAACCTGTTGCACATGTAAATTTGGTGACACACGTATTAATTCACCATTTTGCCCCACATAGACTTTTATAATGTGTGATCGACACTGTCTCACCAATGGTCTTAAAAATTTGGGAAAAGCAGAGGAGCATCTCGGCTACAAAGCAGCCGCCATCAACAGTGATTCGCCGTTAGTAGAGTAAAAGAGAACTTATTTTTTTAGAATCTAATATCGCTGAATGGCCACTGATGATGTCTGCCTTGTAACTGCAATGGGTCTCAGATTTTCCAAAAATTTTTATGGCCATTGGAGAGACCTTAATTTTACCCCTAAAGTAAGCTTGAAAATTTACTATTAAATGTACATCGCGATTTTAAATTTATAATTGCTATTCCATTTGAATGCTGCAATAAATATAGAAATAAACAAATTTCCAACAAATAAATCTTTAAATGATTTCTGGTTCCGATGTAATACAATGATGGAAGAGAACATTCCTTTGAAAAATACCCTACAGATACATCTAAACGTGCCATTCAGATCACGTCAAAATTTACCAATTCTTTCACGCCTCAAATTTAACTCTCCGGTAAATTTATAGGCGCAGTTAGTTAATTTCGTAGTCGGATATAACGGTACAATTTTAATTTTTTATCTGGTTCTCAAAATACCAGTACCGGAACAAGGGTGTGGCAAGAAAGGTACCCACCTTGTGTTAATCACTCTTGTGGATGTACTTATGTCAATTTTATCATAATATTTATCACTTTAAATTTAATAATATCAGATTGTTTCAGTATTAATTCGTTTAATGAATTTATTAATTATTAAAAACAAAAGAAATATCTTAAAAACTGATACACTGTGCTCTTATCTTTCCTCATAGTCAACGTCTCAGACTTATGTAATGGGTCATTATATGTCAACATTTTTAATAGCCTACAAGGATTAATAAGACCTAGGGGGAAACCACTGGCTTTTTCAAAAGCTTAATTAGGGTAATAAGGCATAGATAGAAGAAATAGGTATGTCAGATTTTGGGTGACAACGGCATAGCTCCAGAAACTTACCAAGAGGAGGGGGGAGGCGGTCGCCCCTTCCCCCTCTTGAATCTGCTACTGCTGACGACTCTTAATTATTAATATCCGTACTCAGAATCTTTCTTTTCCCTGTCCTATGAAACTATAATGCAGCGCAAAACCAAGGAATTTTGCGCGGTATGGATTTAAGAATTCATTCGATTAAAAGCAACGGTTAGGGTGACCTTACGTCTCGGTTTACCGTGATTTGTCCCAGTTTTCAGTGCTGTCCAAGTGTCGCGAAAAAATCTTTCGAGGTATCAGGTTTGTTCGTTTTCGATTACATTGGGTGAAATTATTTTTTGTGCATCGTTACTTATGATATTCTATTAGATACTTTACTTTCTTTCTCAATGAGCTGCCCCGCTAAAAAAAGTAACCGAATGGAGTGAAAACTCGTGTGTTGATATGGTGAAACCACACGCGGACCTCCGCCTCTCTTGGCCTGAGTTGGCATTAATGTATAATGGATTAGGGCTGGGATCCTCAAATTACATCCTCCGCAGTGATTTAATCCGACCCGCCATATCACATCAATTTCTTCAAGCATAACACGTTTGTATATTTGCCATCAGAAGTTGTCATTACATATCATCAATAAAATCTAAACGACATTTTTTGTGTACTTGGAATTCAATGCAATTTTAATATAGGCGTATGACAAATTACTCATCCAAAAAATTTGATGTGTCCAGCACGCCGTCATTCTGCATACAGTAATGAATATGATTGCAATAGTGCTAAAAACTTGCTCTCGACAAAAGCGTCCTCAAGAATAACTATCGGCAATCAGCGGCGCGTTTATAACAGTTGATGCCCCTAGGCGCAGTGGTATTATGGGGCCCCAATTGCTAGAAAATTTTGTGTATTGAGAGCCCCTAAACATTGGGGACCCTATGCGCGCGCCTAGTGCGCCTATGCCTAAACGCGCCACTGTCGGCAATTACGCTCATGAATAATTTTTGAATACTATGAATAATTTTCACGGTGAAAAATACTTTAAATCACATTTCACATTGAGAAAACAATAAGTAAAAAATTGTTATTTGTTGTCATGGACTACGCAATATTGATTAACTTTGGTAGCGTTGGCGTCGCTATGAACAGTTCACAAAATTTATCACAGCAATGGAAACAAATCAAAATTAATCCTAACGACATTCAATATACTGAACAAATTCAGAGTCATAATCGAAATATCTCTGAAACAATCCATTCTTTGAAAAAAAAACGTCTCAAACAAAACTTGTAGAAAATTATATCGCCTTCAACTTTAATAATAACATTTGCTTTGATGAAATTCTAAAGGAGATATGTGGAAATATGACATGAGTAAATCTCCACTTCCTGTTGACTAAATTCAGTTAAAATCTAGTCAGGCTTCGATTGTTTAATAAAAATCTGAAACATATTTATTTATGCTGCTTTGTTGAGTAGTTTTGAGAACAATCTTGAATTTTAACATATAGTCCTAGCTCCAGAACTATAGACGGAAGTTTGCGTCAATTAAGCTGCCATAAAAGATTATCGTTGGGTAGCCTAATAGGATATAGGTGTAAATTACCGGTTTCGATACCATCCAAGTGTGGCAAATCAGCCAAATTATATCATCGATACAAAAAATCTCCCTACAGATTTCAAACAGAACTAAAAAAAGCTGCCCATATTACCACTCATTTCGTCGCTTATTCTATTCAAGTTTACTATTCATAATGTCATGTGAATATCATTGAAGATACTAGCAATTTGAATTTTTCGTCAATATGGAATCTTACTCACAAATGCAGAGAACGCAATATTTTGGTCACTAACGGTGGAAGCGTAATTTTTTGTATTTTCGTCCTTCTTTTAAGAGACATAGTAAATGCATGTCCGATTGTACGTCTCAAAGAATGGCCTGAAAATAAAAATTTCCCTACAACTTTAGGTAGTATAACTTCCATCGACGATAAAAAGATTTTACGTCACATTTCCGATTAATCTCTTCCATATCGCATATCAAATATTTAAATTTTCGAAGCTTACACATAAATTTACAAAAATGACTATATACCAATTATGTCACCACGTAAATCAGGGGTGGGCAAACTTTTCTATATTGCGGGCCGAATCAGTGGTTGTCAATATTTCGGCGGGGCACATTGGAAGTTTCTAATACTTCAGCAAGCCGGATTAAGCGTGCATTACCTAGCGATTCCGAGTTATCACGCAATCGAAAATCAAATCTAAATAAGGATTTTAGGGTTAAAATTACAAAATTTAAGGCCCGTGGGCCGTAGGTTTCCCACTCATGATGTAATATATCGTAACTTCAACCAATAAAATTTTAAGTACGGTAGGTAGAAAACTGTCTTGATATACGAGGAAATATCCGCTTGACAGCACAGACTGACGGGGAAAAAATATAGCGGTCGTGGTCTGTACCATTCAATGCCCGACTTTTTCCACCAACTATTTTTTATATCATGTTGGATATTAATTCACTCTGTTAAGCGATAGCGAGCATTTAATTTATAATCAGGACCGAAAATTCGCCGATTTAATCGAATGACTCAGATTCGGCGTCAGTGCGTCGCGAATAAGACAATTAAAATTCGAATAGCTGAAAACGAGAAAAATACCCGTTTTGGGGGATCAGGAACCAGTTTTGCTACTCATTCTTAATGGGTGTGAACGAAATCTGAGATGAAAGCGGTCTTCATTATTTTAGCGATGTACAAGTTCATATCTCCCGTTTTTACGTTTCTGTTTCCGTATTACCTTATTTGGTGACGTAATCCTTGCCCTTGCATAATTTATTATGACCCCCGTTATTTTTAAATGTGAAAAGTAAAAAATTTTAATCCTGACGTAATCCTCGAGGCACATTTTTTCTCTTGAAAGACAGATTCAGCGATAATCGCTGACAAGAAATTCCTAGAAAGAAGAAATTCTAAGGAAGAGAAACTTGGCAAAAAAAAACTTGCACAACGCCGCCATTAGCCATACGTAACATATTTGGCATCACGAAAGTTTGGGACCCCAACCAAGAACCATTCTTCTTTTTTCAAAATTAGGTTAACGGTCTTTAATAAAATTTTGGCATTTATTATGAATATTTCATTCAAATGTATTATAATGTAATTAATTTAAAAAATAGTTTTTAATAAATTGAATGTGGCAAGATTTCCAGTACTGTATGCATACCGCTTATGTTTGTATTGCTATTAGCAGGTCGGGCATAGGGAAACCAGTTTAAAAATATTACGTAGCGCCCCGTAATTTATAAGGACGGCCATGGGCTTGCAGGGTGGAGATTCACAACGTTTACTTCAAATTTTCGCTAAGAAACTGTTAGAAAAGTTTAACGTCTCTTTGTATTTATATATTACGAAAAGGCGGAAGCGCTTCTTTACAATGTTGTGGATGCTATCCATTAGGAGTCATTAAAACATAGAAGTTGTGGCTCGAAGATGAAACGACGTTTTGTCTTTGTTCATTCTACCATTTTTACTGTACGTATTGTTCAACAGAGGACTATTGAGCTCGTATTATGGCTGAAAAATTGAAGAACAAGCACTTTATAAATGCTTAACTCGGGTATCTCCGTTTTTTAGGCTTGTTTTGCCTATAGGTGATACCTGAGGCAAGTATTTTTAAGTTCTTGTTCTTGAATGTACACAAAGGTGTAACTTGACGATATGGCGCCTACGGAAAAATTTTAGGACGCGCCTTGGTTATGTATGATATAATTTTTTCTTCGTTTAATACAGAATAGTAGCGTTTAGATTATAAACAAATCAACGTTTGAATATTAAAATAGCACTTATGGAGAGAAGGAGAATGTTGAAAGACGCACTCTCAACCGAGGGACAGCGTCAATATAGGGCTCTTAGAAATGAGATCAATAGAAAAGCTAAAGAGGCGAGTGAGATAGATGACAGATGCAAGAAGGTGGACGAACTTGTCAGGGCTGGCAAGCTGGAATCGGCATACAAAACTGTAAAGAAATTCTTTGGAAATCACAAGATCAGATGCAATGTGATCAAGACGGAGGAGGGAGAAGTGGTATACGAGCAGGAAGAGGTTGTAGTCCATTGGAAACAATATCTTGAAAAACTGTATGGTGGGAACAGTATTGAAAACGAAGTGATTGAGAGTGAGGAGGAGGTGGACAGAGAAGAGGAGGGGGACAGTATACTAAGGGATGAGTTCGAGCAAGCAGTGAGGAGTCTGAAGGACAGAAAAGCGCCTGGGATTGATGGATTGCCGGCGGAGATTCTCAAGGCGGCCGGAGATGAAGTCCAAAATGCACTCTGCAAGCTCGTGTGCGAAATTTATGTAACTGGCGAATTACCCTCAGATTTCAAAAAGTGCATTATAGTTACCTTACCAAAGAAGGCTTCAGCGAAGAGATGTGAGCACTACCGCACGCTGAGTCTAGTCTCACATGCATCTAAGATATTGACGACCATCATACTGAGGAGGATGGAGAGTAAAGTGGAAGCATTGCTCACCGAGGACCAATTTGGATTTAGGAAGGGCAGAGGGACTCGGGAAGCGATACAGCCCTGAGACTGATACTGGAGAAGAGACTGAGGAAAGACCTAAACACCTACATTGACATTGTTGATCTAGAGAAAGCGTTTGATAATGTTGAGTGGAGTCAGTTGTTTCGGGTGCTAAAGCAGGCAGGTAGAGGAGAGTGGTCTGGAAGTTGTACAAAGATCAGATGGCGATGGTGAGATGTGGGGAGCACGAGCAGGAGGCCAGAATCAGGAAGGGAGTGAGGCAGGGCTGCTGTCTGTCACCTGTTATGTTTAATGCGTATATCCAGAAAGGGCTGGACGAGGTGAGGGAGCGGCTGGGAGGAATGGGAGGAGTGAAGGTGCAGGGGGAAAGGGTGGACATGCTCCGCTTTGCGGACTACATCGCAGTGCTGGCCGAGAGTGAGCAGGAGTTGATGGTTACACTGGCTGAAATGGAGGCCACCCTTAGTGCCAGGTACAGAATGAAGATCAACAGAGGAAAGATAAAGATCCTCGTGGTGAGTAGACACGACACACAAGCCCAGGGCATGTTGGAGGGTGAACCACTGGAGAATGTTGAAGAGTTTACCTATCTGGGAAGCAAGATAACATCGGATGGAAGAATTAAAGAGAAGTGAAGAGCAGGATAAACCAGGCAAAAGCGATTTTTAATAAAAAGAGGAAACTCTTCACATCCAACAGCATCAGCAAGTGGCTAAGGAAGAACCTAGTGAAGACCTTTGTGCGGAGTGTCCTACTGTTCGGCAGTGAGACCTGGACGCTCGGGGTCGCTGAGCAGAAGCGAATAGAGGCATTCGAGATGTGGTGCTATCGAAGGATGTTAAAGATTCCCTGGATGGACAGGGTGACAAACGAAGAGGTGCTGAGGAGGATAGAGGAGAGACCGGGTTTATGGAAAATGTTGCGAAAGAGGAGAGACATATGGATCGGACACATTTTGAGGCGGGAAGGGCTGATAAAGACCATTCTAGAAGGCACAGTGGAGGGAAGAAACTGCCGGGGCAGACCAAGGCTGGGGTACATTAAACAGATAATGGATGATACGGGATGTAAAACTTATGACAGAATGAAGCGATTGGCCGAGGACCGGACGGCGTGGAGAACTGCTGCCAGCCAATCTTTAGATTGAACACAGAAGAAGACTTATTTATGGGAAAATTAACTTTTTGCGGGAACTTTTGGCGCCCTTTGCACGGGGCGCCAATGGCAAATGACAACTTCGCCATACCCTATTTACGGCACTGAAAGTACATATTGTGTTTGAAGTAGCCGAAATTTTACAAACATATTGGTTGTACAAGCGTTTAAAAAAGTGAACTTTGTGCGCTTATACAAAGAATCCCTATCCCTTAGAGCTTTTTCAGATAAAAGTGTTAGGATTGCGTCCTTTAAATGCGACAAGAAATGAATGCTTCTACCAAAATCTGCAGATTTTGCGACTTTTTTATGCTGGTAAGCGAGCGGTTAAATTTTTTCGTTTTTATTTGGGATTCCGTTCCTTTCTTTAACTGTAACCTCCATTTGCTATTACTTCCAAGGATCTTAATCTCGAGTCGCAATTGAAAGAACCGTAAAATATTGGCCCGTTATTTTGAGTTTTGTTAAAGATTCATGCCCCCAAGCAGGCAAACAAAGAGGGTGGGGATACCGGGACAAAATCCTCGGGGCCAGGACCTTTGGGAGACCCGGAAATGGAGATGAAATTTCTAAATATTAAGAAATTAAATGATTTAATAGCAGAAATATAAGCGATAAACATAAATTGTATAGATATTATCATTTTTCCACCGTATTGACGACGTCATAACGTATAATATAAATGCAAAAGTTCAGTATGTGTATAGCTAGTGTGTAGAAATATTAATTATTACAGTGACCCATTATTTGAATTTTTACTAATCTGTAAGTTTTCACCCCTTTTATATTTTCATATATAATTTTGATAAAATTCTTTTTTTACTGGGTTGTGTTTTTTTGTCACGTGGCCCCACAAACCCCTTATCTCTGAGAGGGGGATGGAGGTTGACATATTCCAACCCTTCCCAGGGCCCGTATCAACTCTTGGCGGCCCTGTACCCAAGATTTTGTTTTTACGGGGATCATAATTGGATCGGAGCAATTTTTTTTCGGTATACCTAAAAGATTCATGTATTCATTCGATTCGCGGACGAGACAGGATTATTATACTTCCGAATTCAGGTTAATTTTATAAGCACATATATGAGCTACGCGTTGACCAAATACCCTTTGAACGAGATCAATTTTAAAGCATTCGGAGTTTAGATAATGAAAATGAATATTAATGAGATAAATGAGATTATTTAATGATTTAACGGTGGCGAAGTGACCGCCTAGATAGATAGATAGATACGAGTGTGCTTAGGCCAGCGGAACGAAGAATGTAGCTGTCGACAGGTGCAGCGCTCGAAGAAAAGTAACTTTCAATATTATATTTTTATAAATGAATAATGGTGGAGACTACCGTGAAAGTGATGTTAAAGTAAAATTTTACGGTTAAGGGGTCAATTATACTTAAAAATTATTTTTTATGTTTCTGATGTAAAAAAAATTTAAATATACTTAAACGAGAAGTAATAAAAATTATGAAATTATAACCATTTACGTTTGAAACGATAAGCTTTTTATATATCAAATCGCGAGTTCGTTGCAAATTATAAAGACTGAATCCAAACCTCCGCGAGTGCAACAAAGGTACATACGTCACCGACTACGTTGTGTGCTAAAAAATTCAACGGTTATCGGAGAGTCCTTTCCGTCCCTTTAACGGAATTCGCCGACGTAATACGTTGGCTACGTATTGTTTCAGGCGTGAAGCTTGACTGATATTCGGTAGGCCGAAGAATCCGCCGGTCCGATGATTTTGTTAAGAGCTTGACCGTTTCCGCTAATTTCAACCACTCAGCACACACAACTGTTTAAGCCATGATAGTGAGGATTAGGGCACACTTTTTGTGTTAGCAGGCCAATTAGTGACCTCATTTCCTCGACAACAAATTAATTATCAACGAGGCGATCAAATAACCGCATGGGTTGTGACTTCGACGTTTCTCCAAACTGCTCACGAGTGTTCTATAAACTTATTGTTATTCGAGATAAAATTGGGTTTCGATATATAAATTTTATGAAATTAGATGAGAATATATATTTTAAAAAATCTTAGGCACTAAAGATAGTTTTGCACTTTGATATGGACGAGTGAAGAAGTAAGGCAATTATTTTCCCATCGATTTGCGAGCAAAAGCATTGATCTACTTTCTCTCTAGTAAGTAAAAATAAAAATCACGATCTTATCAAACTACATTAATTACTTCTTAAGATAAGAAAGGGAGAGTTTAGTAAACCTTTTATGGATGTAGTATCATTTTCAAAAGAAATTGATTTAATGCAGATATTAATTTTTAAAAATCTCGGTGTAATTCCTATAACAAGCGAAAGGTTTTATTACGCACGCGGATTTGATAACTACAGGATGATACTCAGAAACGAAATTCCGTGATTATTTATAAATGCAGAACTCATGAAACGATTGAGTTAACCATTTCTACGGCAATGGTATTGCTACAGAAGTGAACCATGTAGTTTATTGGAGAAAAGTTTTTTTCAGTGATTTACTTTGAAAATTAACTTTGTTCTGTTCCTGACAACTTGATTTTTGGGCCATGAAATATGCAACGAAAAAACTTTTTCGATTTTGCATACAAGAGAAAAGCATTTTAAAATGAAAAATTTGTTGAGCTAATATATCGATAAAAATTAAATACCCGACGAGAAAGTCTATTAAAACATGTTAAATATATAATCGTTATTTTTTTGCATACCATAGCTTTGAGCGAAAAATATAGTTTTGAACGTAATATTAAAGAAATTAGGGTGGTGGAGTGACTAGAGCGTTGGCCTTCCACGCAGCGGTCTTGGGATCAAAACCGGCATAGGTCGGATTTTCCCACATGTGACCATACGTTCCCCTACGCGCGTGTAGTCTAAGGAGACCGCCCAAGTCAGTGGTCTGCCATTTGGAAGGGACGATTAGCAGTTGGCCCCCTTGGTGATTTTCGTAAACATACTGCATGTGTGTTCGATATGGAATCTCTAATACAGCGGTTCCCTAACTTTTTGACATGACGCCTCCCTTTTGGGTTTCACTAAGCCGTCATGCCCCACCATGTATTACATCATTATTCATGATCAACTAACTCGTAATTATTTTACCCATGTATATGGTACATATTGGGAAGATTTAGAAATGCGTTTAAACTATTTCAGCGAAATTTTACATTAAAAATTGATTTTTTCTCATAGCCTCACACCCCCCTGGAACTCTCTCACACCCCTCTCCCCCCAGTTTGGAAATTATTGCTATAATCATTCTCGTAGATACCGCTAATTTGCAATGTCTAAATCTGTGATGTTACCTAAATGATACCTGTTGCTTTGAAACAGTGATACGATTAACACATAGGAGCAGCTACAGAATTAAGTTCTCATAGTTTATAAATGCATCAAAAAAACTAAAAACTATGTATTTTACAATAGCAATAACACTTTGTGGCTAATGAAGAAACCGTTTAAAAATCCGATATCAGCTATAGATATAATCGTTTCTCGTTAAATCGCCACTGCAGTCTTTGTGACGTTTCATCAAATACGCGGAGGCTAATAAGTTATGTAAGATTGAAAGAAAGCTATTTATTTCCTTGTTATTGTGTAGGAAAGTACACGAATCATTAATTCAGCGTTTTTGGAGCGGGATGCTTAGTAGCAGCATTAAAAAGGAGTGAGGTGTGGGAGTCCAGACTCATTTCTCCCTTCATTTTCCTCACTCCCACGCATAATCAGATCCACTCCTTTGTTGTCTATTACGAAATTAAAAATCCTGGGAAGCCACACAATTACGTACTAGAGGTAATTATCTGAAGCGGCGGGGCACTATTATTTCGTCACGATCGAAAGCACTGGTTATTAAAGCTCAGTTTTAAACTGCCTTCGACTTTTCTATCACGCCAAATTAAATAACCATTAATAATAACCCCGTAGTGTCAGCAAAAATAACTGAATTTTGTTTGAATTGTTTCTATGATGCTAAACATAAAATAATAAATTTATCTTCAGCTCTCGCGATTAGGTTTTCCTTTTAGAGAAGTTTGTTTTTAACATTTTAATTGTTGAAAAGTCAAAGTTAACTTTTACGGTTGAGTCTTTTTACGGCGCGGTATTAATTTGACTCCATTCATGGCAGTTCCCGCGAGATTTACGAGCACGTTGTTGCAAAGAGGTTTTTCACATCCGGTTTATTCAAATTTCTCTTCAACCATGCGCAAATGTAATGCTCGTGAGCTTTCACTTGAACGTGAAAATGCCCCCTTATCTCTTAATTTCAGAAAAATGCCGACTACAACTTCATGATTCTACCGTAACATAAATAACGTAATCTAGGTATGTGATATCATAGGGCCAACCGCGTTTGTTAGTCGCTCGGAAAGAATTATGAAAATAAAGAGCCATAATGTTTACGTTCCATGAAGAGAAGTAAATTATAAGCTACTGAGGTTGTGTTTGTTTCGATCCATAATGGAAGTGTACTCAAGGATTGGAGCATAAGGAAGGCATTGATATGCTTTTATGCACGTCAACCGTTAATTAAGTACGGTAAAGTAAAAAAATAAACGGAGAGCAAAAATTTTCCTAGCTTCATGTGTTAACTGACGAAGGAATCTAAAGATCTGCGGCACAATGCACTTTCTAATGTTACATTACACATTTTCAAAAGATTTCAAATGAAGAAAGAGTTCGAGTTACGTGAAACAAAGCTGTCACTTAAAATATTGCTTAAGTAATCCATAATGAGGGAATGAAAAACTTAATAACCTTCTACCAAAAATATTTTAATTGCATTTTTTTAAAACTTTCATTCTCTCGAAGAAGAATAGCCAATTCATCTAAGTGGAATCTTAGATTATTGATATTTCCTCAAGGATTTATGATAAATTTCCAAGGAAGATTTTAAAATCCAGTTAACATTAAACCACTGTACTTCTGAATCGAGTGGGAACGCGGACGGTAAAACTAACGAATTATGTAGTCACATTTTTCTGCGAGTAGTAAGACATTTGCTTTGCAAAAATGGTTTTTATTCTTTAAAAAACCGAATCATCCTAAATAAGCAGCGATAAAAACATTAAACTCGAATTCGTATGGATGGTAATTCATGTTGAATTCAAGAGGCGCACTTAAAAAACGACATATAAAGATGATTTCAACAATACCGCAAAGACTTGAATTTATGCTTTTGGAGAAGTGTCCCAAAATTGAGGTTTTTGGAGGCAATCGAAACATAAAAGATAACGATCAAACAAGGAAAGGGAATATCTCTATAAATGCTCCGCCGTCTTCTTTCGAACCCAATAAATCGAACAACAAATTTACCGGGAGAAAAGTTTAAGTAACTCTAGAAAGACGATGAAAAATATATGCGTTAATACTTACCGTCTGGCGTGTGATACAAACTGATTTTCCCTGAGTTCGAATCAACAGTGACTCTTTTCGAGCCGGAATCAGGAATCCGAATATCTACTTGGGGTCTCGACCGCCTCAAACAGTCTCGCCCCTCATTGTGGGACGTGCACACACAGGAAGTAGGGAACAATAAATTTCATTTGGGTACACTACAAACGAAAACACATCGGAATTCCATTCCACGTTCACAAGTTAAAGGGTGGATTCCATTTGGCTAGAACCAAAGCGAATTTTTCACATGGTAACGAATGTAATTGATTACGTTTCGGCTCTCTTCTAACCTTAACTTTTTCTCAAAATTGAGGACGCCCACCTAAAATTTATCTAGTTAAAAAAAATTATTTTCGTCGAATGTGTATGCCTGATTGACGATGATTTCAAATTTTCTTTTTAGGAATTTCCCGAAGAAAGCTAAACTTCAAATTTTATTTTTCGTAGTCGAACGAAGTTTCATTGTGCTGATTCTGATTTGCACTTTAATGTTTTTCCATTTAACAATGTTGAATATGTTGCAGTTGATGGCTGGCAAGTGGAAGTTTTCACAGATACTTCCTTTTTTAATGGATCATTAACGCGATGAGAATCATACATATACATTCCTAGCTATGTTACTATAGTGAATGTACGGTAATTTTTAGCGTTAGATTCACGTCTCAACCCTCAGAGATATTATCAAAGCACAATAATATAATAAATTTTATATCTTCGAAGACTTTTTCCTTTGAAGGTTTTACCAAACCGCTCAAATTTGATCGAAAAGAAATTATTATGGAATAAAACGACAATAAACTTATTATATATAATTTGTCCTTTTCTGCAATCGCGTTTCGAGTACGCTGTACCGAATAAGAGACAACCAACCTTGTACGCAATATTGGCGTATCAGCCTCTCGGACTATTATAACAACCAACCTTGTTATGCTGTATCCACCGATATGAAATCCTCCCATGAGCGGCATGTCAGCCGGCGAAAATATAAGGTGCTCCATCTCGATCCGTTAAAGATCGAAAAAATTATTCTTCTCGTAGAAAATCCGAAGCACCCTTTTCATAAAAAAAATTACAACTCTCTCAAAAGAGCTACCAAGTTTCGTCTCTATCCGAAGCACTTTATAGGAAGGATTCGATCCGACCGCTCCACTCCATTTTTTCAAACAGAATGAATGGTCTTGACACTGAGACTCTTTAGGATTTCACAACGCGAGAGATTGGGAAAATGTGAAAGAGAGAGAGAGGAGTTCTCGAGCCATTCATTGCTCGACGTTCTCATGCCAGTCGCTCTACTGCAACCGTGAAGCCCTCACGGCAGCGCCACTTCGCTTGGTTTGGCACGCACCAAGTGTTATATGACCGAGTATTTGGCCACGTGTGAATTCTTTTCCCCTTTCTCTCAACCCTATATGATATGAAGAAAAAAATCTCGGGCGGGGGAGGAGAAGAAGGATGGGGGGGGGGGGTGGGAGGCGGAGGAGGGAGATGGATAGCCATAACTTCCAATCACCTTTGCTTCATCTCGCCGAGATCTATTAGGGCCACGAGTTTTTTTCTTCTTTTCGTCCAATTCCTTATCCTCGGATCTCTTGATTTTTCTTACCGACGTCGAGGATAGGAGAAAAAGAATTTTTGGTCCGGTTTTTTAAGAAATCTTTTTCTTAATTATTTCAAGGAATTGCAAGCTTATTACTCGGTGACGTAGAATGGTGTTCAAGAGTTTGATTGGAATATGAAAATTTTTTTACGCGTATCATCCGACATTTTCATATAATATTTCTTGAAATTGTAATATATTATTTCGGCTTTATCATTCTGGGACTCTTCGCCACTTTTAGCAGTATTTTTCGCGTAATCCTACCAAATTCCTTAATATGGTGGATTATTTAAACATAACTATAACTTGATGATTTGGCAAATTTACGGCGAGTAATTAATTTACAATTATATACGAGCAATAGTAAATCCGCGTCTGTTCTTACACAGACCTTATGAGCTTAGATGTTATGAAATTATCGGATTGTCTAGTTTATTAATTAGCCAAAATTACCAATACTTTGTGCGTATTTATACTTTGAAGATGCATTTTATAATATATGTCATGGAATTCCAATAGGAACGGAAATCTTCAGCGAATTAAAAGAATACTTATGTTTAATATGTTTTTATAAACCTTGAATTTTGGTTCATATATCGGAGTATCAGAGAGTCGTTCTTGAGTCCTTGTGCAAAGCGGTATCAGATTTAGGGTCTCATCAAAGAGGCGAGAATTAACATACTGGTCTTTCAAGTGTTTATTTATAAGCGAATGCCATGGTATTCTGTATTAAAGCTCATACTCTAAAATATTCAACATTAATTAATATTCTTTTGCGAGGTAAAGTTTGAGGATTTAAAAAAATGGTTTTTCCAGAAGCAAAATAATTTTTACGTTAACAGAGACTGAATTATCAACTTACGATCGGATTCCATTCTTAGCGCCGTCATTGAATAAAAGTCAATAACGCAAAATTATAAGTATGGGCCATCACCTTCCATTTTATTGGTTTATCTTTCGCTATAATAATAAGCCCGATTTCTCCATATAAGTGCTCCTCATTTTAATAACCAAAATTTATTCCGACGCCCATTAAATATGGCCGATAACTACTTAAGAACGTTTCGAGTTAACCTATTAACGCCCAAAAGTGAAAATTACAATATTTTTAATGATATTTTTACAAATTGTTAGATTAAAAATTTATTATTCTGGCTATTCATCACTGATATATGAAATTCTTAACTATTGAAAACAATTTTTCAGAGTGCAGAGTAACGTAACGAATAAATTATTAATTTAACAATTAATAGAAAATCTCCATTAAAATGCTGCGATTTCGCAACGTTGCGCGTTAATGGGTTAAGCATCTTTCAGTTTCGTTTAGCGAAGCGTTCTCATCCTGAATGCATTGGATTGATTTTTTTAAAAATATCCTCTTGTTCTTTATAGTTGCAGGAAAAACCAAGTACTTCCTCTGTAAATCGCAAAAAAAGATCCAATTCGATTCATGGCCATACAAATTACAAGCCAATTCAAAAGGAAAATCCGTTTCGAAAAAAAAAAATACATCAGAAAATCGTTTATTAATATATTACCTGCCACACCAGGCAGTTAAGGATCACCAACCTAACGGCGCATCAACCGCGTCGGAATTGAATGCCGAAGGATTTAATTCCATCGCGGCTGCGGTTTTTTCGGATAGCGCAGAGTAGAGAACATTTTTCATCTCGACGTTTCGCCCACCTTACAATCGAGATTCTTCATGGGTGAAGTATTCGATCTATCCGTAAAAAAACCTCAAACCTCATTTCCGCAACAAAAAACCATATTACTAAATAAAATTCCGTCCTTTTTTTCGAAGAAGTTTGCAAATTCTTTTGCGTTATCATTATGGATTGTATCTACTGTGTATTTATAAGTGATCTACATCTACAGGCAGGGTCGGATTAATGCATTTTGAGACCCTAGGCGATGTCAAGCGTACGGCGCCTTATACCAGGGATGGCAAATGATTTTTGTGTCGCGTGCCAAGAAAGTGCTGTGAACGATCAGAATTTTCTTCGCTTGCCACTAGTTTATTCCTTCTCTAAGAAAATTCATGTTTTATACAGAAAATACAAGCTTACGCGTGCCAAGTAAAATCGCCTGCGTGCCAGTTCTGGCGCGCGTTCCCCGTATTTGCCATCCCTGCCTTATACCATTAAAATAAAACATTTTTGGTAGTCTATCTTTAATTACTTAAGATACTTGATATATTATAGAAAAACGCGCTGACGGTGCGTTTTATAGTATGGTATTTAATACCATAAAGCGAATTACCTGTGCATGCGTGCCAGAACAGCCTGACAAGCGTTGGTTGCAGCCTGGCGTTGGAAATATGCAATGTAATAAATGATCCATTACGTCAAAAATATATTATTCACGTTATTTTCCTTCTATTAGGTACTTGAGTTTTCTATAAGTGGAATATTTTTTTGTTTTCTTTTGAGGTTCGACTTATAGAAGTTCCACTGTACATACAATGTTTTTCATTTTTTATCGCGTTTGAATAAAATATCTACATTTTTATTTAGTCTTTTTTTCCCTCCAATCTCTATTTATCCACAGATTTTCTTAAAATTTCAAAATGAGTACATAGGTATTTATTTTCTTAAGTGGCTCCTAATACAGCGAGTTCCTATGCTGTAGATTACTTAGCATACACCTGAATCCGACCCTCTCTACAGTTAGATAGATAATTACTATGGAAACTCGTTCAGTAAAAGATACCTTCTCGATCATTCCCTCCGCGTTAAACACTAAAAAAATACCGATTTCCCTTCACTCACACATTCCGTCCACCATCGAGAGGATTTAGAATGGTGAAAAAAAATTACTCATTTCTATGGAATTATACGTTTCCGCCGTCGCTTACGAGACTAGAGAGCGTCACGCCATCTTGTTTGCTCGCATCATCCTCCCGCGATATTCATGGATTTAGGTGACGGTTTAAAAAACAAGTTAGGAAAGTGTACAACGTATCACAAATTGCGTTTTAAAGTTCTTTTCTTCATCATAAATAATCGATTTTCTTCCTATTTAATAATATTACATGCACACGTAAGGAAATTAAACGTTTGTTTGTGAGATTGTTTATGTTAGCAACAATGAAGTAACCATGCAAGAATTTTTCTAAGTTCAACTCGATATAAGACATTCTTGTTTGATTTTCTTGATAACGGCTACTCCTATGATAAAAATATATAGAAATGGATATACTATTATTTACCAGTTCTACAACTTTTATTTGAAAAATATTTTGATATGAGCAATACTTTACGAGATATGACGAAAATTTAATTTTTTGTCACCAGTAAAGTGGTACCGCTGATTGGCGTACGTGATTCATTTTTAAGATATTCTTATTATATTTGATTGAAAGTCCTTAATATCAAATTTCATGAAAATCCGTTCAGTAGAAGCCGAGAACGAACATGCGGACGGACGGACGGACGGACGGACGGACGGACAGACGGACGGACGGACCGACGATAATAGGCGCTCACGCTGGAAGCGAAACGCGCCTAAAAATGATGAAAAAATTCCCGACTTAGAGGAAAAAATATCTCTCATCCCTTCCCCGAAGGCATGCTAACGGATATAAAAACTTTTCCCTTCCTCCCTTTCCACCTTACTGAAGAGCGGCGATATATTATGGAACATTCATTGGAGTGTCGGGATATTATTCTGAAGGGCTGCGTAGTAAGGTTGGCGTGACCCCTCACCCGTGGCCGCCGCTGCACCATATGAAAGAAGTTCCGCCGTGAACACCCTTCCGGTGTATGGGACTCTTATTTACCACGGGAAACGGTAAATATCGGAACGGCGTGGGTGGAAAAAAAAATCTCGCATACATATATAGTACATATATACGGTACGAAAGATATTAAAGCGAGTCGTTGAACGGCGAAATATTCGTAAATAGGTTTTTACGGTATCGGGTCTATAATTATCTCGAATCGCGATCGATCCCCGATATCTCGCATGCAAATCACAATTCCGACACTTCCACAATGTTTGAATTCCTTTTCCTGAAGGGGCTCGTCTTTTCTTATTGCTGCAGATTGCACACACTTTTTTTGTTCCTTCAATTTTCACAAGTTTATGTAGATTTTTACTTTCTCATACGAAGTATCGAGAAAGTATTGTTTTCGCGAAAAAATTGGACCTCGAGATTTTTACGGAAATACACGTTTTAGGTGTCGCTGAATCCGAAAAAGTGGTTTTCGCAATGCCGTCTGTCTGTCTGTTACTGGCGCTGAAGCCTAGACGGTCGAACGAAACTGAATGAAATCTCGTACTTAGGCATTTTATCATACTGAGCAGAGTATACATAGAAATGGTTGACATTGATCAATAATTAAGAGTAGTTTATTCTGTGCATTTTAAAAAACAATCCGATTTTCTCGAAAACGGCTGTAACGATTTTAATCAAATTTCGTACAATTACTTGAGTTTACGTCTTCAATAATACTGTATAGTACATATTTCTCAAAAGATGAATATAAGGCTAGTTTATTCAAGGCAACTTTAACAATAATTGGATTTTCTCAATAACGGCTCTAACAATTTTGATCAAATTTCGTACAGTTACTTGAGTATATATCTACAATAATACTGCGTATTTTATTTTTCTCAATGAATGAATATAAGGCTAGTTTATTCTTGGGCAACTTCAACAAAAATTGGATTTTATAAAAACAGGCTCACAAGATTTTCATTTTCTAAAGATAACTAAACGACGCATTAGTACGTATATGAGAAAGTTTGTACAATGTATGTTGTACCGATTTTTTGGTGAAGGCAGACTAATTGGCAAGCTTCTTTTACGGCCCAAGCACTTGCGGGAGGAGAAATTCCCTATCATTTGTTTATAGAGGGAAAGCCTGAAATCCTTCTGATTGTACCCATGCTTAGATCTAGATGGAGAATTGGTTTCGTTATATAAAATGAAGCTGTTAACTATAGCCGTGTTGAATATAAAGCCAAACAAATATTTCCACCACTTTTTAGTTTTTCTCCCTAAGTTATAGTAGGACCTTCTCTGATCAGCCTTATCCACACCACCCATAAACTTAGTGTATTTTGTAATAGCCTCTGGACAGGGAACTGTAATATGTTTGTTTCCTTTTTCTGTTTTTAGATGCACAAGCACACTCTTATTTGGGTCACAGTTTGTTGACAGAACGCAAATATCTCTATTGTCATGCCAAACTATTGCTGTAACTACACCACGCTGCAAATTTCTGCATTCTCCTCTTTTCAGTTTGAGATTTTTAGGTCTTTTGAATTTTTCTGGCCATTCCGTACGATTTGGTCTGGGGGTAGCATATGCATATGTTTTATTTTTGTGTAAAATATTCATAAGTCCTACACTTGAAAAAAATTATCAAAATATGCGTGATGATTCACTCCAGGAAACTTATCTAGCAAATTTAGTACAACTTGATTGCCGAGTGGAATGTCTTTATTCTTATTTTCCTTTTTTCCTAAATAAACATTTCCTCTAACTACGTATCCATGAGGACTAGCGAGAACCCATATCTTGAAGCCCCATTTTGTTGGCTTATTTTTTCTATATTGTTTTATATAGTGCCGTCCTTTGAAAGCTACCATTGCTTCATCAACTGCTAACTCTCGATCCGGTTTATATTTTTCGTGGAAAGTCTCCATTATGTCTAGTACTGGCCTAATTTTATAAAGAATATCATAACCTTCATCCCCTTGTTTTACTTCCCGAGTAATATCACTCACGTGAAAATATTTTGAAATGGATTTACACCGACTAAAATTCATACAATTCCGAACAACAGCGCAATCAATATGTGGACTGTGCCAATAATCCCTCATCCCTGGTAAATCAAATAAGCCCATGTAAATATTCACTCCTAAATATGCCTTTACTTCTTCTGCTGTAATATCAACCCACTCGTTATCCACCTTTCCTGAATTGATTTGCTTGAATTGTGCGTATTTATTGGTATTGTCAGTGATTTTATGAAAAAAATCACCGCCTAACATATATGTCATATAGGAAAATTCAGTTGCACCTGCAGGCAGATCATCGAAAGGCCCTCTATCTCCCTCGAAATCACTAGGTACTACATCGCAACACGCTGTGTCACTCTAACCAACAATATCCGAACGGGATGAATCATTTGCTTGAAGTGCTCTTTTTTCGGGTATTTCCTTTATTTCTTCCTCAGAATCACTTTCATCAAAATATTCTAATAATTCCGACTAACTAAAATAAATAATTTTATTCACTTCTTCTTCGATAGCGTCCTCACTCAGCCCAGCCATGATTGTAACTGAGAGCTATAGTCGAGAAAATAATTTTCCTAGCAGTCAGAATATTATCCGGTGATGATAAAGAAATGTTTACGAACAGCATACCCTATCCATCCAATATGAAAGTTTCATATGCCTGCAATAACAGTGAACTCTTAGGTGACGCATCAGTTTCGTTCCTTAGAGATGGGTTCGGTGAAAATATTTTTTCCAGTGTGTTTACAGGAAGGAGAACTTTATATGCGAGAGGATAAGACTGTATACAGTAAGCATAAAAGGTTTGAACACAATGAAGTCATTCATAACACCCAACAGGGAGAAAAAAATCGGCACAACATACATTGTACAAACTTTCTCATATACTAATGCGTCTTTAGAAAATGAAAATCGTATGAGCCCGTTTTTTGAAAATCCAATTTTTAAGTTGCCCAAGAATAAACTAGCCTTATATTCATTCATTGAGAAATATGAACTATACAGTATTATTGAAGACGTAAACTCAAGTAACTGTACGAAATTTGATCAAAAACGTTACAGCCGTTTTTGAGAAAATCGAATTGTTGTTAAAGTTGCCTAGATTAAACTAGCCTTATATTCATTTTTTCAGGAATATCAACTATTTGGTATTATTGAAGACGTAAACTCAAGTAACTGTACGAAATTTGATCAAAATCGTTGTAGCCGTTTTTTGAGAAAATCGAATTATTTTTAATGTTGCCTAGAATAAACTAGCCTCATATTCATTTTTTGAGAAATATGAACTATAAAGTATTATTTAAGACGTAAACTCAAGTAACTGTACGAAATTTTATCAAAATCGTTATAGCCGTTTCTGATAAAATCGGATTGTTTTTAAAAATGCGTAGAATAAACTACTCTTAATTATTGATCAATGTCAACCATTTCTATGTATACTCTGCTCAGTATAATAAAATGCCTAAGTACAAGATTTCATTCATTTTTGCTCTACCGTCTAGGCTCCAGAGCCCGTAACAGGCAGACAGACAGACGGCATTGCGAAAATCACTTTTTCGGATTCAGCGACACCTAAAACGTATATTTCCGTAAAAATCTCGAGGTCGAATTTTTTCGCGATAACCATACTTTCTCGATACTTCGTATGAGAATGTAAAAATACGGAGGCTTTGGGAGGAGACAGACAGTAAGCGCGAATTGGTTTGGGAGGATCTCGGAGGAGATAGGCAGGAGAGGGTTAAGAGTTGGAAGATTTTTTTCTCGATCATCGTTTCTCCTAATGAACCTTCTTGTTTACTTTTAATTGGGGTGCCGGGTCGGTTCGTCGATCTATGAGAAACGCCGTCTACCCGTGTATCTTGAGAGGATTTCTCTTTTGTAGCGTATTTTAGAAAAATAGTTGGTCTTTAATGCGGTTTCAAGATTTCTATAAAAAAAATCGGTACAACATACATTGTACAAACTTTCTCATATACGTACTAATGCGTCGTTTAGTTATCTTTAGAAAATGAAAATCATATGAGCCTGTTTTTAGAAAATCCAATTTTTGTTAAAGTTGCCCAAGAATAAACTAGCCTTATATTCATTCATTGGGAAAAATGAAATACGTAGTATTATTGAAGACGTATACTCAAGTAACAGTACGAAATTTAATCAAAATCGTTAGAGCCGTTTCTGAGAAAATGGAATTATTGTTAAAGTTGCCTTGAATAAACTAGCCTTATATTCATATTTTGAGAAATTTGAACTATACAGTATTATTGAGGATATAAACATAAGTAATTGTACGAAATTTGATCAAAATCGTTATAGCCGTTTCTGAGAAAATCGAATTATTGTTAAAGTTGCCTTGAATAAACTAGCCTTATATTCATTTTTTGAGAAATATGAACTATACAGTATTATTGAAGACGTAAACTCAAGTGAGCCGTTTTCGAGAAAATCGGATTGTTGTTAAAAATGCGTAGAATAAACTACTCTTAATTATTGATCAATGTCAACCATTTCTATGTATACTCTGCTCAGTATGATAAAATGCCTAAGTACGAGATTTCATTCAGTTTCGTTCGACCGTCTAGGCTTCAGCGCCAGTAACAGACAGACAGACGGCATTGCGAAAACCACTTTTTCGGATTCAGCGACACCTAAAACGTGTATTTCCGTAAAAATCTCGAGGTCCAATTTTTTCGCGAAAACAATACTTTCTCGATACTTCGTATGAGAAAGTAAAAAGATAGTGTCTGATGAAAAATGCGATCGGCGAAAATTGATGCGTTAAGCTTTATAAGTATATTTTTTACGCTTATGGATTATTAATCGTACGGTTATCGGGTCATCGTTCCGAGAAAAAAATAAGAATGTAATTTTTGCCGTTTATTTTAAATTTAATGAAATCTTAAAATTTTATTCCGCAATGAATCTAATGAAGCGTAAATATTTGCATTTTTTATTGTATAGTCGATTGAGATTGTTGTTACGAATATTGATGAATGTTCAATTAATATTTTTTTATCCAGGGGTTCTCAACTTATTCAATGTGACGAGCACCAAGTTGTGTCTTGAAACATCAAGCGGTCACCACTACACTTTTAATAAAAATGGAATGATCAACAACAAAATGAAACCAATAACAAAGTCGTTAATACTAGGGGCTCCGCCCCTGGCGCCTAACCCCGTGCCACGCTCCGCACGGCTACTTCTCTTTAGTTAAACTTAAAAGAATCGGTACAACATACATTGTACAAACTTTCTCATATATATCGTAGGTACTAATGCGTCGTTTAGTTATCTTTAGAAAATGAAAATCGTATGAGCCTGTAAGAAAAATCCGCAAAATTTCGAAAAAGAATGCGTATTTCTGAAAACTTCGACCGTGTAACGTGTAAGCATCGCAATAAGTAGATATGATAGAGTGTTAGCTGTCGAATAAAGCAAACACAAAGAAAATCGGTCCATATTTACGTATTTTGATGAATGAAGGAAATAAACCTTGCACCCTCAAAAATCGAAAATCCCGTGTAAACTTATGGGAAAATATAATTGTCTCCTTGATTCGAACCCGGGACACTAGCTAACGAAAATATTTTTCCTGGGACCTCGTAGGTAGTAGAAATAAAATGCCGTTTACCGCATATCTTTACGAGGAACGGTTCTCGAGGAATACGCCGCTGTAATGCTTCACGTACGTACGATAAGAATTTTAATATTATAAGAGGATTGTTCTGAAATACGTTTATAAAGAAAGCTGCCGAACAATATTAAAATACTGGTACTAGGAAACGTGGTTTTGAGCATCCCAAATGATCACCGTCAGGCTACCAAAGAGATAATATCAGTGCTCGCGAACACCAGGTTGGGAGCTCTGGTCTTATCGTCTCACGTTAAATTAATTGGTAATTTTATTTAGCTTCCTAGGAGTTAAAATCTAAGATCTAAAGCAGTGGTTCCCAAAGTTTTTGCAGGGGCGGCACAAGTTTAACATAGCATTTTGCTATGAAATAAATTAATGTGTTTAATTTATTTTATGTGTAAATAGCAAAATACTATATTAAATTGTGCCGTTAGTTAAACTTAGTTTATCCTACTATCACATCCCACTCTTAATAGTTTTATCGTCCACCCCATCTCCACATCGTTACAACGTTAAAGAAATTTTATAACAAGAAAAATTCTGAAAAAATGAACTAATAAATAACTATTAAAAAATTACGCGCATGGGAATTAAAATCTGGGAAACTAACACTTCCGATAAGAATTACCCACGCTGCTAGAAAACTCATGGAATGCTGGGAAGAAACAACAGAGAAACGTATAGGGTCGAAGAACTTTGCTAAGCTCTAATTTTTATGCAATAGCGTCGTACGAGTTTTGCGAAAAAATGTGCAGAATTTCTCTCGAGGTTTCCGCGAGGACATGCGTGCAACGGAAACAGGCAAAATGGCAGAATAGACTTAATTAACCATTCAGAAGAAGGAGCTGCATGAAGGTATATTTTAACCTGGAGATATTCAGATATGAATGGATCGTGAGCATGTAGAATGGACGGAGAGGGAGAAAGGAAATGGGAGCGGGAGGGGGGAGAGGAAAATAAGGGGCTAGGGTGGGAAAGAATGGTGGAAGGAGCGAAATAGTTAAAAGGATGTGCGAGTGAAACGAGGAGGGGCGGAAAGAGGCGCGAGAAAAATAAAGGAGACGAGGCGAGCTAAGATGAGAGGGGAACATTTCAAAAGAGAGCGCGAAGCCTCTGGTCGGTGGAGTGGAGAGGGAGGGAGGGAATGGGAAGTCGGGGAGGGAAGCAGAAGAGGAGAGGGGTGGGAGAGTAGGGAGGAGAGGAAGAGTAGTGGGAGAGAGATGGTGGCGGGAGTAAGGTGGGGAGGATAGGAAGGGGAGGGAGAATGGTGTGGACGAGAAGGAGAGAAGCGAGAGGAGGGGAGATATAGAATAGGAAGAAGAGGGAGAATGGAGAAGGGAGGGAGAGAAGAGAGAGGAGGGGAGAGAAAAGAGGAGGGGAGAGAAAATAGGAAGGAGAGGGAGAATAGGGAATAGGAGGGGAGGGACAGAAGAGAGAGGAGGGGGGAGAGAGAGAATAAGAAGGAGAGGGAGACTGGGGAAGGGAGGGATAGGAGAGAGGGGAGGGAGAGAAGAGAGAGGAGGGAAGAGAGAGAATAGGAAGGAGGGGGAGAATAGGGACGGGAGGGATAGCAGAGAGGGGAGGGAAAGAAGAGAGGAGGGAGAATAAGGGAGAGGTGGGTGAATGGGATGAGGGAGAATAGGGAAGGGAAGGGAATGAGAATAGGGAAGGGATAGCAGAGAGGGGAGGAAGATTAAGAGGAGAAGAGAGAGAGAGGTGGAGTAGTGTGGGAGAAAAGGAAGTGGAAAGAGAATAGGGAGAAAATGGAGAATAGGAAGGGGAGGGAGAAAAGGGAGAGGAGGGGGAATAGGGAGAGGAGGGAGAATAGGGAGAGGAGGGAGAATAGGGAAGGGAGAGATAGCAGAGAGGGAAGGAAGAGAAGAGAGAGGAGGGGAGAGAGAATAGGGAGAAGAGGGAGAATAGGGAGGGGAGGGATTGTAGAGAGAGGAGAGAGAGAGAGGAGAGCGAATAGTGAGGGCAGGAAGAATAGGAAATGGAGGGGGGAGAAGAGGTGGGAGAAGTGACGGGAGAAGAGGTGGGTAGTGTGGGCAGGGAGAATAGGGAGCAGAGGAAGAATAGGGAGGGAAGAGAGGGGTAATAGAGAGGGGAGGAAGAACAGTGAGGGGCGGGAGAGGACGAATGTAAGGGGCATAGGGAGGGGAGGAGAGGTAAGGAAGGGGGTAGTAGGGTGGGTAGGAATAATTTGGATGGGAGGGATAGAAGAGAGAGAAGGGAAATTGGGAGGGGGGAGCGGAGTGGAGGGGAGTTGGGAGGGGGAATAGGAATGGGAGTGTAGATATGGGAGAGAGAGAGTAGAGGAGGGGAAATCAGGGGCGTTTTCAACGTAGGTGCAGCACACCCATAGGCCTCTCATGTCTCGGTCCCCGAAAGAATGCAAATTTACGAATGGCGCGACCTGTCCGTCGATTCTTGCTTGGAAGATTGCCTTTGCGATCGTAATTGAAATTTATAAATTTTGAAAATGAAAATTCAGATTTCATTAGCTGATTAGTACAGAATTGCCCCGGTTAGTTTGAAGTCTTAAAAACGCCCCAGGGGAAAATATTTAGTGAGCGTGGGGAAGGGAGATAAGAATAAATATATTTCTTTACAGTGTGCGATATTTGGACACTCATGTCCATTCCTAAATATAAACCTGACATGACAGACAAACATCCACGCACTAGGCAGGATTCGAACGCGCGAACTTAGGGAGTGGGGGTTGAGAATCGGGAGAGGAGGGAGTATAAGAAAGGGAGGGAGAGTTAGAAGGGGAGGGAGAGTTGGAAAGGGAGGGAGAGTAAGGAGGAGAGAGAGAAAGGAGAGGTGGGAGAGTTAGGAGGGGAGAGAGAATAAGTAGGAGAGGGAGAGTTAGGAGGAGAGGGAGAGTTAGGAGGGGAGGGAGAGTTAGAAGGGGAGGGAGAGTTAGGAGGGGAGAGAAAGGAGGGTTGGAGAGTAAGGATGGGAGGAAGAGGGAGGGAGAGTTAGGAGGGGAGAGGGAATAGGTAGGGGAAGGCGATAAGTCTGGTGAAGAGGGAAGAGCTCGATAAATGAGTCAACTGACAAGTGGCCCTATGGGGAGAGGGAGGTAGTGCGTCTGCGTCTAGGAGGCGAAGCGTCAGATAATTATGGAGGGAAAATGGCGTGGAAATATCATGTACGGAGAGTTTGGAGCTACTCTAGACACTTGTGACACCTAACGGTCAAACTCGTAAGTATAAGACAAAAGCCCGATGCAATGTTAATATGATGCAACACTTAAAAATGCTGGATCAAATGCGAGTTTATTCTGCTGCCAAGGGCGGATCCAGAAACTTCCCCAAGATGGCGGAGGAGGAGGAGGGGAGGAGTGATCGCCCCAACTATCCCTCCTTCTTGAATACGCCACTTTAGACTACAATTTATTCTCAAAATCTTTGCATCCCCTCCCTTTCGGACCTAAACCTCGGCGGTGAATCACTTTGCGCGGAATGGGTATAAGTGGTGTGCAAAGGAGAGTTTCAAGGTCTCAACCATCGCCACCCTTTTGAGTCAGTCATTGTCTGGGACTCTGAGAGAAAACGCCCTCGCAGCATCTACGTGATGTTCAACCTCCAAGTCTCCATTTAACCGTAACGCTCTTCACACTCGTAAATTCTTTGCTCGTACGTTTATTCCTATCCTTTCTCCTTTCTCTCCTTTCCTCTCGGCTCAACTCCTAATTCTTTTAACCATTTGATCCTTATTTTTTCCTCTCTCCTCCCTCCCTACATCTTTCACTCCATTTTCTGAGTTCCCCACTTCCAAATGATCCCTGCGCTCCCTTCCTCTACGAACCCACTGTTAATATACCAACGTTTAAAAACTAAAACGCGTGATTAAAGATTCTGGTTCTCGGGTATATTGTTCAAACTTTTTTATTGGGACTAATTCAATAAAACTACGGTTACTAAAATTTAAGAAACGCTATCCACAAGACTCTTCTCTGAATGTCGTTAAAATTAAGTCGTGTTAAAACAGGGCAGTTCTATAGAGGTGCGGGAAAAGAGGCAAATAGACCCCTTTAACATTAACCAGCAAACCAAACACATACATTCGTAACGATGATATCGAAGCGCGTGGCACCCTTATAAATCGTCCCGATTTCGGACGGGCACGGTTTAAAGAATACAAAAGAAATGGAAAGGAGCGAAATCAAATAAGAGCAGAAAGGAGGAAGATTTTGGAAGATAAATTGACATGAGATTAAGGCAGCAGTTTCTTAATACTAGTTTACAACGAATTGGTGTCTCTCGATCGATCGATTAATGCTTTTTACGAATTTTTTTAATAAATTGAATCGACCGAGAACGTCCGAACAACAAATCGAAGGCGCGTAATATACTCAAATCAGTTTACATCCACGTATAAGACAGAATTGTACCGTCAAAATTGTAAGTCAGATGAAGAGAATATTTTATCCTTCGAACACATCAGTAAGAGTAGACCGTCTAGACCAGGGGTGGGCAAACTTTTCTGCATGGCGGGCCGCATCGGTGTTTGCAAATTCTTCAGCGGGCCACATTGAAAGATGCCAATGCTTAGGCGGGCCAGATTAGAGTTTAAATCGGAAATTGCTTATATTCTTAGGCATCATACATAAGCGAAAAACAAGCACTAACAAGGATTGTATGGCTAAATTTTCAAAACTAAAGGCTTTATTGTCATAATTTTACCTATAGTAATATAAAATTGTCTTAAATTTTACAGATTGCTTTTTCACCAAAGCTTCGCTGGTCACGTCAAATGCTCTCGAGGGCCACGGTCTAGACACCCCTGGTCTAGACACTCTAGACTCTAGAGTATCTAGACCAGTGGTTCTCAACCCTATCAGACCCAACGCCCCCTTTTTATAACAAATATTTTGTAGCGCCCCCTTTATCATCATGGAATGAAATTCATACATAATATAACATACCTACACACATAATATTAAAAAATCAATAGAATTTTCTAATTGTAATATAAAGAAGAAATAAAAGGAAAGAAATTTATAATAAAATATTATTTATTTCATTATGTAATTATGGACAGCACAAATTTCTTATACTTGTACTACAATAAATATAAAAAATCGGTACAACATACATTCTACAAACTTTCTCATATATTGGTACTAATGCTTCGTTTAGTTATCTTTAGAAAATGAAAATCGTATAAGCCTGTTTTTAGAAAATCCCATCTTTGCTAAAGTTGCCCAAGAATAAACTAACCTTATATTCACTCATTGAGGAAAATGAAATAGGTAGTATTATTGTAGCTGTATACCCAAGTAACTGTACGAAATTAGATCAAAATCGTTATAGCCGTTATTGAGAAAATCGAATTATTGCAAAAGTTGCCAAGAATAAACTAGCCTAATATAGATTTTTTGAGAAATATGAACTATAAAGTATTATTTAAGACGTAAACTCAAGTAACTGTACGAAATTTTATCAAAATCGTTATAGCCGTTTCTGATAAAATCGGATTGTTTTTAAAAATGCGTAGAATAAACTACTCTTAATTATTGATCAATGTCAACCATTTCTATGTATACTCTGCTCAGTATAATAAAATGCCTAAGTACAAGATTTCATTCATTTTTGCTCTACCGTCTAGGCTCCAGAGCCCGTAACAGGCAGACAGACAGACGGCATTGCGAAAATCACTTTTTCGGATTCAGCGACACCTAAAACGTATATTTCCGTAAAAATTTCGAGGTCGAATTTTTTCGCGATAACAATAAGTACTTTCTCGATACTTCGTATGAGAAAGTAGAAGAAATATAACATGGTAATAATATGAAATATTTTTAAAACAACATTTACTAATGAATCTTAATGAGATCCCTGCCCTTCATGTGACTCAGCTAATTAGTAATATTTGGTTCTAAGTTTGTTAAAAGGAGTCTTAAATCTCCTCTGTTACATATTTGCATTCGGTTTCGTTGCGTTTTTAGTAACTGCACCACTGAACTGAACCCCTTCTCCACTAAATATGATGTTGGAAATGTTATAATCAGTAATTTAGCTTCTTGCCAAAGGAGAGGATATGAAAGTCTAAACTGGAAACAAAACCTTTCGTAATCAGACTGATTAAATCGTGCTTTGGCCACAAAGTCCTTTGGTAGCTCAATTAACTCTTCTTGCAAATGTAATGTGTTTGTTGATAAATCCCATGATAATTCCCTTCACTTTAATAAGATTGATACCGTTTCCTTGAAGCTTAAGAAGGACCTCATTTAACTTTTCAAATATATCTTAAAGATATGACACATCATTTCGCAATATTTCAATTTCGACGTTTAATTTTTCATTGACTGAATCAAAAAATTCTACAACTATCAAATACTAATGCGTAAAATCTTTTCAAACAATTTCCTTTAGACTTACTTCCGTGTGTAGGAGAAGACGTTCAAACTCTTCTTCATTGTCATTGCACAGTTTACGAAATAATCTATCATTTAAGGAATGAGACTTAATTTTATTAACAGCACTGATAACAACATTCATTGATTTGTGGAGTCTTTCACTAAGATGCTTGGCGACTAAGTGTTGTCGATGAATAACGCAATGAATTGCTAGAACACCTGTGGCTACTTTTTTTAAGCTGGCTATAAACCCACGTTGGCGACCAACCATAGCCGGTGCTCCATCTGTTGCACACGCCATGATATTGCAAAAGGAAATCTTTTTTTCCGTAAACAAGTTTTCAAGGGATTCAAATATTGATAACCCCTTTCTATCCGTTGTCAGTAATTTTGAAAACATTTCTTCTACGACTTTTTCATTCTTCACAAATCTTACATGAGCGAGCAATAAAGCTTCATTATCACGCAGGGTGCTTTCATCCACTTGTAATGAAAATTCACTTGTTTGCAGGTCATTACACAGCTGATTTTCGACATCTCATCAATTCTTCCCGAAACAGTATCATTGCTCAATGGAATAGAAGAAATTATGTCATTTGCATCTCTTTCCATCATCGTACTAATAACCTCTCGTACAGCTGGTAAAGTTAATTTTTCTCCAATATTGTGTGACTTACCACATTTCGCGATCATTTTTGCTATTTTGAAAGAAACAGTGAGACCTTTATCCTTCTGATTGGAAGATTTTTGAAGCATTCCAGTGAGACTGTTACGGTTTTCAAACTTTTCCTTTACATATTGGAAGTATGATATATCTTTGCCAACTTTATCAGCGTGTTTCTTTGTAAAACGTTCACTTAATCACGACGGTTTCATTGCTTCGTTAGAAAAAACGAGTTGGCAAAGTAGGCACATTGGTAACTGTTCATTTGTGGCCGAAGCTATAAAACCGATGGTGACTTGTCGCGCCTGCAGAGAGTTCATAACGAAGACGGTGAAGAAAAGAAAGATTCTCCGCTGCCTTTACTATGAAAACTGCATCATCGACGTTTATTTCAGGCGTACTTGCGCCTACTGCCGAATGCAAAAGGCCTTCCATGCCGGTTTGAACCTGGTATTGTTGCTGAAATCTATAGTTAATGATACATCTGATAGAGGTAAGCTGTTCAAGGATCGAATAAGTTTATGCTACGCCGCAAGTCAACAGATGGATGTACGCTATCCTCCTTGGGGCATGATTTCAACCCAACCCGCTCCTGCAGCCGTGGGCTTGGGAGGACTTCCAGGATTTTGGTACTTACAAGTGGCTAGACAAAGTCCAGGGGAAAGGTAATGAGAATGAAATTAAAATATTTGCTTGAATTTTTGTGATTTCTTTACACGGTCATATTCTAATAAACCGATCATTTTGTTCTTTTCAGCGGACATTCAGAGAATGCGTACGAATTTGGCGGCGCCCCACTTCAAGATAATATGTGAAAACGATACCGTGTGTTATATTTTTCTTCGACTAAGTGGTGTACCATAGAGATGCATTCGGTAAAAGTGATTGAATTTCATTTGTGCCATACACTAGAGTATAACTATATATATATATATATATATATATATATATATATATATATATACACACACACATACATACATATATAGTCTTCAGTGAATTGTTCTACATGATGTGAACACAGTCGATAATATATCAACAATTGACATTTTTAACGTCAACAATTTTCCGTTACCTTCTCTGAATGCTGTCGCGGACGATACTACCATGTCTCCTTAACCTCTCTAAAATGCTCACCAAGAATCTGTTAATCCATATTTGTACAATCTCAGAAGACTTTTCAACGCATTCAAACCCAATTAGTATCAGTAATATTGTGATTTATATAATGCATGATAATTTCATTTATATTTGTGTTCCTAGCTGTACATGGTATTTTAGATTTTGTAATGTGTAATTTGAAATAATGTGAATTCTATGTAAAATAATATAGTCACAAAACAAATTAATATAGCCTGTGAATTTTGTGTTCATTCTGTCGTTCATCACACCAGTTATTTTTTATGATGTCTGATGTTAAAGCTCTGTAGTAAAAATGCCTTGCCTTATGTAATGTATTGTATTTTTCAAATAAAGGATTAATTCTACAAATATTTGTTGTGTGTTTGGTTTTACTGATAAATTTTCACAGCGAGACTACCAATGAATATTTAGTCTTATTTTACCCATAAACAATGCATCATGTTTTGAAGCCACCAATATAAAAAAGTCAATCGTAATCACAATTCATTAAATTTCGGTTTTTAAATAGCTAAATAAATTCATTTAGAATATTTTACTCAACGAGTAAATATTATAAATGTTTGATTTTGCTGAACTGTATTATTCAAAAACATGCAATATAAGTAATCTAATATAAATTGAAACCAGGGGATAATTGGTGGATGATGGGGGTGGGGGTGGCAACCGTTAAAGACGATGTAATAGACCAACCAAAGGTGGCGAAGGAAGCGGGTGAGAAGTGGGAGAGGCCGAACAAAGACAAAGTATTTACAAGTTAGTCAATTTGGGTACAAATAATAAGGGAGAGGGATTTTGAAAAAGCAACTCATTAGTCAGTAAACTTTTTTTACTCTAAATTTACAAATTCCAGTTGCTCCAGGGCGTCCATCCTGAACTCCTTCGTTTCAACTTGAAGCACTTTCGGGATGAAATCAGTTTTTTTCCCTTCCCCCTCCTTTGCTTTCCTCCCCTCCGTCAACCTAGCATATAAAGAATATTTTGAGCACTTTCCTCACCTGATGATGCTATGGTTATTTAGCGAAACCGGCCGTGAAATAAACAATTGTGAAAGTTAATAAAGTTATTATTTTCCTCCGAAATATTATAAATATGCGTAAATAAAAATCTAAAGCAATAGGAGGATAGGGAGAGGACAGGGGCTACAAGAAATCTTCCACAAATATAGGCAACATAGATGCCTATAGACTCGGAACGTAATAGTGATTGCAGTGATTATAAGAATAAAATTGTAACCTCTGTCTCTACATTTGTTTTAACTATCTCCATACGTAGTAATGGGAGAGTATTTTGTTCATGAAAAAAATCGACTTCGAGATTTCAACGGAAATACACATTTTGAGGTCCGTAGAACACGTTTAGACTATTTTCGGAATGATGTCCGTGTGTGTGTGCGTGTGTGTGTATGTGATTATGGGCGCTCTAACTCAAAAAGTACATGCCATATCCTTACCAAACTTCATATATAACACTTAAGCATGAGCACAAAGGACTGATTAGTTTTTAGACAACAACGGTTAACCGGAAGTCGAGGTTTATTCGAAACCCGATTCGGTTTTTGCGATATTTCTCCGTTAAAACACCATTATTGTATATACAATTCTATACAAAGGTTACAGAGAATGTAATTTCCTACAACCTTCATTTGAAACAATTTTCCATAGCAGTTATTGTTTAGGAATTATTTATAGAAAATAATCGGTTTTTTCGGTTTTCGTCAAATATCTCCTTAAAAACGTCATCGTTATCTTCGTGAGGACCAAAGTTGTAGAGAATAATATTTCTTCCAGGTTTTGTTTGAAACAAATATTCGTAGAACCATCCATTTCGGAGATATTTTGCTTTTTCTTAGTAGCAGTATACAGCGCCAGCACCATGTAGCGGTGAATTCTGTAAACATATTCAAAATATACGTAATTTACGGCAATAAGGAAAACTATTCTTTTACGATACGAAATAATAATTTTGCCTCATAATGCTATTCATAATAATTTAAATATCTATACCCCAAATATGGAGAAAGTCATGTGTTGTCCACATCAGATTTTTTGTTTTTTGCATCACAAGAAGACGTTTGAACCGGTTTGCAGAATTGTTGTCTGTCTGTCTGCTTGTTTGTTACCGCAACACCCAAAAACGGCTGGTCGAATTTTTATGAAACTTGCAGCGTATCTTTAGACTGGTCCATCTTAAAATATAGGCTATGTGGTTTATCTTAAAAAAATTTTAAGTGGGGGTTTGGGGGCCATCGATTTGGTTTTGCTTTTGTCACTTTCAATGCAAGTATAAGATCAAGTTTGTAGATGAGCAAAATCAGACCAAGGAGAGGAGGGGGGTTGTGGGGGGGGGGGGGGGGGGCGTAAGAGAAGTCGTTGATTTCAAGCTAACAGTTGATTACATCGAAGAAGTATAAATAAGAAATATTTTAGCAAAACAATCATATATACAAAGGAAAATGTTTGTAAGTTTGTTCGCTAATAACTTGGACACTACAATAGCTACCGCAACCAAACTTTGCATGGGATAACCTTTCATTCAGGAGAAGATTTTAAGATACTTATATATATATATGTGTGTGCGTGTGTGTGTGCGTGTGTATATATATTTGTATATATATATATATATGTATATATATATGTATGTATATATATATATGTGTGTGTGTGTGTGTGTGTACATATGTGTGTGTGTGTGTATGTGTGTATATATATATATGTCAATATATATATATATATACTAGCAGAATTTTCCGTTGAATTTCAACGGATTTAGTGATAATATGATAATATTCAACTGAATACTGTCGACACTTTTTCTTTATGTTTGACATATTGAAATAACTGGTATTTATAAGATTAAAATTACGTAAATATTGAGGTTATTATGAGAATCACGGTGAATGCGAAGCTGACAAATGCAGACTGGTACACCATTGGCGACTCAAATCACTATTAGCGGCGCTGCAGTCGGTGACGTCATTTTCCAAAATGGTAGACAATCCTGGGTAAAGCTCCGAACCATGGAGTGTAGATCAGGTGATCGCACTAGGTGGGAGTTTTGATAATTAGAACTCAATGAGTAAAAGTAATTTATCATGAGTATAAGTTTATGAATAATACATTTTCTATATGCCTCTATTTCCTCCTATGTTAAACTAAGACAGACAATAAATATAATACACACCGGAAATCCTGGATGATAATTATTAACTGGATGTTGATTAAAGTCAGAGAGTGCTGTGTTCGTGTGATCCAACAGCTAATTTCCCGTGCCTATATTTTACGCCCAGGGCCAATACACCGTATCTTCGGTGTGGGCAAGACCAGACTTGATGTATCCCGCCGATGCATTCGCGAGCTTTCTTTCGCTGCGGCTACTATAGAAGAATTTAAGCCGAGGAAAATGAGTGAAAGGTTGAGTCTAAGTTACGGGGCGCTGCACCTCTTATATCACTGCGATTCTTGCAGACTACGCCCCTATAGTAAACAATGCCAATATGCCCGCCCACTGTATGCCAGTAGCGTCCCCCGTTCATTGTGACAACCCAAAACGCCCCATAGGGGGCGAGACTTTAGATAGTGAACAGACTATAGCTATTGTAAACATTAGTTTTATCGTTACAAACTTCAATCTATTTTGCCTTGATCACGAATTTCATTAAGTTGGCACGCAACAAAAATCAATAACTTTTTCGTGGCACGCGAGGCGGAAAATATCGGCACGCGGGCAACAGAAGGTTCGCAATCACTGGTCTAGACAATCCGTGGACTTCTTTCTCCACGCGACTTGATCGGGTGATTCATTTGTTTATGTGTAGGGGGTTTTTACGACCGCGGTAGGGTGTTGGCGCGAGGACTGAGACCCTGAGACCTGAATAAAGAAATATATTATCTGCACTCAGCCGATGTTGGACTTGTGCGGCCAGCGTAAGCGGTGAAACAAAATAGCGAAGGATGAAATATATTTTTACTTTCTCATATACAGTAAAACCTGGTTAATTCGAACCTCTATATTTCGAAATTCGACGTAATTCGAAATTTTTTAACACTTGAAAGACCGAAAAAGCCAATTTCATACAAATGTGTTTCAATAATTCGAAAATCTCTATAAATCGTAATTCGAAAAAAATTTTTGCCCGATTCTCGGAATATCAACGCATTTTTGTCGACATAATTCGAAATAAAACTTACCAAAAAGAAACTAAATGAAATTTACTAAAATATTTCTGGCACCATGTCGGCTGGTTTACAAACATTGTGCGATCGTGATCATACCGACTGGGCGTTGGGTATTGTCACAAGATTCGGTCCATCCCCTCAATTTATCTACTGTTTTGCGAGTTTGAGTTCCAATATTCCTTTGGTTCGTTGTTTGTTTCGTATTAGATTGTATTTTTCATCATTGTTAGTTACTTGTTTAAATAATATTCTTAGTTTAATAACTGCAAGAGACTATTTAAATTTATTGCTATAAAATATTTTTTTAAATATACCCTCCAATGGCTCCGGTTCGTGGTGCATATAAGACTCTTACTCTTGCTGAAAAAATGTCTTTGCTGCAAGACATTGACAAGAAGATAGGATCGAAAGGAAAGCTAGTCTCAAACTATGGGATTCCGAACTCGTCTTTATCTACAATTTTAAAGAATCGGGCGAAGATTGAAGAAAGTTTTTATAAATTTAAATGGAACGCTACACGTCGGCGTTCACGGCCTGCGAAAAACGAAGACCTCGAAGAAGAACTGTCCGATTTTTTTTCACAAGTACGAGCGGCGAATTTACCTGTGACAAGCCCGATGCTCATTGAAAAATCAAGAAGTCTTGCGAACGCTTTGAACATTGAAGATTTTAAAGCGTCCAATGGGTGGTTGGATGGTTTTAAAGACGCCACAATATTGTTTGTCTCGCAGTATGTGGTGATGCCCAAAAAATTAACGAAGAGGAAGTGACGACCTGGCTGCAAAGTAATAAACATGTTTTGGAGAAGTACGCGCTCAAGGACATTTTTAATATGGGTGAAACGCATTATTTTCAACATGTTGCCCGATCGTACTTTGGCTCTCCGAGGCGAAAAATGTCACGGCAGCAAACGTGGTAAGGAGCGCCTCACCGCCGCGCCGTGCTCTGCACAAATATGGATGGGTCGAATAAAGAAAAACTGGTAATCATCGGAAAATATGGCAAACCCACGCTGTTTCAAAGGTATTAATCGTGATTATTTGCCGATAATTTACGAGCATAACACAAAGGTGTGGATGACAACAGACATATTCAAAAGTTTTTTAATAAAAATGCAAAAACGTGTGGCGGTGCAAAATCGTAAAATTTTGTTGACACTAGACAACTGTTCTGCTCACCATGTGGCTCAGATAAATACACCCAATGTTAAGTTGCTCTATTTTCCGCCGAACACAGCCAGTGTTCTGCTGCCACTCGACCAGGGCATCATTCAAAATTTAGTGTGTCATTACAGAAAAAAAACTATTGTCGTCATACTTGGTGCAAATTACAAATCGATGTCCGCAGGATAATTTACGAAAATGGACGATTTTAGACGTGTGCCGGGCCTTGTCATCGGCGTGGCAATTGGTGACTTCTCAAACCATCGCCAACTGTTTTAAGAGAAGCGGGCTATCTTCGCAGTCGGCAGAAGTGTTCCAAGGTACAGAAGTGGAGGAAGTAATCGACAGAAATGTATTGGGGCCTGTCAGTTTCGGAGACTGTTTCCTTTGATAATGACTTGGCTACGTCGGTTGTGTATGACCCCACGATCGACGAATCGAAAACCGTTGCGAGTGATAGCGAGGAAGAAGACGATGTGGATAACGTCGATCCTAGGTTGGATGTGCCATTGCCATCTAAGGAGGATGCTTTAAAAGCTTAAGATATCCGGGATGCCAGACGTGCCGATGATTATCTGTGAAAAAGTTGATGCCATTATGCAACACATTGCGCTAGGGAGTGCCCTGAAATTGAAACGGGAAAATAACCAACTTTTTAAAATAAATTTAAATTAATATTTTATTACACACTTTTGTTTATTTACTTTTAAGTTGAAATAAGTGAAAGACATTATTAACATTTTAGTGGTTTAATTATATGTCCATATATGTTTCAATGTTTAAATGAGTAATCCTAAATTTGACTTTTATTCATCGACATCATATTTTGAGGAATGCATGTGTAGTACATCCTTTTTTTCTGTATTTTAATATGGTGTCATTCTTTTGTTTTTCTGTAATTTATGTTTGCATTTTTAAATTTGGTAAATCACGCTTTTTTGTAAATTTCGAATTATAGAGGTTCGTCATAATTCGAAATGATTTTTCTTTGGTCCCGTGAATTTCGAATTAACCAGGTTTTACTGTACTAAGTATATTGGGAAAGTATTGTTATCGCGAAAAATTCGACCTCGAGATTTTTAGGGAAATATACGTTTTGGGTGTCGCTGAAACCGAAGAAGTGGTTTTCGCAACGCCGTCTGTCTGTCATCTACATCAACATAATACCCTGCAAATCACCAGACTGGTGGGTGGCAGGGGGTGCAGCGCACCAAAACCTACCTAATAACGTCCCTCGTGGGAATCACTCTCCTATTATGATCCCGTACGGTCCTTGGGAAAAACGAGCCCTGATATCGCTCGGTCCTACAGTCGATCTCTAGTATTTTATCATCTTGATCGTGCCTGCCCATGTACGTAGGTGCCCCTAATATTCCTGAGACCTCCTCTAAGAGAACTTCCGACCTAAATTTCTCCAGAAGCAATAACCTAGCACTAATTCTGCGATCCTCTAGCGATATCCAATTCAACTCCTTCAAGAGTGATGTGACGCTTAATTTTTGCTCATATTTTTGCTTAACGAATCTGGCTACTCTGCTTTGGATTCTTTCTAACTCAAGTATCTGTCCCTTTTCGTACGGATCCCATATGCTGGAAGCGTATTCGACCTGAGATCTGACCAATGATAAATAACACGTTTCTCGTACCTGTTCTGTGCTACTTCTTACTATTCTGCCTACGAAGCCCAATTTCTTATTAGCTGCGCCTACGATCCTTCGAATATGCATATTCCACGATAGATCACGACAAATGGTGACTCCTAAATATTTAACGTACTCCGCAGATTGGATATTCAATCTATCAATTCTGTACTCTGAGTCTAATTCATTGTTCTTACTCTTCCAGAAACTCAACAGGGAACATTTGCTGTGATTAATTTCGATTTCCCAATCTTGACACCATGCTGAAAGGGCGTTTAAATCTTCCTGGAGCGATATTTGGTCATCCTGGCTCATTATCTTCTTATATAAAACGGTGTCATCTGCGAAAAGTCTTATTTTGCAGCGAACTACCGATAGATATCGTTTATATATATCAGGAATAGTAGTGGGCCTATGACACTTCCCTGTGGAACACCTGATGCGACTTTTACCGGGTATGAAGATTTCCCATCAATAACTACTATCTGTTTTCTGTTGGACAGGAAGTCTTTTCCCCAACTCACGATATTTAGGTTTATGCCGTACTTTCCTAGTTTTCCAATTAATTTATTATGGGGTACTTTATCAAACGCTTTTTTAAAATCAATGAAAATGGCATCAACCTGAGTGTTTTTCTCTCCGCAGTGCAACAAATCGTTTACGAACAGGGCGAGCTGCGTTTCGCATGACCTACCTTTCCGAAACCCGTGTTGGTTTTTGCTTAGCGAAGAACGGCCATCTAAATAACGCAGAACAGAGCTAACGATTATATGCTCTAGAATCTTACACGATAATGACGTCAAGGAAATCGGTCTATAATTTTCGGGGTTCTCTTTATCTCCGCCTTTGTGGATGGGCGTTACGTATGCTAGTTTCCAGTCTTTCGGAACGGTACCATGTGCAACGGATTTTTCGAATATCATTTTCAAGTAAGGTGCGATTACCGAGGCTAGCTCTTTTAACACGCGTGGGTATGCCATCCGGCCCGGGAGACTTATTTTGCTTAATCGACTCTAGTTGGTGCGCGATACCTGTTTCAGAGAATATCAAATCTTCCATCGAATTTCCCTCATCATTCTAAGCTGGTTCCTCAAATTCGTTGCTCTCCGAAGTAAACGCTTTCTGAAAGTGTCCATTTAACAAATTCGCTTTTTCCGCGCTATCGTATACTACATCACCTGCCTCCGTTCTCAATGACGCTATGGTGGGGCCTCTACCATGAACCTCCCTAACGTACGACCAAAATGCTTTCGGATTTTCTTTCAAATTACTATGCAAAACTTTCTTTTTGTAATCATTAAATGCTATTACTGGCTCTGGAGCCTAAACGGTAGAGCAAAAATGAATGAAATCTTGTACTTAGGTATTGTATCATACTGAGCAGTGTATATGAAGAAATAGTTGGCATTGCTCAATAATTAAGGGAAGTTTATTCTACGCATTTTTAACAACAATTTGATTTTCTCAAAAACGGCTATAACGTATTTTGATCAAATTCCGTACAGTTACTTGAGTATACGTCTGCAATATCACTACCTATTTCATTTTTCTGAATGAATGAATATGGCTAGTTTATTCTTGGGCAACTTTAACAAAAATTGGATTTTCTAAAAACCGGCTGATACGATTTTCATTTTCTAAATATAACTAAACGACGCATTAGTATATGAGAAAGTTTGTACAATGTATGTTGTACCGATTTTTTCTTTCGTGGTATTATAAAAATCCTTACCTTCTGCGGTGGATAGTCACCGGAAAATTATTTGTTTCCATTTATTAACATTTTTGGTAATGTCGTTTATCCCTCAAGAAGCCTTAATCTTGGGAAAGTATTAAACTATTAAGTAATAGTTAAAGGCGTTATCTTTGCTTTAGCAATTGTGAAATTAACTCTTTCCTCGTATTGGTTTATCACAACCTTGCTATGGATGATGGAGATGCCTAAGATAAGTGATTCTTTTTAAAATTTTCGATACTTAAGTGATTATTCTTGAATTTTTTCAGCCATAAGACGAGATATTTTGTCTAATAAGAGCGCATTTTGCTCACCACGTAGGACGAGGTGTAGGGGTTAATTTTTTCTAGTGTTCATAAATCTTGGGGGGGGGGGGGGGGGGAATTACCCCCTGTATCCGCCCTTGTCCTTTCCTTTGCTCCACTCCTTCACTGGTTGACGGTTATCTTAAAAAAAAGCAATCTGGCACTCTCATACGTCTCTTTCCCTCTTTGCAGTATGATACCACTTGGTAGACGAGTGATTCGAGTTTATGCCGACGGATAGTAAGATCGCGGGTTCGAATCCCCCTAAGACATGGATGTTTGTGCTCGTTTGGGTTATATGTAAGAATGAACATGATTGTCCAAAATATCGCCCTTAACCAGTGGGGGATCCACCGGGGTGGGGGGGGGGGCAGGGGCGCGTTGGGGAGATCGCCCCCTCCTTGGAAAACCCCAATGCACTCCACTGGGTGCTTCATTAAATTCATTCCGCGCAGAATTCCTCAACTATACGCCGCAGATTATGTCTGTACAGCAAGGGTAAGAAAGATTCTGATAGGGGTAGGGTTTTTAAAAATCTAGGGCCGTTGGCAGGGGCGGATTCGATTGGTGGAGGGGCGATCGCCATCCCCCCCCCCCCTTGAGATTTTTCTGGATACGCCCCTGCCCTTAACCTTTATCGTACGGATTTATTTGGAACATTTGAATGCCTTATGTTTCTTTTTGAGTAAATTATCATATCTCGGGAAAACATAATGATAAAACCTTCAAATAAAATGTATTTTGTAGGAAAATTATTGACAAGTTACCTAGTTAACGTTACTAGCTCAATAAATTCGATGTAAGACCAAATTTCTACGGTAATATAACTAAAAACAAGAAGAAATGAAACTACTCATTTTCTTTCGAAGTCTTTCCTATATACTCATAGAAGTCATGAACGCTACTGAAGATCAGTCAATTCCTTCAGTGTGATACTTCTCGAAGCATGGAACGACACATTCCCGTGTTGCACTTTACCCTTCGCTGTCATGGCTTTTGTTCGACTATTTGTCTTTCCCTAAGTTGACTTTCATGTCACATGTATATCGTATACTCTCGAGTCGCAGTTTGTAAATATTTATATCGAAGAGTTTGTGTTTTTTGTATATACTGCTTGAAAATCTCCTTGAATTGCACAATGATTTCATCAACTGTCAAGTGCTCAGACGGGTTGTAATACTTGACATAACTGTCATTGTGAAATTCAAACAAAGTCCAAAGTTTCCACAATCTGTCATAATTTTTGTCTCTCTTGTCAGGTTCGTTCGCGTTGTCGAAAAAGTGAAGGTAGCGTAAAATGTGGAAAAATCGGTCACGTTTCTGAAAAAAAGGCGTATAAAATTAATCTATGGTCGACCAGTAGTCCTTCAATATGTCTCTTAAGTCATGTCCCATTTGTAGAATAACTCCAAAAAGACATCCTCGCGGACCTTGGTCCCACTCTCTTCTTCAGTCACTTGCTCCTCTACCTCGCTCTCACTCTCCTCACTAGCCTCATCATAGGCGTCGGAATCACTATCGCAATAGTACTCTTCCACCTTCCCCACTTTCCTTTCTGAGGCCATTGCGTATAAAATTACTTTCTAAAATACTCGATTATTCGCTGCCACACAAGTCAGGCACTTGTCGACAACTAACTGAGACTGACCATGAAAGACCCTAATACCACGTGATAATAAAAAGAAAAGAAAAAATCGGCTAAACATACATTGTACAAACTTTCTCATATATTAATGCGTCGTTTGGTTACAGACAGACGGCATTGCGAAAACCACTTTTTCGGATTCAGCGACTCCTAAAACGTATATTTCCGTAAAAATCTCGAGGTCGAATTTTTTCGCGATAACAATACTTTCTCAATATACTTCGTATATGAGAAAGTAAAAAGGGTTGGAGACTACGGCGAGATGATGTTTCAAAATTAGGAAAAACTCCTTAACCGTGCAAAGCGAATATTTAGAGAAAATACAAACAATAAAAGTTAAAAAGTTGTTGTAATCTTGTATGTGTGTTGCTACACTTGAATTATTAAACATATTGTGTTTAAAATGTGCAACGTGTTCTTTGAATCTTGTTTCCAATTTACGTTTTGTCTGTCCTATGTATACTTTGTCACATTTTCGGCAAGATATTTTATATATTACACCTGATTTCCATAAAAACGGTATGGTTTCTTTTGGAATGTGGAGGAGGAGGGGTTTATTGTGGTTGACTTGTACAGTTTTAAAATCGTGTTCGACAGTTGCGTTTGTTACTTGAATTCGTGTGTGAGTGAGTGTTCTGTCTGACAGGTCCCTGTCCCTGCCGATGACCAACTTCCCGTAAACCTGGTATTATTACCTTTCTTACCCCCCCCCCCCCCCTTCCTTTTTTCCTTTTCCCCTATTTGTGCGAGCGTGTGTGGTTGCTGAGTCGCTCCCTGTCGCGATCGAACAGATTCACAAACCTACCAACAACGGTGTAAGGGTCACTGTCGCAGGTTAACGCCTCGTAAACTCTTTCCTTTTATCCTTTCCACCTTAGGATTAGTTCTTGTTTGAGTGAGTTAGTGTATGAGCGATTGACAACGGGCCCCTGGCGTGGAGTTATGCCCCGTAAGTGTACCTTCTTTTTTTGTTTCTTTTTTTCTTCCTTTGCCCACTTTTTAACTTTTACTGTTTGTATTGTCTCTAAATATTCGTTTTATGCGGTTAAGGAGTTTTTATTAATTTTGAAAGATCCTTACAGTGTTCAGTCTTTACTCAGAAAGCGATATTTTTACACGTTCTGCAAACATCACGTCACACCAAGGCAGTGGCAGACTGGCCACATAACATAAATAACCTTTACGTTACAATCGGATGGAAAGGAAATGACGAAAGGAGCCAGGAATATTCTTCTCCAATCCTCGATCACCGGACAATCTAGTAAATTTTCTCTTTCTTTTCGACCGTTTGTCAAATTTCATTTGATTGGTAATCGTTCAAAAAATTTGTTGCACGTTCAATAAGAGGAGAAGCGCCCGTTTGTATATTTATCAGGCGCTTCACCACTTGTCGCATAAGATAAAATTTGTCGTAAGAGATATCCGGTGACTCAGTAGCGAAAAATTTCTTATTTATTTTACATAATTAAATCGCCGGTTTCGCTATTACCCCATCCCTCGCTTTGCACGTCACATGCGTTCCCGAAAAAGATCGTTTAAAGAGAAACCGTTTAAACCTAATACCAGGGAAAAAAATCTTACACCCGATATCCAGGGCCAATTAGAGGGGGGGATGGGGCAGGAAGGGCAGGAGCGCTATTTGGCCCGGGCCTCGAGCTCAAGCTCAGACATTTAAAAATTTTTTTTTAGTAGTAATGACATATCAGTAAATGGGACAAGTGGAGTCTAGTTAGATCCCACTTGTTCGGATCATAATTAGTTTTCATTTCATGATAAAAATAAATTTTTAAATGTGGCTTATTTTAAATTTTTGTTGTAACCATGGGCCTCAAAATCTGAAAGTTGTCCGGACCACTCTGAATCTCTGAGAGGGCCTCCTGATACCAGTGTGGTCACTGGCGACCCCATGCAAGCGCATCACATGAACGGAACTATTTGAACTCAAACTTTTATTTGTTCATTCGTCCAACTAAATAAGAGCGTTTGTGTTGTTGACTGAATAATAACGCTGCACATTAAAAATCTCTCTATAAAGGAAAGGAAATAAACGTTATGATGCTGCGTGGGATTTCTTCAAAAACAATGCTAGCTATGTCTAAACATTGTTGTCTCGTGGGCTTTAAAAGCTTATAATAAATACGCGTGTTTTTCAGTTATTAAACATTTTTTGAAATTTTCAGAAAGGATTCGAATGAACTCTCAAGAAAAAAACTTCGTTCTTTTGGCCTTAATATAGTTGAACTACCGAGTTTTTATCTAAATGTTAAATAATTTTAAAATGCTATTCTATAATGCCCTGCATCGACCGGAATCATGTATTCCTTATGGAGAAAAGGGTCGCAACAGGGCTCGAACCCTTGAAATTTTGTGGAAAATTAAAAAATTTATCATTTACGTAAAAATTGGAAACGGCCGGTGAAAGAATCTTGAATATGCCACGTGTTTACCGAGATATGTTGCCTAAAAACATGCTCTTTTAATGTGTTGAATTATTTTATATCATAACACATAATAATAATAAAAATAGTTATTAGGTACTTATTTAATAATAATTCTTAAAAAGAAAATAAACGCGACGACGGTTCTTTAAATTTATTTTATGTTCATTTCCCTATTTTTCGTCCCTAAATTCCCCAAATGGGGGAAGGGAAGTAAAGAAAGGGAGGGGTGGGTAAGATAGGAATCCACGGCGGGGTTGGCGAGCGAATCTTCTAGTATTTGTAATAAAAATGGTATTCATAAAAGAATCCTTCAATTGCAAAATACTACAAACACGCACGAATCACCGTTAACTGATTCTATCCAATACAATTTTCTATAAGACGATTTTTTTTGTTTGCCTTGAGGTTCGACTTATAGAAGTTCCACATTATATTTAACATTTCCGAGATTTTATACGCGAACACGTTTTTCGGGACCCCCTTGCTTCGTGGGGCACTTCGCACGCTCCCTTTTAATGTCCGCCACTGCCTTCCGTCGTCTAAATATTTCCATAGCGTCCACTTCTCTAGAGGAGAGATTTATCGGGGGTTTGCGGGTGAACACTCATACGAAAGGAGAGTGCTCAACACGCGATTCTAAACGCGTCTCTTTAAGATATTAAATAAGCGGTTGCGAGGAGGCAGCTGTAGACGCATTAATAAACATACATCGGGTTTATCGCTCTCGTTTCGCTAAAGAGACCTTTTGTTTATATCCCCGCGATCGCTTTACCCTCCCTCCCTCCCCCCTCCCCCCCTCCCTCCCCCCTCCCTCCCCCCTCCCTCCCCCCTCCCTCCCCCCTCCCTCCCCCCCTCCCTCCCCCCTCCCTCCCCCCCTCCCTCCCCCCCTCCCTCCCCCCTCCCTCCCCCCTCCCTCCCTCCCCCCTCCCCCCTCCCCCCCTGTACTAGTGATAACGTTTCAGTTCTGTCGTCCAGTTCCGTAGTTAGTCCTCCCTTATCCTCCTAAGCGAAAGGTATCGAGAGACCTCGCGCTTCTCATACATTCCACATCCCTATAAAAGTGTACGAAATGAATAAGAACGAGTGTAACGTGTGTGAAGGCTTAAGAAGTCGCCAATACCAGGGCATTACCTTGTGCAACGCTTGTTATCAATTCTTACGGAGAACAATCGACAAAAGACTTGTTTACAAGTGCACCAGGAGTGCGAATTGCCGTATGGATGGTCGAAATAGGCGTTTTTGTCCTTATTGCAGACTGTTGAAGTGTTTTAGGTCGGGTATGATACTACGATCGGTGCTGAGAACCCCGTCGAGAGTCCACGGCAACGCAGAGCTGGAGTGGAAATATAATATTATGAAGATGTATTGCGATCATGTCTGCAAAGAGGAGGAAGATGAAACCAGCGACAGCGCTTCGGACGCCGGTCCAGGCAGCGTGGAACCCGCCGATCATCCTGGACCGTCAAGCTCTGGAAGCAAATACCAGGAGATGCTATCTTCCTCGGCGGGTACACACCCCAAAGCAGGTTATCCGGATGGATACAAGGACGGCGCAGAAAAATCTGCTGTGTGATTTTTTTTAATACTGAGCATTTTATACAATTTGTAATTTTCAGTATTAGTTTTTTGGTTATTTTTTCTCAAATTTCTGTATGGTTTATAATTGCTAAAAAAAAGTTCTTCTCAATTTGTATTTTTCTCTGAGATTCAGCAAACTTAGTTATGGTAGCTTCTTCACGTGATTTTAATTGAGAAGGTGACGAAATGTTTACTTTTATTGTATAAATGAATGCACTAATTTCCTCCATAAGTGACTGTGAATATTTAAATGAAAACTCGCAGTTGTTTGCCTCTCCAATTGTGCCACGAAATATGTGACTTCTTGTGCTACTACTACCAGAGCGCTTATGTGAATAATTTGTTTATTCTGAAAGTGACGGCAATGTAATTCTTTCCTTCGAGTTATACGGTTGGCTTCCATGTTAGTTTTAATAGAAAATATCCGGACGGTTGTGATTGTCATAAGGTCAGGTTTTGATATCATATTATTCTACTGGTGAGATTATCTCATATAATGGCAACAGTGCATCACGTTATTCTAACTCAAGGGTGATGAAACATTTATTTTTGTGGCGAAAATTATTTCCTCCGTAAATGATTGTGACACTTATGCGGGCGGTTCCTAAAAGTATCGTAAACTCGACTGACTTTAAATTCATTCTTACTGTGACTCCCCAACCAATCTGTAGCTCTCTAAAAGTGTATTTCATATTTTTTCATTGAATTACAGTGAGTGGTTGTGAGTGAAAGTTTTTTTAATCTGTCCTGTTTTGACGATATTGCTATGTTTGTGCATTTAGGAGTAAAATCATATCAAGAAATACTAAACCTTCAATTATATGCAGTTCTTTGTGAAAAACCTTTACCTAAATGTGTCATTCCTTGATAGTGTGTTTGAATTTCAATGAATTTTTGTGAATAATGAGGAAAAATATAGGTATTGGAAGATATAGCAATATGTGTAATGGCTATTATCTTCGTTGTAAACTTGTGGAATTAACAGAAAGTATCGTCGTAAATTAATATATCTCCATGATATAATACATTTTTATTTTATTTTATGTATTTCATTTAGTATGGTTTATATCAATGTAACTGTTACGTAACCAACATCATTTTTGGTATTCCAACTCATTCATTAGACTAGCTAATGTTTTTAGAATTTTAGAACTTACAGATATCATTTTTTAAGTTTAATTGTGTACGTGTAATCTTTATGATTTTTATCAGCAAATAAATGTAAATTTTAAATGAAAATAATTTGTCGTTTGATTCATTTATTTATGTATCCCTCTTTTTTCCTGTGCCACGTAATATTATTTTGAATTCCCGCTATTAAGATGAACCTTCCATCCGATTTCATCAGTTTTATTAATAAAAATTTTCGTACAAGGTGTTTTAATGGAAGTACACTTTAACTACATCTTTCGCTTCGTTTTGCATTAGTTGTATTTTTTAAACTCTGTAAAATACCATGGAAGTGCTTTTTAAGATCCAATAAAAATTAATTAATTAATAAGAAAATATTTCTGCTGTTCTCCATATTTCTAATATTCGGAAAATTGCAGTATAATTTCCACCTAACGGAAAACATACGATCAACGCCGCAGATATTATTCATAGATTAATTATTTTGGATAGTAGTAGCAGTAATTATTAAAGTAATATATTAAATCCAGTTGGTTGTCACCGGTAAACTTTGTCTTGCCTTATTGTTATTTATTAAAAGTGGAGCAAATGGAGCGGTTGCTCTAGCCCCCCCCCCCCCCCCTCCACCCAGCCAGCGATAAGGTTCCCTCACGTCGGTGAAATAATAACTAAGGTGTTGAAGGTGTTCCAGGGCCTTCTATCACCTTAATCCTGCCATGGTTAAGTATATCCCCCAACTCAATTTATCCAATTTTTGTAACGCAATGGCGAAACTAGGAGGGTAAGGGTCCCTGGAAAAATATATCTATAAAATATTAACTATGGCCCCTCTCTCCTTCCTCCCCCACCCGGAAAAAGTTGCAATTTCAGGAATATGTTAAAAAGTTTAGGATTTAAAAAAATTACTCTACTCAACAATAATGCTTAACTGTAAATTCACTCAGAAATTAGGATACAAAAAAGAGATCGCTAGAAAAATCTTTACTTTTTCTACGTTCAGGAAAATTTGAGGTCCCTCACTGGCCCCCCGGGCCCCTAAAGTCAGTGGCATTTGACCACCCTATCATTACAGTACTGAAAACTCGCGTATCGCTTCAAGTTAAAACGGTCATGAACATCGAACGTTACAACATGCGTTGGTCGCCATGCTATGATAACTACGTGGGAGGTACACTCCAACCAGCCAATCGGGTATCAAGAGGGGCGTTTCTTGTTATTTGTCCCGCGTCCTATGACGGTCTTCCCTTCTCCACTCTCCCTAGCCATATCAGCTGGGTTCAGCCTCTCGCGCTGGGCGGTGGCTTGGTGATAATTCCTCGAATAACAACCTCCATGATCTCATTGTCAGTGTAAGAAAATTCCAACTATCGATTAAACGTGTCCAAAATCTTGTATGGCGGCACCATCGGAGTAAGCGCTCGTATGAAGAGGGATTATTTCATTCCACGCTCGATTTACTGGAATAAATTCTACTTGAGCAATTGGCGTCGCAAAGTTCCCCGTGTATACGACGTTAATGTCGGCGATTGTGTAAATTTTGAGGGGCTAGTTTCGAAATTTTTTTCCGTAATTTGTCATACGCCCATCTGAAAAGTATGTTTCATCCATATGTTTTTAAAAAAATTTCGTTTAGGTTTCATGATCTATATATAATGACACGTACTGCTGGCAGATATACGAATCTGCATGTCTTAGGCTTAGTTTAGTTTTACCGAGGTGAAATCAATGCGCGGTCGCATTTGGCTCGCGGGCCGCAGTTTGGGAACCACTGCTCTAAACCAATGCTGTAGTCGTAAACAAAGCAGAGGGTATACTGTATACTAAAGTAAAACTTTGAGGCAGGGTTCTTACCCTGTTATTTTAGAGCAGATTACACGACTGTAATGTTAAGATGCTAGGTGAAACCGTATGAGCTGTATAATTTTTCATAAGGTGTGGGTATACGCTATTTGTTTAAAAAAAAGCAGAGGGTATACGGCGTATACCACCGTATACCCTCCACTACAGCACTGCTCTACACTATCCACAAAATCAACAGTAATTAAAGCATAAATGAAATCAAAGACCACAATACACCGTGTTTTAGACGCACATCTCTTTTGAGGCCTCGCCACTTGGAAGAAACGTCAAGGAGGAGGCAGCAAACAAAGAAATAAAGTTCCGTTAGATATTTTTTTTAATCCTCCAAATTTTTAGGAGAATATTCATCGCAAAAATTTGAGCAGTCTTTACTCAAATAAGACTTCATTTAGTCGTAGTAAAAGGCGGCAGACGCTAACGAAAAAGAACTGTTTACGTTAAAGTCGAGTACGCATTTCGTTCGCGGCCACTCTCGTTGTAATTTATTTGGCAACGCTTCGGACGCTCACGTTTTCTGGCGTGCCTTTTAACCCAATTAATGGCTCGCCATCTGTTATTCAAAGAAACCTATTGTAGTATCTCGCATCCTCGCTGTGCCGTTCTTATTGCGCAATAATTAATATATCTGGGAGAGCCTTCCACGTAGACCAAAGACCGTCGAACATGGGCGTCTTTACCCCCACAGCCCCTGAGCCCATCGCAGTGTTGCCAGTTATTTTTTTCCCAGTTGGACGTTAGATCACATCTTCTTGGTCGTTAGAAATTCGCTAGGAAATGAACAATACCGCTCTCCGTAACTGAGCAGGAAAAACTTACATTACGCCAAAGATTGTTTTTTTAACTTAACTTTAATGTCGTCCAACTCGCGAAACATGCGCTGAAAGTAGAAATTTTGGACTTTTGAAAATATGGTGGTTAACTTAAAATCTTTTCCAAGTTTGATGTTAATCATTGTTATTTCAGCAAATTTTAGCTATGGAAATACCGACCACACGATGCCTATGATAAGAATAAGTAGCTCGTGCTTTCCAACGAAAACTTTCTTCACTTATCGGGTAATCCCCGCTTTATTTTGAACAAGCTCTCTCTCTCTCTCTTCCTTCCTTTGTTCTTAAGGCCAAAATACCACAGTTTTCATAAATACACTGTTCTAGTGTAATAGTAAATTGTTCAGATACAAAAAAGAAAGCGATAAAATAAAAGGTAAGAGACAAACGCAAAGAATATTCAGATTTTCTGTATACAGTTCTCGTTTTTACTTTCTCCATATACGCAGTACAGAGAAAGTATTGTAATAAAAAAATCGATTTAGAGATTTCAACGGAAATACAGGTTTTGAGGTCTTTAGAACACGTTTTTACTATTTTCTCGTTGATGTTGTCTGTGTGTGTATGTTATAGGAATATTGTGGGCGCTCTAACTCAGTAAGTATTAGTACTTTCAGTACCAAATTTAAAATATAATACTCACGTAATAGTGGCAAAGGTTTTTTAATTTTTAGACAATATAGGTCAAACGGAAGTGGATGTTTATTCTTGTCGTTTTTCAGTTTTTTAAAGATCTCCTTTAAAACTCAATTTTCATAATTAGTTGTTACTGTAAAAGTTGTACAGAATAAAATTTTCTACGACTTTTGTTTGAAACAATTTTTCGTGAAACCGATAGTTTAATAGATATTTAGGTTTTTCGTTTTTTTACAAATCTCTCCTTTAAAACTCAATTTTCATAAATGTTTGTCAATATAAAAGTTGTAGAGTATAAACGTTGATAGAAGTTTCATTTGGAACATTTTTTCATAAAGCCGATAGTTTAAGAGATATTTTGATTTATCTTCTAAATGTGCGTTAAATACGTCGCAAAGTGGAACCATTGTTTCCGCTGCTATTACAAAACTTTTTAATTGTTGATAGCGGTGCGCACGCCTCCAAGGGTGATATTAAATACTCATAGATATTTTGTTATCCATAGGAACAAATAACAATTTTCTTTACTTATTTTTACTTTCTCATACGAAGTATCGAGAGTATTTTTATCGCGAAAAAATTCGACCTCAAGATTTTTACGGAAATATACGTTTTAGGCGTCGCTGAATCCGAAAAAGTGGTATTGGCAATGCCGTCTGTCTGTCGGTCCGTCCGTCCGTCTGTCTGTTACTGGCTCTGAAGCCTAGACGGTAGAGCGAAAATGAATGAAATCTCGTACTTAGGCATTTCATCATACTGAGCAGAGTATACATAGAAATGGTTGACATTAATCAATAATTAAGAGTAGTTTATTCTACGCATTTTTAACAACAATCCGATTTTCTCGAAAGTTACTTGAGTTTACGTCTTATAGTTCATATTTCTCAAAAAAAAATAAAAGGCTAGTTTATTCCACCAACTTTAACACCAATTCGATTTTCCCAAAAACGGCTCTAATGTTTTTGATCAAATTTCGTACAGCTACTTGAGTATACAACTACAATAATACTACATATATCAATTTTCTTTATGAATGATTACAAGGTTAGTTTATTCTGGGGTAACTTTAACAAAAGTTTTTATTTTCTAAAAAAAGGCTCATACGATTTTCATTTTCTAAAGACAACTAAACGACGCTTAGTACGTATATGAGAAAGTTTGTACAATGGATGTTGTACCGATTTTTTAAATAAAGACTATTGAAAATTATTCTCGAGTATAATCGCTGATAATTATTTCTGAGAACACGGACGTTGAGAGTTATCCTATTAATTGCTCTGTGTGGAGAAAGTCATGTGTTGGCCACATCAGATTTTTCAGTTTTATTTTTACTTTCTCATACGAAGTATCGAGAAAGTATTGTTTTCGCGAAAAAATTCGACCTCGAGATTTTTACGGAAATACGCGTTTTAGGTGTCGCTGAATCCGAAAAAGTGGTTTTCGCAATGCCGTCTGTCTGTCCGTCCGTCCGTCTGTCTGCCTGTTACTGGCTCTAGAGCCTAGACGGTATAGTGAAAATGAATAAAATCTCGTACTTAGGCATTTCATCATACTGAGCATAGTATACATAGAAATGTTTGACATTGATTAATAATTAAGAGTAGTTTATTCTACGCATTTTTAACAACAATCAGATTTTCTCGAAATCGGCTCCAACGATTTTGATCAAACTTCGTACAGTTACTTGAGTTTACGTCTTCAATAATACTGTATAGTTCATATTTCTCAAAAATGAATATAAGGCTAGTTTAATCTAGGAAACTTTAACAATAATTCGATTTTCTCAATAACGGCTCTAACGAGTTTGATCAAATTTCGTACAGTTACTTGATCTACAACAATACTACGTATTTTATTTTTTATACTAATGAATATAAGGCTAGTTTATTCTTGGGCAACTTTAACAAAAATTGGATTTTCTAAAAAGAGGCTCATGCGATTTTCATTTTCTAAAGATAAATAAACGACGCATTTGTGTAGTTTATTCTAGGAAACATTAACAGTAATTCTAATTTCTCACAAACGGCCCTAACGAATTTGATCAAACTTCGTACAGTTACTTGAGCTTACGTCTTCAATAATACTGTATAGTTCATAATTCTCAAAAAATGAATTTAACTTTAACAACAATTCGATTTTCTCAAAAACGGCAATAACGATTTTGATCAACTTTGTACAGTTAGTTGAGTATACATCTACAATAATACTACCTTTTTCATTTTTCTCAATGAATGAATATAAGGCTAGTTTATTCTAGGGCAACTTAACAAAAATTGGATTTTCTAAAAACAGGCTCATACGATTTTCATTTTCTAAAGATAACTAAACGACGGATTATTATATGAGAAAGTTTGTACAGTGTATGTTGTACCGATTTTTCATTTAGGAACATTCTTATCGGTTCAAGTAAATGAGAGGAACGTGTTAGTGGTCTCCCTTTACTCATCCATCTTAATTCAGAATGGTAAATTAAGTCGGTATACTCTGCTTCAATATCTCCAAGGAATTCCTTAAATTGTCTATGCCTAAAACCCCTTGTTTTATAAAATTCACCACTGAAACAACCAGTTCCATAAAGTGATTATATCCGAGGTCCTTTCCACATAAGTTTTGTTGGTGAATTATTGGACTAATTCAAGTTTTCCATCACCAACACGTCTCACGAAGCCGATCATCCCATCTACTTAAAGGAAAAATATTCACTAATATCTTGATATTGCTAAGAAGAATATTCACTTGTGATTTAAAAAAATATTTTCAAACCTGCTGAAAATTTTGAAGGTAAAAATTACTCATGAATGATGCTTGAAGAATTAATTCAATCGGATATTTTTAAGACCACAATCTTACCCATAAAGTGGCTATTTAAATATAATGAAAATATACTCAAATGTAACAGAAACTTGTATTAGACTCACAGTTAATGTGTTGTCAGACTAGAGAGAATCTAAGGAGTTTGAAAAGGTGTACAAATCTTACGAAAGAAGCAATAAAGGAATAAACATTTGTCAAAAGTACAACTTTACTAAAAGTTATTTATAAAATAAAACGAGCCAAAAAGGCGAATATATACAGCGTTAAATTGTTTTCGTATTAAAGTCGAGAACACTCGCCCCCTCCACCACCTCCCCTCCACCCCCTCCCCTCCCCGCTCCGCCGTCCCGCGTCTTCACCGAACGCAGGCGGCGATCGTCTTTAGTCTTGTCTGTGCCACAGAGGAGAACTGAAGTCTGAAGGGAGGGGCTCAGCATCCTTCGTCGTTACTACTGTGTTCAAACATGTCATCCTGCAATAGTCAACTCTGTTTAGTATGCGAAGACAATGCAAAAGGACGAATATTCGGGATGGTGACTTGTCGCGCCTGCAGAGAGTTCATAACGAAGACGGTGAAGAAAAGAAAGATTCTCCGCTGCCTTTACTATGAAAACTGCATCATCGACGTTTATTTCAGGCGTACTTGCGCCTACTGCCGAATGCAAAAGGCCTTCCATGCCGGTTTGAACCTGGTATTGTTGCTGAAATCTATAGTTAATGATACATCTGATAGAGGTAAGCTGTTCAAGGATCGAATAAGTTTATGCTACGCCGCAAGTCAACAGATGGATGTACGCTATCCTCCTTGGGGCATGATTTCAACCCAACCCGCTCCTGCAGCCGTGGGCTTGGGAGGACTTCCAGGATTTTGGTACTTACAAGTGGCTAGACAAAGTCCAGGGGAAAGGTAATGAGAATGAAATTAAAATATTTGCTTGAATTTTTGTGATTTCTTTACACGGTCATATTCTAATAAACCGATCATTTTGTTCTTTTCAGCGGACATTCAGAGAATGCGTACGAATTTGGCGGCGCCCCACTTCAAGATAATATGTGAAAACGATACCGTGTGTTATATTTTTCTTCGACTAAGTGGTGTACCATAGAGATGCATTCGGTAAAAGTGATTGAATTTCATTTGTGCCATACACTAGAGTATAACTATATATATATATATATATATATATATATATATATATATATATATATATATATATATATATATATATATATATATATATATACACACACACATACATACATATATAGTCTTCAGTGAATTGTTCTACATGATGTGAACACAGTCGATAATATATCAACAATTGACATTTTTAACGTCAACAATTTTCCGTTACCTTCTCTGAATGCTGTCGCGGACGATACTACCATGTCTCCTTAACCTCTCTAAAATGCTCACCAAGAATCTGTTAATCCATATTTGTACAATCTCAGAAGACTTTTCAACGCATTCAAACCCAATTAGTATCAGTAATATTGTGATTTATATAATGCATGATAATTTCATTTATATTTGTGTTCCTAGCTGTACATGGTATTTTAGATTTTGTAATGTGTAATTTGAAATAATGTGAATTCTATGTAAAATAATATAGTCACAAAACAAATTAATATAGCCTGTGAATTTTGTGTTCATTCTGTCGTTCATCACACCAGTTATTTTTTATGATGTCTGATGTTAAAGCTCTGTAGTAAAAATGCCTTGCCTTATGTAATGTATTGTATTTTTCAAATAAAGGATTAATTCTACAAATATTTGTTGTGTGTTTGGTTTTACTGATAAATTTTCACAGCGAGACTACCAATGAATATTTAGTCTTATTTTACCCATAAACAATGCATCATGTTTTGAAGCCACCAATATAAAAAAGTCAATCGTAATCACAATTCATTAAATTTCGGTTTTTAAATAGCTAAATAAATTCATTTAGAATATTTTACTCAACGAGTAAATATTATAAATGTTTGATTTTGCTGAACTGTATTATTCAAAAACATGCAATATAAGTAATCTAATATAAATTGAAACCAGGGGATAATTGGTGGATGATGGGGGTGGGGGTGGCAACCGTTAAAGACGATGTAATAGACCAACCAAAGGTGGCGAAGGAAGCGGGTGAGAAGTGGGAGAGGCCGAACAAAGACAAAGTATTTACAAGTTAGTCAATTTGGGTACAAATAATAAGGGAGAGGGATTTTGAAAAAGCAACTCATTAGTCAGTAAACTTTTTTTACTCTAAATTTACAAATTCCAGTTGCTCCAGGGCGTCCATCCTGAACTCCTTCGTTTCAACTTGAAGCACTTTCGGGATGAAATCAGTTTTTTTCCCTTCCCCCTCCTTTGCTTTCCTCCCCTCCGTCAACCTAGCATATAAAGAATATTTTGAGCACTTTCCTCACCTGATGATGCTATGGTTATTTAGCGAAACCGGCCGTGAAATAAACAATTGTGAAAGTTAATAAAGTTATTATTTTCCTCCGAAATATTATAAATATGCGTAAATAAAAATCTAAAGCAATAGGAGGATAGGGAGAGGACAGGGGCTACAAGAAATCTTCCACAAATATAGGCAACATAGATGCCTATAGACTCGGAACGTAATAGTGATTGCAGTGATTATAAGAATAAAATTGTAACCTCTGTCTCTACATTTGTTTTAACTATCTCCATACGTAGTAATGGGAGAGTATTTTGTTCATGAAAAAAATCGACTTCGAGATTTCAACGGAAATACACATTTTGAGGTCCGTAGAACACGTTTAGACTATTTTCGGAATGATGTCCGTGTGTGTGTGCGTGTGTGTATGTGATTATGGGCGCTCTAACTCAAAAAGTACATGCCATATCCTTACCAAACTTCATATATAACACTTAAGCATGAGCACAAAGGACTGATTAGTTTTTAGACAACAACGGTTAACCGGAAGTCGAGGTTTATTCGAAACCCGATTCGGTTTTTGCGATATTTCTCCGTTAAAACACCATTATTGTATATACAATTCTATACAAAGGTTACAGAGAATGTAATTTCCTACAACCTTCATTTGAAACAATTTTCCATAGCAGTTATTGTTTAGGAATTATTTATAGAAAATAATCGGTTTTTTCGGTTTTCGTCAAATATCTCCTTAAAAACGTCATCGTTATCTTCGTGAGGACCAAAGTTGTAGAGAATAATATTTCTTCCAGGTTTTGTTTGAAACAAATATTCGTAGAACCATCCATTTCGGAGATATTTTGCTTTTTCTTAGTAGCAGTATACAGCGCCAGCACCATGTAGCGGTGAATTCTGTAAACATATTCAAAATATACGTAATTTACGGCAATAAGGAAAACTATTCTTTTACGATACGAAATAATAATTTTGCCTCATAATGCTATTCATAATAATTTAAATATCTATACCCCAAATATGGAGAAAGTCATGTGTTGTCCACATCAGATTTTTTGTTTTTTGCATCACAAGAAGACGTTTGAACCGGTTTGCAGAATTGTTGTCTGTCTGTCTGCTTGTTTGTTACCGCAACACCCAAAAACGGCTGGTCGAATTTTTATGAAACTTGCAGCGTATCTTTAGACTGGTCCATCTTAAAATATAGGCTATGTGGTTTATCTTAAAAAAATTTTAAGTGGGGGTTTGGGGGCCATCGATTTGGTTTTGCTTTTGTCACTTTCAATGCAAGTATAAGATCAAGTTTGTAGATGAGCAAAATCAGACCAAGGAGAGGAGGGGGGTTGTGGGGGGGGGGGGGGGGGGGGGGGGCGTAAGAGAAGTCGTTGATTTCAAGCTAACAGTTGATTACATCGAAGAAGTATAAATAAGAAATATTTTAGCAAAACAATCATATATACAAAGGAAAATGTTTGTAAGTTTGTTCGCTAATAACTTGGACACTACAATAGCTACCGCAACCAAACTTTGCATGGGATAACCTTTCATTCAGGAGAAGATTTTAAGATACTTATATATATATATGTGTGTGCGTGTGTGTGTGCGTGTGTATATATATTTGTATATATATATATATATGTATATATATATGTATGTATATATATATATGTGTGTGTGTGTGTGTGTGTACATATGTGTGTGTGTGTATGTGTGTATATATATATATGTCAATATATATATATATATACTAGCAGAATTTTCCGTTGAATTTCAACGGATTTAGTGATAATATGATAATATTCAACTGAATACTGTCGACACTTTTTCTTTATGTTTGACATATTGAAATAACTGGTATTTATAAGATTAAAATTACGTAAATATTGAGGTTATTATGAGAATCACGGTGAATGCGAAGCTGACAAATGCAGACTGGTACACCATTGGCGACTCAAATCACTATTAGCGGCGCTGCAGTCGGTGACGTCATTTTCCAAAATGGTAGACAATCCTGGGTAAAGCTCCGAACCATGGAGTGTAGATCAGGTGATCGCACTAGGTGGGAGTTTTGATAATTAGAACTCAATGAGTAAAAGTAATTTATCATGAGTATAAGTTTATGAATAATACATTTTCTATATGCCTCTATTTCCTCCTATGTTAAACTAAGACAGACAATAAATATAATACACACCGGAAATCCTGGATGATAATTATTAACTGGATGTTGATTAAAGTCAGAGAGTGCTGTGTTCGTGTGATCCAACAGCTAATTTCCCGTGCCTATATTTTACGCCCAGGGCCAATACACCGTATCTTCGGTGTGGGCAAGACCAGACTTGATGTATCCCGCCGATGCATTCGCGAGCTTTCTTTCGCTGCGGCTACTATAGAAGAATTTAAGCCGAGGAAAATGAGTGAAAGGTTGAGTCTAAGTTACGGGGCGCTGCACCTCTTATATCACTGCGATTCTTGCAGACTACGCCCCTATAGTAAACAATGCCAATATGCCCGCCCACTGTATGCCAGTAGCGTCCCCCGTTCATTGTGACAACCCAAAACGCCCCATAGGGGGCGAGACTTTAGATAGTGAACAGACTATAGCTATTGTAAACATTAGTTTTATCGTTACAAACTTCAATCTATTTTGCCTTGATCACGAATTTCATTAAGTTGGCACGCAACAAAAATCAATAACTTTTTCGTGGCACGCGAGGCGGAAAATATCGGCACGCGGGCAACAGAAGGTTCGCAATCACTGGTCTAGACAATCCGTGGACTTCTTTCTCCACGCGACTTGATCGGGTGATTCATTTGTTTATGTGTAGGGGGTTTTTACGACCGCGGTAGGGTGTTGGCGCGAGGACTGAGACCCTGAGACCTGAATAAAGAAATATATTATCTGCACTCAGCCGATGTTGGACTTGTGCGGCCAGCGTAAGCGGTGAAAAAAAATAGCGAAGGATGAAATATATTTTTACTTTCTCATATACAGTAAAACCTGGTTAATTCGAACCTCTATATTTCGAAATTCGACGTAATTCGAAATTTTTTAACACTTGAAAGACCGAAAAAGCCAATTTCATACAAATGTGTTTCAATAATTCGAAAATCTCTATAAATCGTAATTCGAAAAAAATTTTTGCCCGATTCTCGGAATATCAACGCATTTTTGTCGACATAATTCGAAATAAAACTTACCAAAAAGAAACTAAATGAAATTTACTAAAATATTTCTGGCACCATGTCGGCTGGTTTACAAACATTGTGCGATCGTGATCATACCGACTGGGCGTTGGGTATTGTCACAAGATTCGGTCCATCCCCTCAATTTATCTACTGTTTTGCGAGTTTGAGTTCCAATATTCCTTTGGTTCGTTGTTTGTTTCGTATTAGATTGTATTTTTCATCATTGTTAGTTACTTGTTTAAATAATATTCTTAGTTTAATAACTGCAAGAGACTATTTAAATTTATTGCTATAAAATATTTTTTTAAATATACCCTCCAATGGCTCCGGTTCGTGGTGCATATAAGACTCTTACTCTTGCTGAAAAAATGTCTTTGCTGCAAGACATTGACAAGAAGATAGGATCGAAAGGAAAGCTAGTCTCAAACTATGGGATTCCGAACTCGTCTTTATCTACAATTTTAAAGAATCGGGCGAAGATTGAAGAAAGTTTTTATAAATTTAAATGGAACGCTACACGTCGGCGTTCACGGCCTGCGAAAAACGAAGACCTCGAAGAAGAACTGTCCGATTTTTTTTCACAAGTACGAGCGGCGAATTTACCTGTGACAAGCCCGATGCTCATTGAAAAATCAAGAAGTCTTGCGAACGCTTTGAACATTGAAGATTTTAAAGCGTCCAATGGGTGGTTGGATGGTTTTAAAGACGCCACAATATTGTTTGTCTCGCAGTATGTGGTGATGCCCAAAAAATTAACGAAGAGGAAGTGACGACCTGGCTGCAAAGTAATAAACATGTTTTGGAGAAGTACGCGCTCAAGGACATTTTTAATATGGGTGAAACGCATTATTTTCAACATGTTGCCCGATCGTACTTTGGCTCTCCGAGGCGAAAAATGTCACGGCAGCAAACGTGGTAAGGAGCGCCTCACCGCCGCGCCGTGCTCTGCACAAATATGGATGGGTCGAATAAAGAAAAACTGGTAATCATCGGAAAATATGGCAAACCCACGCTGTTTCAAAGGTATTAATCGTGATTATTTGCCGATAATTTACGAGCATAACACAAAGGTGTGGATGACAACAGACATATTCAAAAGTTTTTTAATAAAAATGCAAAAACGTGTGGCGGTGCAAAATCGTAAAATTTTGTTGACACTAGACAACTGTTCTGCTCACCATGTGGCTCAGATAAATACACCCAATGTTAAGTTGCTCTATTTTCCGCCGAACACAGCCAGTGTTCTGCTGCCACTCGACCAGGGCATCATTCAAAATTTAGTGTGTCATTACAGAAAAAAAACTATTGTCGTCATACTTGGTGCAAATTACAAATCGATGTCCGCAGGATAATTTACGAAAATGGACGATTTTAGACGTGTGCCGGGCCTTGTCATCGGCGTGGCAATTGGTGACTTCTCAAACCATCGCCAACTGTTTTAAGAGAAGCGGGCTATCTTCGCAGTCGGCAGAAGTGTTCCAAGGTACAGAAGTGGAGGAAGTAATCGACAGAAATGTATTGGGGCCTGTCAGTTTCGGAGACTGTTTCCTTTGATAATGACTTGGCTACGTCGGTTGTGTATGACCCCACGATCGACGAATCGAAAACCGTTGCGAGTGATAGCGAGGAAGAAGACGATGTGGATAACGTCGATCCTAGGTTGGATGTGCCATTGCCATCTAAGGAGGATGCTTTAAAAGCTTAAGATATCCGGGATGCCAGACGTGCCGATGATTATCTGTGAAAAAGTTGATGCCATTATGCAACACATTGCGCTAGGGAGTGCCCTGAAATTGAAACGGGAAAATAACCAACTTTTTAAAATAAATTTAAATTAATATTTTATTACACACTTTTGTTTATTTACTTTTAAGTTGAAATAAGTGAAAGACATTATTAACATTTTAGTGGTTTAATTATATGTCCATATATGTTTCAATGTTTAAATGAGTAATCCTAAATTTGACTTTTATTCATCGACATCATATTTTGAGGAATGCATGTGTAGTACATCCTTTTTTTCTGTATTTTAATATGGTGTCATTCTTTTGTTTTTCTGTAATTTATGTTTGCATTTTTAAATTTGGTAAATCACGCTTTTTTGTAAATTTCGAATTATAGAGGTTCGTCATAATTCGAAATGATTTTTCTTTGGTCCCGTGAATTTCGAATTAACCAGGTTTTACTGTACTAAGTATATTGGGAAAGTATTGTTATCGCGAAAAATTCGACCTCGAGATTTTTAGGGAAATATACGTTTTGGGTGTCGCTGAAACCGAAGAAGTGGTTTTCGCAACGCCGTCTGTCTGTCATCTACATCAACATAATACCCTGCAAATCACCAGACTGGTGGGTGGCAGGGGGTGCAGCGCACCAAAACCTACCTAATAACGTCCCTCGTGGGAATCACTCTCCTATTATGATCCCGTACGGTCCTTGGGAAAAACGAGCCCTGATATCGCTCGGTCCTACAGTCGATCTCTAGTATTTTATCATCTTGATCGTGCCTGCCCATGTACGTAGGTGCCCCTAATATTCCTGAGACCTCCTCTAAGAGAACTTCCGACCTAAATTTCTCCAGAAGCAATAACCTAGCACTAATTCTGCGATCCTCTAGCGATATCCAATTCAACTCCTTCAAGAGTGATGTGACGCTTAATTTTTGCTCATATTTTTGCTTAACGAATCTGGCTACTCTGCTTTGGATTCTTTCTAACTCAAGTATCTGTCCCTTTTCGTACGGATCCCATATGCTGGAAGCGTATTCGACCTGAGATCTGACCAATGATAAATAACACGTTTCTCGTACCTGTTCTGTGCTACTTCTTACTATTCTGCCTACGAAGCCCAATTTCTTATTAGCTGCGCCTACGATCCTTCGAATATGCATATTCCACGATAGATCACGACAAATGGTGACTCCTAAATATTTAACGTACTCCGCAGATTGGATATTCAATCTATCAATTCTGTACTCTGAGTCTAATTCATTGTTCTTACTCTTCCAGAAACTCAACAGGGAACATTTGCTGTGATTAATTTCGATTTCCCAATCTTGACACCATGCTGAAAGGGCGTTTAAATCTTCCTGGAGCGATATTTGGTCATCCTGGCTCATTATCTTCTTATATAAAACGGTGTCATCTGCGAAAAGTCTTATTTTGCAGCGAACTACCGATAGATATCGTTTATATATATCAGGAATAGTAGTGGGCCTATGACACTTCCCTGTGGAACACCTGATGCGACTTTTACCGGGTATGAAGATTTCCCATCAATAACTACTATCTGTTTTCTGTTGGACAGGAAGTCTTTTCCCCAACTCACGATATTTAGGTTTATGCCGTACTTTCCTAGTTTTCCAATTAATTTATTATGGGGTACTTTATCAAACGCTTTTTTAAAATCAATGAAAATGGCATCAACCTGAGTGTTTTTCTCTCCGCAGTGCAACAAATCGTTTACGAACAGGGCGAGCTGCGTTTCGCATGACCTACCTTTCCGAAACCCGTGTTGGTTTTTGCTTAGCGAAGAACGGCCATCTAAATAACGCAGAACAGAGCTAACGATTATATGCTCTAGAATCTTACACGATAATGACGTCAAGGAAATCGGTCTATAATTTTCGGGGTTCTCTTTATCTCCGCCTTTGTGGATGGGCGTTACGTATGCTAGTTTCCAGTCTTTCGGAACGGTACCATGTGCAACGGATTTTTCGAATATCATTTTCAAGTAAGGTGCGATTACCGAGGCTAGCTCTTTTAACACGCGTGGGTATGCCATCCGGCCCGGGAGACTTATTTTGCTTAATCGACTCTAGTTGGTGCGCGATACCTGTTTCAGAGAATATCAAATCTTCCATCGAATTTCCCTCATCATTCTAAGCTGGTTCCTCAAATTCGTTGCTCTCCGAAGTAAACGCTTTCTGAAAGTGTCCATTTAACAAATTCGCTTTTTCCGCGCTATCGTATACTACATCACCTGCCTCCGTTCTCAATGACGCTATGGTGGGGCCTCTACCATGAACCTCCCTAACGTACGACCAAAATGCTTTCGGATTTTCTTTCAAATTACTATGCAAAACTTTCTTTTTGTAATCATTAAATGCTATTACTGGCTCTGGAGCCTAAACGGTAGAGCAAAAATGAATGAAATCTTGTACTTAGGTATTGTATCATACTGAGCAGTGTATATGAAGAAATAGTTGGCATTGCTCAATAATTAAGGGAAGTTTATTCTACGCATTTTTAACAACAATTTGATTTTCTCAAAAACGGCTATAACGTATTTTGATCAAATTCCGTACAGTTACTTGAGTATACGTCTGCAATATCACTACCTATTTCATTTTTCTGAATGAATGAATATGGCTAGTTTATTCTTGGGCAACTTTAACAAAAATTGGATTTTCTAAAAACCGGCTGATACGATTTTCATTTTCTAAATATAACTAAACGACGCATTAGTATATGAGAAAGTTTGTACAATGTATGTTGTACCGATTTTTTCTTTCGTGGTATTATAAAAATCCTTACCTTCTGCGGTGGATAGTCACCGGAAAATTATTTGTTTCCATTTATTAACATTTTTGGTAATGTCGTTTATCCCTCAAGAAGCCTTAATCTTGGGAAAGTATTAAACTATTAAGTAATAGTTAAAGGCGTTATCTTTGCTTTAGCAATTGTGAAATTAACTCTTTCCTCGTATTGGTTTATCACAACCTTGCTATGGATGATGGAGATGCCTAAGATAAGTGATTCTTTTTAAAATTTTCGATACTTAAGTGATTATTCTTGAATTTTTTCAGCCATAAGACGAGATATTTTGTCTAATAAGAGCGCATTTTGCTCACCACGTAGGACGAGGTGTAGGGGTTAATTTTTTCTAGTGTTCATAAATCTTGGGGGGGGGGGGGGGGAATTACCCCCTGTATCCGCCCTTGTCCTTTCCTTTGCTCCACTCCTTCACTGGTTGACGGTTATCTTAAAAAAAAAGCAATCTGGCACTCTCATACGTCTCTTTCCCTCTTTGCAGTATGATACCACTTGGTAGACGAGTGATTCGAGTTTATGCCGACGGATAGTAAGATCGCGGGTTCGAATCCCCCTAAGACATGGATGTTTGTGCTCGTTTGGGTTATATGTAAGAATGAACATGATTGTCCAAAATATCGCCCTTAACCAGTGGCGGATCCACCGGGGTGGGGGGGGGGGGGGCAGGGGCGCGTTGGGGAGATCGCCCCCTCCTTGGAAAACCCCAATGCACTCCACTGGGTGCTTCATTAAATTCATTCCGCGCAGAATTCCTCAACTATACGCCGCAGATTATGTCTGTACAGCAAGGGTAAGAAAGATTCTGATAGGGGTAGGGTTTTTAAAAATCTAGGGCCGTTGGCAGGGGCGGATTCGATTGGTGGAGGGGCGATCGCCATCCCCCCCCCCCCTTGAGATTTTTCTGGATACGCCCCTGCCCTTAACCTTTATCGTACGGATTTATTTGGAACATTTGAATGCCTTATGTTTCTTTTTGAGTAAATTATCATATCTCGGGAAAACATAATGATAAAACCTTCAAATAAAATGTATTTTGTAGGAAAATTATTGACAAGTTACCTAGTTAACGTTACTAGCTCAATAAATTCGATGTAAGACCAAATTTCTACGGTAATATAACTAAAAACAAGAAGAAATGAAACTACTCATTTTCTTTCGAAGTCTTTCCTATATACTCATAGAAGTCATGAACGCTACTGAAGATCAGTCAATTCCTTCAGTGTGATACTTCTCGAAGCAGGGAACGACACATTCCCGTGTTGCACTTTACCCTTCGCTGTCATGGCTTTTGTTCGACTATTTGTCTTTCCCTAAGTTGACTTTCATGTCACATGTATATCGTATACTCTCGAGTCGCAGTTTGTAAATATTTATATCGAAGAGTTTGTGTTTTTTGTATATACTGCTTGAAAATCTCCTTGAATTGCACAATGATTTCATCAACTGTCAAGTGCTCAGACGGGTTGTAATACTTGACATAACTGTCATTGTGAAATTCAAACAAAGTCCAACGTTTCCACAATCTGTCATAATTTTTGTCTCTCTTGTCAGGTTCGTTCGCGTTGTCGAAAAAGTGAAGGTAGCGTAAAATGTGGAAAAATCGGTCACGTTTCTGAAAAAAAGGCGTATAAAATTAATCTATGGTCGACCAGTAGTCCTTCAATATGTCTCTTAAGTCATGTCCCATTTGTAGAATAACTCCAAAAAGACATCCTCGCGGACCTTGGTCCCACTCTCTTCTTCAGTCACTTGCTCCTCTACCTCGCTCTCACTCTCCTCACTAGCCTCATCATAGGCGTCGGAATCACTATCGCAATAGTACTCTTCCACCTTCCCCACTTTCCTTTCTGAGGCCATTGCGTATAAAATTACTTTCTAAAATACTCGATTATTCGCTGCCACACAAGTCAGGCACTTGTCGACAACTAACTGAGACTGACCATGAAAGACCCTAATACCACGTGATAATAAAAAGAAAAGAAAAAATCGGCTAAACATACATTGTACAAACTTTCTCATATATTAATGCGTCGTTTGGTTACAGACAGACGGCATTGCGAAAACCACTTTTTCGGATTCAGCGACTCCTAAAACGTATATTTCCGTAAAAATCTCGAGGTCGAATTTTTTCGCGATAACAATACTTTCTCAATATACTTCGTATATGAGAAAGTAAAAAGGGTTGGAGACTACGGCGAGATGATGTTTCAAAATTAGGAAAAACTCCTTAACCGTGCAAAGCGAATATTTAGAGAAAATACAAACAATAAAAGTTAAAAAGTTGTTGTAATCTTATATGTGTGTTGCTACACTTGAATTATTAAACATATTGTGTTTAAAATGTGCAACGTGTTCTTTGAATCTTGTTTCCAATTTACGTTTTGTCTGTCCTATGTATACTTTGTCACATTTTCGGCAAGATATTTTATATATTACACCTGATTTCCATAAAAACGGTATGGTTTCTTTTGGAATGTGGAGGAGGAGGGGTTTATTGTGGTTGACTTGTACAGTTTTAAAATCGTGTTCGACAGTTGCGTTTGTTACTTGAATTCGTGTGTGAGTGAGTGTTCTGTCTGACAGGTCCCTGTCCCTGCCGATGACCAACTTCCCGTAAACCTGGTATTATTACCTTTCTTACCCCCCCCCCCCCCTTCCTTTTTTCCTTTTCCCCTATTTGTGCGAGCGTGTGTGGTTGCTGAGTCGCTCCCTGTCGCGATCGAACAGATTCACAAACCTACCAACAACGGTGTAAGGGTCACTGTCGCAGGTTAACGCCTCGTAAACTCTTTCCTTTTATCCTTTCCACCTTAGGATTAGTTCTTGTTTGAGTGAGTTAGTGTATGAGCGATTGACAACGGGCCCCTGGCGTGGAGTTATGCCCCGTAAGTGTACCTTCTTTTTTTGTTTCTTTTTTTCTTCCTTTGCCCACTTTTTAACTTTTACTGTTTGTATTGTCTCTAAATATTCGTTTTATGCGGTTAAGGAGTTTTTATTAATTTTGAAAGATCCTTACAGTGTTCAGTCTTTACTCAGAAAGCGATATTTTTACACGTTCTGCAAACATCACGTCACACCAAGGCAGTGGCAGACTGGCCACATAACATAAATAACCTTTACGTTACAATCGGATGGAAAGGAAATGACGAAAGGAGCCAGGAATATTCTTCTCCAATCCTCGATCACCGGTCAAACTCAAGAAGCCTTAATCTTGGGAAAGTATTAAACTATTAAGTAATAGTTAAAGGCGTTATCTTTGCTTTAGCAATTGTGAAATTAACTCTTTCCTCGTATTGGTTTATCACAACCTTACTATGGATGATGGAGATGCCTAAGATAAGTGATTCTTTTTAAAATTTTCGATACTTAAGTGATTATTCTTGAATTTTTTCAGCCATAAGACGAGATATTTTGTCTAATAAGAGCGCATTTTGCTCACCACGTAGGACGAGGTGTAGGGGTTAATTTTTTCTAGTGTTCATAAATCTTGGGGGGGGGGGGGAATTACCCCCTGTATACGCCCTTGTCCTTTCCTTTGCTCCACTCCTTCACTGGTTGACGGTTATCTAAAAAAAAAGCAATCTGGCACTCTCATACGTCTCTTTCCCTCTTTGCAGTATGATACCACTTGGTAGACGAGTGATTCGAGTTTATGCCGACGGATAGTAAGATCGCGGGTTCGAATCCCCCTAAGACATGGATGTTTGTGCTCGTTTGGGTTATATGTAAGAATGAACATGATTGTCCAAAATATCGCCCTTAACCAGTGGCGGATCCACCGGGGTGGGGGGGGGGGGGCAGGGGCGCGTTGGGGAGATCGCCCCCTCCTTGGAAAACCCCAATGCACTCCACTGGGTGCTTCATTAAATTCATTCCGCGCAGAATTCCTCAACTATACGCCGCAGATTATGTCTGTACAGCAAGGGTAAGAAAGATTCTGATAGGGGTAGGGTTTTTAAAAATCTAGGGCCGTTGGCAGGGGCGGATTCGATTGGTGGAGGGGCGATCGCCATCCCCCCCCCCCCCCTTGAGATTTTTCTGGATACGCCCCTGCCCTTAACCTTTATCGTACGGATTTATTTGGAACATTTGAATGCCTTATGTTTCTTTTTGAGTAAATTATTATATCTCGGGAAAAAATAATGATAAAACCTTCAAATAAAATGTATTTTGTAGGAAAATTACAGTACCATGTGAGCGAGTGTGTGTGCGAGACGTTACACATGCGTAGTGAGCGACGCGCGGTCCGAGCCGCACCGGCTACCTCCTCCCCCACCCCCCACCCTCCCTCGCATGAAGTAGCTTAGGAAAATTGGTGTTCGCTGAGGCGTGAGGAGAGGGCAAGAGGGGAAAGCGAGAGGAGAGGGCGAAAGGGGAATGCGATCCTAGTTCCTAAGATCCCCACCGGGTAGAAGTAGATAGCACAGTAAGTGGCGAACGCCTGGAGTTGCTTTTCTCGCTGACGGAAAATGGCTGTCAAGTTTTTGTTTTTTTTCTAAAATATGACCCTTCAGACCTGAAAAATGTAGCCGATGTTACTTCTGGAAGGATAAGGAATACAACAGTGAAACTCCCGTGGTTCTCGAGTTTATCGGTAACATACACACAAACGAACGATTATATATATATATATATATATATATATATATATATATATATACATACAGCTTTTGTCTGTCCGGAGAATATAGTAGTGCTATCTATCAGCGCGTGCAGGCTTTTATTTTTTTGGAAATTAAAATTGGAAGGAATTAACCTACGATCTTCGGATCTGAACCATTTTGAAGAAAAAATCACGTTTCTTATTCTGTTCATCTTTTTCCGCCTACAGTTCGAAACCGCTCATGTTAAAGGTTTATTTTACATATTTTGTGGAAATCTTGCCATTTTAACGGGATGTTTCCTTGGCTACCAATTATATTGTTAGAACTCAAAATCCTATTGTTATATCAATCCTTGTGGATGTAAGCGTGCTTTGAATGCTTTTAATACGCGATAGGGAGGGAGAGAGATGGATGGTAACGGAGGGGTAGAGAGGGAGGGAGGTGGAGAGAGAGGAAGGGAAGGGGGGAGATGGAGAGAGGGAATTAGGGTGAAGGGGTGGAGAGAGGGAGGGGGAGTGAGGGGAAGAAGGGAGGGGGAAAGAGGGAGGGAGAGAGGGGTAGGGAAAGAGAGGGAGAGGGAGTGAGGGGGAGGGAGTGAAGGGGAGGGAGCGAGCGGGAGGGAGGGAGAGGGAGCGAGCGGGAGAGAGGGGAGGGAGGGGGAGAAGGGAAGGAGAGGGTGGAAGTTAGGGGGAGGGAGTTCACACGTAATTTTCGATTTTTCACAGTGCAAGATTTTCTTCCTTCATTCATCTAAATAGGTAAATGCGGAGCGGTTTTCTTCATTTTTGCTTTATTCGACGGAAGAGGAAAAAATTTGTACATATTTGTTAAGAATAATGAAACAAAAAATATAGTTTACAATAAAGTTTTTAATGATAACATGTAAAATTGGTTGTTTTATAATTCTTTTTTATGTTTTAATCCCTATAGAAATCAGTGCAACTTTTCTACTATTCAAAAAAAGATAATAGACTACTATTTTTCTAAATTTTGTTCCTGCGGTTGCCCAGGCAACGCCGGGTAACTCCAGCTAGTGCAAAAATAAAAGCCTAAAGGCAACGAGACGGCAAGGGGATGACCCGGGGGGGGGGGGGGGGCACAAGTAACCTTACACATATATAGGCAATATGGGTGTCTATCGACTGAGAATTCGACAAAGATTATAATTCACAGCACTCCTGCTGAAAGTCCTGCATGTCGAAAAGATGGGAAACCATGTGGTCGCGCTGGGGCACCAAGAGACCGCCGTCCATTGTTTCGGCACAATAGGAACGCGCGCTAACAGAAGTACCTTTTCTGCCATTCCACCTAATTTTCAACAGTTCGAATAGATCCCCTATCGATGACTCGGGAATATCACATTTTATCATGGCCATTACGAATTCTATATTCACCATCAACGATCATATACCATATTCACTGACATTCACATATACTCGCCCGTGGTATCTTCCAGGTGCTAAGATAAGCTCCGACCGTACTTTCTTCTATTAAATGCTTCGTCGCTCATCCATTCCCGGATTCTTAATCCAAACGCACTTACTTCGAATTATGACGTATGACGTTTCAATCGTTCGGTCACCCGTTGTGGCTCGCGGAACGTTAATATGAAATTGAAACTTAAATCTAACCAAATTTTCAACGTAAAAAATTCATATTAATTTTACTATCGTAATTTTATTTAATAAAAATATAAAATTGCAACTCAGAATGTCAGAATTACAGTTAACTCCCGATTTACGAACATGCGGTTTACGAACTTTAGGTCTTACGAACAAGAATTTTACACCACAAATTTGACTTATGACCTCAAAGGGACCGCCGCAACATGAAGAAATGAAACGCGTTCGCATCCGACTCTCGTGGATGTATTTTTCATTCATTTGCAGCACCACTCTTCTGATATAAATTTTGTAAGTTCTGAACCTTCTTCCACATCTGCCCTCACACCCGTAAGAGCTCAAACTTCCGTTTAATGTGGAAAATGACGACAAATTCAACGAATGAATAACTTATGATTAAAATGCGTTTCTTAAAATCTATTATAATTTGTTCCATTCTCCTTTTTCTTGCACGTGTAGGAGGTAAAATTGGTTTTCGAACACATCCCATGATTTTAACATTGCATTAATGGGAAGATCTCTCCCGAGTTACGAACTTTCTGTTTACGAACTACTTTTCAGGAACGCATTGTGATCGTTAATCGGGAATTTACTTTTAAAAATTCTCTCGCTCGACGTAAGATTTGAGTCTCTTGTTTAATATTCTATTAACATTAAAAACGGCCAACAAAAAATACTATACTTTTTACACCTTTCTACGGAATAATACACGCGGAGAGAGGAGTTAACAGCGAAAGGAAGCAAAAAAGTTTATGCACACTTTCGTGACGACAGATCGTTTATTTAAGGGACGTTCGAATTTTTTCCCGTCACTGCTCGAAATTTCGTATCGTACGTAACTTTTCGTTGGGTGGACTTCATTCCAAGTCGGCGAAAGAGAAGTACGGTGAATCATGGGAAGGAAGTATCTCGGTCCAACATGCTGAATCAACGTTATCAGCCCCTATTTTCTATTACATCCTCATCGGTGAAGTTTGAGATCATCCACGACACGAATGACATTTTTCGAACACACACGAGAGCGCACGCACACGCACATACATATCATATGTTCTGTAAGTTAAACTTTATAATGTCGGCATTACTGTTAAGTGCGATTTGTGCGCTGTGAAACTACATTAAGTATATAGTATATTTATAAATTTCACGAAAAATACCGTAACCTTATTTTCAGCATTAAAAAATTCGGCAAACCATATTTCTTTTTTCTTCCACTTCAAGTACTGTACATAGTATACATATAGTGGAAACCGGTTAACACTAGATGCTGGAGACCGGCACACTCATTTCGAGTTACCTGAATTTCGTGTTAACCGAATATATATATATATATATATGATATATCAGTTGTGTCTCTCTTGTGCTGACGAAGGGATCATCTCGAAAGCTCTAACCTCTACAAATGTCTCTCTCCAACACCCCAGCGGCTCTACTTCCGGTAAGTGTTCACTGGGTTTCCTTCAACACCTAGTTGCCCTAAATATCCTTACTTACCTTTCCTCTTCCGTAGTATTTATATATATATAATGTATATATTAAAAATTGATGCCCAAACTACGGCCCGCTGAATGTCTTATTGTTTAAAAATTCAAGGATACAATATACAATTTAAAAAATAATATAAACGATATATTTGTTTATTACCCCTATTGTCACATAACAGATAAATACATTTAAAAACAAATCCGGTAATTTCGACCCTTTAGTTTCCGTAAATGATTATTAAATTCTATTTTCCTCTGGGTATAGCCCGATAAATGGGATAAAGTAGGTTATGTCACCCACAATAAGTGCCGCAAAATTTGAGCACCACTGCTCTAAATGGAAGATCTGAGTTCGACTACCGATGAAGCATTTTCCTCATTCTAACCTACCATTTGTCAAAATATATTTTATCATTGGTATTGAAAAAACATTCGCGAGTTTTAAGTGGGATGGAAGCGCTTTTATCAATATGCATTGTTCGTCTGTCTGTACGTATAAGTATCATGCGCTTAGCCACTCGGCTCGTTTAGATAAACGTCGTCGCAATAAAGTCCAGTGTTTCACGACTGGGAAAAATCTCACAATTAGTTCGTATCTTTAATTCGCGATTCCCGTTATGGTAAATAATTTCAGCGTTTTACTTCGACTCGTTAAATATTCTCAATAAAAGTCGAAGAGAACGAACATAAATACTCGTTAACATCTAGCTAAACTCGCAATCAGTCCTTCTTTACCGGTGCACCGCGAAATTTAATGATTTAGCGAAAATGTTCCCAACTTCGGGCTCTAGAGCTCCGCCTTGCTCTCGGGCAGTCTGACCTTGGTCTTCTAAAGCTGTCTCGAAATAAGTAAATATAGAGAGAGAATTTCAACTCTATGAATGGTGGAAATCGAAATAATAAAGAGTTAAAGTTAAATAACCTCCCTCATATTAATCCGTATGTTAAGTTTTCCATTTCTCGTTCGTTTGACACGGTGATTTGATTTTTGGCAGTGCAACAAATTCAATAATATTTTCGAGATTTATATGTATAATTAAAGTTATTTTTAAAGTAATTTAATAAAAAATGCCCCTTATTTACCATGATAAGCGCTTCGTATGAGTATGAATGAATGTCCTCTGTACTGTACATTCAAAATCCTGCCTGCAGTATGTAAGTCGTCATACGAGGACGCCTGAACATTCGTCGAACTTACGTTCAGTAAGTGGAAGAGAGATAGTTTTAGAATCGTAAACACTCGTTGTGTACATTTTACCGAACTGTTTGTTTACCTCTACATAGACGTGCACGATTGTCATAAATCAAGTATTTACAGTATTTATTTATTCTTATTAAGTCTTGTCCATTTTTACTTTCTCATATACGAAGTATATTGAGAAAGTATTGTTATCGCGAAAAAATTCAACCTCGAGATTTTCACGGAAATATACGTTTTAGGTGCCGCTGAATCCGAAGAAGTGGTTTTCGCAATGCCGTCTGTCTGTCTCTGTCTGTCTGTTACTGTCTCTGGAGCCTAAACGGTAGAGCAAAAATGAATGAATCTCGTACTTGCCTATTTCATCATACTGAGCAGAGTATATGTAGAAATGGTTGACATTGATCGATAATTAAGAGTAGTTTATTCTACGCATTTTTAACAACAATTCGATTTTCTCGAAATCGGCTTTAACGATTTTGATCAAATTCCGTACAGTTACTTGAGTTTACGTCTTCCATAATACTGAATAGTTCATATTTCTCAATAAATGAATATAAGGCTAGTTTATTCTAGGCAGCTTTAACAATAATTCAATTTCCTCAAAAACGGCTCTAACGATTTTGATAAAATTTCGTACAGTTACTTGAGTGTACATATACAATAATACTACCTATTCCATTTTTCTCGATGAATAAATATAAGGTTAGTTTATTCTTGGGCAACTTAAAAATTGGATTTTATAAAAACCGGCTGACACGATTGTCATTTTCTAAAGATAACTAAACTACGTATTATTATATGAGAAAGTTTGTACAATGTATGTTGTACCGATTTTTGAACGAGATGACTAGGGCCCCGGCAAGCAGGGGCCCTAGTCGACAGCCTAGGCAGCAGAATGGTTAATCCTAGCCTGCTCGAAATAACAATAGTTAAATTCCGATTTAAACCCTAAACAGGCCCGTCGCTCCCACCAATATGGCCCCCGAAGGACTCGGTACCACTAGTGTGGCCCTCTGAGGGACTCGCTACCACTAATGTGGCCCTCCGAAGGACTAGCTACCACCAATGTGGCCCGTCATCTAGAAAACGTTACCCAAATGTTCTAGGATAAAACACGGTGTTCGCCACATTGAAAAGCTTGTGAAACTTGATTCACGCATCGCGAAAATTATACGTCGCTTCTACCGCGGTGAAACTCGCTCGCATTGGCGTCTTCTAGATGCTTCCAGACCACCCAGCCCTTTCCTCCTCAAAGCTCTTGTTCCTCCGTCAGCAACTCATGGGGAGGGGCGGGTTTCATGAATGTGTAGGGTTCCCCGATTAAGGAAGGGTTGGGAAGCGGTCCAACGCGGGCGTCTCCGTAGCCGCTTTTGACGCAGTTACCCAATTTGACGGTTCTTCGCTCCCGCCGATCGGTGGTTACCCGCGAACAACCGAGTGTTCGGCGAAAGAATAGCTGCTTTTCGTGGAAGCCGGAAAACCTACAAATTGACTAATGTTTATGTACTTTCGGTCGAGCTAGGGGGCTGAACATTTTAAGAAAGTTAGGGAATAGTGTTACAGCGGTAATTAACATTGAAAATTACATAAAAGTTTATTATTGTGGCTGTTAAAAATTCATAAATTTAAGCAATTAAATATATAAAAATGCAATTCTAGCGGTGCTACATCGATGAAATTTTGCAAAAATGTGAGGTATTCGTAACAAATGATGAAAAACTATAAAAGTTGTATAATTATAATTTTTAGGGTTTGTTTTTATTCCAATATTGTCCAAAGAGAAAAACACAAATCGGTGCAGAGGTGCAAATTTTGCGTTCAAAAATTATTTGTCGGCTCTTACTCTTTATAATAAGGTGAGATAAAATGCTTGCAGAAAGCAAGTACCTGTTACTAGTGTGTATATATATATATATATATTCCACTAATATAATATTCGAATTATATAGGAAAAATTACATGAAAAGGTCGTATAAAATGAATTCATCTCCAGTAATGGAAAATTAGAGTTATAGACTTTCGATTTACAAAAGTTCGGTTGTATTATCGCCTTTAAAACTAGTAAAAAGTTTTAACTCTTATTTTCATGTATTCTTTTGACCGAAGTTAGCGAGGGATTTTTTAAAAAACTCTTAAGCATTCGCTCCTTCGTTGGCTTTCTTCATCGCTAATCTTCCTGTCAGGGACATAAAGAGAGTCTTCGAGGGGAAGAGTCCCCCCTACTGAGTATTATACTTATCGCCCTTTGTCCATATTCCCGCTTTTCGCTCTACGACGCGTGGTGTATATTACTTTCTCCATACGTAGTAATGGGAGTTTTGTGTTCAGGAAAAAAATTGACTTCGAAGTTTCAGCGGAAATACACGTTTTGAGGTCCCTAAAACACGTTTAGACTATTTTCGGAATGATGTATGTGTGTGTGCGTGTATGTGTGCGTGCGTGTGTATGTGATTGTGGGCGCTCTAACTCAAAACGTACGTACCGTATCGTTACCAAACTTCATATGTAACACTTTAGCATGAGCACAAAGAACTGATTAGTTTTTGGATAATAACGGCTAACGGGAAGTCTAGGTTTATTCGAAACCAGACTCGATTTTTGCGATATTTCTTCGTTAAAACATCACTATTGTATATACAATCCCATACAGAAGTTATAGAGAATGTAAATTCCTACAACTTTCATTTGAAACAATTTTCTATAGCAGTTACTGGTTAGGAGTTATTTATAAATAACCGGTTTTTCGGTTTTCTCCTTAAAAACATCGTTATTGCTAATCTTCGTGAGGACTAAAGTTGTAGAGAATAACATTTCTTCCAAGTTTTGTTTGAAACAAATTTTCGTAGAACCATTCATTTGGGAGATATTTAGCTTTTTCGTAATTTCTAGTATACAGCGCCACCACCATGTAACGGTGAATTCTGTAAACGTAGCTATTCAAAATATACCTAATATACGGCAATAAGGACGACTGTATTCTTTTACAATACGAAATAATAATTTTTCCTTATAATGCTATTCATATTAATTTAAATATCTATACCCCAATTATGGAGAAAGTCGTGTGTTGGCCACATCAGATTTTTTCATTTCTCTTCCGTCGTCCAACTCCCTCGCTGATTACTCATTGACCTTAGAAATGAATGGTATGCAGAGGCGGGGCCACCGAGAGGGAGGTGCTACTGTGGCAAATTCCCCGGGGCACGGTGCCAGGATCGGTCATACAGTTTTCCTATCGCAATACGCGGGTGAAAGGCACCCAGGCAACCGATACCAAAGGGCGGCATTTCCTCCCTTTCCCATTTCCTTATCTCAGATCTCGATTTGGGTTTTCCCCTCTCTACTATCTGCTTTTTTATCACGCCTTAGCACCCTGAAACTTCTCCCACACATTTTTCTCACCTCGGGGCCCGGCCCCCCAAGCGCTCGGAGTGTCGTCTTACGGTCAGTTCTACAGAACAGGATTGTTTACTCTCAATTTTTATTTTCTCCGTATACGTAGAGAAAGTATTGTTTTCATGAAAAAAATCGATTTCGAGACTTCAACGGAAATATACGTTTTGAGGTCCCTATAACACCTATTGACTATTTTCTCGATGATACCTATGTGCCTGCGTGTATGTGATAGTAATTTTGTGGGCGCTCTAACTAAAAAACCTGATGTGGCTAACACACGACTTTCTCCATATTTGGGGTATAGATATTTAAATTATTATGAATAGCATTATAAGGCAAAATTATTATTTCGTATCGTAAAAGAATACAGTCTTCCTTACTGCCGTAAATTACGTATATTTTGAATATGTTTGCAGAATTCACCGCTACACGGTGCTGGCGCTGTATACTGGTATTAAGAAAAAGCAAAATATCTCCGAAATGGATGGTTCTACGAAAATTTGTTTCAAACAAAACTTGGAAGAAATATTATTCTCTACAACTTTGGTCCTCACGAAGATTACTATGAACGACGTTTTAAGGAGATATTTATAAAAAAAAACCGATTATTTATAAGAAATTCCTAAACAATAACTGCTTTGGAAAATTGTTGGAAATGAACGTTGTAGGAAATTATATTCTCTATAACCTTTGTATAGAATTGTATATACAATAATGATGTTTTAACGGAGAAATATCGCAAAAACAGAATCGGGTTTCGAATAAACCTCGACTTCCGGTTAACCGTTATTGTCCAAAAACTAATTAGTAATGCTAAAGTGTTATATATGAAGTTTGGTAACGATATGGCAAGTACTTTTTGAGTTAGAGCGCTCACAATTACATACATCCATCCATCCACACACACACACAGACATTCCGAAAATAGTCTAGGGACCTGAAAACGTGTATTTCCGTTGAAATCTCGAAATCAATTTTTTTCGTTATCACAATACTTCCCCCATAGTATGTATGGAGAAAGTAAAAACTAATAATCAGATCAACACAAAACTTTATATTTAAGATTTTTATTAACAAATGAAGATTTGAAACGGTTTTGCTGAAATTGGTGCACGGTTTTTCCGTTTTTTTTCAATTAGCTCCTTTAGAAATCAATTTACCTAAATATGTTTTATTACAAAAGTTGTAGACAATAGAATTTTCTACAAGTTTTGTTTGAAACAATAGACGACAATAGGCGCTGAAGTTGGAAGCGAAACACGCCTAAAAAGAGTTAGTAATAACAAACGGAATGTTTACGCGTTCGGCGACTGTCTCCCACCCCTCTTCCCCCTCCATCTCTTATCTTTCAGCGCACCGTGATTCACTTACTAGTATCTTCCGAAGAGTCGAGGGAATCGGAAGGCTAAGGCGAGAACCTCGAGGTCTCTTTGTGCTTCGGTGTATCATTTTTTACTACGTCCTCGTTGAAATCAAAGTATACGCAATGGAAAATACTTGTGTTGTTTGTGGGGATAAGAGGTGTTACAAGATTCTTGGAATCGCAGCGTGTTTGGCCTGTGCAGAGTTTTTACGGCTCACTATAGTAAACCGCGCGAAATACAATTGCCTTTTGGTAGGAAAGTGTAATATCAATATCCACACAAAGGATCTTTGCCTTTATTGCAGATTCTTAAAAGCCCTTAAGAATGGTTTAAAATTGAAATTCGTTCTGGACAGTACTTACTCGGACGTTCAAGAGAGCGAGAGAGAGTGGAAAGAAAATGTGATAAAGATGTACAATCTCAGCATTGAAATTGAGGATCCGACACCTATCGTGCTGGAGCTGCCAGTTATCCCACCAGTTGTCTTTGGTGACGATGTAAATATGCCGTCGTGCTCCCGTGCTGTTTGTCCACCGGATACATCGGCGTTGGGCATCACAATGGAAGGATCCGCGGAAGGTTGTTGTACGTGTGTAGGAACCTCGGAGTATGAGTATTCGACTCTAATCACGGGTACGAAAGAAGAATCCGAATGACATGAGATCTTTATAGATGACGCGATCCACAGCGAGCGGTCCATCGAATATCGAACTGCATTGCGTTGGAAAATGGCGAGTGAAACGGAGAGTGCTACCGAGATCGCTGCATATGGTGAAAGTGCTTCCCCATTAGGTGAGAGAAAAAGGGAAAATAATTCAGAAATGACCGAATCTAAAATGGGTGAAGGAGAGTTTTTAATGGTTTCCCCCTTTACGTTATCGCCGCCGAGATGAATGTGAATTCGGGCAGTGACACTGACGTCGACGTTGTGTTTTAAAAAGTACCCGAGGAGTGTATGACTGAGATTAACTCACAGTTTTCAGTGTTACCCATTGAGTTCTTTATAGGGCTGTTGTGTTGCATCATTTTTACATGAAATTTTGCTAGTGGGATGTGAGTTATATTTCAATTAATACGCTTTTTGATTCCAATTTTGTGTTTTAAAAGACCATTTTAATAAAGTACCTGATCATATGTATATTTACCTGAATATTGTAAATCTAAGACTTACTTCTGATTCTTATATTATAGTTTTTTTGTAAAGGAGTGCTGTAGTATTTGTCGATAATTATTTTTTCTTCTAGCAAACTTGGATTACGTTCTGTAATTTGTTTAATATGTAGAAGCTGTAAAAGTATTATATACCAATATATGGTAATTAGTTCGGCATTGGTTATATGTATTTAATATTTAAGTGCCTGTTCTTGAATTTTTTCCAAACACAAGACGAGCTCGATAATTCTCTGTTGAATTTATAATACTAATTATATTTTTAAAATAGAGAAATATTCTTCTGTGGTCATGAGTATTTCAGTCAAATTGTGTAAATGTTATTACATTCAATTTCATCTTTATCTAACCTTTTTAATTTCTATGTTTGTTGGAGTAAATGGTGTACATTAATGATCATATATGTATATCAATTTATTTCTATGATTGTTTATATTTTATATAATTGTAACTTATTATTCAATTCAATTAACATGAATTGCATAAACAATTTTGTACATTACAGTTGTATGTCATTATTGTAGTTACTTTTTTTACATATTAACATTTTGTAAATTATTTCGAATTTCAATAAATTGAAAGTATTACTGTCAGGTATGTAGTTATTATTTTTCTTGATTCTGATTCGCAAGTAATCATTCTCCTTTTATTCCGTAAATATAACTTAAATAAAAGTAGTTTAATGATTAAATTACTTTGACTTATAAGTTCAATTGATCATTTGGTACAATTATTTTGAAAAAAATCGAAGAATGGAAATATCAGTATATCATAAGAAATGAATGTCACTAAAAATTTAAAAAACTCGAGATAAGATAAAGATATCTTTCATAAATCAGTAAAAAACATCACGCAGAGAAGTACTGCAAAATCACTTTCATGCGGAATGTGTTAGGAACAAGTTAATTCCATAAAATCAGTTTTAGAGGAAATAATGGAAATTGACATTTTACCCTAAGAATTTTAGTTTAATTTACGCATAAAGGATAACAGGCGTGATTATATACGGTGATGATAGGTTTGAATAATTTCATGTCTTGTCGAAACCTAAAAGATCGCCATGTCCTCTTTGAGACAACATGCGTAATAGGTTTTGCGCGCTGACACCGTGCCTCTCTGTCGTGGCTAAATTTCTTACCCTAAGGGTGAGCTCCCACCAACGGTTGATTTGGTTACTGCTTCGTTAACGGTCATCCTATCCAAGCAAACTGTGCTAGTAATCGAAATTCAGTTAATCCGACACTTGAAATTATTATTTCAATGGCTTTAAGGGTTTGTAATATGGGTGAAATGGTTATGTGCCGCAATACTCACACTAAACTACAGAGAATATTTTGGTTAATTGTGAATATAATATCCGGCTTCGTATGATAAAACAATTCACTTATGATTTATAAAAATTGTCCAATTAAATAAAATACGTAAATTATGATTTTTAGTTCATTCGTAAATCTTTGAGAAATACTTCCGTGATTTCTCGTATCTTCTTTTATTTGTCTGTACCAAATTAGGTAACATTTGCGAATATTCTGTTTTCTTTTTTATGATAAAATTTAAGCATTAGATTTCTCTTGTAAATATGTGCGCTATATTTTAAATTGAAATAATTGGAAACATAATGAAAAAATATAATTGCGCGCTTAAAAGTAACGTAGCATTTAAGCGGGTGGTTATTGTATCACAGACCCGATACACAATAAAAGGGTGAATATCTGCAACCAGTATGAAAAACTCCAAGAGGAGTCAAGGTCGCAATAAAGCGATGAATACCATAATAGGACCACAGTTCTTTAATTAGGGCCAGAGCTTGAGCAACCGACTTAATCTAGATCAGGGATCGGGAAACTTTTCTATATGGCCGGCCACATTCGTTGTTATGAAAGCTTCGGAGGGCCGCAATGGAAATCACGAGAGCTCCAGAGGGCCGGGTAGGCGTTTAAATCAGAAGTTACCTAGGCATTATTTGGTCTCATGTTAATGAAAATCAATTGTAATTAGATGATAGCGTTAAAACTCCACCAGAAAAGTTTTGAGGCCATAATTCACAGAAAAAAAATCGGTAAAATATACATTGTACAAACTTTCTCATATACTAATGCGTCGTTTAGTTATGTTAAGAAAATGAAAATCGTATAAGCCTGTTTTTCAAAAAACGAATTGTTGTTAAAGTTGCCTAGAATAAACTAGCCTTATATTCATTTTTACTTGCTCCATACGTAGTAATGGGAAAGTATTGTGTTCACGAAAAAAATCGACTTCGAGATTTCAACGGAAATACACGTCTTGAGGTCCCTAGAACACGTTTAGACTATTTTCGGAATGATGTGTGTGTGTGTGTGTGTGTGTGTGTATGTGATTGTGGGCGCTCTAACTCAAAACGTACGTACCATATCGTTACCAAACTTCATATATAACACTTTAGCATGAGCACAAAGAACTGATTAGTTTTTGGACAATAACGGCTAACGGGAAGTCTAGGTTTATTCGAAACCAGACTCGATTTTTGCGATATTTCTTCGTTAAAACATCACTATTGTATATACAATCCCATACAGAAGTTATAGAGAATGTAAATTCCTACAACTTTCATTTGAAACAATTTTCTATAGCAGTTACTGGTTAGGAGTTATTTATAAATAACCGGTTTTTCGGTTTCCTCCTTAAAAACATCGTTATTGCTCAATACTTAGTTGAGAAAGTAAAAACATTACGAAGCTCCTTATTCTGTTCATCTTTTTACTTTCTCATATACGAAAAGTATTGAGAAAGTATTGTTATAGCGAAAAAATTCGACCTCGAGATTTTTTTAACCAAATATTCGTTTAGGTGTCGCTGATTCGATTTTTGCGATATTTCTTCGTTAAAACATCACTATTGTATATACAATCCCATACAGAATTCTAGATGATACATGATATTTAAGAATTCACTCGGCCACCGTTATGAATAAAACGGACAGAGAGAAATAAAAACCACATATGAATTATTTCTGGGAGCCCTCCACAATCGTACGAAATTTGATTCAAATCAATAGTAGGACTTGGGAAAATACGCGTAGTTTAATGTTTAAATCGACCGCCATTTTGAATGAAGCGGACATACAAACATTAAAACCTCGCGTCGACCTTCCCCTTAGTGCCCCCTGCTATTCTGCCATATTTGGTTGGAATCGGTTGATTGTGGGCGTGCATAAAGGAGCCGACAGAAAATGGTCTGCCATTAGCATTAGCATGCAAAGTTATTTTGCTTTTTGTACAATTAATATAAAACATTTGGGGTTAAAAAGCAGCCTACGGCCTTTCTATTTGTGAAGAAAGTATCTGTTGAATATTTGATTACTCTAACTTTAACGGTGTGGAAATGTGTAGATGCACAAATAAACACAAACAAACAAACTTTTATAAATATATAGGAGATAGGTATTAAATCCAGAAATGCAAAATGCAAATGTAAATGATGCCTTGAAGCAATATTGCATAATTTTCAGGATAGCTCAACAATTACAATAATTGAGGGGTATGAGACAAAGACATGGTAACCCGCAAACTTATCTATTTGTAGTTAGGTTGCGTATAGAAAAGAAAAAGACTTCAATTATGATTTTGGAAATTTGTCTATCATTTGTTGTAGTTCATATTTTGTAACTTGCGTTTATATATGATTTCTCTTACACCCACAACCGCCCCCCCCCCTCCCCTTGGTCTGATTTCGCCCATCTACAGATTTGATCTTATACTTGTGTTGAAAGTGACAAATATTAAATTTGAACTTCGTAAGTTAATTTACTCGAGAGTTTTCGTCGAAAAACCAAATCGATGCCCCTCCAAATCCCCACTTAAATTTTTTTTGAGACACACCACATAACCTATATTTTAAGCTGGACCAGTGTAAAGATATGCTGCAAATTTCATTAACCCCTCAAGCGCGCAGGACATTTAACTATAATACGTCACGCAGGTCGGAAGAGATTTAGGGAAATTCGCAGTTTTTGCGCGAAATCATATAAAAATTCGTAACTTATTAGATATTTATGGAATTTGACTGAAATTTTTTGAGGTTTTACGTAAAACTATGCATATTTACCTATGTTTTTCACACCGTCTTAGTTATTATTATTCGCGTGAAATACGCCTATGAATTCTTTCACTCAATCACGGAAGCCATTTACTCAGTTTTTCTTTATTCAAAGTTTACGGAGTACTTCACATCTACTGTTTTATCTTGGATTTCAACTTCTTCCCCGTAAGTTTTTCAGGAAAAAAAACCTTCAAATAAGGATTCTTACCCCTCAGCGCCGTCCTGTGTACTGGGTACGCCGCGGAGATTGCTAGCTTTCTTTATTTTTTTGACACAGTAAATTTTCTTAAATATGGGTAACCTTCATAATTTTAAAAGAGGAACCTTTGGCCTACCTATTCAAAACTATTGCCATGGTCTTGTTTACATTAGCTGAGACAAGGGGCGAATGAAACACAGTATCCTTCCCCGTGTATACAAGAAATGACCATAAGTAGCCAGTCAAATCACAGAGCTCGAAGGTCTTGATTCCGAACTTGGAGATGTCTGATAGCAGACAAATGGGGCCTATATCCTCTTCTTACACCTCACAGTTGCTTTCGTGCAAAGATTTCGTTGAATAGGAGCTTTTTTATAAGCCAAAATTCCCCAATTCTCCTATCTACGTGAAAATTTAATCACAAAACTTAACGTATAATAAAAGTAAAAAGAAGGAGAGTAAAAATTACAGAATTAAGCACAATAGGAAGGCCAAAGGTTCCTCTTTTAAAATATATAAAGGTTATCCATATCTAAGAAAATTTACTGTGTCAAAAAAATAAAGAAAGCTAGCGACCTCCGCGACGTTCCCAGTACGCATGACGACCGCATGTGGAGTTTCCGTCCGACGTTCCCAGTACGCATGACGACGCTGACGGGTTAAAATTATACCAGCCATTTTTGCGTGATGAGGTAACAAACAAACAGACAGACAGACAACAATTGTGCAAACCAGTTCAAACGTCCTCTTGTGATTCAAAACACACAAAAAAAGTAAAACCCCGACAAAAAAACAAATGTACAGACAGATGTTACAATTTTATTTATATAGATGGAACCTTTATGTACAGTGGAGACCCGATTATCCTAGGCCGAGGGGATCGCATCGACCTCGGATAATGTGGAACGTTTTCCATATCGGGAAAATAAGTGACGACTTTCGTGCGATATATCATTAACGAAGGCCGTCACATATTTTCTGGATACAGGCGGTCATAATAGTTGCGGCTGGTTACGTTTCTAGAAAAGGTGCCGTAAGTGAGACCGAGTTTACTATAGAAACCAGAGGTGAGCTGCCAATCTGTTAACAATGGGCTCGCTATATGTAGGGCATGCTGTCAATCTCTTAAATATGGGCTCGATATATTTTAAGGAAAATAGATGGATTATTATTCAACCCGCATAGGATTAACTTGTTTTATTTTTCAATTCATAGCTAAAAATATTTATTGAGTAAACATTTTGGTTTTTATCACAAAAATTATATGACTATCCGTGCGAAACTAGATAAGCGACCTAGATGCAGTAAATGACTTGATTACATCTGTGGTATGCAACGTTTTTGACTTGAGGTACCAGTTAAAACGTTTGACAACTTGATCACTGATTTACGTTAATCGAAAGCCCTAATGTTCCTGTATTTATTTTGAGAAATTTTGCAAGTGTTTGAAAATTATATATAGAAATATGTTAATGTTTTCCCCACATCCCCAGGGGTGCGCGTAACCCAGGTTGAATACAGCTGATTTATACCAGGGTTGTTAAACGAAACCGAACCCACTAAAGAGGAACGGTTCCAGATAGGTTTCGGTTCAAGGAACGGTTCAGAGGAACCAAACCGAAAAAGGAACCAAAGTCGTGGAACGAAAGTGGAACCGGAACGAAAGTGGAACGAAATCTTCGGAACGAAATGTCGATGGAACGAAACTGAACCGTTCCGGATCGGGTTCGCACATGAAATAGTTTCGTTCCGGCTCCTTCTACTTTGGTTCCAGCTTTGATTCCAGCCAGTTTTCAATGGTTTTTACTCGCGTCTAACGGCGAGAGGAGAGGGCGAGGGGGGAATGCGAGAGGGGAGGTCGGGGATAGGAGGGGGATCTTAGTTCCTAATAACACCACCACCACCGACGGTTGCTACCGCGCGCAGACGACCGGCGTCGACGCGTAGTCGACGCATCTCGCGCTCCGTAATAAGGGACCGTCCATATATTACGTAAGACGTTTTAGGCCACTTTTTGACCCCCCCTCTCCCCCATGTAAGAAAACATAAGAACCAATGGGACCCCCCCCCCCCCCGCCCCTCCTAAATCTTACGTAAAAAATCTGAGGTTTTTTTCACTCGCGAGCTCACCACTACTGATGTTTCACTTCGAATGAGTATTTGATAATTTTCAGGGGTGGTAGTCAGATGGTCTAGTAAATAATTCCCCTATTATTTATAAACAAATGTTTATTATTTCAGTGAGAAGCCGTACTTGGCTAACAGTCACATAAAGGTAAACGTTTTTCACAACATAAAAAAATAGGTAATAAAAACCTTCCATAGATTTTGGAGCATCGAAACAAAAATAAAGACATGCCGACGTATTGGCACCCCTGTTGTGGTGAGCCCCCTAGACATCGAATAAAACTAATAAACATGGGCCAGACATGCGGAGGGGCATTCTACGAGACATTCGTGCATGCAGAGACAGGCTGTAATTGCAAAACATATCTGAAATGTGTCATCCGCAATGCTTACCTTCACAAAAAAGCTCTTGAGAGTAGCTTTCCTCTTCGTAGCTTCTTGATTCAGTTGCTGAATTTTACTGTCAATGTGTTTTTCAAATGCCATACCATCCTTCCCAAATTCAGTTTTAGCTCTTCGCCAGATGACATTTGCCTCCTCATGGGCTCGTTGTGGAGTTTTGCTTGGGTAGCAATTCTTGAAAGCTTCAAAGAGCCTTTTATAGAGATCTGCTCTAGACCCCATCATTCGAGCGAAAGTAAGTCATTTAAACCCGCGGTACCCTCGCGCAGCACTCCTGTCTGCCGGTAGCGGCTCGCGTCAGGTTGGAACTTGCAGCACGTGCGTCATGCAGAGTGGGACTCAGGGAGCGGGGTGGGGGTACAAGAAAGCTCAGCAATAAAAGTGCAGCGCCCCCATGTTGCAGAGCATAGGCGCCCGCTTCGACTGACAGTGTCCTGCTATCGCTGGAGCGCCGCATTAGCGGTGTTAAATGCGTTTCATTCAGAGTACTGTTCTGGGACGCAAACTGCGTTTTCGCTAAAGTAAAATCTTACGTAAGACCAATCGTAGACCCTTCCTCCCCCCTTGTAAGACAACGTAAGACTCATCCGCACCCCCCCTCCCCCCAAACGTCTTACGTAATATATGGACGGCCCCTAACCGTACCGTTAAGCGACGGCTTCGCACATTGGCTCCTCGTAGGAAGCCGGCTCCTCAGTTTAGTTTTCGTCAGTTTGCTCATCGGTTAGTTTGTATTTAGTGCGAATTTTTCCGGAAAAACGATATTTAAAAAAATAGTGAAATTTCGGTTGGCCATTGGGGATGGATCTAAAAAACCAAGAAGATATTGAATATGTTAAAACAGCTTACATTAGAAGAATAAAATTAAGCCTAATTAAGCCCCTAAGGCTTCAACTCTATGCGAGTACCTCGCTCTCTTCTCCGCTCCAAGACCAGAATAATGGTGCAGTTTGCTTGGAACGAAACTACTGAACGTATCTCCCAAAAACTCTCAACTTGAACCCGAACCCATTCAAGAAAAGGAACCGTTCCGGAACGAAATATTTCGTTCCGACTAAACAATTTCGTTCCGGAACGGAACTAAACCCATCACGGAACATACAGTTTCGTTACGAACCGAAACTAAATGGCAAGAGAAAAGATATAGTTTCGTTCCGAACCGAAACTATTCTTTGGGTTCGGTTTCGTTTAACATCCCTGATTTATACTATTTAAAAGTTAGTACATTCTTCTTTTATATTAATACGAAAATATGAACTTATTGCATAAATAATATCATGGCACATCACAGAATCGATTAAGCTTTTTCGGAAGAACGCGATCGGAACATAGAAAAGGAGGAAGCTAACACGGGATAATTAGCAGACTACCGCATTTGGATGGTAATAATTAGATACAATGTAGAGTTTTTGATCGTTTTAAATGTGACAAATTGTCTTCAATGTTTTAAATATTTTGTAAAATAATTAGAGGAGTGGTGATTGTCGAACATTGTCCAAAAATTAAGACATATGAAAAGGAAAATTTGGTTTTTAAACTGCTTCCAACTAAAGAGATTTTGTAAGCAAGCGGTTAGTTCAACATCCATAAAAAATCACCAACAGGCAATGTTAAGACAAAGTTATTTTAAACTGTGGTTGTGTTTATTTAGCAATGCCTTGATTATCTTTTAAAATGGAGTTCAATGAAGTCTTGGCTACATCAGCGAATTTATGTACTTACTTTCACTTACTGTGCACTTGGTTATATCCTGAAATTTATGATTATATGATGAATTATTGAATTTGGAGGGTAGAATTCTGAGACAATGCAACCTTAGATATTACAACAACCAGTTATTACCACAATTTATTGCCAGTCCCTTAATGTTGTTATAACCGTGTAGCCAGTGGTGAGCTGGAAAGAAGGTTGTGTGCATAAGGATATTAGGATAAGGGTGACAGGAGGCCTACAAGCCAGGGGCACCAGGTGGAAATATTTCTCTATGTGAAATTACTGAAGAACGCTGTAACAAAGGGAGGAGTGTTAGAATGTAGTTATTGCAGAAAGTCTATTCCTACTTCTGGAGGCATTGGTCACTTTCCAGACACATTGATGCATTCAAATTTGACATATGCTATATAGTTCCTAAACAATCAAATGTGTTTCATTAAATTTTCTGTCCTTCACATAATGTATCGCAGCAGTTCCCAATTACAGTCATGCCTCGTTTAGCGCAAAGGATACTTTCCGAATGGTCTTTGCACTAACCAAATTTTCGCTAAACAAACCGATTATAACATGTACTTAGTAGTGATCAGTTCGCAAAATTGCAAGGTTTGCTAATGTTACTTTTTATTCATTTAATTTTATCATTAACAATCAATATTAATACAATTTTAAATCTTTCGCAGCGGTGCTCGCATTTATGCAGAGATCGCAAGGTTCTGCCAGTTATCATTTTCGTGACTGAAGCGCTCAAATCTACGCGTAAATTACTTATTGTATGTATGTGTCGGGGTATTCACCATTTTCAATACTTGCTTGAAATTCGTCAGGAAACTTTATAGCTGCATCTTTATCAGCGCTTGCTGATTCACCTGTAAAACGAACGCATTTTAAGTTTAATGCACAAAATTTGCACTAAATGTGCCAATTTAATGCTAAATATCTTGATGATGGACATTGTCATACTTGAAGTCCTATTGTTGTAAAACCATATATAACTTACGAGTGTAATATTAATATGTTTTATAAGCTGTTTAAATGAAGAGAGGGTAAAAGAAAAATGAGAGAGGGGGATGAAGGGAGGGAGGAAAGGAGAGAGGGGTAAAGAGAGGTGGAAGGGAGAGAAGGGAAAGGGGAGAGATAAAAAGGGAGAGGGGGATAGAGAGATGGAGATGTTTCAAAGATGCAAGAATATAGTATAAGACGTTAGTTTTCTATGGGGATATCATTTTCACCATTAATTGATTGACATTATTATTAATAAATTAATTTAAAAAATCTGCAGAAACATTGCATGGGTACAGCTAGTAAGTTTTATATAAGAACTAGAAACAAGTTCAATGAATTTTTCTTCTTCAGAAATAGTGAATAAAACTGTCGATACCAAAGGCAGGCAACAGCCAGTCTGCAGGCCTGATCTGGCCCAACAACACTTTAAAATAATGTTACAAAAAAGAACGTTTAATTTTTCTCTATGTACAAATGGGAAACAAATTAAAAATTTACAATTTAACATTGCTAAAGATATGTGGCCCACAAACCTTACATAAGCTGGTGATATGGCCTGCCAGCCAAAATAATTGCTCACTCCTGGTGTATACTGCATTTATGTTCAAATCAGATTAATATTTTTATTTTATGTTTCTCATTCATTTGAGGAGACATACAGTTTATAAAAATATTAAAAGTTCATTTGATTAATTGGGAAAGGGGGTGAGGGCAAAATTATGAAAATTTGACTTGGGCATAAAAATAGATAACCTTGACACTGGCAGTAGGCAAACAGAGGTGTTTCAGGGAATCATGGAAGTCCAGAAAGACAATGTATTTATTTCTATCTAATTTAGGTTAAATCTAAAGTCCAACTCATAAATTGAAAAGGTAAGTATAGCTTCTTATTGGTTACACTGTAATTCTGAATGATTTGTGCAGTATATTTTGTAAGAATTTAATACCTTAGTAATATACTGACACACTTCTTTAAAGAATTACAAGAATTAAATATTGAAACTATTCCACTGTTATCGTGACCTTCCTGCAAACCTTTTGTACTGCCCAGTTTTGGAACTGCTGGAGTATTGAATACTAATTGCTAATTCAGATACCTCCATAGCCAATGTTTCTCAACAAGAATTGTCTGGAAACCTTGGTTTCTTCAATTTTCGTTCAAGTTGTATTATGGATCGAAACCCATAATAAGTTACTTGAGCCAGTATATATAAAGTCAAAAACAACCTTTCAAACTGAATCATAAAAATGACATTTCCATTAGAAGTATTAATTACAACACTTAAGATTAATTTAAGGTTAAGTGGGCAGATAAAGGTTGAGAATCACAGCCATAGCCACAAAAAGTTTGGAAACCACATTTGCATTTTGACACCCTCAGCAATGTTTTACCTAAACTTTTTTGTAATATATTAGTGCTAATAGATGGTCATAGGCCTTGGTTGGAATTGTTTCTGCCAGGGTGTACAGTTGTGGCACCCCCCTCGAAGTCACTGTGTGTGTGTGTGTGACGCGGCACTCTGAGATGTATGTTGCTTGAGAGATGTGCCCTATCGATTAATAAACAGTGTTCCTTTTGTAATGGTGTTTATTCCATTAACTCACCTGGTGTTCAACTAAACATGGTGTCAGGTTTAAGTTCCATGAGTGTGATAAAGTAACTACGTATGGTGTTATAAAATTATGGGAACTGAGCGAAGAAGCCGCTTGCTGAATTGAAAGCAACTGTTTCTGCACAATCCAGTTGTACAAGGCCCTGCATGCCAACAATGGCATCGGAACTATGACCTCTGCAGTTTGAAGGCAATGTTGCGCAACATTTTAAGTTGTGGATTCAATGTTATCATATATATTTGAAGGCACACGGGCTTGACAAAGAGTCGGGTAAGAGAAAGGTGAACGTTCTGCTTAATTATATTTGTGATAAAGGCATCAGCATTTTCAGCTCCTTTAATCTTTCTACTGCTGACGGTACTAATGTTGATGTGGTGGTGAAAAAATTTGAAGATCACTTCGCACCTAAGAAAAGTTTAATTGTGCTTCGCACTAGGTTTTTCTCTCATAAACAAATGCCAGAGGAACCTCTTCAGGACTATTTTACAGATATAGTTAATCTAAGCCTTCAGTGTGATTTAGGAAACCTTCGTGATGGGTTAACTGCAAGCAAAATAATTTCAGGGTTGGACGCCAAGTATGCAGATCTAAAAGCAAAACTGATTTCAGAAGATGACCAAACACTAACGTTATCATATGCAATGAATTATTTACAGAATGCTGAAACTTCTAGGAGAGAGGTAATGCAAATGGATAAAGATACTACTCAGCAGGAGGTGCTGGTGGCAGTAAATAAATTCCAAGTCAAGCAAATTGTCAATTGCAAATTTTGTACTGGTACTCATAGTGTAAATAAGTGTCCTGCATATGGGAAAAAGTGTTTAATTTGTAATAAATTCAGTCATTTTGCAAAAGCTTGCTTGAATAGGTCGAGAATGGGTACACAAAGCTCTAAATCTAAGCAAAGGAAAAATAATGCTTATCAGGCTAAAGTTAAGTGAATCAGATGATTCTGAAACTAGTGATAATTTTTATGTCGGGAGCATTTCTATAGCTAATGTTAAAGGCCAAAATGAATGTTTAAAAAAATATAAGGTTAATGGTCATGCTGTTTCCTTTAAAGTAGAAACTGGGGCGCAGTGCAATATTCTTGCATACAAAGATTTTAAGAAAATAGGTCTTAATGAAAAGAAAATTAAATATTGTAAAAAAAATTGTACAGCTTGATCACTCTAGTGTACCTGTCGTTGGTGATTGTCAAATTAAATTATACACAGAAGGTAGTAACTATCACTTACTGGATTTTGTCATTTTGAACATTGAGTGTGCTCCAATCATTGGATTTCAGTCCAGCTTGGATTTAAATCTAATAACTGTAAATGTAAATTCATGTATGGTAAATGGTGATCCTGATGATCCTCGGGGAACGTATATTGCTAAAATTATATTAAAATAAGGGGACCCTTTTATAGTAAGTTAGGAAATCTTCCCGGAACTGTGTCGATTGAATTAGTTGATGGTGCAACCCCTACAGTTCAAGCTGCTCGTCGAATTCCGCTTAGTTTGCATCAGGAAGTTAAAAATGAACTTCAAAGAATGGTAAAGGTAAGAGTAATTGAGCCAGTAACCTGATCAATGAGCTGGGTAAGTAACATCGTAATTGCAAGGCGCAAGAATAATAAAATTAGGTTGTGTCTTGACCCCAGAGAGCTCAATAAATTTATAATGAGGCCTAAATTTCAACTACCCACTTTAGATGAAATCAAGTATAAAATGGGAAAGGCAAAGTTCTTTACAATTTTAGATGCCTCTAACGGCTTTTGGATGCTTACCCTTGATAACAAAAGTAGTGACTTATGCACTTTTATCACTCCCTTTGGGAGGTATAGATTCTTGCGAATGCCCTTCGGTTTAGCCTGAAGAATTTCACCGAATAATTTCGCAAATCTTTGAAAACCTAGAGGGTACATGCAATTATTTAGATAATATTTGTGTATTTGCATCTTCTATGGGAGAACTCAATTTACGGTTGGTTAAAGTGCTAGATGTAGCTAGAGAGAAAGGTATTAAGTTTAACCTGGAAAAGTGTCAGTTCTTTACTACAGAAGCTGCATTTTTAGGACATCTCTTTACAAGGCAAGGGGTTAAATCTGACCCAAATCAAGTTAGGGCAATTACAGCGATGGAACCTCCTGTAGATAAAAAGGGAGTGGAGAGATTTTTGGGTATGGTCAATTATGTTTCCACTTTTATTCCAAATTACTCTACTATTACTACTCCACTTAGGGAATTATTAAAAAAGGATGTTGAATTTAAATGGGAACATCCTCAGGACAGGGCATTCCATGAATTGAAGATGAGTTTAGTTGGCAGTCCAGTACTGCAATATTTCAATACTAATGGTGACGTAGTGCTATCAGTGGATAGTTCGTCTACTGGTCTTGGAGTGGTTGTGTTACAGTCGGGAAAGCCTTTGCTTCTCAAGCTCTTACTAAGGCAGACCTTAACTAATGTCAACTTGAAAAAGAAATGCTAGGCATAGTGTTTGGTTGCCTACGGTTTAGGCATTACGTGTATGGGAGGACAGTAACTGTTGAAAGTGATAATCGCCCTTTTGAGACATTATTTAAGAAACCGCTGAATAAGGTACCAGCTAGGCTGCAACGTATGATGCTGGCAGTGCAAGAATTTGATTTTCAAGTGGTGTATAAACCGGGAAAACAATTATTTATTGCCGACACACTATCTAGATCAGGGGTCGGCAAACTATGGCACGCGTGCCACTGGGTGGCATGCGAAGATGTTTTAGTTGGCACGCGAAGAGATTTTGATATGGCACCATCATCTAATGACAAAAGCACACAAAATATATCTTTAAAGAAATACACATACAACAAAAAAGAGTACGCCATACACTTCTCAAAAAATTAAAGAAACAGGTATCCCTAACTTAACGTCATAGTTATATTCTGAAAAATAGCTTAAATTGAAAAATAGCTAACTTCCTGTGAGGAATAACTAAAAGAGAAGGTGTGTATGCAGCCGTAAAGCCACGGCATTAATGACGTTGCCCATTTGACATTGTTTGCATGATTTTATTCAGCAAAGCTTGGCTGTGATAGAAGAAGAGCGTGGAAGTGGCATAGCAAACTCTTATGGTGCCCCCGTGCAAAATTCGATTTTGGAGCTCCTATCATTAATTTTATCATGTAAGATATAAGATGTCAGGGGCATTTTGGGGCCCCCTTTGGCTGGGGGCCCCAGTACATTGCACCGGTTCGCTACATGTATGCTACGCCTCTGAGTGTGTGCTGTTTCTCTGATGCTCGGAACTACAAAAGGGGAAGATTTCTAGATTCATAGATTTTGATTTAAAAAATAAACTGTTTTCTGTGATTATCGATGGTTTACCTGCAATGATAAGTCAAAATATTGGTTTTGTTCAGCTACTCCAAAAATAGCTAGATAGGCCTATTTTAGCCCCTTCAGTGGCTAAGTAGGGGAAATGTTCTCTCGTTTAGTCAATTGTTTTGATTAAAGTAAAATCTTTCTCCGAGGAATTGAAAAGTCAGTCGGAGAATAAAGAATGGTTTTAAACCATGTTTCTATCAGACATAACGGCACATTTGAATACGTTGAATGACAAGCTTCAAGGTAAAAGGCTGACCGGATTATACTTGTATGAAGGATGGAAGTAATTTTGTAAGAAATTGCAGATCTTCAAGGATGATTTTCAGACTTGGAATCTGAGTTACTTTCCCAAATTGAAACTATTTATTGATAGTGATGAAAATTTAAAATTTATAATACCAAATTTGCATAAGTATATAATTCTCTTGAAGAAAGAGTTTTCGCGGTGATTCCAAGGCCTCCAAACTCATGGTCCGATGTTAACATATACATATATTGTATCCTGAGAAAACAACAGAAATTGATCTCGAGCTGCAGTATTTCGAGTTACTTGGGATTGAGATGGAGTTAATTGATTTCCTGAGTTCAGACGCGTTGGTCGATAAGTTTTCATCTATAAAGGACGAGGTTTAAAAAAAAGCGAAAACCGTTGCTTATTGTTAGACATTTGCTCATGTACTCGGTCTCAGCTTCCAACAAAATTATCGGCAATGAATAAAGTTGCATTCTCTCTTTTGTCTGCATTTGGAACTAGCTACTGTTGTAAGTGTTTTCTTTAATGAAAAAATACACTTACTCCTGTTCGCAATCGACTGACAGTAGAACAATCTGGAAGCTTGTCTTTGTCTTCAGACTACCAATTATCAACCAAAATTGGCATAAAAAATGGCAGGGTAAGGAAGTCATTAATTATATTATATTAGTTTTCTTCACTTCAAAACAGTATAAACTATTAATTTTAAAAAATCATGCTTGTAATTCACACTGAAATGTCTTATTAAAAGGTTTTATGCTGGACGCATTTTTAGATGGTGCTGTTAATTATGAGGAAAATGTTTTTAAAATCATTTCAATGAGAAGTTTTTAAAGAGATTCATTAGTCATTATTGTAGTTTTATTATAAATAAATCCTGCTTATCAAAAAATTAATGTTTTATCCTGTTTTTCATAAAGTGGCACGCGAAGAAGGGCGCAAAGAGAAATATTAATAAAAGTGGCACGCTACAGAAAAACGTTGCCGACCCCTGATCTAGATCATTTGTACCTAATCATGTTAATTTGGAACTGGATCACCTGGATAAGGAAGTCATTTGCCAGTGTAATTTGGTTATTGATACCCTTTCCATCTCTGATGCATATTTAAATAAATTTTAATTGGAAACTAAAAATGATCAGGCTCTTACTGAGGTTAAGAAATGTGTTATTAATGGATGGCCAAATAATAAATTGAAAGTCAATCAAATAGCTATGCCTTATAGGTTATTTAAAGAAGAACTGTCAGTTATAGATGAATTATTATTTAAAAATTCATGCTTAGTTGAACCTAAGAACTTATGTAGAGATATGTTGGAACGGTTGCATGAAGGCCACGTAGAACTCGTTATGGCCATGAACAGAGCAAAAAACACTCTGTTCTGGCCAGGCATAAAGAATGATTTAAGTAACTTAATTAATAGCTGCTCATCTTGTTTAAAGATCCAACCCTCTAATACTAAAGAACCTCTATTGTGGCATGACGTGCCTAAGCTTCTCTGGTTCAAGGTAGGCATGGATTTGTTTGAATGGAATGGCAAACATTATCTGGTCGTCATGTATTATTATTCAAAGTATCTTGAAGTAGCTAAACTAGATAATTTATTAAGTGAGACTGTAATTAATCATTGCAAAGCAATTTTTGCAAGACATGGGATACCATCGATTGTCATTACTGATGCGGGTACACAATTCACTTCTGACAAATTTAAGCAGTTTACTCTAAGGTATAAATTTAAACATGAGGTCGCGAGTCCTAAGTGGTCTCAATCAAATGGGCAAGTTGAAAGTGCTGTTAAAATTGTAAAAAACATGTTTAAAAAATGTTATGAAACCGGACAGGATCCATGTTTAGCTTTGCTTGAATATAGAAATACTGCCAAGCCTTACATGCCATCACCAGCACAATTATTGTTTTCACGTAACCTTAACACTCGACTACCCACCAACGTTGACCAATTGAAACCTCAAGTTACTGGGCTCTCCATGGAAGCCGACAAGATAAGGGCAACTGTCAAGAAATACTATGACAAATGTCCCAAGGAACTTCCCGAGTTGGCCCCGGGAGATCAGATCGTGTTTAAGAAAACACTGTGCAGCCACTGGTCACCCGGCAAGGTAGTCAAATCCAATACCCAGCCTCGTTTGTACACCATAGAAGACCCTGGAGGAAACTCATGGAATAGGAATCGTGCCCACATCGCACCCCATCGGTCTCAACCTACTACAGACGCTATTGGGGATCTCGACTTAATTAAAGAGCCTGCAGATGATGACAGTCCTGGTGACGAGGAAGCAGAGGACGAACATAGTGGGTTGCAGGATCCATTGGAAGATACGTTTGACAGACAGCAAGAGGTGATTAGGGGAATGCATTCTAAATGTACTAGGTCTGGGAGGATGATAAGAAATCCTGAACGTTATCAATATGATACATAATTCTCTGTACTTAATTGATTTTAGTTTTATTTTTAATTGAAATTGTGTAATTGTCCTCTGTATTACTCTGTAAAAATGTCAGCGATTAATTATCTTCTGTAATTAATTGATTTATTGTTACTTTTAAATGGAATTATGCAATTGTTATTTTGTTATGGTCTTATAATTAATGGGGATTTTTTAAGTGAATTATTTTTATTTTGTGGAAATTCTGTACTTAACTGTTTTCTCTAATACTTTCTGTAAGTGATATATTTTTAATGGGTTAATTGAGATTCTACAATCATTTCATTTAATTAAAATCTGGTATCTTGTACTTTAACGCTATTTGTAATGTTTCTTCAAATTCTTAATTAGGTTTTAAAAAAATGGAAAGGGAAGATGTTGATAGATGGTCATAGGCCTTGGTTGGAATTAACTCACCCGGTGTTGAACTAAACAATTAGTGTCTACTGTCAGTCATATTGGGCAAGACTGTTCCAAGTCTCTTAAAGGTAAAAAATATATATTAATTGACAAAGGTACAATATTAATGTAATTAGATATAAATTAGCCATTAATTTTTTTGTTAAACTTGTTTTATGAAAATAATACAGTTTATTAATTTATTTCATAACATGTTCGCGGACAAGACGGCTATAGTCGTCGTCATTTAATACTGTTTAGGGGCAAGACGGTGATAGCAGTCATGCTTTATAATTACTGATAATTACTCGTAAAGCATTAACATATATGTCTGCCTTTATACAAGTTTCAAAATCTATTGGAGAATATAAATGTACATTTGCGTTTCTACAATAATATGGCAATCATTTACTGTCTGCAAAAGTGTTAATGCTACGTTATATTGTCTTAATAAGCTTCACAATGATATTTAATGAATGATTTAAAGAGATTAATTATACAAGTCATTCAAAGTTTTCTGCTATTTTTGCTATAAAACTTTCAATAAAAACCAACAGGGTTATTTTTGTTGTATAGGTCTTATTGCAAAGTACTGTTGCATTTATTTTCATATATTTTTACTAATATATATTATATTTTATACTCCCATTCCATGCCTTGCAATGAAGGTATGTTCCTGAAAAAGATAAACCATGAAAAGTGAAGGTTTCCCTAAATGGACGAAAGAGTTTTATTTAGGCAGGCATTGAGCTTTATTCAGAATAATTTAGTCTCACCATATTCATAATTGTTTCATTTATCCTTTCTTATAAACTCTTAGCAAAACTTACATTTTGCACTCATTGTCAGCAGACTTCACTCCTAAATTATTTTAAGACAGAAATCGAAAAGTAGCTATTCTGTTGTTTATTAAGTTCATTGTGTGATATATTGCTGTATTTATTCTCAGTGTATCACAAATATACAACGATGCCACATTTTACACTTTGGCTAGTTTTTGACATTAAGTCATCATGATTAAGTCAAAAATCAATTCAAACTTATACTTTTTCCGGATTTCACCAAAAGGGATGCATTTTCCAGCATATGCTATTATGGGTCACAAGAGAATAAAGAAGTGTGCAATTTCAAATTTAACGTAACAGCATAAAATAAAACTAAACAAAAATATTTGGTGGGCCCCACCAAATATTTTTGACAAACATGCTGCCCCCAGAGTGTCCAACGGGTTGTTGGCAAGTAAAACACCTTACCACGTAATACCTATATAAAAATACATTATGCTTTCTGAGTATCACCCTCAATGAACACGTCACCATTTCATGCACACAACTACCATTTAGATGCTAAATGATAACTGTCCAGTCAATTCATTTTATTCTTCTATTTCTTAAATGCTGATAAAATTTATAGGCAATGAGAGTGACTGCTGTTGTCATAATATGTTTTAAAATAGCGCCAGTAAACTAATAACATCTACATTTTCTGAATTACGTAATGCGTTCCATAGCAACGAAATGTTTACAGTACCTTAGCAACACGTTCAAAATGTCGTAGTTAATTTTCAGTCGTTTTTTATGTAAATGGAGGCGGAAAAGGTACTGTATCTATTATTAAAATAAATTTAATATAAAAATTCATAAATCCTTATGCAGAGGTAGAATTTTATTAATAAGTACGTAGTGAGTAAAAGCGTGTTTTCTTGTATGATCATGGTACTCTTCACAAATAAATTTTTCTTTAAATTGTTAGAAATAGCTTTTCCAGCACATTATGGTGAAACACTATAGTCAGAATTTATATTTAAGTATTTATTACAAATATCTCTGTGGAAGTTAACGTAGGTAGTTATTCTTTTCTTCTGAAATACGAGTATCACCGCGAGGTTGAGCCAAATTCCTTGGATTATATTTACTACAACATAGATCCTTTCTTCGGTATGACACTGAAGTAAATCAAATTTAAAACCAAACGTTTTATGAACAAATAATTCTAGATCAACATGTAATCTAATAATAAGTAATGATTTTTGTATCCTGGTGAAATAAGTTCTATTTTGTATCCTTCGCTACGTCGTATCTTAAAACTTAAAGTTCACTGCATGATTTGCTTCTTAACAGTATGATTTATACTTAGTTTTCCTTTTCTTAAGATCGAATATGAAAATGGTGATGGAAAAACTTACCGCCGAAGTTCCCATCGTAGAGGAGCAGATGAATTGGATGTCAGATCTCGATCGAGAAAGAATGGTAAATCAGTTTTTTTGAAATAAAGTAATTTTTCCTAGGGTAATGTAGAATTACGTAAAAATCAACCATGATTTTGGTTATCAGTATTATAGTTCATCCAGAATTATATTGTGAACTTTGCTGTTTATATATAAATGGGTTTGTACCGAATGCCTCTAGATCCACTATATTCCTGTCTTTCCAATTAAGCTCTTTCTTGGAAGTACTTAGTTTAACAAACAATATTTTCATCAGTTCAAATTTAAATTTCATCTTAAAGTTGGATGTATCAACAAATCTGTTTAAAATTATATCTTTTCAGAGTCATACGTAAGGCGGTCTCTTCTGGTAAAAGATGGAAACAGACACGATGGGAAAAAGAAATTTAAAAGGGTTAGTTTTGCACATAAATATCGTCATGCAAAATTTGCTCATTATTTTCATGACCTATTTTTCCAGTTTGTCTGAGGATTGGCTTACTTATGTGATCTAAATTGTTGAATGACATTGTTATCAGAACATGTTCATCTTAAAAGTTCGTGATCATTTTGGAAACTACTTATTTTATAGCTTGTTTTCATTGATTTTTAAACACCGAATTTAATACAAATAATTTGAAAGGTTAATGTTTTTGAAGGGATATTAACCAATATATGTATTATACGTTATTTTAAAATTTCAGCTCAGAAGAATTTGATGCTATTTAATGATATTCTAAATATTTATTCAGGTTAAGGAGCATTCATTTGATTCAGAGGTAGGTGACATTGCCTCTGTACAAATGGAAAGTTCAGGTATCAATAAAAATTGTGGCTTGGTTTCCTTGAAATACTTCAAGGAAATGGATGAGAAATTTTCTTTGGCATTAAAAGAGAAAGATCTGCTTATTTCTTCATTGATGAAAGATATTCAGGTGAGTGTTATACCTATATTGGATAATGTACAACTGTAGTTCATTGAATGTTCATTCTTGAATGAATCAGTATACATATTTGAAAATTTTTGACTTTAAAATATAATGCTTTGTTATGTAATGTAATTGGTTAACTTTTGAACCAAAAACTACAAGCTGAAATGATGTGAATGGTTCATTCTTTTTTCACACATCAGATTGCTGAAGATGAGAATTCAAAATGCAAGATGAAATTAATAGATTTGAAAGAGAAGTTTAAGTTAGCCACAACTGAAATGGTTTTAGCAGAAGAAGCTCATGCAAAACTTTCTGAAAAGTATAAAAATCTGCAAGGTAATGTGAAAAAACTGTACTAATGTTATGATGACAATGAAATGACGAGACTATGTAAGTTTTTTACTTCTATCCATATTTACTGTAAGCTTTTGAATTATAAATGAAATGTTATTAACATTTAACTAATTCATTCACTTTAAATTTATAAGGGCATTTAAAATTTATGCCATCATAATTTGTTTTTGCTTTGGAATAAATTAATTATTATTTGATTTATGTTCAGCTATAGCTAAAACATACTGCATTTTCTTGTGTAACATCTTTAATTTTTTCCCAAAATTGTCCGCAAAAGTTGGATGTGTGAATTAAATGGGTTGGGATCTAGTTGGTTAAAAATAATAGACATTTGCTCACTTTATCTTCACAAAACATTTCCTAGCATGTGCTCACATTCAACTATTTTAATGTATCAATTTGGCAATCTTAGAACAATGAAAACAGAGTAACATTTTTGGGAATAACAATCTGTTGTGTGAAAGCCATAAAATAAAAGTGAGGGAGCCAATCACCCTATATCCCATAGTTCATTTTTATATTGTATTATCTCAAGTTTCCATCATGTGCATGTTTCTAAGCTGTTGATATAAAATAATACACAATAATGTGAACTAAGTTACTTTATAATGTGTACAGACTTAAAATCAAGGCCCAAAGGACTGAGGTGACTGAGCAATGTAAGGACAAGGGGCAGAGCCCCATGTTAAGATTAAAATAGGAGTGTGGGGTTTACATCAACAGAATAATTGTATGTTGTAATGTCAAATCCATTTTTCATCAAAATACTTTCTTATTCTTTGAAAGTTGAGTAAGACAAATAATTGATTTTTTTGTCAACACTAAGCTAAACTTTCCTGTAGACAAGTGGTTAGCAAGCTACGAGCCACATGCAGCCTATTAAGTTATGATGAAAAAGTGAGTTGTGAAATTTGCCATGCCAACTCATATTTTTAAAATTCAAATTATCATAATGAAACGATGTTGAAATGTTAACCCTAAAAGCCTACTTTAGACTTGTTTTTCACCTATATTATACCTCAGAATCTCTAGATACTTTCATTTCAAACTCTAATCCAACTTCCAATTTTTAGTTTTAAGGCAAACTTATTAAAGTACTTTCCTACATCTTTTACTTCAGAGCAATATGAAGCTTTAAAGGTGAAAGATGAGAGTTCGAATAAGCAAGTAACTGAACTGATGAACAGGATCAAATCTTTAGAGGATGATCTCAATAATCAACCAAATAAACCAGAAAATGAGCTGGAAGAATGTTGGGTAAGGAATTTAATCGCATGTAGATATATTTTTTGGTAAATTTTCTGAAAAGGCATCCATCAAATATAGTTGCACCAGCCATAAAATCCCCTGTCCAGTAATATCCTGATTATTCTACAGTCAGCCCCTGGTAGTATATGTTTTAATATCATGACAGTGGTGGAATTAGACCAGTTCAGCTGGGATCTTGCCCCATGGTCCAGACTATCGGTGAGGTTCGGTCAGCTATAATTAGGAGTTATAGATTGAGGATAATAAATTCAGTAATGTGGACAGGCCTATGATAATTGCTCTAATATACCAGGGTTTAAAATTATTTACAAATATGAGTTATCATTACAAAGTTTTCAATATCTTTATAGTACTGAGTAAATCAGTACAGTTGGTCACCTTAGTTGAGATAGTCCCACAAATTTTTCTTGCACCATGGCCTGTGGCTTTGTTCCACCTCATTTCACGAATACAATAGAATTTTATATTTAGTCTGTATTTTAGTTTCAAAAATACTTTCTTGTTCTGAAATATAACAAAACCTTTATTGCTGACTTTGTCAAATCTAAACAAATTGATAATTTTATTTTCAAAGAATCTTTCAAAATTTTTAGGAGAGTAATGACATTGTTATGAAATATATGTTTTTATTAAATGTGGTCTTATGCATTAATGCATGCATGCATGCTTGTATAAGGTAAAGTATTTTATTAATAAATATACTTTTCAGGAGCTTATAAAGTTGAAAGAAAAGGAGATTAAGGAATTAGAAATTAAGTTACAACCTACTGGGGACCACCTCTCACATTCTGATACCAGCGAGATACTTATTTACCAAAAGGTAAAATAATCATCAGTAAGTTTGTTTTAAGTTTTCGATGCAAAATTTATATTTGACAAGTTTAAAAAGATAGATATCGTTTTATTTTGCTCAACAGTAAAACTACTTAATAGGTTCTAACCAATCTAACATAATATATTGTCTAGATGTGTATTGCTCTTTAAATTTTGAATGTGATAATATGGAATCATAAATTGCTCAAGATGCGACAAATATAAGTAACATATTTTGAATCTAATAGATCGTAGTCTGGTTCAACATACACATTTTATGATCTTGCTGTCTTGCCTCGACAATGATTGTCCATACATATGTATGTAGGGACCCTGACATATCCTTTCTAAAATCTTAAATTTCAGAGATGTCTATTTACATTTTTGTCGTTTGTTGTTTCCAAGGATGTGAAAACATTAAATTGGCCACTTTGATGGACAAACAGGGATAAAAAAATCACCACCTTGAGGGGTTAATATCTTATTCTGGGTACCTTATATGTCTTCTAAACTGTTGTGCATTTTCTTCCTAGCAAAAAAAATCTATCCTTAATACTGTGTTTTATCACTTCAGCAACTTTTTGAGAAGAATGAAAAAATTAAAGATCTTGAAAGTAAGCTGAAAGATGCAGTAATGGAAATCGAGGAGAGCAGTAAAACTTTACTCATGTTGAAATCAGAAAGGTCAGCACAGTTTATTGGTTTGCTGTTAGCAGTTTTTCATTTGATCTTCTTCCTAGCAGTGGCGTAGCCAGAAATTTGGTTTGGGATGTGCACCATACTATTTTTTGTGGTCCAACATCACAATTAGGCATTTTCAAATTTATATTAATAATGTAATAACCACAAAATACATGCACTATGATTGTGTTTTAATTATTACTGCATTGGCTAAGGCACTGAAAATTTCATATTATCTGGAGCAGTTTGAGGGGTGCGCATGCACCCTTGCACCACCCCTGGCTACACCACTGCTTCCTAGAGAAGTAGTGATTTTTCTGAATAATTTTCCATTTTGTACAATTGCAAAAGAGAGGTGGTTCTGACATGAAAATAATTATGTACATTATATTTTTTAATTATCTCGTTGTTTTGGAATTATGCTATTTGTCTTAATATTTTACCTTAAAATAGATCCATAACTAATAGTGACATGGTTTTGACTGGTTTGAGCTATGATGAGGACTATCTTACTAAGAGTGAAGAAAAGCATTTGAAAAGGCAGTTGGAGACTCTGAATTACAAGGTACTACAGTAAATATTCAACCACTTAAGGCATAAGTATGTCACATGCTAATGTATGTACCATTTCCCTATTTGTGGTTTGAGATTTCTGTTATTATTTTGAAAATTATGATAAAGACATTCATTTATATATTGTTAGACTCTAATATTTCATGCATCATTCACTCTTGCAACAATTTATAGTTTCAAAATTCTTAGTATGTATATTTTTGTACTGTTAAATTCATATTGTAAGATTTAAAATATAGTCGTTGAAATGCCTTGAAGGATTAAAAGATTTTATGTGTTGGTTTATAATATCACTGCAATAATATACGGACACTCCCTGGGTTATGTAAGGAATGCGTTCCGGCACCTGTTCCTTAACCCGAAATTTGCTTAAGTCGAAAATTACTATGGATGCTGTGTGTTTAAAGTATAGATACTTAACGAGTAAGATGCACTACCTAGTTCAACGTTTAGTGGCTAGATGGCACTTCTTATGCGCACCGTTGTGCCTCCCAAGGACTTCCTATTTTGGCCATTACATGACACTGCGTGCATTACTCAATCTGACTGCGATGTTTCTTGCCTTCCCATTCCTGGCAGAATGGTATTTTCAGATATGCATAAGTGGAAGAACACACTGACAACACCGCATTACAACACATGCCTTGCATTCTTCTTCCATGCACATATGTAGTTCCTGCTCGCTTATGCAAACCGCTAACATAAACTTTCTGCATAACAAAGAAGTTTTTTAGTGATTTATAAGGCTGCTTACGTAAGTGCGGGTTTATGTAAGTCGAGGCTTATGTAACCCAGGGAGTGCCTCACAGTAAGTCATGTGATTTTGTTGTTAATAAATAAAGATAAACATTTTCAATCATTTGGAAATATTTAAGACAATCAAATTCCATGTATGTATAACCAGTTTATTCATCTATTACCTTTGGTTGATATGTGTAAAATGTATTGTAATATTTGAGAAAAGGAACTAGGTTATTACTTGAGAGTAATCAAGAGAATACACTGATAATGATAGGTTTACCAAATAATAATTCTATATATAGCATGAGGCAGAAGGTATAAGTTTCCTACTCCATCCTCAATAAGAGTAAGGTATAATTTTCCTTTCATTCCAAAGGCAAGCATTTTTATGCCTGCTTAAATCTATAATTGTTCAAGTCAAAGTTATTATTAAACATTTTTGCAGCATTGCTACATATGGTAATGATTTCCTTTAGCTCTCTTTAGCAACTGAAAAATTGAGACGTTTTGAACAAAATGAATATGGGCTTCCTGAAGCTTTAGCTGAGGTGGAAGAATTAAAGAGACAAATCTACATGAGAGATTTGAATATAGCTGACCTTGTGTCTAAGATCAACACTTACTCTTCTGATCCAGAAAATTTTATGGCAAAGAGGTGTGTATTCATGCAGGCTATGTTAAAAATTATATTAATGTAAAATGCTATGATATCATTCCCTTAAAATTGTAGTATGTATATGAGAATGTCAGTGATGTCTTCCTACTGGCACCACATTCTAACGCGTATCTAACTCAAATGTTTCATGTGCATCTGCCGTATAACATCTCAGATATAAAAAACCTGATTCTTTCTAAAAACTTGAGACTTAAAATAATAATTCCGTAACTATCTTCTTATAGCAATTATATTTCTAAAAGAATCCTTGTTCTTCCATTTCTGCCACCTAAGACATCCCACCTATCCTGTATCTGAGCAGAAGTTAAGTTAAAAGATCCTTCTTCCTAGCACTTGTAAATTAGGAAATGTAAAAGAGACAAGTACTTTGCTAAGTACGAAAAATGATAATTCTATTTTATTCTGTTTGTTTATATATTTCACATTTATTCGAGTATGTTTTTTTTAACATGAATGATTGTTAGATTTTGTAAGTTAATGTATTTTGTCCGTGATGGTTTCCTGAATTCTAGTAAATTCTGAAAACTGGTAACTTCATAGCACATATGAGAAAGTTTTCACTATATTATTAATCATCAAATATTGAAACGATTTCCGTGTTGAAACAAATAAAATGACAATCTTTAAAATTTGTTCCTTTTAAATAATTTCATTGAAAAAGTTTTCAGAGATCGTAAAACCAATTAACGTTTAATAAAAATTCCAAAGGAGAGAGATTGAAACATTTTAGACTTCACTGAGAGTAAAACCTGAGCCTCTTATTTTCACTTCTAATCTAGTTTTCCAGTCAATAGCTTTTATGAGTATAATGTTACAAAATTTAATTTTCAATCTTGTATTTTCTCTCTCATATACGAAAGGAAATTTTATTTACATGAGAGTTTAATCTGTTTATATTTTTATCACCAGACGAGGTGTTGATGGTGAGTTTATTCAGCCTAAAAGAAGAAAGACCAAGAGAATAGGTGGTAAATACATTTTTGGAAAATGTTTGGATAGCAAAGCTATTTACAAAGCTAAGGTAAATATAATTTTGTTATGATGAATCAAATTCAGCAAAGTTCACAGAGTCATTTGTTATCTATAGAATCTCAGTCAATGAGTTGTTAACATTACAAGGGGTCCTGGAGTTATGAGAGGGGTTGAGTTCCAAAAGTTTGTTCGTAAGTATTTTGTTTGGAACTCGGAACAAAATTGCCCATAAACACAATGCTATAATTGGTGATTAGGTTCTCAACCAAAATAACGAAAGTCTATTTTACCCTTAATTAAGTTTCATTTTACCCTTAATAAAGATGAAATGATGAATCTTTATGATGAATAACAGTAGAAAACAAAAGTGTTGCAATATGTACCATAAACAAAACATGAAAACAATCAAATAGAATACAAAATAGTTTTTATTTACCTTGAATGCTGGTGCTGAGTAGTGTATTATAAATGGTTTTCTTGAGGAGAAGTAGCTTTAAATAGACGAAGTCGAGGAAGTAGAAAGAAACTTTTCTGATGATGGAGAAGGCTTATGGGAAATCGTTAGGGCCGTAGAACTGGATGGAACAGGCTCATTCAGGACACTCTTCTTTAAATATATTTCTATTGAAGTTTGGACAGCTGCTTTCTTGTTCGCACGATATATTTCCTTGTAACATGTAAGGGAATTTGAGACAGCACTGGATACTGGGGCAAATCTTGCACAATCTGGGTCTTGCTCCTTGAGCAGTGCCAAGCCGCCTTCAATCATTGTCAAGGCCTCAGCCATTTGTTTCGGTATGAATTTTTTGAGTGTAGGTGTCTCAGCCACAACTTCTGCCGTCTCTTTTTCAGACATTTTTTGTGCCTCCAGTTGCATCAGGTCATCATTCGAGAGATTCTCAGAATGTGAATCCAACAACTCCTCAACATCTTCCACTTCAAGTTCAAGATCGAGTTGCTTTCCCATCTCAATTATATTTTCAGTGACCTTTTTCAAGGTCCACTCTATCTCTTTAAAATCAGCAAGAAACTGAGGGCAAAGTTTTTTCCAAACCCCTTTCATGTTGGTCTGTGTGACTTCATTCCAGGACTCACAAATATTCTTTACTGCGCTGTAAATGTTGTAACCCCTCCAGAAATCTTTGAGATTAAAATCCTTTTCTACTTCTGTAGCCTTAATTGCTTGGGAAAAGGTTCGGCGGGTGTAGTAAGCCTTGAATGACCTAATAACTCCTTGGTCCATGGGTTGCAGCAAGGAGGTTGTGTTAGGAGACAGAAACACAACCTTGATGTCAGGATGAAAATCGTCTAGGAAAACTGGGTGCCCAGGTGTGTTGTCTAACAGAAGCAAAATTTTGAACGGGAGTTCATTTTTGGCACAATCAAGTCTAACTTCAGGCACAAAATATTGAAAGAACCAGTCTTTGAAAATTTCACAAGTTATCCAAGCCTTGGGATTACACTTCCAGATAACAGGCAGGGAAACTTTCGAAACACCCTTCAATGCTCTAGGATTCTCAGATTTGTACGCCAGGAGTGGCTTCAGTTTATAATCTCCGGAAGCATTCCCCCCAATCAAAAGAGTTAATCGGTCTTTCACAGCTTTAAACCCAGGCATAGTTTTCTCTTCCTTGGATAAGTATGTACTCTGGCATCTTTTTCCAAAAAAGGCCTGTCTCATCGACATTGAACACTTGACGAGCACGGTATTTTCTCTTCTCAACTATAGCAGCAAATGTCTCACGAAAATTACTGGCTGCTTTTTCATCAGCACTAGCAGCTTCCCCACCCACCTTAAAGTTGTGTAAATTTACCCTAGTTTTAAACCTATTAAACCATCCACGACTTGCTGTAAATGGTCCAGCAGAAGAATCACTGACACCCAATTTCTTGATTAAGTCTTCATACAGATCTTGTATTAACTTAAGGCTAATAAGCACCTTATGCTGATTTTGCTCCTCAATCCACAAAACCAACAATTTCTCCATGTTACCAGTAACATTGCTTCTTTTCCTTGTTATTATGGTTGATTACATGGGTGTAGACGCCTTCACATGTTCCAAAATTCTTGCTTTATCTTTGATTATCGTCCCAATCGTCGAACGATGTAAACCAAGCAAGTGGCAGATCTGTGACAGCGTTTCTCCTTTCTCAGAGCATTTTATCACATCCAGTTTCATTTCTAGGGTTATGGCTTTCCTTTTCTTTAATACAAGTTTGTTATCAGCAACACTCTTCTGCTTGTCAGTCATGATAAAGGTATTTTAAATCACAATTTAAATCAATGTATAGTTTTCTTGCTCGGAATTTAACGAACTCAGTAAATGTACAGGATCACCGTGTCTCTGAACATACCACGCACGGTTGATAGGCGCTACTGGATGGGGAATGATGAGGGCGCGCACTCCTCTTGCCTCGAAGGTGATTCCCCTAAGCCCGGGCATAGGGGAATCCCTCTCACACTTAGGAAGCAGAGGAAGAGGGTTTTCTTTATGCTGAGTAAAGTTGGGATTCAAATGTGGTGCAGATGATGTTTTCATCATTGAAATGGAAGAATCATTAACATAGCTACAGAGAATCTTATTCTAAACCCTACTTCATGAAGCCATCCTAAAGGTGGGATATCACTTATAAAAAATAATGCCGTGCCATGCTTCTGCAGATCTCCACTTAACTAGATTTCACTTATACAACCCAAGTCACTCTATTCACTTGGATGCAGCTGTGTACATATGCCAGATCAATCTGCTTATTTAAACATCTCGCCGTTTTATAGCAGTTAATCCGACGATGCCTTGTTAACAATTTCAGATGATTGTATATAATTGATACAATATACATACGCGAAAAATACCTTTTGTTTATCATAACTACCATGATTACACAGCAAGTTATAAAGAAATCCCAGAAGAAACCTACATTTTTGTATTTAAATAAAAAAAAATCCGCCCAAAATATCCTTAGATGGGCATTTAAATTTTGCAGTTCCGTTCGTAAGTACGGGTTGTTCATAAGTCGGATGTTCGTAACTCGGGGACTCCCTGTATACATATAATATCCTTATTCTGTTGGTCTGTCCGTCGGAACGCTATACCACAAATAATGTCTAATAACTTGAGAATGGCTGCATGTATTTTAGCCATTCTTTCAATTTTAAAGATTGCCACACATAAAGACTCTTATGTGTAATCACCATACAAAATAACGAACTGAGTTCGAATCCACAAAGAAAACATTCATTGACGCTAATTTAAAAGCAACAGGATAAATGGAAGATTCTTGAAAATAGCACTTAAAACAGAAATTTAACGCTTGAAACTTTGCTTTGATTTCAATAATATCATAACCAAATATGCAAGTGGTTGCATAAAAGCCACAACAATGAATTGCATTGAATTAATTTCTCACTGTACCAAATATTCTCTTGAAATTAAAGTACATATTTAGCAAATGAGACTTACTAATTCCATGCTGGATGATTTATCTTTTCCTTAATGCTGGCAACACTTCGTTATTCACACCGATAAGCTAAATATTTTGATGGAAATAACAAATATACATAAATTTTTTATTCCTATTTTCAGTAACGATTAACATCTGATATAAAATTGAATTTTTCCTATTTAAAATTACTAACCTGTAACAAGGGCATCTAATGCAGAAATACGCACAAGGAACTAACACGGAACAATCCTTCTTCAATAATTAGCAAGACCAGACTGATGGATGCTATGCACAGTTCATATGAAGGAATGAAAGGTTGTGGACATACATATGTATCAGACAAAACATTGAAGAAAACTTCTCTCTCCCACTATGCATTCATAAGGTTCAAGGAATTCTAAAATGGGTAAATTTTCCCATGGAATTTCCGGAAGTCGTTAGATATTATCTTAATGTCATATTCATGGAATGAACCAAGGGACTTTAGGATTAGTGAACTTGGTTGGGGTTTGGACCCCATGGCGACAGGGTATGGGATCATGAGGGAGGCGATGACCATTTGAACATGGAAGGTTACTGAGTGGTTGGAAAATTCTGCCTTTTGCTTACACTGTTTATCCGAACTGAAATAAAGGAGCGAAATAAATATTGGTTTCGGTTCGGGTTCAACACATTTAGTTTTTTCGGTTCCACTCCGGCCAAAAATATCGGTTTTTTTGGTTTGGTTCCAGTTCCATGCCCTGATTGAAATATAAATTTCTGTTTCAAAGAAAAAGTAAATGTCGAGCAGTATGGTTAAATAGCTAAAATGAATGGAGAAACCTCCTAATAACCATAAAATGTTTTTAAAAAAGGGAAAGTAGTCGCATATAAGGGAAATTACTCCATGTCAGGGACCAAACATGAAATCTCACACACTCCGGGTTTAGGGGGAATTATTCCAATGCCAGGGACCCTTTTGTTCACACATGCACAAATACACACAAGGCCAAAAACCACACATGAGTACTTCCTTTCTGAAAAATGCCTAAATGCGCGTTTTGGAATCAATGATTCCATCCTCAGTAGGCTGATCGGTGTACTTGTGTGTGGTTTTTGGCCTTGTGTGTATTAGTGCATGTGTAAGCAAAGGGTCCTTGTCGTTGGAGTAATTTCCCCTAAACCCAGTGTGTGAGATTGCATGAGTTTTTGGTCCCTGCCATGTAGTAAATTTCCCTAAACCAGTGTGTGAGTACTTTCCTTTTTAAAAATTTTTATGGGTATTAGAATGTTTCTCCATTCATTTTAGTTATAAATTTCTGATATAATTTAGAAATTTGTAGTAAATATGAAATACATTAAAAAATTAAGTTGGTTTTGAAACAAAAATATTTTTAAAACCTGTATAACATAACCAATGGCTGCCTCTGATTATTCAGCTACTCTCTGATGCACATATCACACATATGGATGGCATGCCTCTTTAACTACCTACATTTTGTTTTCCCTCTACTTAACATTTGTATTTGTTAGGTGATCACTTTAAATGGACATATTTTACCTTTGTGCTTATAATTAATTAGATTTGATTGACTTTTTATGTACTTGAGAATTGCAAAATATATTTTTTAATGACAATGGAAATGCAGGAAATGATAATTCATTTTGCATTATTTCAAAGGATAGTTTCTGTTCTGACTTGTCAAATCCAAATAAAGTTCTAGGAGGCATTGTTATTAATAACTGTAGAATTAAGACTTGCCAAGTCAAAGCAGAACTATTTTTATAACTTTGTAAATGACCATTATATGAAACTTTCTCTCTAGTGAAAACATCTAATTGGCATACTTCCCATCTTAATACATAGAGAAATTGTTTTTCATGCCTAATTTTGTAAATTAAACCTTACACTTATTTGATCATTAATTAAAATACCTTATGGCCAAAATTATAATATGACAGGATTAATTATCCTTGAGGAACATTTTTCTTGTAATTGAATATCAATTTACTTTTAAGCTTTATATTCTTATTACAGAACTAGGAAAGTTTATTTTAAAATCCCTAAATCAACTGAAGGGAAATAGTTAAAAGAAATATTAGTTTGAGATTTTTCTGTCATGGAAGTCTTCATTTTTTTCATGAAAGTTGCCAGAATATGTTACCCAAGAAGAAATGATGAACAAAATACTCAAATGGAGTAAGACCTTGAAAATTTTCCATCTCTCTTCTATGAAATTTCAAGAGAAATGTGATAAGGAAGCTATGCAGGCATTCTTAGAGAATGAAAAAGGTATTTAAAATATATTCTCGTGAGCTTTAGGTATTGTGTATATTTTATTTCTACAACCCATGATTAAATTTAGCTCTCAATATATGTTTTTTCAAATTTGTTCATGAAAAATATAAACCTTGGAGTTTATTGTTGGTTTGAGAATTTACCCTTTTTCAATTTGTTTATTGTGGTTTATTTCTGTTCTTTGTTTACATTGAATGAATTTGTGCAAGTTTGTTTGTGTTTTTATGTTTCAGGGACTCCTAGTAAAATTAATTCAGTCCATCTGGTTGAAGAAGATGTTGCTAAACAAGATGTAGATGAAGAGATTCATATTGAAAACAATGTACAAGATGAAATGAATAATAAAGAGGAAGGCGAAGTAGGAAGTAAACTAGAGGAAATGATAAAAGAAAATGATTATCTGCGTAAAGGGATGCATGAAATTCTTGAGAGTATTCGCATCCAGGATGGTGAATATTATGCTTCAATTAAGAGAATACATTTATTAGCGCTTCATTTTGGTAGGATAATTTTTTAATTTACTAGATATAAATATGACCATATTTTTTATCTTAATTATTTGAGTTAAATTGAATGATATATTTGTTGTTATTATTATTATTATTATTATGGCTGATTATTTTAAAATAAGCTTTTGCTTTTGTGTAATGTTTTAAATTATTTTATATTGGATCTTCTTAAATTTCTTTTTGGTTTGAAACTTGATCACCACCCTAGTGTCAGGGAACAGAAATGTTATTGAAACTTCTCTTTTATTCATCTTACTCAGCTTCAAGTGATATCAAATTGGAATCCAAGAGCTTGGAACATCTTCTTCATGCCCTTGACCAACGCCATGTTAGTGGATGGTACCACCCTGCTATGAGACTTGAGGCTCAATTAAAATCAACTGAGGGAGTGAATGCAGCTTTGAGAGAACAGCTTCGGTTCTCAAGGTATGAGGAAATAGTACATGGGGTCATTGTTTTTCTAAGTATGGGCTGTGACCCATTACTGGGTCGCAAGACTTACAAGGAAAATGTGAGCACTCAAGTTATAATGAGGTGAACTGTTTAAAAATGATGGAATAAAATGTTCCCATTATATAAATGAAAATCTTATATTACATATTACTTTTTATTGTGGTTTAATGAAAAATCAAGTCAGTGTATTCTTTTCTTCTTGCATTTTTGCTGCTGATGTGAGACAAAAAGTTTGAAAGACACTGTCTTAGAAGACAAACCTAAATGTGAAGATAGAGAAGGAGAAAAAAAATCTGAACTCGACCGGGAATTGTACCCAGATCTCCCACTTGCTGGGTAGGTGCATTAACCCTCTTAGTGCCACGGGCTGATATATCGACTTTTGCTACTTGGGCAAAGAGTGCCACGGGCCGATATATCGGCCCGCGCATAGACCGAAACTAAACTCGTAATAGTTCATCATAGATGCGATAGATGGCATTTGAGAATGTCATCATCTGAAAGAGGATGCTTTCTACTTTATAAATCTTTTTTCCTTTTGTTATACTTCGATCGTGAATTTATTACTTAAGCTTTATAAATGGTCATATTTGTGGCGTATAGTTGTCTGCGTGGTATGGAATGCAAATAATCTCGACCTTCAAAATTTTTTTTCTCTCATTGGGGTAAGGTCCTGTAGCCACGATTCCTTTTGTCTCCCATCCCGAATGTTACTGCCCTCTGCTGTGACATTTTTAACTGGATAGTGTAAGTAAGAAAGTGAATAGATGCTTTCATGCGTAGGCCGTTCAAGAAATGCTGGTGCTACAATTGAATTAGTTGTAACTATACATTTGTATTCTTCCAAGTATAAATAAACTTATTTAAACTTAATAAATAGTGCATTTATTTATAATGTGAACAAAATTTCACGTATGGTAAAAGAAACGAAATATTCTCTTTCGAAGTCAAGGGCGCCGACCGTGCAAATAAGCGACCAGACGTGCGCACATTTGGTCATGAGAAATGCACATATGGATGATCCCTGAACCCTCATAAAAGAAAAACTCGAGCATTACTGAGGGTCTTGAGATAGAGTGGTAAGGAAAGAAGGACTCAAGTGTACCTTCCACTTAAAGCGGTTTGGGTGCACAAAGAGAGAGAGATTCGGAATTTGGACTAAGGAAACTTCCAGGCAGGAAAGAAAAAAACTGCATTATATGTAGTGGAAAACGTGATGGGAAGAGAATGAGGTATCGCACAGTGTGCATAGAATGAGAAAAGGGAGTGCATAGTGTTTGTTTGTCAAGACACAAACGTAAAGTGTACTTTTTTAGAAGTTATTTGTTACTAACGTATGCAGATGTTCACTGAAATAATTCTATAGTTTTTTTCTATTCCTTGCTAATTATATTCTTTAGTTTTTATGTTGTATAATGAAATTCAAACGTAAATTTTCTGTGATATTTTTGTTACAACGTGATGTGCAATAACTTTTGTTTTTAATTAATAATTTCATGTTCGATTGATTGAAAAATTATGTAGTTTTGAATAATGTATCATTATTTAATAATCATGTAGAAATTAACTTATTACATTAAGTATAATTTTACTAACACAAATTTTAAGTCCAGTCGGTTATTTCCTCCAGATGCAAACGCCAGGAAAATATCTGTATTTAATATAATTTTTTGTATTCATTGCTGATTTTTGCTAATTATATTCTTTACTAATGTAGGTTTCATAATATATAAGTTTTAATTCTGTATAATAAAATTCAAATGGAAATTTTTGGTGATAAACGTTTTTCTTTTTTTGTTGCAACATGATATGCAATAACGTTAGTTTTTATTTGATAAATTTATCATTAAAAGAAATAAAAGATATTTTTTTGAAGATTAGAGTGTTTTTTACAATTACTGAAAATATTAATAATTTATCCGAAGAAATAATTTCACAATCATAATTTTCCTAAGGTGATACAAACTTTAGAAATTGCCCTTGGCACTTCTGGCCCTACCCCCCAAAATTTGCGTGGCACTAAGAGGGTTAACCAACTAAGACCCGGGTTCGATTCTTGGTCAAGTTCAGAATTTTTCTACTTCTCTATCTTCACATTTGTGATCAGTCATATGCACTGACACATATAAGTTAAATTTAAATCCTTTCACTCTTGTTAAGACAAACCTATTTAAGCCATTTGCCTTCATAACTAGGTACCAATTGGCCTCTCAAAACTGTTCCTATTTTCAAGTAACGTTTTCACAACTAGTCTTGTGTGCATCAACCATTTTTATGACAAAATAATAGTAAATATATTATAAAATTCATGTGGCATAAGTTGTTATAATGAAAAGTAAACATTATCAACAAGGCTATCACCTTATTATTACGGAATAGGACAACGATTATGTATTTCTAACCCTTACATTTTGAATTTCATGTACATCATAGAGCTTTTTACAATAAAATTTTCTTTTAATCGATATAATTGGTCAAACATTTACGATGATGATAATATTTACTTGTATACATGCCCTCGGCAGGATTCAAACCTGCGACCAGAGGCATAACTTCAGTTTTGGTGCCCCAAGGCAGATAATTAAAATGAGGCCCCCATAACAAAATTAAATATTTATACATAATTTTTATTTTACATTTTAGATATTAAAAAAATATATATAACAATTTAGATTTATTTCATATTACAATAATATTGCAATAATTTTTTTGCCTTCTTGAGGCTCCCCCCAGGCTGAGACCCCAAGGCAATGCCTTGCCATAGTATCGCCTCTGCCTGTGACCCTAACATTGGGAGCTAGGCACGCTAACCACCTCTCTATCAATAACTCAAGAAAGAATGGAGATAGAAACTCTAAATTTGACAGGAATGCTCAATTCACATATTTTTAGGTGATGACGAAAAAAAATCTTGAAAAATGTCCTGGGTTCTACTCCATTTCCCATAAAATAATGTAATAATCGACTTTGTGACGTGCAGGCTTTCATTCTTTTTTAAAATTAAAATTAGAAAGAATTAACCTATGATCTTTGGATCTGAACCATTTTGAAGAAAAAATTAGGATCTTATTTTGGTCATCTTTTTCCACCTACAGTTCGATATGGTTCCCAGATGATATGTCCACAGTCTTTATGTCCACTGCCTTTATGTCCACCCTTTTATGTCCACAGCCTTTATGTCCACTGCCCTTATGTCCAGAGTCTTTACGTCCACCATAATATATGTCCACAGTCTTTATGTCCACTGCCTTTATGTCCACTCTTATATGTCCACAGCCTTTTCGTCCACCGCCTTTATGTCCACTTTTGTTTATGTCCACAGCCTTTTTGTCCACTGCTTTTATGTCCACTATTACATATGTCCACAGCCTTTTCGTCCACTGTTTTTTTTGTCCACTTTTGTATATGTCCACAGCCTTTTCGTCCACTGTTTTCTTTGTCCACTTTTGCATATGTCCACAGAGACCATATTTCGAAGTATGAAAAATATGAAGGGCAAACCTGAAGATAGAGGAGAGTTTGAAGGAGAGGGAGGAATCCGAAGGAAACACTGCGGACATTGGTATCTATCGACTAGGAATTTTATAACAATTACGAATATGAAGCGAAAAATTGAAAATGAAGGGGGAGGGAAAAGGAGTTGCGGAAGGAATCCAAAGGAAATACTGCGGACATTGGTGTCTATCGACTAGGAATTTTATAACAATTACGAATATGAAGCTAAAAAATCTGATGTGGCCAACACATGACTTTCTCCATATTTGGGGTATAGTTATTTAAATTATTATGAATAGCATTATAAGGCAAAATTATTATTTTGTATCGTAAAAGAATACAGTAGTCCTTATTGTCGTAAATTACGTATATCTTGAATATGTTTACAGAATTCACCGCTACACGGTGGTGGCGCTGTATACTGGAAATTAAGAAAAAGCAAAATATCTCCAAAATGGATGGTTCTACAAAAATTTGTTTCCAACAAGACTTGGAAGAAATATTATTCTCTACAACTTTGGTCCTCACGAAGATGACCAATAAAGATGTTTTAAGGAGATATTTGACAGAAACTGAAAAAACGTATTATTTATAAATAATTCCTAAACAATAACTACAATAGAAAATTGTTTCAAATGAAAGTTGTAGGAAATTACATTCTCTATAACTTTTGTTTAGAATTGTAAATAGAATAATGATATTTTAACCAAGAAATATCGCAAAAACCGAATCGTGTATTCTTTTACGATACGAAATAATAATTTTGCCTCGTAATATTATTCATAATAATTTAAATATCTATACCCCAAATATGGAGAAAGTCATGTGTTGGCCACATCAGATTTTTTAACTTCATATTCGTAATTGTTATAAAATTCCTAGTCGATAGACACCAATGTCTGCAGTATTTCCTTTGGATTCCTTCTGCAACTCCTTTTCCCTCCCCCTCCTACTACACGCCCTCCATTTTCAATTTTTCGCTTCATATTCGTATTTGTTATAAAATTCCCAGTCGATCGATACCCATGTCCGCAGTGTTTCCTTCGGATTCCTTCCGCACCTCCTTTTCCCTCCCCCTCCTACTACACCCCCTCCATTTTCAATTTTTCGCTTCATATTCGTAATTGTTATAAAATTCCTAGTCGATAGACACCAATGTCTGCAGTATTTCCTTTGGATTCCATCCGCACCTCCTTTTCCCTCCCCCTCCTACTACACCCCGTCCATTTTCAATTTTTAGCTTCAAATTCGTAATTGTTATAAAATTCCTAGTCGATAGATACCAATGTCCGCAGTGTTTCCTTCGGATTCCTTCCTCACCTCCTTTTCCCTCCCCCTCCTACTACACCCCCTCCATTTTCATTTTTTAGCTTCATATTCGTAATTGTTATAAAATTCCTAGTCGATAGACACCAATGTCCGCAGTATTTCCTTTGGATTCCTTCCGCAACTCCTTTTCCCTCCCCCTCCATTTTCAATTTTTCGCTTCATATTCGTAATTGTTATAAAATTCCCAGTCGATCGATACCAATGTCCGCAGTGTTTCCTTTGGATTCATTCCGCACCTCCTTTTCCCTCCCCCTCCTACTACACCTCCATTTTCAATTTTTCGCTTTATATTCGTAATTGTTATAAAATTCCCAGTCGATCGATACCAATGTCCGCAGTGTTTCCTTCGGATTCCTTCCGCACCTCCTTTTCCCTCCCCCTCCTACTACACCCCCTCCATTTTCAATTTTTCGCTTCATATTCGTAATTGTTATAAAATTCCTAGTCGATAGATACCAATGTCCGCAGTGTTTCCTTCGGATTCCTCCCTCTCCTTCAAACTCTCCTCTATCTTCAGGTTTGCCCTTCATATTTTTCATACTTCGAAATATGGTCTCTGTGGACATATGCAAAAGTGGACAAAGAAAACAGTGGACGAAAAGGCTGTGGACATATACAAAAGTGGACAAAAAAAACAGTGGACGAAAAGGCTGTGGACATATGTAATAGTGGACATAAAAGCAGTGGACAAAAAGGCTGTGGACATAAACAAAAGTGGACATAAAGGCGGTGGACGAAAAGGCTGTGGACATATAAGAGTGGACATAAAGGCAGTGGACATAAAGACTGTGGACATATATTATGGTGGACGTAAAGACTCTGGACATAAGGGCAGTGGACATAAAGGCTGTGGACATAAAAGGGTGGACATAAAGGCAGTGGACATAAAGACTGTGGACATATCATCTGTGGATCTTCAATATCACTCATGTTAAATGTTTAATTCACATATTTTGTGGAAATCTTGCAATTTTAATGGGCCTTGCCCACCAATTACATTGTTAGGCCTCGAAATCCTATTGTTATTTCAATCCTTATGCTTTGAATGCTTTTAATATGTGAGAGAGGAGGAAGGAGAGTGAAATGATTTTCATAGCAACCAAAGTAAACAACATTTGTAAATTATTATATTGAATATACATTCATTCTCTTTTGTGGAAGAATATACACAACTATTTTAAGTTTAAGATTTAATTGTGCTCACTTGGATATTTCTGAATGATAACATCATTTTGAATTTTCTTTACTCCTGCCATTTTTGATGGGCTGTATCCTAGTACATATTATAATAATCCCAGCTTTTGCATTCAAGTCATAATTTTAGTTTCAGTCTATTCAAATTTTATAGAAACACAACTGTTTATTATTACATCAATCTGTGGATGGAATGACTAATTATGTTTTTCTGTACTAATTATTTTTATCATTTTACAGATTGGAGGAGAGGAAAGCTAAAGAGAAACTTCAAGTTGTTCTTTCTAGGTTAAACTCACTTGAGAATGAAGTGGTAATTAATGATACTGTAAATTTACCTACATCTATTAAATCTGCATTATCTGAAACTTGGGACCTTGCCGACCATCTTAATCACCTTTTAAAGGAACATGAAATGAGCGAAGGTGTAAGTGATTTAAAGTGAAATTACATTAAATCTACAATTATTTCACCATGTCCTGTCAGCCAAGTTCTTCGGCTTAATGGTAAATTTCCACTATGGAAGCTTATTCAAATATCCAGTTTTTCAATAAAAAATAAATTTGTATCAGACATTTTTATGATTTCTCAAATCTTCTCTCTTGAATTATTAATAATCCAGCCAGACTGAGATGTAAAAAAATAGGAGCATATTATGTATGGAATCTGTTGTGAGTATGATAGTTTGATTGTAAATTTTGTGGTAGATGCCTATTAGAACACATTCATGCTTGGGTGACCTGCCAGAATAACAGTAGCGACCTATGGGCGGGTTTCCAGGTTTCCATTCCTTATGGCAGGATGGCTCACCAGTGGATATATTTTTCCTCTCTTAAAAAATTAGCAGCCCTGCCATGAGGGAAGGAAACCAGGGAGCTTATCTGTGAGTTGCTTCATCATATCAGCAACCCGCTGGTGGGTTGCCTTGGAGTGAACATGTTAAGGTTAATATTTTTTGTGGAATATTTATGGTCATCTTTGCTTTTATGCCTTAGTAAAAACATGCTGTTTCTTGCAGGAATTTAATATAGATCAGAATAGGTATGACAAATTTAAGGAGGATCTGCAAAAACTATATGACAGATTTATAGTTTTGCACCAGAAATATAGTATATTTTATCAAAAGCATGCAAATGAAAAGATGGATTGGGACAAAGAGAAAAACGAGCTGATTTTTAACTTAGAGAAATCAAAAGCTTATGTGGAAACATTAGAATCTAATATTAAGGCAGTTAATGATGAAGTAACAAATGGCAAAGAGAGCAATTCTGCTGAAAGGGCTGAATTTGTCCCGGATCCTGTGAAGGAGCCAAAAGAAATTGCTGCAGTGAATGAATCAACTAAGGTTGAATCAAGTGAAGAATTGATGAAGAGAAAATACTGTATATTGGAAAATTATGTTAACAACTTGAAAAAAGAAAATGAGAAACTCCAAATGAACATGCAAGATTTAAAAACTCTTATGACTCAAAAAGAGGAAAACAATACCAAGCAAAATGTAATGGAATTTTATTTATCAAATGTTATGAGATTTAAGTGAGTCAGTATTTTAAAATTTTAGAACTGTTATGTAACAAGATGTTTTTATTTTTTATCCAGGAAATCTCAAAGCAACAAATTTCCAACTTAAAAAATGAAATTGATGAGTTAGTCCCACGATCTTCAGTTGAAGGAATTACAAAGCAACTAAATGAACTTATCATAAAATATAGAGCCATTTTACAAAAGAATGAGTACTCTGTTAGTACATTTTATCTCTTTTTTCTTTGCTACCATATCCATGTCATTTCCTTGAAATTTTTTATAAAAATATTGCTTATTTTGTAATTTTTATATTTATTTGTAACTTGAAATGGTGGTTTTATTGCCAGTACTATATTTTTCTAGAATTATGTGCAATATAATGTTGGTTGTAGTTAGAAATGATTCATTTGTTGTTCATTATATTGTATATTTCATGATAATTAAATTTCCATAATTAAACTCTTACTTTGAAATCTATATGATTAAATGGGTTAGCATGGTGTCATTTCTAATAATTTTGATTTATTTGCCATAGATTTTGAATGAGCAGATTTTAAGTCAGGTACAGGAAGAGCTCCATTCCATTAAGAAAGATAAACAGGACCTTAAAAAAAAACTAATAAGCTCCCTTAGGAAATTGCACCAATATGAAACAATAATCCATCCCAGAGATCAAGTGTCATCTGGCACAACTGACGAGGATGAGTTTGACAATAAGGTCAGTCATGAATATAAGGAAGACAAAGAAAGAACTCCTAAGTCAATATCAAAATTGTTTGCTAAACCCAAAAATAATTATTTCATTTTTAATATAGCTATTATCATGATAAAGGATGATGATGACTGATTTATAACCAAGATTCATGTTAGCAGATTTCTGAAATGGTGTTGGTGTTGATATAAGAGTTTTAAGGATAACATAAAAAAAACTCACTCTTAATTCTAATGCATTAACATTGATCCTCAAGTGCATATCCTTCACTTCCTAACTTTGGCTTCTTTATGCTAGGAGCACATTGTCAAATTAGTATGCTGTATTTACTGGCATAATTGCCCCACTTTTTTGCATGGTTTTTACTTTCTGATATACAAAGTATATTGAGAAAGTATTGTTATTGCAAAAAAATTTGACCTCGAGATTTTGATAGAATATACGTTTTAGGTGTACCTGAGACCGAAAAAGTGGTTTTCGCAATGCCGTCTGTCTGTGGGTCTCTCTGTGGGTCTCTCTGTTCACTGCTCTAGAGCCTAAAGGGTAGAGCAAAAATGAATGAAATCTCGTACTTAGGCATTTTATCATACAGAGTAGAAGCTATGAAGAAATTGTTGACATTGCTCAATAATTCAGGGAAGTTTATTCTACACATTTTTAACAATTTGATTTTCTCATTAACGGCTCAAACGATTTTGATCAAATTTCATACAGTTACTTGAATTTACATCTTCAATAATACTACTTAGTTCAAAATTCTGAAAAAATGAATATAAGGCTAGTTTATTCTAGGCAACTTTAACAATAATTTGATTTTCTCAAAAAACGGCTTGAACGATTTTGATAAAATTTCATACCGTTACTTGAGTTTATGTCTGCAATAATACTACATACTTTATATTTCTCAAAAAATGAATATAAGGCTAGTTTATTCTTGGGCAACTTACGGCTCATACGATTTTCATCAAATTTTGTATAGTTATTTAAGTTGATGTTTATAATAATTCTACGTAATTCATATTTTTTGAAAGATAACTAAACAACGCATTAGTATATGAGAAAGTTTGTGTAATGTATATTGTACCAATTTTTTACCCTAAAATAAGGGTAGGGCAAATACGGGGTTTTCCCATATCATATCTGATAAGGTCATATCAGAAAAAAACAATCTTGTATTTCTTTCTCATAGCTATAGTTGGTCAGTTATGCAGTTAAATATTTAATAATTCTTGGCTCCTGCTCTATTGAAACAATTTCCATATCATTTAAAATTTCAACTTTTTTTACTACTAAATGTACCGTATATACCCATGTATAACACACTTTTTTCCCTAATAATTTGGGCTAAAAAGCAGGGTGCATCTTATACGAGGTTATATATTTATCAGGGTATTTATTATAATGGACCGACGTTAAAAATGTCATTGATTTTATGCTTGATATTGGGATAACATTAAACATTCTGACGGTATCCTAATGCGTTTTCTCAGTAATAACTTGAACGAAAAATTTAAATTAATGAACAAAAATGCCAAATTTATTACATAATTATGCTAGATGTACAATATAAGATATTTCAAATTAATTAAAAATAATAAAGAACGTTGTTAAGGATCGCAAAATCCAAGAAATTCTTAATCACTGCCCCATTCATCGGTGATGTTATCGGAATTATCTTCCGTGGAAGATAGCATTACGTTCTCCGCGGCGTTGTGGTCATCATCCTCCCACAGCAAGTTGTCTTCCGTGCTGTATAAACTTTTGCTGATGCAACATTTCTTGAAATTATTTACGTATCTCAATGATATTGACAATATACAATAATTTTGCCATTGAATGATAAGCATGTTACAGAAATTGAATTCTAGAAACATATGCGTGCTATGTGCGTGTACATAAAAAAAATCGCAGAATATGGTGCAAAAAACTTCACTGCGTGTTATAAGCGGGTGCATTTTATATGTGGGTATATATGGTATGTTTGGTGGAATAAGATATTTCTGCAGTTTCATGTTATAAACTAAACTCCTGCATAACTTAATTTTTTCTTTAATATGGTAAATATTTTCTAAAAACTAATCCAGTGTTTCTCTAAGTGGGTGTGGTGACACGCTGAGATGGCACAGTGTATTCTCAGGTGTGCAACAGAAAATGTTAAATAAATCAACAATTTGGAAATGTTGAAAAGTCTTTTGTATAGCAATTTTTGCTCTAATAAATTGGTAATGATCAGTGGCATAACTACCAGGATGCATGGGGTGCAATGCACCCGGGCCCACTCCACAGAGGGGGCCCACTCAGTGGCGTAGCCAGGGCTTGGGCACCGGTTTAGGTTTTTAAGGCAGAATTTTTAGTACCTAAACATAAAAGTCATCCAGAGTAACCAATATTGTACGAAACGTAACTAGTCCCACAAAACGAAAATTGCAAAAAAAAACAAGAATACAAAATTTTAGAATGTCAGAAAATAACATCTTTTGTAAAACCATCTTCAAATCACCAAGGACAGGGACTGGGCAGTGATGAAAGAATATTATCTGAATCATAAACTCCACAACCAGTAGGGAAGGAATTCAAAGACCCTTTGGAACTGGATACATTAGATGAGTTAAGAAATTGCATTGAATTATCTGATGATACTGATTTACAATCTGCATGCCATAAAGACAGAGCCTTATACTCCAAAGATATGTGTGAAAATGAAAGACGATCGATTATTTTATGTGGACCAAGTCAACCAAAAGAACTGTTTCCTAAAGATCCTAAACAGAATAACAGATCATTTAATGAAAGTTATTATTTTCAAATCACGCAAATTAGGATTCATATTAGAAGAGATTGACTATGTTATTCTAAAATAAAGGATTATGTTTACTGTCAACCATGTTTGTTTTTCTCTAAGAAAGTTCCAAACAATATGGCAAATGGAAGCAGAGATTGGCAACATTTAACTCGAAAAATTCAACGACATGAAGAATCTTCTGATCGCAAACAGTGCTGTACATTTCTGAGTCAGTCGTGTGAAGGAAAAACAATCTCTGATGAAATTGATCCCAAAATAAGACAAGAAGCCTAATACTGGAGAAGAGGCCTTGATAGATTAATCAATATTACGCTCACATTAGCTTTGGGGAACTTGCCATTCCGTGCTCATTGAGAGGATAAGAAGTCAGCAAACAGAGGAAATTTTTTATCAATTATAAAGTTATTAGCAAAGTATGAGGATGTGTTGGATCAACTCTTAAACTCACCCCAAGGAAAAATAAGGTATTTATCACAAAAAATTCAAAATGAAATAATTGAAATATTAGCAAATGCCATTTTATAAAAAAACATTTCTGAATGCAAATCAGCAACTTTTTTTCTATATTGGTTGATACAATGCAAGATACATAAAAAATCGATTAGTTGAACATCATTGTCTGTTATGTATGTGAATACCATAAAGCCTCAGCATTGAAAATTAAAGAACACTTTATTGGGTTTGTTGTAGTTGAAAATCATTCTGCAGAAGGACTGATGAACATAATTGTTTCAAAATTAAAGGAGATTTTAGGTGGATTGGAGAAGCTTCGTGGGCAGTCCTATGATGGGGCATCTGTAATGAGTGGTGTGTACAATGGAGTACAAAAAAGAATACAGGATATTCAGCCAAGCACCCCATACATACATTGTGCAAATCGTGATTTAAATCTGGTTTTAGAACACACCACATCAGATATTGAAGAAGTAAACAACTTTTTTGATGTAGTTGATTCAGTTTATGTATTTTTAATGACAGTGTGATAAGATGGAATTTAATTAACAAAACAAATTCTGAGGAACCTCTAAAATCACTTAAACGTGTATGTGCTACTTGTTTTTCTTCTAAAAAAAACAGCTTGGAGGCTTTAAGATACTGATTTGTTGACGTAATGAAATCCTTAAATGTGATCATACTGAAAAGTACCAAAATGCAGGAAATCAGTAAAGTAAAAGTACTGATAAAACAAATTAGTTTTTTGAATTTTTTTATGATGGTAATATTTACAAGTATATTGAAGAAAATGGATGCCTTGACAACATTTTTACAAGGCAAATCTTACAATTTACAAAAAGCTTTTGATTTTCTTCAGACTTTGCAGGAGCATTTAACCAAAGCAAAAATGGATGATGAGTTTGATAAAATGAAAGAAAAAGCTAGTGAACTATGTCTGTCTTGGGGAAGTACGCCAAAATTTAAAACAGTTCGTAATAGGACTCTTTTAGAAAATCCTAAGTTAGAACAATAAATTTAAATACAAAATATACTTTGGCACATCAAACAAATTTTCAGAGCAAATAAAAGAGAGATTTGAAGGTATAAGAACAATCATGGAATATTTTTCAGTAATAACACCAAAGTGTTCATCAACAAGCACTACAGAAGAGATCCACACAGAATCAACCAGCCAACAGATGAATACGTCGAAACATTGTGATATCCAAATATATAAATATGCAATCTTGTTATCTATGTAAGGGTACTGCAAAATAATGTTTATCTTTGAAAGAGTGCTACACCTAAAAAATGTTTGGGAACCACTGGTCTAGTCTCTGTGCTGCATTTTCTGGCAATTTTATAAATCTGACTTTTTATTTGTAATTATAAAGAGAAACCACAAACAAATATTAAATGTATTGATATTTAACCAAAATAATTTTCTTTTGCTTTTGGCTGAAAATTTCTACTGGATATGTATTATATTTACATAATTACTCACCAACTGATTTGACCCAATAATTTTACAGGTTTCAGTACTTTCTGAAAAAATTGCAGTTTTAGAAGTTGGCGAAATAACAGCTAAGCAGAACCTAAACCATTGTGAGCAGATGTGTAGCATTCTCAAAAGTATGCAATTGTTTTTCTTACTTGCTTTATCTGTTAGTGAATTTATTTGAAATTATAATTTATATTATCATTGATACTTATAATCAAATTTTTATGGCAAAATTGAGCTCGAATTTCATCAGTATCAATATTTTTTTTCAATATCCTTTAGACCAGTGTTTCATGCTTGTTAAGTACAGGCGACTCCCATGATTCGACAGGGATGCATTCCTGAAAACGTGGTTGAATCTTGAACAGTTGAATGTCGAATCAGCACAAATTCAAACAATTAGAGCAGAAATAACGATGTCTAGACTGAAACTAAACCTCTTGTGGTCAGGTGGGCTGAAAATTACTTCACGTAAACTAGTTTCTAATTCGACTGATCGATCGGCTGGGTCGATTTGACCTGTCGAATTTTCGAGTTGGTCGAATCTCGAACGGTCGAATCTTGGGAGTCGCCTGTACTGGATAAAAAGTTCCCATGGTGGGAATTGAAAAAAAAATATTGAAATTCAGAAAGATCCATTAAGATATTTAAATGAATAATATTATAATAAAATTTATGTAAATGTGAGCAAATATTTTTGGAGATGACGTGATTACAGTAAAACTTCCCCTAAGTGAAATTTGCACAATATGGGGCCATAAATACATTACATCAATGAGGATAGCTTCCATGTTTTACTGTATATTTATTACCTCGGTGGGGTAAGGGTTTCTGTATGGGAGACATAAAATGCCTGGAATGGCAGCAGCAGTGAAAGGGTAATATGTATAGATAAACTGATAAATCACTTCATTTTATTTTTTCTATAATAATATAATTTCTGTATCAGAGTTGTAACATCATCATCATCAGGCTCAAATATGCAAGCTAAAACTTGATCAAATTTTTGGATTTCTGATTTTCTCTTTAGACCTAAATTAACTGATGGTAAGCAGTAAAAACAATGTACTAGTTAGAGAATATTATAAACTTATTGTATGAGGCTAACCAATTATGCAATGAACTTATTTTTTAAAATTTATAGATCAAAACTTAAGCTCAATTAATTCTTTGGCATGATTCTAAGGACAAAATTTCCTAGAGCTTCATCCCTACATTCTTAAATTTTTCCTTAATGTTGTAGGTCAGCTAGAACAACTGAAGGAGGCTAATATGGAGTTAGAGACAACATGCTCATCTTTGAAGCAAGAAAATCATGAGCTTCAGTTAACTGAAATGGGTTTGCATGATCAACTGAATTTCATTAGCTTAAGTAGCTTCCCTGAAATTAGTCAGCAACTTCAAGATGCTGAGCTTCGATTGGTAAGCATACAAAATATTTTTGATGAAGTTTTTTTATAAAACTCTACCTATACTCTTGAAAATGTTATAGGGTATGATTTAACAATCTTGATTATATTTACCTTATAACTTGGACTTTTGGTCAATGTTTAAAGTTAATAATGGCATTACTTTTATTATCATAAAAAGGTTGAACTACAGGAAGAAAATTTAAAACTTCAAATGCAAGTAGGCATTTCTGAAGAAAAGATTGAATCTTTGCAGCTATTGAAATCAATGCAAGATGGTGAAACTGAATCTCTTCGGCGGCAAGTTCTAGACCATTTATCAGATGATGATGATAAAGCTCATATTGGTCAGTAAACATAACAATGCTAAATCATGTTTACTTAAGGTCTATGGTTTACCTATAGAAGTAATGTGAAATTAATCTCTTGGGGATTTACTATATTGATAACAAATAATAAGTGCAATAAAATTTGCAAAAAATATTTTTAGTAAAATATAAATAATGGCAACAAATTTGTTTTTAACAAAAGGGATGGGTGATTATTGTCAGTATGCTATAAAGCAGTGTTTCTTAACTGGTGGGCTGCATAAGGACTTGAAAATCTTCTGAAATATATGAAATTCTGGAAGGGCCGTTACAAAAATATAGGGATACCTGCCCCTTAAGCCAACACTGTATAATAAGGTGTTTTACCATCTCTTATTTTATCTTTTGTCTAGCTTCTGGAAGTAAATGTCACAGTACATTCGAAGCTGCTTTTAATTGGATTAATAGAGTAATTTTACAGGACATAGTTGAATGATATTTATAAGTTTTTGAATTATATATAGCTTTCATTAATAGCAGGGTCATTAATAATGGGGATGCTGAAAATATGCACTAATAATATGTTGCTTTTCTGTTTTGCAGCTAAGATAAATGATGATCTTTTGCATATCCAAAACCTGTTGGCAATTAGTAATGATAAATATCGATTACTGGAAAAGGAAACAGTAAATTTGAACTCTGAGAACACAAAGATGAAACAGATGTTACATGAAAAAGATATAGAAAACTTAAGCAATAAACAGATTATGGCCAGATATTACCGGTAAGTCTTAACTCTTTGTTTGAAATCAGTAATAAAAACTTATTATTTATAGTGAAAATAACACAACTGTTCTTAAGAGAGTAGTGGTGAAGGTAATTACTTCTAACATTTTAAGAATCAGTCACCTAAAATTGTTTTCAAATATTCACTCATGTAACATTATTTTCTGATGGAATATTGTACTAAAATATAAATGCAGGCATCACTAATTAATTATGGCCTGCACTAATTATTTTTTGCTCAGTCGTTATTACTACTTCAAAACCCTCCTTCACTCATTCAGTGCCTATCTTATACAATCAGTGAAAGAGCACAGACAAGAAACCCCTGCACACCATTTTAAAGTAATATTTTTAACCTTACATGTATTTATTTTAAATATTTAAGTTTCTAAGGCTGTAATATGTTTATTTTGTATGTACATGGGAATTGAAACCTATAAGGCTTCAGGACATTTCATCCGATTTTTTTTTGTCCACAGACATTTCATCTAATTTTCTTTGTGCAAAAGTTTTTTCATCCAAAGAAATTTCATACAAAAGACATTGTGTCTAATTGTCAGGATTTATTTTTTAATCAAACTAAAATTAAACATGGGCAGATGTAAAAGTGTGTTTTGGACACAAAGTTTTGTGAAAAACTTTTAGATTAAAACAGTTGGATGGAATGTCTTTTGCACAAAATGTCTTTGGACAAAGAACTTTTGGACGTTATATATTTTTGATGAAATTTGTTTTGGATGAAGTATCTTTTGATGAAAAAACTCATGGACAAAATGTCATTTGGACAAAATGTATTCAGACAAAAAGTCTGTGTTTCACTAATTGTTGAGTTTTTTATGAACTAGTTAACAATGATTAGTGAGTGATGCTGCTACTACTGCTTCCACTTGAAATTTTTTAACCCCTAGAGCATGGGCAGATCCAGAAAATTCCCAATTGCCACTTAACCCATCTTGAATCCACCACTACCAATCATCCTTTATTCTGGAAATCTCTTCACTTGTGAAAAATGTTTTGTTCTTCAGCTTACAGACCTAATATGTGGCACATAATGAAGTAATTTTGCATGGAATGGGTTTAAGTATAGATCCAATGGAGGGCAATGAGGACATCCAAGGTAGGGAGAGGCAATTGCCCTTATCTCTCCCCCCTTGGATCCGATAGTGCCTTAGATTGTAGTTGCATTTTAAAAATGTAATGTTGACTCATGCTGCTTTTAACTCTTGTTCAGTGTTTTCAGTTCTGAGAAATGTCCCAAATTAAAAAAAACCAAGGTGTAGAATCCCTGTAATCAACTAAAGCTACTTGAATCTGTTGCATCTTCCTATCTGGGTTAGATGGAAGAAGAGACTGCCTAGTATCAATCTTGCCCATATAAAGACAAGTATCTATCTATCTGTCTGATGGTAGGATTGAAAAATGTATGCACATTAATGATACAGTATAATGCAAAAGATTATGCATTAAGATAGATGTATTTGATCAGATTCAAGTGTTTAGTTTTCATTTCCTATGTTTACCAGGATGTTTAATGAAAAATGAACATCCATGTATTATGTAAAAGTAATAAATAATAGTGTGGAAAAATTTTTTAATAGCTCTTGACCATTTCCAGAAGTCACATTTTCCTCAATTACCTGCCCTCTCATGATACCTTCTAAGTACTAAGAATTTACTGTAGCTTTCTCTAAAATACAAAACAACTGTAATTAGACGTCTTTGGGTTTCTTTATCAGTGAGGGTCCTGCAACTGTCTAATAAATATAATTCAATTTTTGTTTTATTGCATATTTTCTGGAATGCAACTCAGTAATATCTTTGCAAACTGTAATGTTCATGGAAAAATTGCAAATACTGTGGCATTCTGGAGAACCCTAACAGCCACAAAACACAGGTTGATATCCTCTTGGTACTCCTCTCTGTCCTTACAACTTTTTTTTACATAATTTACAATTCTTGGAGCACCTCTCTATATTAAATAGTGCAGATGAAGAACCGAGAAAATAGCAGTCTAACCTAGTCACTGTAGTAGAGAAAATGCATGTTTCCAATGAAATATTGTGAGGAATAGTCATACGTGAAATTAATGGTCTTGGTTGGTTTTTTTTTGCTGAATAGTTTTGTCTGCCGCTGTTTATGGCATGGTTAACTTCAGTTGCCAAAGTTATTTATGATACATAATAAGTTAATAAGTTTTTCCTTCTAGTATTTATGAATAAAGTCCTTAATCTTTACCATATTTTCTTTATTTACTCTTTCAACCCTGTAGACAGTTGCTTCGGTATATATTGGAGATGCGTATAAGATATAGTGGGGGAATTACTTTGCAAGTGCAAGAGAAAATGCATCGTGATCATCTTCTATTGCTGGAGGAATGTACTGAAGCAAAACTAAAGGCTGGAAAATTGGAGGATACATTGCTTGCCTCTTTAAGTTCTTCTGAGGTTGATAAAACTCTTTTAAAGGATTTATACACAAAGGTTTTTATTTATATTCCTATGTGATATGCAAAAATCACATTTTTGCATTCTTGAAAAGCTTGGCAATTTGCTACTCACATTCTACCTTACCATTTCACAGTAGAAATCATACATTTCACTTGTATTTAGTTATGCACACAATAGGCATTTTTACTCACTGAAAAGATAAAAGATCAATAAATTTGGCCATAATTATTTGAGTTAAGTTCAGCAATGCAAAACTGTATGAGAGCATAAAGGACTGTATAGAAGTTAAATTTGGAAGTATTAATTTTTTGCGAACATTTTGATTGATAGTTTTCAATTAAATATTTCATAATTGTTTGATTCACCAGTCTAATTTTCTGTCATTGCCATATCTGGACTCTTGTATACGCAGGGTAGGTATTAGCAGCTGCACCCCATAGTGATTTAACGTAGGTAGGCTGAGATTAAAAGCTGCTTTGCACTGCACACCTTATGAACTGCACCTGTGGCAGCTGCCTAACTCTCCCAGCTGCAGTTATGCCATTGGTAGAATACACATATTTTCATCCAATGGTCTCATGTAACCACTCATTCCGTCGGTATGAATCATGCAGAATTTTTATCTCTAAAGCAATAGTTGGCCTGGTTCACTGCTCTCAGTTGTGCGGTGGAAAGTCTAAATGGCCGTTGATCGATTGAAATGATATCCCATACGAGGGATAAATTCTGTCTAGCATCCAGTAAATTGTGTGAAATTTGGAGACTTGATTCAACTGAATGTTATGATCGCTTTAAATGAAAAACTATGAAAAGTCACTTCCTTTTGCCCTCTTCCACCATCCTTACTCTCTCTTCCCTCTCCCTCCTTCCAGCCCACCTTTGTTCTCCTCCTTGATTGCTCTGGCTTGCCCCTCCCTCTTTCTTCTTCCTTTCAATCTTCTCTATTCCTTCCCACTACAGCCACTCTCATCTTTGGCCATTCCTCCCCTTGCACTATCCATTCCCTCCACCATTCCTTCTCTATCCCTCTCTTTTACCCACTTCCTCTCCCAACTGAACTCAGCACTTGTCTTTTATGTAAAAGTAATTACACGTTATTTTTTATATGTCACAAGGGTGTTGCATGCATAACATAAATTTAAAATTAACAATCTGTAAATGATATTTTCTGTTATTAATTTTGGGTAGGAAACCCAGGCTCAGCAGTTGATTTCAACTCTAATTGATCAAGTGAAAACCTGTGAAAATAAGCTTCAGAAACAAAAGGAATGCATCTTGAAATTGGAGAATGAGAATGCCCAGCTTGAAAAGGAATATGAGTTAAATAAATCCCAATGGGAGAATAGAGAAGTAATTACATTCTTAAATTTACGCTGGAAGAAGCATATGTATTTAAGCCTTAACCCTTTGGCTGCATATTTAAATTTGGGGAGGGGGGGAGGGAATCTTCGAAAATTGTCAGTTATACAGGTAAAAATGTAAATAGACTTTAGCTATCAATTTTAATTTTTTATTGTTTATTTTTTCCTAGTACATATTGAAAGGTCATTTTAAATGCTTGAATTCAGCTTAAAATCATGAAAAATAATAAAAAGTGTGAAATTTGTCAAAATATAGTTTATATACATATTTTTAGAAAATAACAAAATAAGCAATTCAATTTCCAGGATAATTACATTATATACACATAATTGTTTCTCTCTATTTGGCACTGTGCCACAAGCACCTATTTTATTTTCCTTTAAAATGTCAAACAGTGCCACACTCGAATTAAAATTGTCCATGTAGACAATGTGGCCTTTGTTTTCAAATCCTCTGAGCAATGACTGAACAACTCTAGATTGCAACTCACCCTCATCAATATTTGTGAGATCTTTTCCTGTGTAAATGTTAAATCTAAGGAGAAAACCTGTATGTGAATCACACAGAGACCATATTTTTATGCCCCATTTTGAGGATTGTTTTGTTGGTAGATATTGTTTGAAAACAATCGTCCTTTGAATTTTAACACTGTCTCATCTATACAAATTTCCCTGAAGCTATTGTGCACTTTTAAATATAAGTCCTCCACAGCATCCAAAATGGGCTTTATTTTGTAAAGTCTATCTTTAAACTCTGCATTTTTGTTGTCTGCAAAATGTAGGAATGAACGAATTAGCTTGTGAATACCATTCCAAAACTGGGTGTTTGGGTAAGCCAGTAAGGATCCAGGAAATAAAATTCCAAAGTTGTCTTGTGAATCAAACCCATGCCTATCTCTAATGCCACAAATGCCATAATATCTTGGGGTGATACATCTACCCAGTTTGACAACCTTGATCTAGGAGATATTTTTTCCTTTGAATCCATAAACAATTTAGCGTATCTATTTATCTCCATAGACACGTGCATATATTGATTCTGGGAAAAATTGCTGGAAATATTCATATGGATGGACTTATATTCTGAAGCCCAATTACCCAATGACATCCACTGAAATTTGGAATGGAGTCAAGATCACGTAAATTTTTACCATCCTTGCAATTGATTTCATCCCATGTGGTGAGTTGTGCACATCCTATGGCACTATTTGATTTACCTGGGCCAGTTGTATCATCCTCATCACTAGATGCTTCTGAAATGTGAACTGATTCTTCATCTGAATCAAATTCTGAGTCAGAAACTTCAGGAAAATAGTCACTCTCCTCAGAAGACTCCCTTTTCCTCTTCCTACTCTTTTTAAGTGCTTCAGGTAAACTCATTTTGACTGAAATTGTGAGTAAAAATTTCAGCAGGGAAATGCAAGTTGTGGATTTAGATTAACTTTCCTGTAGGATTTTCTCAAAAATCACTATTTTGATTGCTTCAGTTTCCCAAAAATCACATTCCCGAATGATTATTTTCCTGAAAGGTTAGTTTTCTGCAATACGGTAAACTCTCGCCATTCATGATCACCTCTAAAGTTGTTTTCGAGAACATGAATCATTCGGCAAAGTGATTTTCGGGGAAGTGAACTAATGCACAAATTATAAAGTGACAAAAATATTAATTCTGTATTTCAAACCAACAATATCTTAATTGTTATAACTTACAACTTACCTAGTAAGTGATAAAAATACGGATTCTATGAAGGGAACAGTATAAGACGTCGCTTGAAGCCACCCAGTGGAGTTGCGCTCACGTAAAGGAAACTTTCAAACATGCTTCAAGACTTGCCTAGGCACGAATGATATTTCTTCTTGGTGGTCTCTATTTCGAATCTCACGGACCATACAAATCTTGAGAATTTTCCAAGGAAAAGCATTCTGCAATATTCGTCATCGTTGGTAAAAAAATATTGTGTCGAAAATATCCCATCTCTGACATGAAGCAGCTAAACTGTCTGAAAGTATACAAATATTTGCACCCCTATCCTAACTATTACCTTTTTTCCTTAATATCTTTACCTAGAAAGAATCTCTACCTACCCAATCCTGTGCCATGCCACTGGAGGGTGCTGTGAGTGAAAGGGGTATTTACACAAAGGATGTGTTTTCCATCAAATAGAATTATTAAGAAGGGTTTTGAGGTGCTACATGGGTAAATAGGGATACCCAAATGCAGAAGCATCGGGTAAAAGTTTTTTTAAGGCCATGGGGTAAATCCGATTTATGCAGCCTAGCCCAAAAAATTTCAGTCAGATATATCTAATTTATGCAGCCAAAGGGTTAAGTGTTGGTTATAATGTTAAATTTATATAGAAGTATGCTGAAGAACTTACTGAGGATTAAAATCATTATTATTCAAAGTAGAACTTTTAGTAAAAAACTAAACATTCCTCGAACTTAAAATATTTTATGAGATGTATAGTCTGATCAAAACATCAGCAAATCTGTTTTTATACTGCTCATATAACACTATATTAACTCAAGATATAGTAGATATTAATGTATTGTATTTACCTGAATGGTTTTTTCGTATGTTAGCCTTTGAAAAACCAAGAGTTGTCTTATATTTGCATAATATGAAATAACTAGATGGTTCGATGTTTCTGCATGGTGTTGCAGCATACAAATGCTCACTTTAAGTTTCTACTTTAATTGATTTATTTACTGTAATGCTCAGTGCAACTACTACATCATCAGTCCATTTGCTTTTCAAATCATCTGATGATGCAGATTTCACTGTGAAGCTAGTCATGAAAATAAATTTAAGTGAAAATATATTGAGTTTTATTTCATTTGTATAGTGACATTCTGTAAAGTGACACCTTCTTTGGTTAATTATATTTTTTGCTGCTGTACGAAATTTTGGCAAAACCAAAATGATTGTACGACATTGTAAAAGAACAAAATGACATACCATTTCAGGAGGTCAAAGATTAGTGTTATGAACACTAGCTTTCATTTTTGAGATGTAACTATTTATATGATTTATTGCAATAATGTGCTGATACTTAAAAGAGTTAAGCAGTGCTAAAATTTAAATATCCATTATTTTTATTTCTTTTTTATTTTAGTATGAACTTCTGAAGGAGCTTGGTCATTGTCTTTCTGATGAGCCTATCCTGGATGAAAGAGAGCTTCAAAACTCAACTGATGAACCTATCTCAATACCTGAAGATATCAATAAGGAAGAAACTCCTCATTCCCTAAGTTCAGAAAAGCAGCTAGACCAGGTATATATACCGTATATGCCCGAATATAAGGCGAGTTTTTTTCCCAAAATTGTCCCTCAGAAAAGAGGGGGGTCGCCTTATATTCAAGTCTTTACAAAGTCTCTCATATTACGGGGCGCTCTCTCAATCACTTTATTTTGAACAACAAAGTAGTTTAATCAAACTTTTTAGATACTTTGTCCATAACATTAATGTGTTTTGACCATCGTACAAATCCAAGAGGTGTCTATTCCTTTTCGCACCATTTAATAGAAAGTTTAGTCGGTAATCCATCAGTGTCACACAAACTTCCCAAGTCCAAAGAGTAGTCCACGTTTCCACCTACGATAAGTCCAACATCTGAAAATTTCTCTTCTTGAAATCGTTTTTGACGGTAAGTAGGTAATATCGATGTTATACTTTTTTAAATTCTCTAGCGATGATGAAGACACTGATGTTGAAGATGCGTGTGAAAGGTTTGTATAAAATTGTCAATGAGTTTTGGTTTTTTAAATAAAGTATGTTATTGATAAAAAAATAAAACAAACTTTTAAATATAATAAAAAGTTTATATGTTCAAACTGGCCAAAAAACTTTTTTTTGGATTTTGTCATTAGGAAAATGTGGGGGGTCGCCTTATATTCAGGCATATACGGTACTTTTGAAGGTTTTATTTATAAATGCATTACAGAGAGGGTGTTGAATTTATATAGTTGATGTGAAAGTTCAAGCTGAACAGAATAACATGTGATTACATTATTAACAGGTAGGGAACCCTTTGCGCACAGCTAGATACAGTTTCCATGATTGTTTTATGTGGCTGGAAATACTATCACAATAAAGAGACCTGTAAAATTTAAAATGCAAATTCATATTTTTAGTTCAAATGTGACAAGAAATTTAGATATGATTTCACCTTGTATGGTGTCTCAGAAACTCTTGGAAGCTTCCAGCATAAACTCGAATCTAGCCTGCGGGAGCATTGTCAACTTCCAATGTGGTTTACCAAAGGATTCACAACCACCAATGTATCCCATCATATAGGAAAGTTTGTCCACCCTTACATTAGAATATATTTAATTAATTGTGCATTCACATTTTGTTTTTTAGGATTTCAAAGGTCAAGAGAGAAATGCTGTTAAAAAGTGCTCTCATAATGAAGAAATTGTTGCTCAGCAAAACATAATCAAGGAGCTAATTGAGCAGTTGGCTAAAGTTGAATTCGAGTTGAATGAGAAAGAAATTGATTTAAAAGAGCTTCAAGGAATCATGTCTTTCCATACTAATTGTCAACTTGAAAAGAAATGCAAGGATAATACGCTTAAAACTGAAACTCATGCTCAGTTGCCCAAAGAACCATGCATGAGGGAATTTAACTTTGCATACAAGGTACATTTTAGTCTAGTTATTAAGATTTTATTTTTAAGGTAGTAGCATGGTAGAATATATCAAAAATTATTTATTTTTCTCTGCATGTAATTATACTTCGTCAAATTTAATTTTTCAAATTTTAATAGATTACACTGGATGCTCTTAATGTGATGCTAAATCAGAAGGATGTGGTCTTGTCACGTTATAAAAAACTAGTTTTGGAAACGAGAGAAGCACATGCCAAAACCTTGCTTGATTTAAATGCAAAGCAGAATCTCAACATGCAAGAAAAGCCATCAAACTTTCAGGATATCTCAATGGGGTAACGTTGCATTATCGCTGTATATAAAAATAAAATGTAAAAAATATTTTTGGAATTCATTTAATAACTCATTCCCTAATGCCATTTTATAGTTACTAGTGAGAGAATTTTTAACATAGTATCTTCGCAAAAAAATTGGTCTCTTAGTTTAATTAAACTCATTCTTGGCTAGTGTAGTCACTTTAATACTTACCGAAGAAATAGAATATCAATCATATCGTATTAAAATCTTTAATGATGTTATACTTGACTGTAAGTAGAAAAAAAGTTTTGTGAACCTGTCAATCATGTGAATATACTAGAAAATGCATTAAATTTTTTGCATGTTTGTAGCTTTCTGGAATTATTTTCTTTATTCCGTATTTTGTCAAGTTATTATTCTCTATCTATTGTGTATTTATATTCATTTTCCCTGTGATTAGGGTTTCCAGGAACTACAGAGCAGTAGCAGAACAACTAGTACAGCCTCCGATTCCTACAGAAATGCCACAATTTTCAGGTGAAATTGCAGAACTGCAAAAAGAAGTCACACTTCATCAAAGGAAGTGTGATTATCTTGCTGTCCAGCTGAATTTATGGGAATCTGAGGCTCACCACTATAAAGCACTAGCCGACAAAAGACAAGTAGAATTGGAAGAATTACTTGCCAGGTATTAATGATTCTAAATTGAAATATCAAGCTCACCTTATGGCTTGAATCAATTTGATAAAGAAGGCAATTCTAATATCCCCAAAATTGTTGATTGAATAAGAGGCACATCTTAAATGATTATTTGGTTTTATGAATCATTTTTCATCTATCAGAATTACCTTCAAATGTAACAATTATTCTAAAAAAATGTCGTGACTGCTGATTGAACTGGGTGTAGCAATTCTTTGAAAAATTTTGAATAGACTATATGCAAATATGCTGTCAAAATGAGACATACTCCTCCCAAATCATTTCCGTCGTATCACTTTATGGTTCTTCATACAATTGTCTTATGCTTCGCTGTAGTGGGATTCAAGTGCTTGGTGTAGAAAGTATTTATTGTAATGTATGTATTCTCGACCATACCCAATAATCCCTGTGCTAGGCTATACTCTTTTTAAAATAATTTTTTAAAGAAAAGGGAAGCTGCATTTTGAAGTTGTAGGTATTAATATTTTGGTGCTCTATGGTGTTTCTGTTAAATTCGAATTTGCCCTTGAATGCATAAATGTTGGTAACCCCTGTTTTGTAGCAAAGGTTCCTAACCTGGTGCTTATTAGCATCTAAGTGATCTTTGGCAGCCTGACTGTACCTTTGTGTTTTGATCTGAGGCCATTCTGTCTTTTTGTCTCAGGCGGTAGATCTCTTTACCATAACTCTGGTCCTTACAATGCTATTGTAATGAAGGCTTGTAAGCATAGATGATATTCATCTTTGATATCAAAATAGGATTGTATAACAAATTCATGTATGATTATTCTCAGAATTTCATTATGCAAACATAAAAAATTGTGCATGTTACTAAGAATTCATAAAAGAATGAAAGTAAAATTTATTAACAAAAATACTTTTTTTTATAGAGTGGAGAGCCAACGTAAGTCTTGTTTTGATGGTCCTTATAATACCACAGTAAATGCTTCTGGAAATGATGTAACTTCTGAAAGAAATGTTTTTTTGATTGAAACAGCTCAAAAAGAACATCAGCCTGAGGTAAATATTAGGAAGTATGGTAGTTAATACCTTACATTGGGGATCACTAACCTACATATGTAGCATGTTACACTCTACTAAGATTGTAATTTTCTTATGTCTATTAAATAGGGATGTGCGGACACCAAATTTGAAACTCGAGTCGAGTTCAAGTCGAACATTGGCAAAAAATTCGAGTTTCGAGTCTTATGTTTAAAGATATATTTAATGATTTTGTTAGGTAGAATAAAAGTACTTGAAAGGCCTTTTTTTAACTAAATATTAATTATTGATTCATAACAAAGAATACAAAACCTAGAATTGAAAATAGCCAGATTGATATGAGTTTAAAAAATATATTGCCTACAGTAAGAGGATAAACGCTGGTTTAGAAATTACTATTTCTAATTTAAAAGTATTATTTTTTATTTCAATGTGTATATTTTGTTAATAATGTAATGATTAAAAGAAGTTATAAATTTTACAGGTTAATGCATATTTCACCAAAGAGATCTTAAACTAGAGGTTAAGGCAGGGAAAGAAGAAAATAAAAATTATACTCAATATTTATTGTTCTTAAGAAGATTATTTGACTATAAAAATATTTATATAACACATTAATTAAACTGTTGTATAATTATATTTGGGAATGCATTAATATAAATACATTCAAAAACATTTCACAAACTTTTATACTTATATTTGTTTATTAGTTATAGAAAACTTTTAAAATTTTTAAGTATAATAGAACTCTATATCATAATTACTTAATACAAATTTACTATGAAGTTGTTTTATTAGTAAAAAAATTGCTGAATACAGGTGAGCCCCGCTTAACGCGGGGGATCCGTCCCTGAGGTCTCCATGTTAAGCGAAAATCCGCGTTCACCAAGGCACCATAACCTTTAGGCGTCCAGAGGGAAATGACTTCCCAAATGGTATTTTTGGACCCACATTCAATGTAAAACATATTTCTGCCGGACTTTTAGAACGTAATTTATTAAACGAACTATAAAATTACCTAGTAAACAGTAAGACAAAAAAGATTTTTAGCAGTAAATGTACATAATTTCAAAATATTTCTCAGAACACCTATGAAGTTTTATAAAAAAATGAGTCCAGGGTCGACTGCTTAGCTTTTTTTTTGCGTATTACATAAAACTTGTCGGTAGCATTCAAATAGTCCATCACAGCCCTGCTTCATGGCACTCATTCGTGTGAAGTCACTGTGCTCCTCCAACAAAGTCATTCAACGATTCACTGATCGACGATGCTCTTGCAGCTCCGCTTATAGATCAACCCCATAGTAGTGCGTGTTAGGTTTTCTGCAATTTATATATCATTATATGGAGTGATGAGCTGAAGCCAACTCACGCGAGCTTGTTAATTTTTCTCAGAATTTGCGAGCCAGTTGTTAAATTTTTTGAAAATATGGAAATTTATTGATTTTGCCCTTTCAGTGTATTTTGCCATATCGAATATTCAATTACCGCAGTGTATGAAATGGAATATATTATGAACGGAACACTTGTTAAGCTAGCGGAACGGTATGGTGCCCCTGGCACATAGGCATTCCCTGCCATCCTTTGCCAAATTTCATAACCCCCCTTTTTTTTAGAGAGCCGGTTCTTAATTTTTTTCTAGCTCATCACTGATTATATATTATTATACATTATATGCATTCAAACATTAAGATCCCTCCACGCACACCACATGTTTTTTCATATGTAGATCAAAATTATATAATTTTTTGATGTGCAGCGTTATTGTTTTATTATTATTTATAATGACATGTTAATATGGTAAATTAACGTTGTAATAAAGTAATTTCGAAAATTATAGATTTTAAAAACATAAATCATCGAAATCGTTCTTTACGATCCAATGATGGCAAAGAAACATGAGTCATATTTCTATTTCCGTTTTTGAAATGTTTTCCGACTAAGGAGATATATTTTTTGTGTTAGACATACAGGGAAAAGAGTGAAATTGGCCACCAGATGATGCAATATTATGCAACACTGCTGAAATATCACAATATTTAGGATACTTTATGAAATTTGATTAGTGCGAAATTTAAAAAAATCATAAGATATTAGACTGTGGTCGCACTGTGCATAAGATATCTATATTTAAAAAAATTTAATTTGAAATAAAATCTGCATTATAACAAGCTGCTTTGGCCGGGGCCACGTTAAGCAGGGCTCACCTGTATGTCATTGTACATAGTATATACCAAATTATCCATTGATGAAATTTAAGAAAAATATTTCTTTATTTTGAAAAAATTCTCAATTAGAGACAGAAAATAATAAAACAAATAATTAATCAATGAATGAAACATTTGTCTCAGATATGCACTTTCTTTCATTGTTTAGTGTCTGTAAGAAAGAAGTTACTTTATATTGTCATGGAGAAAAACAAGTTGCTCCATATGCTCTGGCATGAGATTTCCTCTTCTTACAGTAACTACATTTCCTGCAACTGAAAACAACCTCTCACTAGGTACTTGTGTTGCTGGTATTGACAAATAATGCCGAGCAATAGATTGCATATAATGGAAACATTCACCATTATCTCTCCACCAAGCACAAGGATCTTCATTCCTACCTATAACTGCCTCATATAAATAGGTTGAAATTTGGTCATGTACACATTGTGTTGTACTTTTCACAGGATTTTTTTTCACTAGCTTATCAAAGACACTACATAGGGAAGAAGAGGCTTGGTTTTGACAATGTTCCATTTCGACTTGTTGGGAAGTAGTTTCTGTTGCTGCATTAACTTCAATTTTATGCAAGGTTTTTCCTGAAATAAAGTCACTGGCCAATTTGACTTCTTCTTTTGATAGAAATATTGCTTTAAACCTTGGATCAATTATCATTGCTATAACATTAGGTTGTGAGGTCCTGTAATCAGGAAAGCGAACTTTGAAAGCTTGCAGTAAGTTTCTAACAAATGTCAAACCACTTTCTTGAACACCCTTTGAAATGTGGCTTTCTAGAATAGTTTCTATACTGCTTATAACTGGGATTACCATTGATAAGGTTGGATATGAGTCAGCACTCATTTCTACACTAGCTTGATCAATGGGCTGAAGACTATTGACCAAGGAGCTTATCATAAGCCATTCACTTTGGCTGAAATTTTCTATTTTACTATTTTCAGCTAAATCAGCTGAAATTGGTCCGTTCTGTTCTAAAAGCCAAGCAAACATATGATATTCACTGTTCCGCCTGGTTTCAATGTCCTGAAGTTTATGTACAGGCTTTCCCATATTCTTTTGTAAGACACTTAGTCTTTCCCTTGCTTGAACACTGTGTTGATAATGTCCAAAAATTATCCTTCCTTTTTGCCAAAGTTTACTGAATTCATGAGTTGCTTTTTTGGCATTGTTGACTGCTAGCTGCATCGTATGAGTGAGGCAAGATATTGATGTCCATCTTGTACCAGATACTGCTGCTTTCATGTTTCTGGCATTATCGGTCACTATATACATTGGAACTGAGCAATACCTCAAATTCCACTCCTCCAGAACTGAATTTAATTTTGTTAACAATGCTAACCCCGTATGCTGACCAGGAAAGTGAGAATTAGCAAGTACATATTGCTTCACTGAAAAATCTTTTTTCATAAAATGGCATGTTAGAGAAATGTAGCTATCTTGAGATCGTGACGTTCAGATGTCAGTAGTTAATGTCAATGACTCAAATGTACTGATTTCTTGTTCCAACTCTTGCCTAATTTCGGATTTACTTTTGTCGTACATATCTGGAATCACCTTTCTAGAAAAAACAGTTCTGGAGGGAATTTGATATCTAGGTTCCAGAACACTGATTAATTCTTTAAATCCTTTGTCTTCTACAATGGAATATGGTTGATAATCCATAACTATCGTCTGCCCAATCTTATCAGTTATTACTTTTGCTCAATGGTCTGAATCACCCATCTTTACAGGATTTAAAAACGTGTTTAACAATGTTTTTTGTCTTGGTGATGATTTTTTCTCAGTTCTTTTCGCCTTTTCTTCTAAATATTTAGAATTAATTGACTTATGTTTCTGTATATGGTGAATTAGGGTTGTTGTGCAACCAGTGGGTGTTTTCAGCCTTTTCTTACATATATTACACTCTGCTTCATTGCTATATGGAATTTTCTTGAAATATTTCCTTATTAGAGAACTTTTTTCACTCACCTCAATAGGTGTGTTTGAAATTTCAGACATTTTTATTGGGCATTTACGATGATAAAATATTAACACTAGGAACAGTGGGCCCTTGGTTTACGATGGTTTTGATTAATTATGTCTTCCATATCGTCCCATTGTTTCGATTAATGATACATTTTCGATATGTTTACGGTATATCCTGTGGCTGCCAATTTCGGCCATTCGGAACGATCTTAAGTGGACTCAGTGGATATTTTCAAATAATAATTCCACAAATAAAGAGATAGCACAAAGCAAATGGGCAAACAAACTAAAGTTGCAGTTATATTACGTCTGTAAACAAACGTTTACATTTGTAGCATCTACGTACAAGCGTACACTATCGATAGTTACTTCGATAGTTCAACTTCAGTAAATCGTAAGATGTAAGTTTTCTGTCATGTTGGCGTTATTTAAAAAACTACCATGCACATTTTTGAAAGTACAATTTTTTTAAACCTTTTATTTCATCAAACTAAAAGATATCAAAAGAGGTATTACTAGTTGTAATTCAATATCTGTAGTTGTAACATCAAATGAAACTTCACAACAAAATAGAGTTTCAAGAAAGTTATCATTACGAAATATACCTTCCTGTCTAAAGCAGCTTGGAAGCTGCATGCGATCCGCAATTTTTTTTTGCCGTCCACAGCCGTAAATTAAGTATCTGAAATACTGAGAAATGTTTCAAGAGATATTGATTTTCCGTGACAGTAATAATTTACATATAGCATTCTGCAACAATGTTGTATCGTAATGACCTAAATTGAGGACTTACGAGGAACTTTACCTAGTAATCCCGGTGGACTCTGTGATAATCTACGAAGTCTACCTCAGCCTTGGAAAAATAAATATTGTGGCCCCTTGATAGACAAAGGTTTTACACCAATGATCTATATCATCTTATGATAAAGGATTAACATTGAATGTAACTTCAATAGTTGTAGTGTAATAAATCTTTTGGAATAATTTTTAACGACCATATTGGCATAATTTTATTTTAAGTACTACCACATTTTTTTATAGTTCGAAATTTTCGAACTTTTATATTTCAGCCTGAACCGAGTCGAATTTTATTGTTTTGGCTGTAGGTAAAAATTACAGCATTAAAATTGGCTATAATCATTTATATATATATATGTTTGTCTCTACTTAGGTGGATATTGATTCTTCAGTTGCCACAAAAACGTATAAGGAAGTGGGAACTAACACAGATATTTTAAACAGAGCTGATGTTGAGAATTGGGAATTGAATCATAGTAAGAAAAAGTCGGACAAAGCACATGGCTTTTCCCTATCTAAGGAAGAGGCAGAAGACATTGATCAAGAATTAGAAACTATCAGCAATCTTTTAGAAAAAGCAGAAGAGGGTTCTGATGAGAAACATTCACAAAAATCTGTAGGTGAGAGGAATATTGCTCATGGGATCAGACGAAGAGAAGCTGCTAGAACTAAGTCTACCAGAACTTCACCGACAGTGAAAGTGGATAAATTAAAAGATGATATAAAGATATTGGAACAGCAACTACATAACAGTCAACTTCAGCTGGAAGCTGTGCAAAAGGAAGCAGAAATGGATACCAAGGTGAAAACATTGTTTTTTTCTTTGTTATAGAAAGGTTTCTATTGCAAAATTATGAGGGCCCTTATTTAGAATTGAAATTTTTGAACTACACTTTGATGTTGGCAGGGCCAGTCTTGAGTTAACAGCTAGCTGGGCAGATACCCAGGTTGCCGTTATCTTAGAGGTGCTTTCCTGGCTATCTACGCTGTATTATTTGCAAATGGATATAGTTGATGGTGCTTGCATTCTGCAAGCATTTCAGCCTAATTTCAATAATGGGGTAAAACAACCTCTAAAAATTAGAATTTTTACAGTATCAGATTTTTTCCATTAGTCATGACAAAAAAAATCTAGTCTTGCCAAATTTCTAGTCTCGACCTCATTCAGAAGTGCCTTATAATTTTTATTTTAGTGTGGGGCAATAATAGGGAAAAATAGCACCTAAACATTGGAATTCTTATAGTATCGGATTTTTCCCATTGGTTGTGACCAAAAATTTACGCCGTAAATGCCTGTGTGTAATGCGCAGGTAGGTTTTCGGCCTTGCATTCTGCGATTTTTTAAATACCCATGTATAGCTCACACATTTTCCTAGAATTTTCACCTCAGTCACATATTTATCATTTAACTGCGAATATTATGTGTTAAATTGTCAGTATCATTGTGATATGATAAAACAATGAACTAAAACCGACATCCTTTGTTTCTGGCAATATACAGAGCCATAGAGCGTAGAGGCATGTATAAGCAAAATATAAAACTGTATGGTGAATTGAGGATTCACCAGCTTGAGATTCGAATGAGAATACATGAGGTACCTCTGTTCTCGGCATTGTCAATTCAGAGGCAGCCAGGAAAATATACCATTTAGAAATTTTAATGGAACCTGGAACATCAACAGGTAATTTTTAGTACCTTTGGACATTGATTAGTGCCATAATTATGAAATGGCCATGTTAACTGAAGTCTTCTATTTCTTTAAGTGACCTTCGTGTTTGCATATAGTATTAGCTTACATATATTTTATTTGCATAGATTAAAGTTAATATCATATACAGGGCCGATGCGCTGAAAAATGGTGCCTGGGACAAACGAGAGAATTGCTGCCTCCAAAAATAATAAGAAAGTGACAAAAGTGAAAAATATCGCCCTAAAAATGCAGCCTGAAGCCGTCGCCTCTCTGGCTCACCTCTTGTGCCAGACCTGATCGTATATAATCAAACTCAATTTAACTTAATGTGCTTATTATGGCCAATATGCATATTAAATCAACCTTTCGTCTCTTTATCTGCACAAGTAATTAATTTTTTAAAAGTATCCTGATAAATATGACATGTACCCTCTTATAACATGCACCCCGCTTTTCAACCCCAAATATTGGGAAAAAAGTGGGCATTATACTTGGGTATTTATGGCAGTATTGCCAAATTTCAAGTCTCTAGCTCATTTAGAAGTGCTTTATAATTTTTCTCCTCGTATGAGTCAGAAATGGGGCAAAACAATCCTAAAAAATTGGAATTTTTACAATATTGGATTTCTTCCATTGGTCGTAGTTTAATAATAATAGCATGATAATATAGCCCTCTGATTCCTATTAAAAGCTTGCCCATATAAAAGCATTGAGCTTGTTGCCATGGTAGTTGATTTTTGGGACCCAGAAATATTCCCACATTTTTCCTATAAAAACTAAATATATATGCTAAAACTACATGAATTTACATTCTGTCTTCAAAAATAAGAAACTAAAATATCTAAGCTTTCTTGTAGTCCAAGTCCAAAGTTTGAATCTTGATAGGAAATAATTTTAAAAAGCAAATACCTCTACACCGATTTGCATGCTTTTATTATGGGGCAAGATTGGGGCAATAATAGCCGCTGAAAATTGGAATCTTAACAATTTTAAATTTTCTCCTTCAGTTGTGACCAAAAACCTATAATCGCAACAAATTTCAAGTCTCCAGCACATCTGGATGTTCCTCATAATTTATATCCTCCAATATCCTATGTAAGAAGCATCACTATACATACTGTATATACCCGTGTATTACATACAGTTTGAAGACCAAATTTCAGGTCACAAAGTAGGGGTGCGCGTTATACAAGGGTAACACTTTTGGGCACTTAAAATCGGAAATTAAAGTGAACCTACCTCGCACCAGATTCTCGCTTTTTGAGTGAATTAAGGGGAAAACCACAGTAATTATTGATAATCCAGATTATACATATATTAATTATACATATAGAACACCTAATTACTTCTATACAGTTATAATTCCACCCCCTCCAAATATTCTGCGTTTCACTAGCTCATCAGCTCATTGCTGTAATTTTTGCAAACTCGCCAAATAGACTTCCTGCAAAACACGCATCGAAAACAACATAGAATAACTAAATTGAAATAATTTGATTTAGTTAATGATTCTAGTATACACAGGCATCTCTCGATATTTGTCGTTAATTGGGTCTGCAGAAAGTGGACTATAAGCGAAAAGATGATTATCGAGGGCTATTTTCCCTTAGATGCACTGTTATAAATGTATAATTCATTCCTGAAAACCCAAAAAGCAGACCAAAATATTAATATTACCGTATTTTATGGAGTTATTGGTATTATAAACATAATCTATATGAACCTACGGACCACGGGAGCATTTTATACGGACCGCGGGAGCATTTTTTGCGGCCCGCGAAGGCATGATGTAAACGTAACTACAAATGTGGCTGCCACGTAATTGAATGATTTAATCACAAACACGGAGCTCATATTCGCAGTCAACAATAGAAAATTGCGCTGAAACGCAAACTAAGGAAGAATGAACAACAACATGGAGCGAGGCCGAGTAGCTGAGACCAGTGGAGTCGGTGGTTGAACGAATACTAAAACATATCACCCATAACTCCTCCTAAACTTAACGTGATGATGAAATCATCTCAGTGGTATGCTTTAATTTGCTGTTAGCTGCAGTGACAAGGGGAAGACAGACATCCTACGTAATGTTGTCATTTCTCGATTGTAAAGTTATAAGTTTATGCAGCTCAGAATGATAAATCCTTTGCGTCTCATCATTTCATGAGTAATTGTCTTAGTTAGAGTCCCTCTTCGTAGTTCCCAGCTATTTCGATTACTGATGATGTCTCTCTAAGACGTAATGTGGAGCTTATTGAACACAATACTTATGGGCAAGTCCAAGCGTTCTAAAATTGTTAACTGGCGATAATTTAATGCATTAATGTATTTATTTATGGTACTGTAGTTAATACTTAACATGACGATATAATTTTGTTCTTAAACAACACAAAAATCAAGGGTCATGTTATACACGGTGTATAAGAAAAAGTCAGGATTTTTTGGCAAAAAGTACGGGTGTGCGTTATACACGAGGGTGCATTATACACGAGTATATATGGTATTATAGGTATATATGCATATACTAGCAGTTCTGTCCCTTATGGGGCCATACCCTGAGCAACAGCTCGCTTCCCTCGCCTATTATTTTTAAGCTAATTTAATATAAACTTAATAAATATTTGGAATATAAAATACCACATTTACATTGCTATTCCCCACCAAATGTTAATAAAATTTTTAAACATTACCTCATTTTTGGTTGGGGCCAAGCTAGCTATGCTAAGAAAATATTCCCATTCTGAAACAGGAGAATTAGTCTGCTATGGTTGTTCAGTGGTAGAATATCTGCCTGGCAAGTGGAAGACCCGGTTTTGATTCCCGGTCATAGCAAATTTTTTCATATTTCCCATCATTAAAGCTTATGCCTGTTGCATAAGGATCTTTGGATCATTCATCCCATCAATTTATATGTTGTCTGTTGAAATTTTCTTTAATAAAGCTCTTTATTCTTGAAAATTTGAAATTGTTTTACAGCTTAAAATTCCTAGCCTTTAAGCCATTAATCTCTTATTGTGTTTCTATTCTTTTTCAAGATGTATATTACATTTTTTCCTGTGATTTTTTTTAATTGGCTGTCCAATGTGATTGAATTTTTTTGCATTAAAAATGATTCTACCTTGCCCTTAAGAGGCGCTGGTGTATCTTTTTGTATTCAGTAATTCCTCTTGTCTAAGCAGAATCCTTGCATTCTAAAAATTATAATAAATTTTGAAAAGCTTAAAAGTATAATGGCATTTATTAATTATATTTTTATTTCTTGAATAGAGAAATGTTGAGTTGGCTAGATGGGGAGAAAGCAAAAAGTGGCAGCAGACTGTGGACAAGCTTCAAGAAAGATTGAAGTCAGAGAAGAATTCAACAGAGAATTTGAAAAAGATTAATATCAGCTTAAAGGATGCTATTGCTCGTCTACAAAGAGAGAAAACCATTCTTGAGTGTAAAGTTAAGAATGCAGTCTCTACCAAAGAATTGGAACCCAGGGCAAGTTTCACATTTTCTTCTATTTCCCATTATTTGTTACTAACCCCTTTTAACCTTTACTGTCCATCACTCAATTTCCCACAACACCACACATGGCTCTCTCAGTGATTTGTATGAAGTATTGGAATAAGATCTGGCATCACAAATCAACAAATAGAGGTTAAAATACTGCATCCCCAAATGAGGTTGCATGACCTAGAGCAACTCTACAGGCTGACCCCATCTGGGGACCTACTAAGTTACAAGTTTAATCTACTTGTTTCTAGAGCAGCATATTTGCAAAGTAAGCAGGTGGAGAAAAGATGTTGATAATAGACTGAAAAAATTGAATAGTTAAAGGAATGGAAAGGTAAATGGATGAACAGGACAAATGTGAATTTTTAGAGGATTTTGGAGGCAGAAGTCTATGGAAATTGCGAATGAGAGGGAAATACATACTCATATATAGTTGTGTCATTACCTGTTCTAAAAATTTGCAAAATTTCAATATTTTGTAGTTGTTTAAGGATAGGAGGACCACTCATCTCATAATTTATTATGTGGAGGTTAACCTTTTTCTAGAAAAATCATGTATCTCATGAACTATTTGTGATAAAATTTTCAAATAAAAAGCATTTTATAGCAAAAATAACAAAGATTTAATTTGTCTGTTTTTAGAGGAAAGAATCATGCAAAAAATATTACCAAAAATGTTATTCTTTCTTTATATTACCCTTTCCCTTGCTGGGCAGATATTCTACCACTGAACTATCCCAGCAGATAATTTCCACCATTTCAGAATGCAGATGTTTTACTTAACTGGGGCCAGGCTAGTCATGCCAGTATCAACCAGCTTGAATGGATACCCTCGTAGAGATACCTTGAAAAACACCTCCCTCTCAAATTGTTTGCATTAGTTATAAGTTGATGGAAAGAGTTGATCATAAGATTCCTTTGCAGACAGACATCAGCTAGAATTTCGGAATTAACTTATAAGGTCATGGTAGAATTATTCCTGTTTCCTGTAAACTGATTTACCTACCATTTTAACCCGAAAAGAAGATAAGTTTTCTCTTTTAGTTTAGAGAGTACCATCTTAAATTTTTAGCAATATTAACTTACTCTATGGGGTGAGTGAATTCTTCTGTAACATTTTAATCTTTGTGTCTTATATTTTTTACGTGCACATATAGCAGTTATCTTTCGGTCTGACACTGCTCGAATTGGAATGCTTGTATTGGTAGTGGAATGGAAATTTTTATGAAACGGAATGTTTGTTATAAGGGATGGTATTTCTAAATGTCTGATGAAACGGAACAGTATCATTGGCGCGTGCAATGAGCCGGAGTGGCATTCTGGTGCATTCCAGCTCATTCCAAGCACTGGTCTGACAGTATAGTTCCTGCAAAATGCAACTTTTAATATTATGTTCATATATTCCATCCTAATTTCATTTTATGGTTTTAGTAATAGCTTTTTATTTATAGTATGCAACCTCTTTTTATGTAAATAGATTTGTAAACTATTTAATGGTCATTTTACCTTTAAAAGCAGGTTATTTGTGTTCTTCAATTATTTGTCCTAACCAAGTACCACGTGAGGTGGTTTTTCTGCAATTGCAATTGCTTCTCTTGTGAGCAGAAGTAATGAATTTTCCCAGGTTCAGGACACACATTTTTATTGTTAAAACAAGTTCTAATACAGGCAGCTTCTTGTACAATGATGATTCAAGAACCAAAGAGGTATTACACGTTAGATTCACTAACTTATAAAGATTCATGAAATTGTTTTAGGAGAAGAGGATGGTTTTCATCATAATTTTTCTTGATTCATTATGATATTTTCTATGTTGTTTGTAAATTTATTATCATAACTATTTTGCATGTTACTATTGTTTACTGCTCCAAGTTTTAAACAAAATTCTACATTTTCAGTCTTTATGTAAGTATATTGAAAAATTTTGATATAGTATGTTGCTGTTCAAATCTTTTATTAATGCTTATTTAAGTTAGAGTTGTGATTGAATTATTAATTTCTATCACCAATTGACCTTAAAGCATGCAAATATTTCAGCTCAATTTTTGTTGGTTCCATTTTTAATTAAATAATCCTCTTAATTTGGAATTTTCTATAGTTTATATGATCAAGGATGTCAGTGAAGTATTGGTCTTTGATTATAATATTTTAAAATTATTTCTATTTATTTTATTTATTTCAGTGGAGTCCAGAATTAGAAAAGAGAATGGAAGTCCTACAAAAACGAATATCAAATTTAGAGAAGACAATTTTTGACCTTGAGGCACTAAATATTGCACAGAAAAAAAAATTAGAGAAATACGAGGCAAAAATAAAGAATTCACATGAAAAACAAAGGTAAAGTGTAGAACAGTCAGTCAAAATGAAACTTTTCTTTGAAGTTATTGTGGAAAGATTGAAACCAAATGTTTAAGGAGTCATCCAGTTGTGAGGATGGTTTAACTTGCTAATCTTGCAAGTAAATATGAGTTACCCTTCTCAAATTCAATGTCTCGCAGGAGTTGATCTAGAAATTTCCAAAGGAGGGAGGGGGGATTGGTTGCCCTGATTGCACATACATTTCTTGAGCCCACCGCTGTTGGTGACCCTTTAACTCTGCCCCTGTAGGAATATTTCTTTTCCTTGTCCTATGGACCCAATCTGCAGTGTATAATCAAGGAATTTAGCATGGAATGTATCCAATGGAGGTCAATGGAAACATCCTAGAGGAGGTCAATCACCTCCCTCCCCTTGAATCCACCACTGACTGTCAGTCAATTTCAAAACTTTTCTCAGATTCTTTTAGATTTTATAATCGGGTATATGCTCCCCTACCTATATAACTTTAATTTTTTGCTTTTTATCCTATGAGTTCAGTTATATTGTTTAATTGAGACTAGCAGAATAAACCATTCTTTTCCTTCGTATTTATGATCAATATCTTGAAAAGCTTCCTCAGGTGGGTACCAATGGTCTTTCATGACTTTGAAGTTATAACTTCTTCAATATCTATAACTTTGAAAGAAATACTGAAAACCCTTTTACATCACTACCTAATAGACTATGTTGACAGTCTTGCTAATCGGCGAAAGAATATACAAATTATTTTGTAACTTACTGTTGAACATGGTATGAAAAACTGATCACGAGAAAAGCAACTTTTCTCAGCATGACAGAATGACATACAAAGACTATTATGTAAAAGTACTTCTTTTTGTTAAAATACTACTAAATGGTTCTTTCTTCAGGGGAGAGCAAGATAATAAAAATCATTATGAAGGAGAAGACAAGGATGAGATTAGCGGTGGAGATATTCCATTTGAGGTATGGTACATTTGCTTGCTTTGTTTGCTGAGGACACTTTTATAAGAATTTTTAGACCTTAAATGATTTTCCATTTAATGATTGGTCATTTTTAATTTTAATTTTAGATCAAGATGCTAAAAGAAGAGCGAGAAAAATCACAAAAAGAAAATGAAAAGGCTCTCAATAAGATTAACAGTTTAGAAGAAGAAATGGAAATTTTAAAGGAACAAAAAAGTGCTTTGGATAAAAAAATTCTTGTTTTCCTAGGCAAGTAACAATATTTTATAAAATATAAAACTGAAATCTTATCCTTTAATGATAAAAGTTGTAACGATAGTGCAATATTCTGGTGTTATGAATTTTAATCAAGGGCAGTTCCAGGCTTCATCCTTGGAGGAAGTGGAGGGGAGAGGAAGGAGGCAATCAAAGATGAAAAAATTAACTTTTAAAAATATATCTTTGTAAGGATGCAAGCTTTTATACTTACAAAGGAAATGGATAACATTTTGTGCAACAAAATAAATACAGTATAACAGTAACATTTCTATGATGTTATTTTTTATTATTATTTTATTAAATTTTTTGGTATTCTGAAATCTTGGAAGGGAGGGTATAATTACCCCTTTTAGTCCCTCTGGATATGCTCTTGATTTTAATCACCTTCTGGAATTTTTGCTGAAAGGTTCCATGATCTTATTGGGGTGTGCTATATTTGTTAGCTTTGAAAGGGATGTTTTGCCAATGCTACAGCTGGCTTCTTCAGGCAAAGTGACTTTTGAGTGTCTTCCTGGCCCTATATTTACACTGTTTCCATGACTATTGTTACCCTTCACTTTTCCTGTTGGTTGACTCTGGAAAAGCCATCTTCCCTATTGATGTTATTCAGTCTTTTCGCTATTTCTATAGCCTCCCCAATGAGGTGCAGAAAGTAACGTCTCTTCTTCTACAGCCAGGGTTCCCAAACCCTCGGTCATGACCTATGTTTGGGTCATGAGGGTTTTCTGATGGGTTGTGGTACAGGATCATTGTTTCTTCCATCAGGATACCATACAAGCATGCTCTGTGGTGACAGAGAGGTTTCACTGTTTTTCTTTATGCACTACTAAAGTAGCAGGTTTAGTTTGTGCATGTTCATACAAAAATGAAATAAAACTATTTTAATACAGGCAGCATCTGTTTAACATACAGGTTACATTCTTTAAAGCCCATATGTTAAAGCAAATAGTCATTTTCCATGGAAACTAATGTTATAAATGGAGATACATTCCCAGAATGTAAATTCCCATATTTTTCACCCTAAATCAAGTTGGAATATTGCACCATTGCATTTATAAGTTAACTAACACTAAATTTAAACATACATACAGTATATTAAAACAAATATATATCATAAAACTTTTAAATAATAATTTAAAGAAGACCTGATGGACACAGTATTTCCCTTCTTTGATAATTTTTGGCAGACCCCAAGGAAATTAATTTGCTGCATCAACATCTGCACTTGCAAATTCACCTGTCACTTTGATGCTGTGTAGCCTAGCATGTATCTTAAATCTCTGGAACCACCCCCAGCTTGCATTAAATGGTTCACTATCACTTGCAGTAGAATGTCCTCCCATACTATTTTTTTTAAATATTGTGAAGTCTCCTTTCTTTTTATGGAAGCCATGTTTATTTTCTCCTCAAAGGTAATAGTACATCTTTTTTTATGATGTTTTGCACTTATGGTTCCCTTATCACCCATTTTGACTACAATTTTCACTAAAATTGTTTAAATATAAAAGCACTCACAAAACTCAAGTCACAAACATTTTTTGTGTTGGCGTGTGAGATACTAACTGAAGTCATAATGAGCGTCAGCAGTATGGGTTCTTGGTGTACTTAAAACATTAAACACATTTCCCATTCGCATTCCGTAATAGCAATAACATATTTCGTGAGTCTGTACCTTTAAGATTGTGCCACATCACCTGTGAAATGAAATGAGTTAGTGGATGCTTTATTAAAGCTAGCTGAGTTCTGTTTATAAACATTTCAAGGAGTCAGCTTTTTTCAAGTTGTTTAAACAGGAGAGATCTACTGACCACGAGGGTCAAGAGTTGGTCTGCACTTCACCTAAGCTCTCTCAACCCCATCTGTTTACCTGTCTGCCTGAGAATCTATGTACATATCAGCGGACAATATGTATGTAGGTGCAGATATATGGTGTCAATATGTAATGTATGTATCGGCAGATGTATGTTAAGTGGACGTTGCCTTTATATGCATTAGATACATGTACTTAGGTATGTGTACTTTATATTAATCATACATTTTTTATTTTTTATAGATCTCCATTACACACATTAAATTATATGATATTAAATCTGAAACAATAATTATAGTTAGATTGTTGTTTTTGTAATTTGAACTTTTATTTGGTCATTTTCTCCGACATGTTTTAATATAATAGGCTTTCTTGAGTTCTACCAGAAACCATCTCTCTGTTTAACATTTTAATTATGTTGAATAATGCTTCATGTAATGCTGATTCACTTAAACCTCACATTTCCAGGAATGCAAAGCATTATTCAAAGACCAGGTGTATTTGTTAATCTGAATGTTGTTTTTAGTGAATTTTCAACCTCAATTACATTCAAGTCTATGAAAATTGCTGGTATTCGTTTCATGGTGGTATTGCCTTTTTATGTTAATTAAAAATGAGTAATTTCTGTAATTTTCATTACAGGGAGGGAAGAAACTGCCAGCATGATTCATAATGAAGTTAATGCTTTGCGAGTGGAGTTAGCAAGGAAAACACAGCTTTTACACGATGTTAAAGGAGTGTTGATTAGAATTCGTGAGAAAACAAAGAATAAAAAGGCGATTGCACGAGGAGGAGTATGATAAATGATATTAAGCAGTTCTCAAGTTGGAAAATTTTATCAACAGAAACACTTGTAACTGAAATGTTCTTATTTTTTTAAGAATGGGAATGCTTTGGGTTTCATTTTGCATCAAGTGGAACAGCGTTCCCATGCTTCCCTACCCAGTTTGAGCACTGATAATAAATGATATTGCATAAAAAGAAAACTAAAGTAAGGGAAGACAAAAAGTTCAATTTTAAGCATCACATTTGTGTATCACTTATGGCCAATTTCTCATTCTGGAGATTTACAATGCTAATATATATTTTTACCACTTAAAATATTTTTACATCATAAATTTTATATGCTAAATTATTTGTATTTATCATTACTAAAATGAGATAATGTCCTCATCATCCTTCAACTTTGACTTGTATCAAATAATTAAATAGGTTAATACTGTTGCCATTTGATTAATGAATTATTTCTTGGGAATCGACTTTGTAGTTAAAATACTTATAAAGTTTACTTACCTATTTTATGATTATAGGAGATATCTATTATAATCATTCTCTATGCCTCACATTCATATTTTGTTACATAAATACATTCTTTGGTGAAACGATGTTCATTGCATTGAGGAAAATGTTTTTAATTTTGTTTAGTTAATTAACCTCTTAAATCAGGAATTCAGTATTTATACTATTAAATTTAACCCGTCAGCATCGTCATGCGTACTGGGAACGTCGCGGAGGTCGCTAGCTTTCTTTATTTTTTTGGCACAGTAAATTTTCTTAGATATGGATAACCTTTATATATTTTAAAAGAGGAACCTTTGGCCTTCCTATTGTGCTTAATTCTGTAATTTTTACTCTCCTTCTTTTTACTTTTATTATACGTTAAGTTTTGTGATTAAATTTTCACGTAGATAGGAGAATTGGGGAATTTTGGCTTCTAAAAAAGCCCCTATTCAATGAAATCTTTGCACGAAAGCAACTGTGAGGTGTAAGAAGAGGATATAGGCCCCATTTGTCTGCTATCAGACATCTATCCCGCTCTTGAGACATGTTTTTATATTGTGTCATCACTTTGAGAGGGAGAGAGAGGAGGTCTGGGCCATGTGCTTGGTTTAGTATTTCATGAGGGAATATAGCTAGAGTGAGACAGACTAGAGGATCATATTTTGTATTTCCAAGATATTTGCGATATGGAAAGCGTGGGAAATATGCTGGCGCTTGTACCGTGTGGAAAATGTTCTCTCGTCGCTCTGAAAAAATCAGTCTGAGTGAAACTTTGCACTGTGCGGAGGCAGGTTTCGTTCGCCTTTCTTTACTGTGGTAAATTTTACGTTTACTTGCTTACTTATTTTCAAAATACTAAGAGTAATCATGTGCTCAACCAGTGAAAATAGTCAAGCAATACCGAGTGCTGACAAGGAGATGGAAGTCCTACTTGGAAGTGATTCGGAAGAAAGCGTGAGTTCGGACAGTGATAGAATCATTTGGATGAACGTACTCAAATTGATTCACTGACACATAATGATAGTGATCATGAGGAGGATAATGTAGAAAACTACTTCTGGGAGGGCACGGAGAATTACGTAGGACGAAAGGAGAATTTCATTGGTGGTTACGGACCTCAAAAGGCAGCTAAGGGTTTGACTGACATTGTAGGTACTTTTCAATTGTTTTTCGATAAGGAATTTGTTAGTTCCATAGTAAATGAAACCAACCGATATGCTGACCAATACATCAAAGCAAGTGAGCGTACATTTTCGATGAAATCAAGAGTTTTATCATGGAAACCAGTTACCGTGGAGGAAATGTACACTGTTTTGGGAATTTTTATGTTGATGGGAATTGTGCAGAAGCCCACGCTTCGTTCCTATTTTTCGACGAAAAGAGTTCTATCCACACCAGGCTTCGGCGATGTCATCACTAGGGATCGATTTGAGCTTATTTGCAAATTTTTGCATTTCAATAATAACGAATTACCGTGGTCCTCCAAAGCTACAAAAAATATTTCCGATTACTGAACATCTGAACGAAAAATTCAAGGAATTTTTTTTTACCGAAACGGGAAATTTCAATAGACGAGTCCCTAACATTGTGGAAGGGCCGTCTATCTTTCAAGCAGTATCTCCCTCTGAAGTCCTCCAAGTTCGGAATCAAGACCTTCGAGCTCTGTGATGCAAGTACTGGCTACTTATGGTCATTTCTTGTATACACGGGGAAGGATACTGTGTTTCATTCGCACCTTGTTTCAGGTAATGTAAACAAGACCACGGCAATAGTTTTGAATAGGTAGGCCAAAGGTTCCTCTTTTAAAATTATGGAGGTTACCCATATTTAAGAAAATTTACTGTGTCGAAAAAATAAAGAAAGCTAGCAATCTCCGCGGCGTACCCAGTACACAGGACGGCGCTGAGGGGTAAGAATCCTTATTTGAAGGTTTTTTTTCTGAAAAACTTACGGGGAAGAAGTTGAAATTCAAGATAAAACAGTAGATGTGAAGTACTCCATAAACTTTGAATAAAGAAAAACTGAGTAAATGGCTTCCGTGATTGAGTGAAGGAATTCATAGAGGTATTTCACGCGAATAATAATAACTAAGACGGTGTGAAAAACATAGGTAAATATACATAGTTTTACGTAAAACCTCAAAAAATTTCAGTCAAATTCCATAAATATCTAATAAGTTACGAATTTTTATATGATTTCGCGCAAAAACTGCGAATTTCCCTAAATCTCTTCCGACCTGCGTGACGTATTATATTTAAATGTCCTGCGCGCTTGAGGGGTTAAGGATGTGTGGGGATATATGCTGTAACTCTAGTTATTGAGACTAAAAATAAATCTTTATAACATGATCATATATCTCTCACTATTTGGCATATTAAGTTTTTTAAAATAGAAGTTTAATTAAATGTAGCAAATTATTTCAGTTATTTGTGGTTTTTCATATATGAGAATAGCTGGAAGTAAACATTGGGAAGCATATTCCTGAGACTGTCATAGAAATCTGCTGCCTAGGATGTAAAAAAAATGCTGCCAAAGGTCATTACAGGGAAGTAGAAATCAACTTTGACAATTACATAAGGACACCTCCCAGAAAATTGCCATATGAAGCAATTGCTATGATTGTAGCAAAACTGGTCATGTTGTAATACATTTTATGAAAAATACATAGTTAAATTTAATTTTTATCATGAGTAAATTCCAGTAAGTAGAGCCTGAACTTATTAATGGGAACAACACACTTCAATAAAATATTTTTCAGTAATATGCATAAATTTATGAGCTCCCAAAAGAATATTTTTTTATTAGTGAATTGTTCTCGGGTTTCACACCGGGTGATGTCTTGAATAGAATTCAATGTTTTGGCATATGTCACATCCGCCATCTTCAGGAAAAACTGAGTGCCGTTTCAGGTTGGGTCCCGGTTTATATCCCCTAAGTGGTTCGTCTCTTGGTCTCTGCTTGGTTCTTGCGTCGGCCAATGGCGTTTGCGCTCCTGAGTCATAATGGGAAAGATGGGATCCCATGTTTTACTAAGAGGAAATCCCCTGTCTCTATTGAAATTATTTTTGTGGAGCCTAATTTCAATCGCCTCCCTCATAAGTCGGTCCCAAAAGACATTGGACTTGGCCATCACTTTGGCCTCTGGGAAATTTATGCAATGGCCCTCGGTAATGCAGTGCTCGGCCACTGCTGACTTCTCCGGTTGATTAAGTTTGATGCACCTGGCATGCTCTTTGAGTCGGGTTTCAACAGTGCGACCCATCTGTCCAATATATTCCTTCCCACAGGAGCAAGGAATCCTGTAAATGCCTGCTGTTTTTAAACCAGGATCATCCTTGACCTGGGGAAGAAAATTCTTGATCTTTCTGGGGGGTTTGTGGACCGTTCGGATTCGATTCTTGGTCAGAATCCTCGAAATTTTTCCTGAGATGGTAGAGACGTATGGGATACAAGCAGTGGAGACAGGTTTCCCCTTATCTCTCGGTGGAACAGTGTTTTTTTGCTACAACATATTTTTTCATCTGAAAATGACTCTGAGAGAGGCAAAACACAGTCATTGCTATGGTATTATAGCATCAAATCAAAATGGTCAGGATAAGTGGGATTTCCCATCCAATGGGTTTTACTCCACTCTGAATATACTCAAATAATCTTCCTTAGATCCTGTTAAGATTTTGTGAGGATGGAGAAAGATTCTTTACACTGATTACAAACACCGTTTATTGAGAGCGGCAATCTTTACAGGGTATAGTAACAACACCGAAAGTAAAAACTTCACACACGTCCACAGATGTCACTAGAATACAGCAGTATAAATACATACATTCCAACACTCCCCCTTAATCTAGTAACATCAGGATTTCTTTATCATTCCTATATACTCAATACATTTAATATGCTTAGGACCACTCAAACCTTTGGTCAACATATCAGCACACATCTCTTCAGTAGACTGATACTTAACATCTATCATATTACATTCTATAACTTCTCTAATATAATGATATTGAATATCAATGTGCTTTGTTCTATTCTGAAACATATAACTTCTAGCTAACTTCTGGGCAGACTGATTGTCATTATATATCAAAATACACTCTTTCTTGCTCAACAATTCAAACATCAAATTTCTTATAAAAACTGCCTCGTTACAGCCCTGAGTTAATGCCATATATTCAGCCTCTGTACTCGACAGTGCTACAGTGCGTTGCTTTCTGCTTTCCCAAGAAACAACTCCCCCTGCAAACTGAAATACAAAACCTGTGTAGGACCTTCTATCAACTGCATTATTGCCCCAATCAGCATCCACATAACCAACAACACTTCTCCCAGTCTTTTGATAAGTCAAACACAAATCAATGGTTCCTTTAAGGTACCTAAGCACACGTTTGGCACATTTCCAGTGATCCTCACTGTAACATGTATTAAATTGACTCAAAAAACTTGTAACATGTGCTATATCTGGTCTAGTGCTAACTGCTAAATACATTAGACATCCAATCAATACTTGGTAAGGATACTGAACATTTTGGTTATCACAATCACCCTTCAACAACCTTTTACCAACCTCTATAGGAGTTAAAACTGGTTTACAATCAGTCATTTCAAATTTCTCAAGAACTTGTTCAATGTAAGTTCTCTGATCAACATAAATTACACCATTCTCTCTCCTTATTCTCATACCTAGAACATGTCTTGCTTGACCAAGATCTTTCATCTGAAATTTACTCATCAACTCCCTTTTCAATTTGTTCTTTTCTACCTCATTGTTACTGAACAACAAAAGATCATCAACATACAAAGCAATTATAAATACAGACCCATTTATAATTTTATGGTATACACAAGGTTCACATTTTAATCTCTGGAAATTCAACTTTGTCAAAACAACATGAATTTTATCATACCAGACTCTAGATGCTTGCTTTAACCCATAAATAGCTTTTTTTAAGAAACAAACCTGATTTTCTTTGCCTTTTACTACAAAACCTTCAGGCTGTTGCATGTATACCTCCTCATTCAGTTCACCATTTAGGAAAGCTGTGATTACATCCATATGATCAATTTCTAAATTTAGCTCAGCTGCTAATCCAAACAAAATTCTAATTGTTGCATTTCTGACTATTGGAGAAAAAGTCTCATTATAGTCTATCCCATATTTTTGAGTAAACCCCTTTGCAACAAGACGAGCTTTATGTCTAAAGGCATTTCCATTTGCATCTCTCTTTAACTTGAAAACCCACTTACTTTGAACAACTCTTTTATCATTAGGTAAATCAACAAGAACCCATGCATCGTTTTTCTGTAAAGACATATACTCCTTCTCCATTGCACACTTCCACATAACATTATCAGGCCTTGACAAAGCCTCACTTACTGTTACTGGATCATCCTCACTACAAATAGCACTATATAAAATATAGTCAGGATATTCTCTTACTTTTCTCTGCCGCACAGGGTATTTTCTTCCCTGTGCAAGTCCTGAGTCTGGCTCAGTCACCTCAACTGCTTCTGGCTCCTGTTGTGGTGGAATTATTAGTTCATCATCATCATCATGCATAATACCTCCATTTGGTGTCTCTGGATTAATATACACTGGGACATCAGCAATCTGCTGCTTTTCCTGGCTCACAGCATTCTGATAAGTCTGGTTTTCTAGAAAGATGACATCTCTTGCTCTGACGATCTTCTTAGGCTTCTTAGGGTCTATCAGGTGATACCCCTTTGTTTCCAAACAATAGCCAACAAATATGTGTGCCTTGCTCTTTGGCTCCCATTTCGTTCGAAGCTTATCTGGAACATGCACATATGCCACCGATCCAAAAACTCTGAGATTACTCAAATCTATTTTATTACCAGACCATAACTCTTCCGGAACTCCATCCTTTACAGCATTGTGTGGCACTCTGTTCTTGATGTAGACTGCTGTAGAACAAGCCTCTGCCCACATCTTCTTGGATAGTCCCGAGTCCATCAGCATGCTCCGGGCCATTTCACAGATTGTTCTGTTTGTCCTCTCAGCTACCCCATTTTGCTCGGGAGTGTAGGGCACTGTCAACTGATGTTCAATTCCACATTCTTTAAGAAAAACATCAAGCCCTCCACTCACCTTCTCAGTCCCGTTGTCTGTTCTCAGCGCTTTAATTCTCATGTCTGTCTCATTTTCCACCTTTGCTTTAAACTCCTTGAATTTCTCAGTCACCTGACTCTTGGAGCTGAGGAAATAGACGAAGATCTTCCTGGTAAAGTCATCTACCAGCACAAACATGTATCTGGCTCCTCCTGGCATTGTCTCTGACATCGGCCCACAGAGGTCAGAGTGAATCAGACCCAGTTTCTGCGTGGCCCTTTTCCCACTTGGTTTCTTGAATGGTAAACGATGCTGTTTTCCCTGGATGCATGGAATACAAGGCTCATGATTTCCAACTTCAAAACTCACACCTGTTACCATACCATCTCTTAGCAGCCGCATTCCACGTTCATTCAGATGACCGAGCCTCCTATGCCACAACATACTGGAATAACCATCCTGAACAACAGCGAGGACATTGTGTCTGGGCACCGGCACCACCTGATCAAGCCTGTAGATGCCACCAACTTCTGATGCAGTGATTACAGCTTCTCCTTGGACCTTGCAATCAGACTCGATATACACCTGGCAACCTGCAGAACTAAATACAACAGACAAATCATTCTCGACCATCTTTGACACTGACAGCAAGTTACCACACAGATTAGGTACATATGTGACATTATTTATACATTTAATGTTACCCTTCACATTTATGAGTACGTTCCCTTTCCCTGCACTAGAAAGTCTTTGATTATTAGCACATGCCACATCAAAACCAGGACCACTATCATCACAATAATCATATAACCAGTCCTTTCTGGGTGACATGTGGGACGAAGCCCCTTAGAGCTGAAAACACCAGCACCAAGAGCAGTCAGAAAACACCAATCCTTCTTGAATCCGGAACCCGGTTTTTCCCTTACCTCCTTGGAATTCAAACCGCTTGGCTTCTTCTCTTGATCCCTCTTTGGACACTCAGCTTTCATATGTCCCTTTTCGCCACACCGGAAACACCGAAACTTTTTCTTCTTGTCACCAGTGGCAGGACTCGGTCGAGAACCACCTTGAATCTTCTTCCCCTTGGCAAACAGAGCGGAGTCACCTGCTGCAACCCTCGAACTATTCCGCAGGTCTTCTTGCAGCAGCTTCACTCTGATGTTTTCAGAAGTTATCTCGGCACCCGAATGTTCTAGCGCCATCTTCATTGGCTTGTACTCTTCAGGAAGACCACGGAGCATCACTACCGCAACCAGATCATCATCTAGGCCTTTACCTATGTCTTTCAACTTCTGAGCAGTTGACATAACAGCCGTGACGTAATCATGCATTGAGTTGTGCTTGTCTAGCCGTTCATCCAAAAGCATGTCAATGAGCGCAATCCTTTGGTTTACTCCTTTATCTTCAAAAACTTTTGCCAATTCGTTCCATGCTTCTTTTGCCTTTGTTGCATTTCTCACATAAGGGTAAATGTGAGGCTGCACATGGAGACAAATTAAGGTTAGGGCGTCAGTATCCTTCTCAGCGTTCTCGTCCTGTGCAATACCACATGCATACGCCCACAACTTCTCGCGCATTAAAAGTAGTTTCATAGCAAATTTCCAATCATTATAGTCCTCCATTCCATTCAACTTGTTGATGCCCGGCATGCCGGTAAACCGTGCTTGATTTGTCGCCATGTCTTTCTTTTACGTGGAATATGGCACGTCACGTCACAAATCACAGACTCAATAGTTCCTCGAACAAATCTCGGAATACGCCTACAGTACTTTACTCGACATTATCACAGGGCACAAGCTCCGAATGAGGAAATACTATATTCTTACTTTGCGCTTACACCATTAATCAGAACTCACCAATCCTTTCCACAAAACACAGATCAGCCATATTACGTCGTTCTGGGCCCATAACCTGTTAAGATTTTGTGAGGATGGAGAAAGATTCTTTACACTGATTACAAACACCGTTTATTGAGAGCGGCAATCTTTACAGGGTATAGTAACAACACCGGAAGTAAAAACTTCACACACGTCCACAGATGTCACTAGCATACAGCAGTATAAATACATACATTCCAACAGATCCCTCGTCATCATCTTACAGACAAATAGATTGCTACAATGATTCAAAACCTCAGAAAGAGGATGAAACAGGTTGCTCAGTTTATTACCTCTAATCCTAAATGGATTAATAATATCTACCCACCTTGAGCTGTCTTTACAGAAAGAAAAACTGCAATACACATTGAATGGAAAAAGCAGATATATCAGAATCCTCTTTTGTCCTTCTTACAAGGTCTACCAAACTACTCAAAGATCTGAATTCTTTGATTTTCCAGCCTGAAAAATTAGTATGGAGTGCCAAATGCCATAATTTCACTGTTGTAAAATCTGCATTTCTGGGAATTATCTCAATTGTGGTGCTTCCAGGCTCTCTCACATAAGTTTGTGCAGGGTAAATGCTGATACCTGCTGAGATTCCATGAGCAAAAATGCAGGGAGCAAGGAAAAATTGTTGATATTTTCCACTCATTCCCTCATTTAGTCTCCTCCCTTTTACTTTTCTTTTCCAAGAAACCAATTGGTGGTCTTCCCTACTCAAATTATGAGAAAATATTGGATTATTCCCATTTGCAGATTTTGGAAATTATCTGGAGTGGATACTGCACATTAACTTCCTATCAATTTCTTTTAGTGATGAGCTCCAAGGACACAATAATTGAACTGCCTTTATTTGTGAATGAGCATACAAATTTGCTTAAATTTACCAATAACAGGTTTTGCTCTCAAGTGAATATAAAATTGTACAAGTGAACCTATATTTATGCCCATAAATTTGAGCAATTTAATGTGAAGGTATACTAAGAAACTTGTGAACAAGTGAAAAATTTACATTTTGAAGGAACTGATGATGAAAAAACAAGCAGTCGTGAGAGAATTAAGAATTACCAATAACGGTTTCCATTTTGCTTGAATGCAGCAGGTCAAAAAAAGTTGTGCCCGCGCCGGGCATATTTGCTGCCTGGGTGCAGGCAGTTTATGCAGCCCCTTACGGACATATTAAAGCACCCTGGCCTAGATTATTTTCAATTTTTAGATTAAAAGTTGTATATAACTTAAGAAATAAACTGTTTAAAGCACATTTCGCAAACTTTCTCGTATACAAATCGTCTCGATGTATTACATAAAAGTGTACTTTATTTTAGAAAGCAGTCTATCACATGAGTTTACAAACACACTGGATGGTAAAGGACTGGTGGTTGTGCTCTTTGACGTACCATCATGCCAAATTTCAGCTTTCTAGCACATCTTGAAATGCCCTCAGTTGGTCACGAGGTGAGCTCTATGCTCACTACGAAAATGAGCACATTATTACATTGTATCCTGCACAAATTCTGACCTTGTGTTGCCATCTACCTTCTTATCTGAGCTCCAAGAAAAGGGCACAATGTTGTCGCAGAGATTTTTTAAAATTACTGGTCAATAAGTTAGGCTCCGTTTGTAAATTGCTGCCCATGATATGTTGCCACCCGGGTGCGATGCACCCCTTGCACCCATAGGCCGGTGTGGCCCTGCTCCTAATGTTAGATAAATTTGCTAAACTTTGGTACTTCAAAGGTGTCTCATATTTTCCTGCAGAATAGGAATATAACAGATGAGCTTGTATGACAAAAGTACTTTTTGCAGAATGGCTTTTAAAAATGATAAAATTATGGTAAATACTGCTTCTAGTTAACAATTGTTCTGTGCATATGGTAGGTATTGAACTGGAAAATATAAAACTAGTTTTTATAACCAATTGAACCATATTTTACAGCTAATCTACAAGATCATTATTAAAAACTTAAAAATGAATTCCCAATGTTGGTTTACTAAGAAAATGCTGCTTTGCATTAATCATAAATTATGGACCAATATAAATGTAAGTGTATGGAAATGATTACAAGTAGCTGGTGGGATGTTAGTGAAATGGTAATTCCAAATTGCTGGAAAACTCGGGCATTATGTTTTTATCTAAGACTATGGGTATCACTTATGAATGAGATTGAAAATTTTCTGATAAGAACTGGAAAGACATCTACTCCAAATTTTAACTATTTCTTCAGTAACATTTGAGGAGAATTCAAACGTAGATACTAATTTGGAAACAATTCCTTTGTTGGTATATATTTCAATTTATTGTGAAGAACATTATCCAGCAAGGTTTGGAAATTAGTACCAATAATGCTAAACATGAGATTATCACTTACTATATGACAGCTTTCATTTAGATCATTAAACCGTTAATTATACGAAATTGCACACTATATTATTAACATTATGTATACTGATAATGTTAAATGCCAGATCATCACATACTATATGCCAGCACTCATATAAAATATCAAAAATTCAAATTACGAAACTAAGCAGAGCAAATATTTAATGATATTGAAATTCCTACACGGAAGATAAGACAATTTTTATATTGTAGAACAATATGAACTTAATTTATTATTACTCCGCTTTTGCGATTCATCAGCTTTGCCATGAAATAAAAATGTTTTTTCTTAATATGCTTTAGGTTTTATCATTTCATATTATGTAAGGTGAATACTTTTTAACATGATTGCTATTCAAAATATTTTGAAATTATAAGTTTTCTTTCAGAATATAAAGATGATGTGTTTACAAAATGTACAATTGAAATTGCCCGTTATTTGAATGAAAATATATATGGCGCCGAAACGGTGCACAAGGGTGAAATCATTGGTTAAAGATCCTTTCAAGTTTACGATGTCCATGTTAAAATGCCCGCTAATTCTATTCATTTAAAATACGGTATGGTTATTTAAGATAACTGAGTTAAACTTATTAAGTGGGATTAACGAATAACAATAATTATAAATCTGACATTATTTAAACGTAGACATTCCAGTTTCAGACAATTACACCGGCTCTGAAGCATTTCGTTATGTTTTTGTTATAAGGTTTCTGTTAAGGCGACATTAAAGTGTGGTAGAAAGTAATTGGTTTTTCCGGTAATTATTGATTTAAGTTTGAGTATGTGTTCTTAGTTTGATTAAGAATTTTTATAATTTTGTTTATGAAGTATCGGGTTTTAATAGAAGCAACTTCTCTTTACGCGAAAGTCTAACATAAGCTTGCCATTAATGTGAGTACTTAAGCTGAGGTAATATAGTTAATGTAACTAAATTGACTTACCTTTGGAGAAGTTTTCATGGGTTACATATTTGTAAGAATGAAAAGCGTAGGTTATTTTTTTCTAGAAATGGTACATTTTTGAGTGATTTTTTCAATTATCATTTATTGAGTAAACATTTAAGCGAAATTGTATTTTCGTTAATTATAGCAATATTCATAATGGAATTTTAATTAGTATATTCTATCAAGATTTATAACACTATTTTCTAAGTCGTAATATATCTTTCTTTAATTTTTTATTTAAAAGTTTTTCGAATTTAATCAGTTGATTTTCTTAAGCTGTCGCAGGGAAACTTATTTTTTTGACGAGTACTAATGCACTGCAGTAAATTTCGATAACAGTTTTTAATCCTCGTTTAGGATGGTGTGGTGTTTTAATTTTTATACTTTATTTTGAATGAATAAGTACTATACTTTCATCACTTTTCATTTTAATTATCCCTATCCGTAGTATTTAATAAGTATGATTATCTCAGTACAATTTAATTTAAGAATAGGTTTTAATTTTTCCAACGTTTTTGTTATTAATTAGGTCATTTCAGAATTCATTTTAAATTCTGTTTATAATCATAAAGTAATTATAAATTTGCGAGCAATGATATTTTCGGAGGCCGTTGCTTGCATTTATTTTTAATTTAACCCTTATGAAGTAGCTAATGTTGATGGCATGGATAGCCGACTGAATGAGGGAAAATGTTCATTTGGCAGTAACAAAAGTTTCATTTTTAAAATTATTTAATTATTCACTTCATTTTTCTTTTGTATTTTGTTTGGCACTGAATAGTTATTTTTGTCTTTGCATGTAGAATATAAGCTATCGTATTTTTTTTACAGTTGACATTCTGCTGTCAGAATGGCACACATGGATCCGGGATCTTCAAAGGTAACGTTTTTGATCATTAGAAAATTTTATGTATTTTATAGTTGACTAGTAATTAAATTCAATGACTTAATTTTGTGTAGACATACAATGATGGGGAAGGCGTTGATGGCAGCACATACGAGAGCCTTCCAGCAGAAGAACTACTTAAGTTATTTAGTGATAGACAAAAGAGAGAGAGCTCAACTAGAGTTAAGTAAGTGTGTTACAGTGTTTTTGTTTTATTAATTCCAAAAGCATCTATTTTCTTAATTTTTTATAAATAATTCAATTATTGAGGAAATAACCAGTTTTATGATGTTAATACATGAAATGGCTTTCTTACTGAAGTTATATAATGCATATAACTACTTAAGCCATAAGTTATTAATTTTAACAAGCAAAATAATATTTCAGAGTTTTAGAGTAAATATTTTGGTCCTGTGGATTGAAAGGATAATACTAAATATTTTTTGTACATGGTTATTATTGGTAGTAAGATGGTAAATGTTTCTGTAACCATTTAAATTTATGTACTTAAATGTTAACTAACATCTCCAGTTGATTTACAGAGTAAAAATCAGTTTGTCTTTAATCATTTAACTTAAGGGTACAGCTTGTTCATTGCAAGAAGATAAGCTTTAAAAACTATCTTTACAAGATTTCAGTGGTCATCGTGAACATGCTACCTTTAAAACTGAAACATTTTTGGTTCATTGTGTTACATTTAGAAGAAATAGCTGTATTTGTTTGCTTATTTAATAGGTTGAATTAGATACTGAGCCTTAAGTGATGATGCAAATTTCTTCATAATTTGATGCAGTTTATGCACTTTTAAATATTGAAATTTTTTCGCTTTCCTGTGAGCTTGTCTTGGTTATGTTCAATTGGAATTTTGGAATTATTACTCATGTATTTAATGAAAAGCTGTTTGTTCGTTTTATTTTAATTAAAATGCTTCTAAGAAAACTGGTTTATTTCAAAATGTGTTGATGAAATTTAAAAGTGAAAAATTACTAATTTTATGAAGATTTATAATACTTAGGTGTATATTTTATAGATATCTAATCATTTGGTACTTTTGTATGAAAAATGGCCACACTACCGAGTTCTACGTTTCCCCGCTAGATGACACTACTTATGCACACTGGTCTGCCTACTTACAAGGGGAGGACCCATATGTGGGGTCATGGATTTTGCTGAAACTTTGTAGGTATGTAGTGCTAGACTTCAGGATCACAGCCAACCCCCCTTTTGGGCATATATGATCGATAGTTTTTCTGAAAATTGCGTTTAAAGTTTACAATTCTGCGACGTGCCCGATAATTACCCAAACGAACGCAGAGTTAGACAACATCAGCCGCAGCCCAGTGCTGGGGAGTTGGGCTAGAAAGCTGTAGGTCCGGAGTTCGCGCCTGGTTTCGGTCCCTTTTTTTACTCACTTTTTTTATCATTCCTGTTTTGCTTCTTCGTGATGAAGTTTTACTCGATGTCTGCAATCACTTTTTAATTTCTTTCATCTATACAGTTTCGTTCTTGGAATTTATCATTTCTTCTCTTGTTCACTGAACAGCAGACATGCTAGAATTTACTGTCAGATTAGATCTTCCATTGATCTCTGTATGTACCTATTATTGATATTCATAGTACATGGTAAAAAAATCCATAAAATATTTTTGCAAACACTGTAATATATGCTTTTAACCCCTCGACGTCGAGCGATGTACTATGTACGACCGGCCAAAACTCCCTATGTCGCCGTCCAACGTACAATGTACAACTGAGAAAGCACTTGCTTTTCTTACATTTTTCCCTCCCTAATATTTCTTACATCTATATAACCTTTAGATATCTTGAAAGAGGAAGCTTTGGCCTTCCTTGTTATGTATGTTCTGTAATTTTTGTAACCTATAATCTACGTATAATTTTGCGATGAAATTTTAATTTTTGCTACGAAATTACGGTGCATCAGCACTAGTTTTCATTGTCTTTTGACTCAAGAGACTTTCTGAAATCTAAATAACCTTTATATATTTTGAAAGAGGAATCTTTGGCCTTCCTAGTAATGCATGTTCTGTAATTTTTATAATGTTTTTTATATTTTATAATCTACGTTAAATTTTGCAGTGGATTTTTCATTTTTGACACAAAATTACGGTATTTCTGCTTCTAAAAATTGCTATTCAATGCACTAAGAATGCTTTCCTATGTGTTTGAAGTGAGGTAAAGGTACTGTTTATCTTCTCAAAGAAGAAGAATCTTCTTCTTTCCTTGTCTGTTTTTCCTTGTGGAGCCTTGCGAGAATGGTCATCTGCATGAGTCATGAAAAGAAAAGGTCTAGTATCTGTTTACACACAGCCTACTAGAGATGTTTCTGATGTAATTTGTGACATATGGAACTAAGTTGAGTAAAAGCATGTCAGGACACATTCACTTCCATTACCGCATGACCCTTCCACGACCGTTCTTACCCTTTATACCTCGTCTAGCCAACCTCTTTCCTTTCGCCTTCTTCGCACTGGGTGTGTTTACCAAATATACAAAGCAGTTTAGTGGAGAAGGAGCCTATGGGCTTCATGGAGGCAAATTCTTAGATTCACCCTATTTTTACTTTCTCATACGAAGTATCGAGAAAGTATTGTTATTGCGAAAAAATTCGACCTCGAGATTTTGACGGAAATATACGTTTCAGGTGTCGCTGAATCCGAAAAAGTGGTTTTTGCAATGCTGTCTGCCTGTCTGTTACTGGCTCCTGAGCCTAGATGGTAAAGCGAAAATGAATGAAATCTCGTACTTAGGCATTTTCTCATACTGAGCAGAGTATATATAGAAATGGTTGACATTGCTCAATAATTAAGAGTCGTTTATTCTACGCATTTTTAACAATAATCTGATTTTCTCAAAAACGGCTGTAACGATTTTGATCAAATTTCGTACAGTTACTTGAGTTTACGTCTTCAATAATACTGTATAGTTCATATTTCTCAAAAAATGAATATAAGGCTAGTTTATTCTAGGCAGCTTTTACGTCTTCAATAATACTATAGTTCATATTTCTCAAAAAATGAATATAAGGCTAGTTTATTCTAGGCAACATTAACAATAATTCGATTTTCTCAAAAACGGCTGTAACGATTTTGATCAAATTTCATAGTTACTTGAGGTTACGTCTTCAATAATGCTGTATAGTTCATATTTCTCAAAAAATGAATATAAGGCTAGTTTATTCTAGACAACTTTAACAACAATTCAATTTTCTCAAAAACGTCTCTTAGGATTTTGATCAAATTTCGTACAGTTACTTGAGTATACATCTACAATAATACTACGGATTTCATTTTTCTCAGTGAATGAATATAAGGCTAGTTTATTCTTGCACAAAAATTGATTTTCTAAAAACAGACTCATAAGTTTTTCATTTTCTAAAGATAAGTAAACGACGCATTAGTGTATGAGAAAGTTTGTACAATGTATGTTGTACCGATTTTTTACTTATAATATATGTTTAGTTTTGTGATGGAATTTTAATTTTTGACACTGACTTATGCACTTTCGGTTTCTCAAGTTGATACATAAAGAGCTAATGACCTACAAAGAATGGGCTCCCTTTGGCCATTCGAAAGACGAGATAGGTTATGTTTACCTCCTCAAAGAAGGGCTTCCTTTGTTGTGCTATTTTGCGGGGCCATGTGTGGCGTCAGCATTTGGCTGCGAGCGGACGAGAAAAGATCGTCTGCATGATACATGAAAGGAAAGTATCTGATATCTTTTTACGCAGCAGCTTACTAGATATGTTTACAGTGCTATAAGGTAAATTTCATGCTGAATCCAATTACGCATATGTACATTTTCTAAAAAAATTGGGATAGGACTTAGGAGCTAATATGTAACGTTTAAAAGTTTTCCGTATTCTTCGTCTAAAATCATTTATAATATGTACATCATATCTCCGCTTCTAATGAACTAAATGTAACCATTTTTCTATGTGACTTCTGTAATGATTAAGAATGATTACTGCGCAACTAGAACGTTTATATTATTAATGAAACGTCTTTTAAAAAATCATAAATACAACATTTACGAGGGGCGCACTTAAAGTTTCTAGAATTCCATATTCGAAACAATAGAATAACAATGCCGATATTATTTTGTTTATCTCCAATTGTTTGTAGTGTAAATACCATTGTTTGTGATAATTTAACTCTTTAGTTTATTTTTAATTCGACTTTAAAGTTTGTGAGTCACAAAGAAAAATGGATTTGAACAGGGAGCATTTTCGCGCCATGATTTATTATGATTTTAAATCACTCCTCACTCCAAAGTAATGTGAAGAAAGACTCCGAAATGCCTTTGGTGAGATAGCCCCATCATCTGCCACAATATACAACTGGTTCAATGAATTCAAAAGAGATCGTTATCTGAGCGACGAATTTTGTGAAGGTCGTCCCATCTCCTCTGTCACCGATGAAAATGTTGCTGCTGTTCGCGCCATGATAGAAGAAGACAATTGAACGACCTACCAATTTATTCAAGGATGGTTAGGGATTGGTATGAGTCAGATACAACTAACTTTGCACGAACATCTAAAGGTCAAAAAACTTTTTGTCGCTGGGTGCCGCACAATTTGAAAGATGAAGAAAATTTCCGTGTTCAATGGTTCAAAGAAAAATTGAAGTTGTATCACCAAGGTGAGTCCAATTACATCTGGAATATCGTAACAGGTGACGAAACGTGGATATATGTATTTGAGCTGGAGTGGAAAGCCCAGTCGGCTCAGTGGATCTTCTCAGGGGAGACAAAACCAACCAAAGTTCGGAAGTCGCAGTGTTGGGAAAAAAATTGTGGCTACTTTCTTTTCTAAAACTGGACATGTAGCAATGATTGAAGTAGAAGATAGGTGCACAATTACAGCTGAATGGTATACAAACCATCTGTTTGCCAGTAAAGTAAAAGAAAAACAACCGAAAGGGAAGATTGTGCTACATCACGACAACGCTCCGGCACATGCAGCCACACGAACGATTGAGTTTTTGGAGGCCTCAAAGGTGACCACCATGTGTCAGGTTTATGTGTAAGAATGGACATTAATGTCTAAATAACGACCTAAAAATAAAAGACGGATTATTATTATCATCCCCCTTACAGTCCCGACCTGGCACCTTGCGATTTCTACTTATTCCTGAAAATCAAGGATAAAATGTGAGGTATCAGATTTCAAACTGCAAATGATGCAGTGGAGGCCCACAAAAATTGTTTTAGAAGTTACTCCATGAGAATGGCAACACTGTTTTGATGAATGGTTTAAAAGGATGCAAAAGTGTATCGACTGTAATGGAGACTACTTTGAAAAGCAATAAAAATGTTACCTTGCAATCTGTATGTTTCTTTATCACATTTTCTAAAAATTTTCAGTGTGCCCCTTGTAGTTAAAAATTTCCAAGCAAGACGTGGAAAAGTTGACATGCGACAAACTTTTCACCTAATTGATTTAGAGGGGTACATTCAGCGAATGAAATGTTTAGTAATGCTCAAATGTTTTTTGAATAAGATTTCATATCTATACATTTCATAGTTCTCGCTATGCTGAAAGTTATATATAAACCGCGAACACGCACCTGAAAATTATGTGATTGGTGTTTATTTGCTTCTACTGCAGCAGTGTTTGTGTGTGACATATGATATTTTAAATGATACTGTTTAAAAATTTCATGCTTTATGTAAATCCACAAAAAATTTCATGAAAATAAAAAGAAAAAATCAAAAGTTATTAATTTTAAAAATTTTTGCAAATATTCTCACCTTTACCTGTATTTTTAAGAAACTTTCCCGACTGTACAGGTGAGATTTATTAAATCTCCTTCAGGCTCGAGGGGTTAAATATATGTAATAGGCAGAAACAATATCAGACAGAATCTTTGCCAATCTTTTAATATTATGAATTGGTGAAGCCAGTTCTAGATATATCCATTCTTATTCCTGATCCTTTGCTCATATTATTTGTCATTTGGAATATATGGTCAAGTAAATATTTTGTTATTTTTCCTGTATATTATGAATGACTTTGTCTATTTCTCAACCTTATTCGGTATGTTGGAAAAGTAATTTCACGATCAAATTACAGATATTGAACTTTTCACGATGGAATCCTTGCCTGGCCCATCTACTATGGTATATATTTCATCCCCTCATGATGATTATCCAGAAGAGCCTGATTTGTTCACTGATGCTTTATATTATTGTGCTGGACTTCTTTGCAAGGGAGGACAATAAATAATGGGACAGTGATGATCCCTCAAGATAGTTGTAAAACTCGGTATCGTGAACGGTTTGACGGATGCATTATGTTAGAGTTTTCTTGAAAGTGTTTCTGCAGGGAAGAATGTTTTAATCAGAGCTGCAAACCACTTCAAAATTTGGGAGTAGTCCGGTTCGTGCTTCGGTTCATGGTTCGGTTTAGACGAGAATTTTGACAAGTGGTTTGGTTCGGTTTGTGGTTCGGTTTGTGGTTCGGTTCGTTTCAACTAAATTAATCATTTGAAATACTATTTAGAAATAATTTATCCAATATAAACATTACACATTCAGTATCAATCTGTAAGTAAATCAATCAGCAGTCATTATTATTTTAAATGAAAGAATTTATTTAAAGAATGGAAAAATTTATATTTTAAATACCGTATTCACCTGAATCTAAGACGACCTTTTTTTCCAAATTTTCAGCTGTAAATATCAAGAGTCGTCTTACATTCGAATACGAAGTATATTTAAGCATTTAATCAATGGTTTTTACAACAAATGGTATATTAGAGTAAACAATTCACAACAGCAAATTCAAGTACGTACATAAAGACGTGAAATAAACAAATAGTAATAACAATAAGAAAAACATGACGGGAATAATAATTATTTAGACTAATAATCATCGTCGACGATCATAACACAGAGACGTATGTACTTTCATCTTGCACGTAATGCCAACCGCAATGTCAAAACAAATGAGAGCGGAAATCATTGGGATTCCCCTTTCAAACGACGCAGCGCGATTCGCTAAGTGTGACAGTAATTTTGAGTTGTGCATGGTTGTGCATTCTTGATTTAAATGCACAACCCTTAAGTTAAAATGACAGATCATGTTGAAGTACGTGGCACGAGTGCAAAGGGAAAGTTAACAAAGGAATTAGACGGAGCTAAGATACAAATTTTAAGCTGATCGTGATAAATTACGCCGAAAAAACTAATAACTGTGATGCGAGTAGAAAGTTCGGTATATTTGAGGCAAATGTGCGTCTATGGAAACTCTCAAAACAGGAACTAGAAAAAGCCAAAGCCACAAGGAAGTCGCTCAGTGGTCCAAAAGTAGGCCGATTTCATGGCATTGAAGAAGAAGTAGTCAAGTTTGTGCGCACCATGAGGAAGAACGGTATGCCTGTTTCGACTGAAAGTATTATACTTAAAGCTAATGAAATTACTAGAGGACTTAATATATCATTGCAAGAATTCAAGGCCAGCAGAAGTTGGTGCGTGAGAATGATGCGACGAAATAATTTTTCTTTACGGCGACGAACTTCGCTGTGTCAGAAATTGTCAGAAGACTATGTTGAAAAACTTCTCGCTTACCAGAAATACGTAATTGGACTTAGAAAAACCAATAATTACCTTTTGAGCCAAATAGGAAATGCGGATGAAACTCTGGTTTTCTTCTACATGCCATCTAATTATACTGTGAACGAAAAAGGTGCGAAGTCCGTCCTAATTAAAACTACAGGCAACGAAAAAATGCGAGTCACGGTAATGTTGGCGGTTTTAGCTGATGGGACTAAATTACCACCATATGTGATTCTAAAGCGGAAAACAATGCCTAAGAAACATTTGCCAAGTGGAATAATAGGTGTCAAGAAAAGGGGTGGATGACTAAAGAACTAATGAGAGATTGGTTACATGTGGTGTGGAATAGACGGCCTGGAGCATTGCTTTCACTGGATGCATTCAAGGACACTTATCTCCTGAAATTAAAAACATAATGAGTGCGATGAATATTGATCTTATTGTAATACCTGGAGGAATGACATCGCAACTTCAAGTTTTAGATGTTGCTGTCAATAAGTGTTTTAAAAATAATTTACAGGTTTTGTATTCTGAGTGGTTACAGAGTGGAACTCACACTTTAACACCAAAAGGAAATCTTAAGAAACCTGAAGTTGCAATGCTCTGCCAATGGATCAAGGCATCGTGGCAACAAATAAATGCAAAAGTAATAGTGAAAGGATTTAAGAAATGCTGCTTATCTAATGCCATGGATGGGAGTGAGGATGATGTTTTGTGGGAGGCTGATGATGAAGTTGAGAGTGATAAAGATAGTGAGCATGAGGAAAATAGTGAAGGTTGCATAGACAGTGATGATGACTAACGCAATAAAATGATTTTATGCAGCATTTGGATTGAAATGTTTTTTTGTTGTCCTGAAATGTGTATATTCTTTCAATGTATTTACTTTATTTTTAATGTTATCTTAAAATGAATGTTACCATTTAATTTGTTTGAAAACCTGAATGGTTCTATTTGTGATGTGATCTTATGATTTTAAAATGTTAAAAGACAATGACATTCAAGAAAAGTATAAGAGAAAATAAATATTTCACAAGATTTATAATTTTTGTAGTCATGAAGGTCAATCTGAGCTTTTTTCTCTTTTGGAATCATCAAAATGGGGGGTCGTCTTAGATTCATGGTCGTCTTGGATTCGGGTGAATACGGTATATTACAATACCATCATCATCTTCATTTATTTATATTTAAAAAATGGTATTTTTGATCCTAACATGATTTTTATGTTCATTGTTGTTTACATATCAATTAAAAATTCTCTGAATGGATTCACTTCAAATTCATTTACCAATATACACAATCATACATAATCAGAAAGAAAATGCGCCTCTAGCTTAAACAGCTTTTGAGATTATCCCTGGATGGACGGACAAACCGAAAACATAAAAGTGTTTTAAAGAAATCATTAAAAATCAAAGAAAATTAGTCCCTTGGGCATTTTATTTCTTTTTCTTACCTGTATTACACATCATTTAGAGGAAAAAATAAAAAAATAACAAGGGCCTTACCGCCTGTCTCCCAATATTTAACCATTTTAGTTTTACCACCCGCAATTGCCTTTATTTTTCTTATTCCCACACACACCCATTGCCGCATTGATAATTTCCTCCCTCCTCTCTCAGGGGTTCATCCTCTCTCCGTCTTCCACAAGACCTTTTTTTTTAGTCCTTCCCGTCTTTCCCCAAACCCTCCCGAGATGGTCTCCAGCCTTTCCTTTCCCCTCCCTGTTTATCCCTTTACAATCTACCCTCCACAGTAACCCTCTGAGATAGGTTCCTCCTTTCCCTCCCTTCCATTCCTTTCTGTCTTACAAACTACCCCCCTCTCTACCCATTTCTCTGTATATACTTTCAATTCTCACAATATCTGCACCTGACGATAGCATTGTAATGTCGAAACCCGGGTCGTAAGAGAAATAAAAACAATGGAAGTTACAAAGCGTTATTCTTTTGGTTCATTTATAACAAATAAAATAAAAAATGTTCGCTATATTTATCAAGGGTCTAGGAAAATTCTTTTCCGTAAGCCCTTATTAAGATTTCCTTGATTGAATGATAGATTTAATTATTGAAGTAGAAAGTTTCTTGATTTCCAATGGTGATGGTGCACGGTTTCTCAATTTTTCCAACTTTCAATAATAAATTTATGTAAATAAAATATTTTAATTAGTTAAATAATATGGAATAAAATATTACTCCGAATGAATTTATTATATGTGAAACTCAATTTCGATTATTAATTCTTATTATTATATAATAAATTCAAAAAGACACTTTTAGATCGATTCAAAACATATTATATATTGCTAATTTTTTTCATTTGCCACCTTAGAAAAGTAAACAAAAAATCAATATGATAGTAAAATTACGTTACAAGAATAATTTAAAATTAATCGACAGTTCGGGGCAGATTATTCAATATACGAAGTGCAGACACTTATGGTTCAAAACAAACGATTATAAAACGTAGAGTGACTCTCTTTAAATAACACTAACATGTTAATTAATTTTATTTCTCTTAAATAAAGTTTACTAAAATATTATTAAAAATACAGACTTTAGATAATTCAAGGAATTCTGTGAGAAATGAATGCCTCCGATCCAAGGGATCTGCCTAAGTCCTCGCCTGTTTTTGCTGGAATATAAACCACCAAGTAATGGAAATATCATAGAAGAACACCATACGAGAGTTGGAAAAGGAATGATGTTGTTGAAAGCTCAAGCTGTTGAGAGCAACAATATGAATTTTTCCGAAGAAAAAGATATGAGGAGAGTTAATGGTGTTCTAAGAAAGACACAGCGGGGCATATTTTCTCAGGTCTGCTAATTACAATGCTGAAGGGGATGATGGTGATGGTAAGGGCATGGATTTTTCCCTCTGCATGAAAGCAGATTACGACTCGTTTCTAGGTCATTGTAAAATGACCATTTTGCCTGCGTTCAGATAAATATCTTCCTATATTCTGTTGGTCGGTTTCTGCCTACAGTGGTTGTTCCGTATATTGTCGCAGGTGGTGTCCCCATGACCCTCACCATTAATGTCGTCTGTGGATAACAATATTAGCAGAGAGGAAAGAGATAGGCACTCTTTCCTTTGAAGCAAACCCGCTGGTTTTTCCAATGGAAATTCCTGGTCTTTTCGTTGGTGCGTACTTTGTGGATTGAGATCGAACCGAAACCAAACCACTTTTGCAAAAAATTATGGTTTGGTTTTAGGTTCATTGAAAAATTAATCAGTGGTTTCGGTTCGGTTCGCGGTTCAGCAAAATGACCGGTTCGGTTCAGCGGTTTGGTTCTGTTCGGTTTGCAGCTCTGGTTTTAATACACCTATGGCACCTGTTAATGTTTCAATAACTTATGGTTTACTAATCAATCGTTCCATGTGGGCATAAAAAGATGTCGAGCATGGAGACCATTACACGATTGTCTTGAAGATACAGTAACATTATTTTCAATATGTATTAACTAGCACGAGTGCATGGTCTCTGTTCCTCGCTTCTGCTCCAAAACTCTGATTTTGCAGTCCACTCGTAAGGATCCCAGGCAGATCATCATGGAAGCATGACGAATAATATGAGCAAAGGATCAGGAAAAAGAATGGATATATATAGTACTGGCTTCAACAATTCATGTTATTAAAAGATTGACAATGAAAGAAGATCTGATCTGACAGTAAATTCCAGTGTGTCTTCTGTTCGGTGAACAAGAGAAGAATTGAAAAATTTTAAGAATGAAACTGTATAGATGAAAGAAATTAAAAAGTGAGTGCAGACACCGAGTAAAACTTCACCGCAAAGAAGCAAAACAGGAATAATAAAAAAGCGAGAGAAAAAAAAGGGACCGAAACCAGGTGCGAACTCCGGACCTACAGCTTTCTAGCCAAACTCCCCAGTGCTGGGCTATGGCTGGTGTTGGCTACCTTTGCGGTCGTTTGGGTTATTAACGGGCATGTTGAAGAATTGCGAACTTTAAACGCAATTTGCAGAAAAACTATTGATCATATATGCCCAAAAGGGGGGTTGGCTGTGATCCTGGAGTCTAGTGCTACATACCTATGAAATTTCAGCAAAATCCATGACCCCACATACGCGTCCTCCCCTTGTTAGATCTTCCAATTTTGACCAGTATGTGGCACTGTGTGCATTACTCGATGTATCTGTGATGGTTATACGTTCTCATTCCAGGCGGTGTGGGATTTCCCAGAGTGCACATGACACTGCATTTTTGCTACTCTTTTATTATTTGTAAAGGAAAATTGGCAACTAAGGTGCAAAATATCTTACCTGACTGTTGCGCCACAAATGGAACCAATTTATCTTGCAAACCCGGACTGAGGGATAGGTTCCATTTTAGGCAACCGTTATAACATATTTGCAGACCGTAATTGTTATAAAAAAGCTTGCAACCCAATTTAGCTTGCAAACTGGGACTGAGGGATAGGTTTCATTTAAGGCACCCGTTAGAACTTCTTCACTAAATGGAATTATTTTAAAGAAGCTTGCATGCCATTTTAGCTTACAAACCAGGACTGAGGGATAGGTCCCATTTAAGGCACTCATTATAACTTTTTTGCTGAGGGATAGGTTTCATTTAAGGCACCCGTTAGAACTTCTTCACTAAATGTAATTGTTTTAGAAAAGCTTGCAAGCCAATTTAGCTTGCAAACCCGGGACTGAGGGATAGGTTCCATTGAAGGCACTCATTATAACTTTTTCGCTAAACGTAATTGTTATAAAAAAAACCTGAAAGCCAATATAGCTTGCAAGCCAATTTAGGGATAGGTTCCATTAAAGGCACCCATAATAATAACTTTTACACCTGATGTTATTTTGATGGCACTATTGTCGCACATAAGGGTTTCAAAGTAATGGTTGGGTTGTGGCGATTCCTGGACTCTGGGAAATGCCATACCACCGGGAATGAGAACGTAGTAACATCGCAGATACATTGAATAATGCACACAGTACCACATACTGCTCAAAATTAGAAGTTCTAAGTAGGAGGAGTTCTGAATTCTTCATTTAAATCTGCCAGAATTTAGGTTCATCTGAGATATGACAACTTGTTTTAGAGTAAAATTTTATTAAAACTGATCTATATCTTATAGTTTAATGGTCTGTTAGCATGGCAGTTATCAGTACAGTGGACTCTTGATATAACGGATATTGCATCTAATGTACTCGAATGGAGGCACCAGATCAGATGTCTCCACTAAATTGTTTTTTTGAAAATCTGTTTCAAGTGATCCATTTCCAAGAAGTAACCTGTATGTTTCTTCAATGGACCCCTTAGCTCCCTTCCCTACAATGTTGCTGCTATTTGGTAACAGAGTATTTCTAGTGACAAAATAAATTTTACATAATTTCAATCGCATCTCTAGTGAACAGTTGGTAGGTGGCAGCCAAATGATCAGGAACTCCCATGATTGTTACTCAGAATATTTAATTTTGTGCCCATATATTTATTTTAACTGTTGATGGCCTATAATACAAGTGCAATGAAAAGGAAATGTAATCTCCTAACTGTTGTGGATAAATTAAAGGTTGTTGAGAAGCTAGAGGGTTGTGTATCAACAGCTAAGATTATGGAAGGGTTCAGCATAGCAAAACAAACAGTCTGACGTAAAATGAAGTAAAGACAAGATTAAGAAATTTTTCCTTAAGTTTAATGTGAATGCCTCTAAAAGTTCAGTGTCACCTAGGAAAAATTTAAAGCTTCCTAGTGATGTAAAACTGGAAGAAGCTGTTTGTAGATGTTATGCCCAACAGCATTCATGTGGTGTTGATGTTCATGGTGTTGAGTTAGAGTCCGCTGCAGAAAGACCTAAAGATTCCTAATTTTACTGCAATCAGAGGCTGGTTTTCAAAGGTGGCATAACATTAGGGACAAGAAAATTTATGGGGAATTATTACAACAGAATGTCTTTGTTTAACTTTCACCAAGTTCATTTTTTATTTATGGTTAAATTACCCTTAAAGTGATTCTCCTTTTCTTTCGGGTGACAACTGCATGCGTTGTCTTTATTGAACAACAATTTGAGGAGAGCCATGGATTTTTACCAGAAGAAGCCTTCACTTTGGGTCAGATGTGTGGACAACATGTTCATCGTATGGCCACACAAAAAAGACAAACTAGAGAGATTTCTCAAACAACTTCCAGCACACGGCCATAAAATTTACTATGGAGACAAGAAAATGGCCGACTCTCATTCTTGGATGTCTAGATGACTAAAATACCAGATGGGACACTAGGACATTCTGGTATCAAAGAAAACCCAAACTGACTGGTATCTTAATGCTTCCTCACATCACCATTCGGTCCAGAAATCCTCCCACATCAAGACTTTGGTTCATCCAGCATACTCCGTCTGACGCTGATTCCCTACCAAAGGAGATACAGCATCTTATCTCAGCTCTTCAGAAGAATGGTTACCTGAAAGATATGGCCCTGAAAATGACCTTCATGAAGGATACGACCAACAATGATCCTGATATGGCCTTTAAAAAAGTTGGCGGGAAAGAAAAAGATAGGGGAAAAAGAAACCGGTGACGTACACTGTACACAACTGTCCTGTATGTCTCTGCAACTATGGAGAAGACCGCCAGAATCCTTGCCATGCATGACGTAGTGACAAGATACACATCGGTGAAAAAGACTGCCAACATCCTCCCCAGAGCCATAGACTGCATCCCACAAAACGTACGAGGGTGTGTACATCAAAAGAAATGACATGGCAAATTATTTTAGATCGTTAGTGTAAGCCAGCATTTCTCAACTTTTTGAATAACATCTCATGTAAACATTCCTGCGGTCAAAATCATATTATTTTATTGTTTATTAATAATTTATTTCATTTGTTTTTGCAAGGTATTGTGTAGTTTTTATTATACTTTCCCAATAATTTTAGAAATATTTTAAACTGATCTTTAACCTTTTTGTGGTCCACCAGTTGATAATTGCAAATATAGACCATTGAAAAATGACTTAGTTTTGACTTTCTAAGGATATGTTTTAAGCAGTTATGTCTGTTAGATTTTTATCTACATGTTTCTATCAAAATCGACTGAAATGTTTGCTGGTTAGCATATAATCTAATATTTCATAATATGTACTGTGATTTTAATGGACTTTTGGATCCAATGGACTTTAAGATTTAACCGACTACCCTTCCCCCATATCGTTCCATATTGAGGGCCCACAGTACAGGCAGTCCTCAACATCCGTACATAATGTGTTCCTGAAAACGTGTACGGAAGTCGATTGTATGGATGTCGAGCAATTGACTTACATGTAATAATGGGGGTTCCGTTCCTGGAGAGCCAAAGAATATTATAAAATCTTTAATTATGGTATAAATGTTTAGTTTTTTGAGCAGGGGCCTTTTAGTCACAATCGTCGATTTTATAATATAGAGAGAGAAGGCAAAATGCAATAAAATATTTAAATAATTGCACAAATAAACACTGCTCTACAGACAAATATGGCGATGCGGTGGAAACTGGTGGCTGGCAACCAGCACCACTTGAAATATTCGTTCGTCATTTCGCTGATGCACGAAAGTCCGAATTCGGAGTAAAAAAGGCGGTTCAGGGGTGTTAGTGTATGCTAAGCCTTCATTATTACATAAATATAGGTAATTAAATGGTAGTTATTCAATTCGTACAGTTATACATTTAAATGCTTTCCCTTAACTTTCATGAAGATAGAAATCGTATGGGAACAAACTAAAGAAACCTCACTATATTTTAAAAGGAATTGAAGGTCGTGCTACCAGAAATAAAAAATTCCAACTCGCACATTATACGATACATAGGATAAAAGCAAGATTTTGAGGCAAAAAATAAGGGATCGTATATTACGCGGGGTCGCACAATATGCGAGTATATATGGTACTTTGTGATTAATGGAACTTATTCTGTGACTTTGACTACAATGTGATTACCAGCTGTAAATAAATAAATTATTATCATTATTAAAGTGTGAGTTGTACGAATGTCGAACGCAAGAAAGTCGAGGGCTGCTTGTAGTGCACATGCAAAATCCCTCTTTTTTCATTAAAGCATTTTGCTATTTTCATATTTTTTTGTAATGTTGCCTAATCATGGCCCCAAAGAGAGTGATGATTGAAATAAAAGAAAAGTCTGTAAAAAGGGCAGACTTTAATTTGGTAATTTATTAAAAGTGTTGGCTTGGCTGACAGCGCCATTATGCGATAGCTCGAAATGTTTGTTCGTCAGCTGATGTACGAAAGTCCGAATTCAGAGTACGAAAGGTCGTTTAGGGGTGAGAATTTATAATGTATGAAAGAGCGAATTGTACGGATGTCGAGGACTGCCTGTAGTTGTTTTTGCTCATGTTGTAACTTTTTTCTTTTGTGGTGTCATAGGTTGTGAGATTATAATTTATATAGCACTTCTGATAGCATTTCCTACATCTCTTAAATTTCATTTTATTTCAGCAGCTGAAATTTCAGTTTTACCTTGAAACTGGTATATTATTGATTTAAGTTGCAAATGATTTCCGTAAATTATATGCTGTGAAAGTAATACATAGATCAAGTTATAAGTTGAAGTTAGCATAGGTGTAATTAAAATTTTTTGAGAAGCAGAAAGGATTTCCTTAGGTTGTATCAACTTTTTAATGAGGAATCTTCCCCAAGTAACATTTTAATCCCTAGGAGTTCAAATCACATCTTGAAATGAAATACCTTAGTTGTGGTAGAAGTTTCATTTTTGCAAGTTATAGTTTTTAAGAAAGTGAGTGAATTGAGCCACAAATAATGTATTTAAATTTTTGATGATGGCATTACAAGCCGAGCAATTAGGTGTGGTATAGTGTGAAGTGTTGTGCCACAAGTTTTCACTCTATGGTATTTATTAGAATAAATCATCTTGGGTAAGGAATTCTTAGTTAAGGACCAATTATAAATGAAATGGTTATGAAATAATTGGTAAAAATATTTTATTCTAATGGTGGTTAGTGATAAGAACTTGAAAACATTTCATTATAGTAGACAGTTTAAATCTTTCACTTGTTTTATTTTTTAATGAATGAGTTTCTTAAAACTATATTGATTTGAAAATTAGATTTTGCAGTGTTCTTGTAATTCTGCAAGTTCATTGATCTAGAGCAGGGGTGGACAAAGTTTTCAGGTTGCAGTTTTCCTTTCATTCAATGAAATTGTTTTAGCTGCCTATGGTATAACATTCATCCAGTCGGTTGAGCCTCCTCCTCAGACTTAAAAGATTAGTTAGGAATGTATTACTTCCTTCAGGAAATCAGTATAGATTTCTATTTAATTGGCATTATTATAAGTAACAGTACTTAAAAAAAGCAGTGTCAAGGATAATTCATTGGAAGCAAAGAAGACAAATGTAGTGTAAAAATGAGGATATGATGGCACATGTATTTTCTTTAATTAATACTTATTTGTTCCAAATCCAGATAAATCTTACTCCTACTTTTTTAGCTTTGACAATTGTGTTGCAGTTATAAAATACAATACTTTCTCAATATACTTTGTATATGAGAAATTAAAAATAAAGAGCATCATAATTTATCTCGCCTAAGGTGCCAAAATATCTTGACAAAGTCCTGAACATAACAGTTTGTTTTTCAGTTTTCCATCTTTTGTATTGACCTTTGTGACCCCTTGTTGAAGCTTTGGCAACCTCTGATGATGTTACGACCCATATTTTGCTCATCTCGGGTCTAAAGTTTCAATAAGCATTGAATACATCCTGTGTGGTGAATGTTGAAATATTATATTGCGCTACATTGTTTTTGTGATTATCCTTAATAAAGACAATATGTGTAACATGTGACAGATGATATATGCAGTCTGTTCTCTTTCTTATAATTACTGTATCTGCCCAAATAGAAGCCGACCCCGGTTTTAAGCTGACCCCCCAAAAATTTCCACAATTTTTTGGCAAAAACATAAATTTTGTAGATTTTATGCTGAAGTGTGCCGGGCATTCATGCACGGCTTAGAATACATTATTTGAGATCAAAGAAATGAGTGGGAAATGGTTTAGTTGTTGACATTTTGAAATATTACTCCATTTAATAATTTTGTGTTGTTGAATAATGTTCCACATTCAGTGACAATAATTTTGTTCATCTTCATTTTCACAAAAGGTCATATATAACAACAGCGATATCACCAAGATAATTTTTCATCCAAGTCTATTTCCAGTGAAATTAGCATTTACATTGCCTTAAGAAATTGCATTTTTAGTTTCTCCATATGTAGTAATGGGAAAGTATTGTGATCACGAAAAAAATCGACTTCGAGATTTCAACGTAAATACACATTTTGAGGTCCCCAGAACACGTTTAGACTATTTTCGGGATGATGTCTGTGTGTGTGGATGTATGTGATGGTGGGCTCTCTAACTCTAAAAGTACTTGCCATATCGTTACCAAATTTCAAATATAACACTTTGGTATTGACACAAAGAACTGATTAGTTTTTGGACAAAAACGGTTAACCGTAAGTCGAGGTTTAATCGAAACCTGATTCGGTTTTAGCGATATTTCTCTGTTAAAACTTCATTATTGTATATACAGTTCTATACAAAGGTTAAAGAGAATGTAATTTCCTACAACTTTCATTTGAAAGAATTTTCCATAGCAGTTATTGTTTAGGAATTATTTATAAATAATACGTTTTTTCAGTTTCTGTCAAATATCTCCTTTAAACGTCGTAATTGGTCATCTTCGTGAGGACCAAAGTTGTAGAGAATAATATTTCTTCCAAGTCTTGTTGGAAACAAATTTTTGTAGAACCATCCATTTTGGAGATATTTTGCTTTTTCTTAATTTCCAGTATACAGCGCCACCACCGTGTAGCGGTGAATTCTGTAAACATATTCAAGATATACGTAATTTACGACAATAAGGACTACTGTATTCTTTTACGATACAAAATAATAATTTTGCCTTATAATGCTATTCATAATAATTTAAATAACTATACTCCAAATATGGAGAAAGTCATGTGTTGGCCACATCAGATTTTTATAATTGTACATGTTCCATGTAAAGTTTTACCGAAATTCAAACAGTTGAGCATTCAAAGCTGTCATCGCATTTTGTGTAATCGTCTGCGTAGTCAAAACATCCAAATAATGTGACCACTCAAATAATGTGGAAAACCCAGCCTTAAACAGTAACAAAGCACAGGTAGTGCTAAATTCAATATTCTAGCCTTCATTATTTATTCATTAATATTCATTGTAGGTCAGATATTTACTTTACGAAAAATATAGTATGTACAGTGGTGGACATAAAAACTGCACACCCTTGCGAGCGCTCCACCGAAATTTCAGTGAACTACTAGTCTCGAACGAGCTGTCACGCGATATGGCAACAGTGATAGTAGAGGAGGGCGTGAAGGGTCTTCTTCCTCTCTCTCCTCCCCTTAGAGAAGGGTTTACGGTTCTCTCCTAGCTCTAAAGGATCGGATATTTTCCCTCAAGATAATGGTTTTGAATTCAGTAGCGCTTACTTTCCCCATTGCGGTAACACGTGAATGAGTGTCAGATATAATTCTTTTCATTTCAAAATTAGTTAGAATCGAGACATGAACTCAGGAGTTTAACATACGGACGTCAAAAAGAACGATGTTTATTTTTCCATTCAAGATTAAATTAATTAAATTCCGAGTTAGCATAAATATTTATTAGGAATCGAAAGGAATACACATTTCAAAGCCTTAACAATGAAAAATGTTTAGTTGCGACTACTTCACGTATTATTTCATTGCTTCGACGCCCAATATCTGTTTATGAATGCTATAAGTTGAATTTGAACAATATCTTTATTCATTTACATAGGAGGAGGATTTTGGTCAGTTATATGACGGGATGCCTAGCACTTAGATAAGCAATTTTAGAAAATAACAAAGTATAGAAAACTACGAAAAACGTAACATTTCAGGAATTAAGTGAGAAACTATTAAATTTAAGTTTATGAATTATGTGTAACCAAAAGTTAAGTAAATAACTTTAATAAACGAAACATTTTTTTAAACGATAAAATTACTAGCATTCTTAAATAGGAATTACCATATTTACTCGTGTACCCCGCGCACATTTTTCCCGAAATGCCGGGGAAAAAAGGGAGTGCGCGTCTTACACGAGGATTTCTGATCAGGTTATATAAATTGTGAGTATCGATAGTAAATTCTCTGCAATATGATTGCATCTACGTTTATTTTCGTAATTCTACGAAGTATACGCGTATTTATGCGACCAAGCAAACGTGTAAGTTACGCCAATGCTGCAAAAACTCGCAAAAGTCGGCGGAAAGAATACGCCGACTAACTGATAGCTATAGTTCAATGACTACTGAGTGTTTGCCATTTAGGTTCAAGTTCGGTCCTTTTCCCTCATCCACTTCAAGGAATTCCGAATGGTGAAATTTTGTTGCGAATGAAAGATTTCACCGTTCGAAAGGAAGAAGGAAATCCACATCTCAAGTGTTTGGACTTGTTTGTTCCTAACCTTCCAATATTTACTCATAAGACGATACGCAAAAAAAACTCCATCCGCGTAGGGAAGTTCTATTGCTTTTGTGTCGTTGAACGATCAAAACCTTGAATATTTACTTCATTTTATATTTTAAATGAAATTATAACAACCTAACTAAACTTTTTTAAAAAACAACTCCATTTGATCTGTGGACAATAACGTCGTTGGAGCAAAACCACAAGAACCTCCTTTTCTGTGGAAGCCCTGCATGTGGTAAATAAGAGCCACCTTGAGAAAAACTTGAGATAACTCTATGTTCTTCCAAGAAATATTGCTTCCATTATCCATGAGTACACTTTTCGCCACTCACCCCCCATTGCTTGCTACCTGCAACCTTTCTACCCATCTACGAACTCTTGTCGGCATCTCCCACCGGCTCCCATACCCGTCTCCACCCCATTATCCTAACCCACTCCTGCCTAGCCTTCCAAAAAAGATTCCTATTGCGCTATTGTAAACTTATTCTTTCATTTTGCCTATCTGAGTGATTGTAATCCCGACATATAACTGAGAAGAATCCTCAAAAGCTCTTTCGTGTATAGAAAAACTAAAAATAAATGCTTTGTAAAATAGCATAAAGATATTGTTCAAATTCAACTAATAGCTTTCAAAAACAGATATGCATTTGGCATCGAAGCAACGAAATAATGCATTAAGTAGTAGTGGTAAATAACATTTTTTCATTGTTAAGGCGTTAGAATGTGTATTCTTTTCGATTCTTATAGCCGCGTTTACACGAATCGAGAAAGCGGTCGTGAATTCTCGAACGACTAATCACGAAGTTTCTCGCCCCATGTAAACACTCCCTTGAATGGAAAAATAAACATCGTTCTTTTTGACGTCCGTATGTTAAACTCCTGAGTTCATGTCTCGATTCTAACTAATTTTGAAATGAAAAGAATTATATCTGACACTCATTCACGTGTTACCGCAATGGGGAAAGTAAGCGCTACTGAATTCAAAACCATTATCTTGAGGGAAAATATCCGATCCTTTAGAGCTAGGAGAGAACCGTAAACCCTTCTCTAAGGGGAGGAGAGAGAGGAAGAAGACCCTTCACGCCCTCCTCTACTATCACTGTTGCCATATCGCGTGACAGCTCGTTCGAGACTAGTAGTTCACTGAAATTTCGGTGGAGCGCTCGCAAGGGTGTGCAGTTTTTATGTCCACCGCTGTACTATCATTTGAACTAGATGGTAATGAGAGACGTGCTGCCATCAGTGGGTGACTACAAGATTTAACCATAGCCCAAATTTTCCTCAGACTCGCATTTAAGCTGAGGGGTGATTTTTTTATGATAGATTTTGACAAAAAACATCAGCTTTTATTCGGGCAGATACGGTACTTAGCGAAGCTGATTCACATTTTACTGAATATTTTCTTATCGATGGTGGTTTTGTCCTAGTATTTGGAACAAGTTTTGGTGAATGTAACCTTCCATTGATAGGTTTATTAGCCAAAAAAATTTTGATTTTCTTAATGTTTTACGCATTTGTGTTCATCAATGTATTATAAAATATTTATCATAATCTGTTGCTGTGTATTTGGGTGGCCCAGCTTTTATTTTCTTATTTTAATGTATACTTTGCATTTATAAGTTCTGGCCTCTGTTACTAATATCATTTTGACCACAAAAGCTTGATTTCTGAGTGTATTTTACTTAGATTTTGGTGATTTGTTGTACCATCAAGTACTGCAAGATCCATGCTTTAACAAATCATTTTTACTAATCCTTTGTCAGTTTTAAAATTTTTATTCAATGAATGCTTCATGAACTAAACTTCAGTGCATTATCCTTTTTTTAAATATCATTCATCTAGATGTAATAATTTGTTCATAGACTAATGTTTACTAAAGATTTGAGTTTTGATATAGTATACCTGTTAAATGCATTTCTGCTGAAAGCGATACTCTTTGAGCTTTGTTTATCCTAGTGATACCTAGGTTTTCCTTATTTCATTTGTTTTACTAATATCAGCAGCAATTATTTCTGCCAGTGTTGAAAAATTTTCCACTTGAAACTGCCTGTCTGTTCATTTTATTGTTCATATTTTGATGCATATTAGCATGAAAGAATATTGAAAAGCGTGCATTAACAATCTTTATACATCTCTTAATATTATAGTACAAGAAGTTGACAATACCTTTCATACTTAGGTTTGATACTTGAATACCACTGTTTATATTTATTGAGCCTTTGAACTTGAGTGGCTTTTTGTGTGAACGATAAAACTTATTTGGTTTATTTTTTATCCATGTTATCTATGGTAAGCCATCACTATCTGTGGGGGTTACCTTTTTGGGAAACTCTTTAGATGCCAAAACCAAGGGCATATGGGAAAGAGGGGGTTAGACTTTGACACAATAGACTAAATGTTACCAAAGCATATAAAATTATTATAAAAACAGTAATGGTTCATAATATAATATTATTATTAGCAATAAAAACTATCATTTATTAAGCATAATAGACATTTTTAAAGACAAGGAGAAATATATATTTTACGGGTTGTTAATTTTATTGCTTTTTTACCATTAGTTTGCCTGTTTCTAAAATTCCTTTGGTTTTAATATCATATTATCTACAATTCATAAACTTTCTTGATGCATTACCCTGCATTAGGGATGGAAAATACATGGCATGCTTAAGATTTTACTTTTCACACATAAGCTTGTATTTTTTCTGTATAATATGTGAAGTTTCTTAGAGATGGAGTAAACTAGTGGTACATGAAAAAAATTCTGATGATTCACATAACTTTCTTGGCACGCGACACAAAAATCATTTGCCATCCTTGCCTTACATTTATTTTTGGCTCATGAATTACATTATTTACAATATCTTCCTAATAGTGACAGCACGTCCTGTTATATGACAACATGAGAATGAAATTTCAGTTGTCTAAATATGGTGTCATATTACCAGAATTTGTCCAAACTCGCCTTTAGATGATTTTAAATTCTGGTGAATGCCGTTTTCTGAATCTTGGATTTGGGGGAGTGCACCTGTAATATTTTTTCAAACCCAGGGAGGCACAAAATGTACATACTCATCAAAATCTTGAATTCAAGTTAGGTTTCTCATTAGCGGTACTTTCTCTATTCCTGTTATAGGTAAAAAGAAATCCAGCATAAATAAGGACTCAACACAGGTGCACAATTTATGTACTGTTGCTTATGTCTACCAAAATGTTACCTCAAAAATCAAAACCACATATAATGCGTACTGAATTTCTAAATCAACTTGGTTTCTAAATTAATTTTGAACCAAATTTAATGATGCTGTTAAATCTTTGATTTATCATCATTCTGTGAAGTTTCCTCATTCTCATAATTTTGAGAATTTTTTTTATACAAATGAGTATTGTGTTGCTCCATAACTCATTAATTGCTTGCTATCTATACATGAAGCACAGTACATTTTTTATGCTAATAGCTTATTCTTCATATCACCATCATGACTTTGAAATGTTATCAAATAGGCAATAAGACTTATATAGCTAAATATCATCAGCTTCATTATGAATCCATCACTTTGTAAACATTAATGTTTAATTCTGATGTCATGGTATGGCTTTTACCTTTCTTTTGTGTCAATATTTATGTTCCTTTTAATAGCTTTTGAAGAAATTTCTGCCTTGGTTTCTGCTTTAGTTTTTGGGAGGTTAATTAATGTTGAAGAAGCAAAATTCTCTTTCATGCAATGGAAGGATATATTTCACCTGAATGTGGAAAATTAACTTTGGAGCAAGTCATATTTTAACTGCTTTAAAGAAGACTTGTTTATGTATCATAAATGCTAATCTGTTGCTGGAATGTTTCAGGACATTCATATGAGCAACAAGCTCATAAGTTACTTATTATTTCAACTTTCGCTCTTTGTAGAGCCTCTCGAGCAGCTATCAACAAGCGGCGGCTTCATGGAGCTCAGGGAACAGAAGTAGATTGGGAAGATAGACAGTTATGTATTTCGTCTGGCCAGCACTGTAGTGAAATTCATAGCAATTCATATGTGCAAGTTAAAAAGCCTCTCACGGAGTTGATTGAAAATCCGACAGGTTCTAGGAAGTCATTACCTTTTCCTGGTGGACCATATGAAAGGATGCCATGCACACAGAATGGAAAATTAAAAAATTTGTACGGGTTAACTCTTTTTGAAGATATTATGTCTTTCAATCATCAAGATAATGACCCCTTCTTCCAAGCTAATCATTCCAGTTCACCAAAAGTAGCTATTAAAAGGGTGAGTTCAGATGAAACTCTAAATGACTTTTTGGGTCCGGGTATTAATAAGCACATGTTCTGCATAAATAGAAATTCTCACAAAGGAATAAAGTATAGAAAATCTAGAGAAAATTTAGAGATTCGTAGGAGACATTCTAGTACAGGAGGTTCTCTGACTGGAGAAGAGTTCAATTACTATCCCAGAAGAATGATGTGGAGGAAATTTTCTAATAGTCAATTAGGTTTAAATGGTATTAATGGAGATTTAATTCAGGATGACGAGTTTCACAACGAATTCGTCAGTTATGATGATGATAAAGACCTAATTCAGGAAAAGAGAGTGCGTAGGAGTAGCATTGGTGATATGTCTTTTGTCAAAGAGGATTTACAAAATGGTGAGCCAAATTTGTTTAGCGACCACTCCATGCCCAATAAGTATATTTTAGTGAATGCAACAAAACTTTTTATGAGGGAAGATTTTGCTACTCCACTTTCTTCTGGTGAATTTGGTTATTTTAATAAAGCGAACAATTTTGGAGAGGAATTATGGGCTTCTGGTAATAGGAATTCATTTTGTAGGTCAAAATATCACCTTAATGAAATCAGCGACCAAGGTTCCATAGGAAAGTGGTCTGACATACCTGAAATAAGAAGTGGTTTCTCTATGGTAGGCCAGCGCTTGAGTTGTGAGGTTCCAGTGGGTATGATGTCAAATATATACCCATCAGGTTGGGGTGAAAATGACATTTTACAAAGTTTAAGTTTTACAAAACCCCTCGGAGAGTTGAAAATGTCTCCTATATACCAAAGTCAAACAAGTGCTAATATTTTGGCTAGAAAGTCATGTAGTGATTTGCCTGTTCGTAAATGGGCACACCAAAGATGTCTGCCAAAGATTCCTCAACTTTGGAAAGAAGAAAGAAATGTTTCATCATCTGGGGATACCATAAAAGAGACTGAAGAAGAAATGGAACCTTTATCTACCTCATCGGATATGGGAGTGATAGAGAGGTGAGCTCAAAGAAGTAACCTATTTTGCTCTGCTAACCTTAACAAGTATTCCATGGGTATCCCAGGTTAGTGCCATTGTGATAGGAATGTTAGCAATTCTTATTGCGGTATGTCTTTTGATTCCGGAAAATGAGTAATATTCATTTCTATTGGCTAGTTATCAAATATGGTGTCTTGTTTAACATTGTAATGATAGTTTTGAGATGGAGACCAATAAATAAATGTATTAACCTGGTTAGTTTTAGTTTCCTTTTACTCTTTAATGTTATGCAAAGCATGTCAGGTGTTATTTTCTCACTGCAACTCGTTTTATTATGTGAGATTGAGGTGATGCAAAAATATCAGCAGTTGGTCCAATGCATGGAAGCATGAGTGAATTCACATGGAAATTTTGATTTGTTTTTTTATATTTTATTTCTCATACACTATTTGAGAATATATTTTGTACATTAAAGGTGGTTCTTCAAATTCTTTCAGCTTGTAAGTTATGTATATTTATTAGTGGCATTAACAACCCATCAAAATTAGATTTAGGTATCTTATTTGAATAAAACAACATTTTCCGTAACGATGTGGTTATTATATAATACTTGAGTGCAACATATTTTGATTATGAGAAGTAAGAAGTGAGCTCGACAATAATTTAAAGCTAACCAACAGAATTTGTTAAATGCAATGATTTTCCTGCTAAAAGTGTTATTACAAGATCCTTACTGAGTTCATTCTCTCAAAAGGAGTATTGGTGAAAAATATTTGAATCTGGAAGAGTACCATTTGTATTTTTTTTAATTTTAATTATTTGTTCCCTGAATTTTTGGAATCTTACGTTTTGGTTAGTATGCATTGTTGTGAAAATTGTTCTGTGAATTTGACTTTTTAAATTTTAGTGAGAAGTGTTGTTATATTTTTATGTAAACTTAATGATTTTATTTAATTAATTATATTTATCATTGAATGTCTTTAGTTCCACTTATGGTCTTTGTCTTTTTTTGGAGTCTTTACTAACAGATAATGCAGTATTTGAATTTTTTGTTGAATTTTTGTAAATATCATTATGGCCTGTTTTGGAAAGTATTTTAAAAATTTTATGGGCTATATTTATAAGAGTTGTAATTATATATCATTGAAGGTTTTAAGACTTTTATTAATTTTAAATAGTGAAACCCCATATTTACGTTTTTAGGGGAGATGGGGAAAAATCACTATTTATGGAAAATTTTTATACGTTCTTATAAGTATGCAACAATAGATGCCTAAATAGGTTTCTCAGCAAACAAAAAATTTAATTTAGTTCATATTGAACCAAAGATATTGTTTCACAAAAATAATTTTTACCAAGAATTAAATCCTTGTAAGAAAATCATGCCTTGCACTTTTTGATTTATCTCTCTAAAATGCTTTCTGTTCCCGATTCTTTGTCAAGTAGTGCCTAAATGTTGCATTTGCTTCCATTTCTTATTAGTAACGAGAATAAAAGTCACTTGCTTTAACCCCTCAAGCGCGGAGGACATTTAACTATAATACGTCATGCAGGTCGGAAGAGATTTAGGGAAATTCGCAGTTTTTGCGCGAAACCATATAAAAATTCGTAACTTATTAGATATTTATGGAATTTGACTGAAATTTTTTGAGGTTTTACGTAAAACTATGCATATTTACCTATGTTTTTCACACCGTCTTAGTTATTATTATTCGCGTGAAATACGCCTATGAATTCTTTCACTCAATCACGGAAGCCATTTACTCAGTTTTTCTTTATTCAAAGTTTACGGAGTACTTCACATCTACTGTTTTATCTTGGATTTCAACTTCTTCCCCGTAAGTTTTTCAGAAAAAAAACCTTCAAATAAGGATTCTTACCCCTCAGCGCCGTCCTGTGTACTGGGTACGCCGTGGAGATTGCTAGCTTTCTTTATTTTTTTGACACAGTAAATTTTCTTAAATATGGGTAACCTTCATAATTTTAAAAGAGGAACCTTTGGCCTACCTATTCAAAACTATTGCCATGGTCTTGTTTACATTAGCTGAGGCAAGGGGCGAATGAAACACAGTATCCTTCCCCGTGTATACAAGAAATGACCATAAGTAGCCAGTCAAATCACAGAGCTCGAAGGTCTTGATTCCGAACTTGGAGATGTCTGATAGCAGACAAATGGGGCCTATATCCTCTTCTTACACCTCACAGTTGCTTTCGTGCAAAGATTTCGTTGAATAGGAGCTTTTTTAGAAGCCAAAATTCCCCAATTCTCCTATCTACGTGAAAATTTAATCACAAAACTTAACGTATAATAAAAGTAAAAAGAAGGAGAGTAAAAATTACAGAATTAAGCACAATAGGAAGGCCAAAGGTTCCTCTTTTAAAATATATAAAGGTTATCCATATCTAAGAAAATTTACTGTGTCAAAAAAATAAAGAAAGTTAGCGACCTCCGCGACGTTCCCAGTACGCATGACGACCGCATGTGGAGTTTCCGTCCGACGTTCCCAGTACGCATGACGACGCTGACGGGTTAAGTTGGATCTCTTTAATATATTGTTAAAAATGATTTACTTTACCTCTAATGCTCAGGCTTCAATGAAATCTTGTTATTTCTATTTGAAGTTATTCCTATTTAGCATACAGTTCTTTAATGTTCTCTTTCCTTCTTTCTTTCTTCTTTTTAAAATAATGTAGTGTTTGTAGTGGTAATTTTTATTTTTGCTTCAGTGGTTAAAAACTAAAGTCCCAAGCATAGCATATTCCTTGTGTTTAAGAAAGTTTATCCATTACTCCTGTAGACATGAGGCAGTTGAATAAATCACTTAGGCATTTCATATACATAACTAGTGGGACATGAAGTTTTGAAAATAATTATAGTAAAACAAAATTATTGCAATATTTAAGTTTCTTAAAAATTTCTATTAGTGGTTGATATATTGCTAAAATGCGTGTAATGTAAATATCCACTCCTTGGAAAAGATGTGCTTATATTTTTATTGTAGAGGAATCTAGTATTTTAAAAAATGGTTGATGAGAAGGAAGATGTAAAATGTTGAGAAGCACTGTAGTAGGTAGTTATTCTTAAATAAATTTCTGATGCCTTCCCACTCCTACCTTCGTTATACCTTTATTGAGATGCAGAGGACCATCAACATTATAATCAAAGATTCATGTTCATAAAAGAATAAAATCAGTATCTCAAAATTGCAAAGGTAATAGTAGTAATATAAGTTTTCGGTTATGACAGTGGTATTGGTGGTTCACAGACATTGGGTTGAAAGACATTTATTCAAAAAAATTTTTGTCTACTTGTTTTTTGTCCCAAGTTTTTTTACCCAAAGATATGTCCATTTGCACTTTCATTGTTGAAATATATATAGCCCAATTGGAGTTTCATCCAATCATTTGACACCCATATTGCACATACAAGCCTCCCTCGTTTAATTTATTGGTAGTCTGTTTTAGAGGCCTCATCACTTTCGCTGGTTGCATGAATTACGTCAGCGTGTTCTAAAGCAGTTATTGAAGGCATGCTTGTGCTTGGTGTCTTTTTCTTAAAAATATGTCGAATGTACTTTGGACTGTAGACTTCTGCTTTTTCCTATAAACTTCCCTATAGCATTCAATCAATTGATCCAAGTCCCTGTAAACGCAAACTCTGGTTCTCCATGGGATCCATTTCTTCAATAATTGACCACGCTTCATCAGTTAAAGAGAATACTCATCCTAGTTTATTTGTTGTAATTTGACCGTCTTCCTCGTCCTCTGAAGATGCTTTCGTCATATCCAAATTAAGTAGATCTTCATTTGATATATCTTCACTATGTGAATTGAGCAATTCCTTCACATCACCTGTCTCAACCTCATTGAAGCCCACCTTTTGCGAAAGTTTAACACTTTCCCTCTTAGCAGCCGAAGGAGTTGAGGATGATGGTCTCTTTGAGGACATAATGAGGGTTATATTACTTTTCAATATGAATCACTAATAATTTTACTAATTCACTGACCACATGTGTAATGCATGATTCCTACTGGGTAAATTACTTTTAAATATAAAGTACAAATAACTTTAAAAATTCACAGAGCACACACGTAAATCATTTTTCACTGCATAACACATGACAAACACTGATATGGCAGAAGGGGGAAGACCCTTGATTATCTGGAGTATTCCCTGCGCCGAATGTGGGAGACAGCTTATGCAGTTTTGCCAAACTCTTTAGTGACCCATTCTTACTTGTAGCCCCGAGTCCTTTGGGAGGGATTAAGTAATTGCCCCCTGTTGTTATTTGCAAGAGTAGGCTAAAGCTGGCACCAGGTTTTTTTCTCTTACCATGTCCTGGCTGAAGAGGGTGAAGTGGATACACCCTGTAAGAGCCCTATCTCTGAGAGAGGGTAGCAAACAACGGATATATGTGAATATTAGGCTACAACCAGCTGGTGGAATGAATTCAAAATTTGGAGTTTTTAAATTGTTTTTTTCATGTTACTAAAATGAAAATTTCGCAAAGATTGCTCGGGAAATATGTGGGAAAATTCAGCATTACTATTTAAACATTTAAAAAAATAAAAATAAAAATTATTTTCATAGTTCTAATCTGGTGGAGTGATCTCAGAATTTGGTATTTATTGTTTTACGAAAAAACGTAAAATGTGGGAAAAATAAAAATTTCATTCTAGTAAACTTTCATGAATATGAAGTGAATAGTGTCAGGCATAACTATATGGAATTCCTTCATCTCATAAATATATTTATGAATTTTTGTCTAGTTCCGAGTTTGGTGGAGTGAAAATCATCATTAAACCCCTTTTTCTTTGTTAAGGTTTAGCCTAAATTTAGAGTTTAAAAGTTTCATGAGACTAAAAATTTCATTAAAATATTTTATTATGTGCATGCAACTGTTATAATTCATTTTGGCTTTCAAAGCTGATAAATCATATGAATAAATACGATAAATAGGACAAAAAATCGAGATACATATAAAACAAGCTTTCTGAAATAAAACTTGGAATTAAAACAGCGCAAATGCGAAATTATTACCACGATAAACGAAAAAGTTCCTTGGTATGATAACTGCGTAAAAGTGAAAGCTCGCTAAACGAGGGATGCCTGTATTTGGTGAGGATTTCTTCCAGCCCCTCCCTCTCCTTCCTTTCCCCTACATACTCATCCATATGTTATTATTCCTGCATATTTATAATCTATATGACATTCTCAGTCAATAAACAGATTCAGAGCTTTTAAAATTCACTCAGAGTTTTGCCAAACATTAATATTTCTGAATAATTGTTGCCAAGTGCAGCCTCGTTTCTATATAATAAATGCTCATATAAGCTAGTATAGAGATTAACAAGTTTACTGCAATAACTTTTACTATTGTTTTTTACCTTGCATGAATGATACAAGATTATTATTGGCCATTTGTTATGTCAGAGATAAGTTTTCTAGTGAAAAACTAGGTATGTGGAAGGCTATTAATTTACATTTGAAACACTTTGCTTAGGTTTTTTAAAATTTGATTTTGTTTTTCACAACTTAATTAAACAACAACTAAACAACTTGCAGTTAAACAAGTGGTTTCTTATTTTATATATGCATTACTATTATTTATCAAAACCTCTGTTTTCCAACAAAGTTTTTCGTCGGAGTTCTGTTGAGTGAATTTCACTATTTAACATTAATATTTTACAAGTCAGCAGTGGCAGTCAGTGCTATCACCAATCATTACATTGCTACTTTTCCTCTCCATGGTAGTTTTTATTTGTAATTTAATGTTTTTGTGGTAGAAATTATAGAAAGAATTTCCTTGTCTGTATTTTTAATATATACTTGCCTCGGTAAGATGTAGCTGTAATCATCTAGTTACTGCAGCTGGATTTGGCTGTAACACTTGTGTCAATACTAGGCTCAATATTTGATCCAATTCCTCCAAATGTTGTCATTAAATTTGCTTCATTTTCTTGTTACATTAAATGGCAAGTTGTTAAAAAATATGATGACCCTTTGGAGCATCCAAAGAACTAAGATCAACCACCAATTTTAAGCCTTCTCACAGATACCTCGAATAAAGAGAATTTTTTCCATTGGCCTGTGTTGTTATGGTTTGGCTTAATAAAGAAATATAGTTTATTTAAAATGATATTTCAACTAAGCACAATCAATGATTGTACTGAAACGTGTGTCAGTATTTCAACTACTAACTGGATTAATTGGTAACTAATGCAAATTGTGTAGTATTTAATGATTTTTGTGTGTGTAGATGTGAAACTTTCAATAAGTGAAATACAGTCCGATTGAAAGCTTGTGGCGGATGGATGTGCTGACTGCTTGGCGTTGGAGGGGAAAGTGCTTAAGTGGAGGAACGCTTGAGGGGAAGAGCAATGAGCTTAACAGGTTCACCAACTTAGTCGCGGTTACACAGGTCTTCACATGTAACGCGATGAGCGACACTTGGGATGTAGAACATGCAAAGCATTTAGACGGTTTTTAAGTAAATTGTAGCCTTTATCAATAAAATGAACTTTGTGGCACTGAGTAGGTTTGTTGTTAAGACGAGTGGAGAGGGAAAGAATGTTTTTACTTGTTCTCATAAAATAAATTGTTCATAAGTTGAGAGTAAAAGCAATTTTGCGTACGTGTAGTTGTTAGAAATTCCTTATTTAAGACCTCATGAGATAGGACGAACCAACCTATGATTGGGAACATGAAGTTTTTAAAGAGGAAGTGGCGCTTGTGTAGGTTAAATGGTAAAAATCATAGATTATGGTGAATAAATCTGTTAATTTCTATTCAATAACTTTGTTAAGGTGTGTTTTTTTTACATTTTTAGATAGAGGAAATATCACCGTGTAATATACTAGATTCTGGGAAAAATGGCATTTACTTTAGAATTTTAAAAAGTTTTTTCCCCCTCCTTATCTGCTTCTCTCCATCATTGCGCTATATGAAAATATAAGAATCCCCCTGACATTCAATTGAATTTTTTATAAAAACAAGTGTGGTAAGGCCTTGTTTTTTTGAGCTGAATTGACAAAGAATAGTTTAAAGAAGCAATATAGATAAATTTATTAAAATGCCATTTATTTAAATATCGGGGCAACCTCCTTAAGACCTTGTTAGATTTGATGAACCAACCTATGATTGGGAGCATGGAAGGAAAAGTTTTTGAAGAAGCAGTGAGCAGCAAGGACTCCAGAACAAAACGGTTAATGACCAGACCTTCCTGCCTTTCTAACCTTAAGTGCCAGTCCACCCCCTACTGTTCTACCACGAATTTTGCAAATAACTTTTCTCTCCCTAGCATGCCACTTCCTCCACTTCCACACCATTTGCATACAATTTGGTATAGAGACTGGGTTTTTGTCCGATTTTTAGTCTGATTGCTTTTTTTCGAATTTGGTATAACCTAATATTATTAATTTTCTTTAAAATAAATTTTTTTTGCATGGAATTAATGTGCTGTTCTTATCACTACATGGGCATCAAAATCGTTGACCATCAATTTTGGACTCTTCTGCATCTTATTCTTTCGCGGAGACAAGAAGGCTGTCCTGCAATCTTTTTCAATATCTGCTCCTTCCTTTGAATTTCGCTCTAATGTGCAATGTGAGATGCCTGTTGCTGCTTTGGCCCACTCATAAGCATTTTTAATAGGAATGCTGATTCCTTCTGCAGCCTCCTTCTTCATAAAACTTAGTATGTTATAAAGAATTTCCCATGCCTGGCTACGGATAACTTTCCTGTTCCCTAGCTTTGTGGTGGATGGTGCGGGATCCATGTTGTTAAAGTTGTTAATAACTAAAGGAACAACAATCTCAAGAGCGTAGTAACAAAAACGCTTATAATAAAATAACGGAAAATAACATCTCTATAGCAAAACTTAAAACAAAATTATGATAACAAACAACAACATGAATGGATAGCAAAAAATGAATTAACAAAAGAACGTGAAGTATAAAATAACAATAACTCAATAACAGATCAGAAAACAAAACAATGAAAGCAAATAATGACAGCAAGAGCAAAGCCGCAGTTGGCAACATGGACGCATGAAGCTAACTGAATACACTTTCTCCCGCACGGAAAATACCCACACCCCTGCGGTAGTAACGTTTCACCAATGGACTCGCCTAGGCTCAAATTCGTCTACTGCACACCGCCATAAGCTTTCAACCGGACTATACATCAAGCACTGTAGTTGTCCAACTTGATTGAGCAACAGTTTTTTTTGTTGGAAAGGAGGCACATTCAATATTAATGAGTTATAGATGCTTATCTCACAATAAGCTTTAATTCATTTTAATATGTTGGCAAATACTGCAAATAGGAAAAAGATACATTTGACATTTTATTTTAAAATTTTTGCATGGTGTGTTGTTGGTAAACGGATATGACTGATACAACTATAGTCAAATGCGGAAATATCGTGTCATGAGAACATAAATATGGGGTTCTTTTGTAATTGTCATTGATTTAGTTGTATAAAAACAACTCATTGGTTTGGTGTTTTTTTTATCACATTTCAAATTGCTATCATCTATGGTTTTTTTTCTTTTGGAAATGAGGTTAGTATCACGCCAGTGGATTTGGTTGGACTATTCCATAATGTTTTCCTGAGATGTATTCAGGTATGAGAAAGTTTTTAAGTGCTTGATTGTGGTATAAAGCAAGCAAACTTGTCAGAAGTTGTTATAATTCATCAGTTGGTTGCTCTTAATCAATAGTTGTCGATCTCACTAATATTTGAATTGTGTCAGCCAACCATTTATAAATTATTAATACATATCTTGTTGGAGAAAGTCACTCCCTTTAGTAATGTTAGTGTACACTCTGACAGTTAGTTGCAACCAATTGTGAAATGCTCAAAAGTGAATGCTTTGTTTTAAATGTCTAAACTACTGCATTTGTGTATTTAGACCTCTGTTTTGCTTCCTGTAGATAAAATATGCACTCTTGAAATCCATTTGTTCAATTTATTTATGTGGTTATGAACCTTATTGATTTATGTGAAGCCAGTGTATAACAATATTGGTTTCTGTTGAATCTTTTCAAGTATAAATTTTCAATTAATTTGTTTATTTTAGTTTACTAAGTTCTAAAAATTTTAGTTTCCAAAGGGGTCATCACTTTTTGGAAATCCATATTATTTATATTTTTGAAAATGAAATGTATTCATTGTGTAAATCATAATGATGAAAGGTAAAGTTTCATTATCAAAAACATTCCAAAAATTTCTTTTATGTTTATAATGAGTTTGCAATTTAACTGTTAGTGTTTTATTCTCCAAAATATCTGTTTTCAGGAAAACTCTCAATTACTTGATAGATGTTTTTCATTACCACTTATCATTTATCTTTAAAAATTGCTTAGCTTGTTGCATGTTTTACTAATCATACGACTTGTAGTACTAATGATTTATTTTGTCACTGACAGCATGATGTTTGGAATTTAGTGTAACAATCATGCATGAAATAACTTCCATTTTAACAAAAACTGCCGATTTTTTTGGTTGGCTTTCAATTTTACTAGTGAAATGCATTTTAAATCATTAATGATATATTTTTAAACTTTTCATTAATAGATGAAATTTTTGTTAGCTCAATTTTATTATATCTATTTTACTATTTTTATGTAAAAATACTGTAGGCACTAGTAAAAGTTGAAGGCATTTTTGTATGCTATGATTCGGACATAGTCATATTATTTTTTACTAAGAATTGCCATTCACTTATGTACATATCAATTTTTTTAGTGATGAAACTTTTGCTGCTGTGATCGGGGAAACCCAGGAGAAAGAGGATAATATTCAGAAAGGTTAGTTCGGTTGCATATTCATTATTGTAGCATTGTTGTAAGTAAAACATCCCATTTGACTCCTGAAGTAATTTTTATTAACTTATAAATAGCATTAATTTATGCGCAAAGCATTTAAGAATGCATCAGGTAAACTTTACAGTAATTCATTAATTTGTCAATTTTGTATTGTGTCACAAACATTCTCATGGTTCCTAACTTCTACAGGTCAAAGATATCTCGTCCATATATTTCTAAAATTTTATTTCATTCACAACCATTCTTTGAATAATGAAGTTAATTCAACTGAAGAAATCATAATTTTAAAAAATGTTGAAATTTTAAAATCCCATTGGAACAGATTTATAATGGGTTAACTGGTACCTGGCCAGTAGCCCTTATGTCAAGGATGGTAAATGATTTCTGTGTCGCATACCAAGAAAGTAATGTGAGTCATTAGAATATTTTTCGAGTGCCACTAATGTACTCTTTCTGAAAAAACTTCATATTTTATTTAGAAGATACAAAGTTATGCAGGCCAAGTAAAATTACACACATGCCACTTATTTGCCATCCTTGCCTTAGACCATAGATTTTAATGCAAAAGCAAAAATCTTCATGGAAAAGATTAGAAAACTGTAGAGGATATAAAATGTACGCATCTTGTTTAGCATTGTCCATGAGTTCCTGAAAATCCTTACATCACTGAATAGTGTGGTGAACAAAAATTAATTCCCCGTAATAATACTGGGATGTGTTTCTTACCCAAAATTTCTGCAACAAATTTTAAAACATGTTTAATGGCATTGATTAGATAATAAATATCAATGTTGTGATTTGTCTTATGGTTTTTCCCCTACCTACTGATAAGCCTTTGGCTTTGCGGGGAGGGCATAATTAAAAAAAATCTTGTGTGTGCATGTGTTGGGAGGAATCATGTAATTATGCAGTCTCGTACAAATGATAAAGTTGCACATTGAACGTTTTCTTCATATTATTTCAGATAATGGTGGAAAAGGTGATGCACATGCAAAGGGAAGAAGTGCAGAGCTTACTAGCCAAAAATTAGTGGAAAAAACAGCTTGCATTCCACCTTACCTTCCTCTTAGAGTATCACTATTTCCTTATGTCCCTCCTTATATTGCTTTTGCAGGACATGATAAGAAAGGTTTGTATTACTTATTTTTTTCAAGTTTACTAAAATTTTTTCATGCATATAAAAATAGCTAATATTCACATTATCTGCTATCACTTAATCCATGTTCATTAAACTTATTTGTTTGAGATACAGGCGACTCCCGAGATTCGACAGGGATGCATTCCTGAAAATGTGGTTGAATCTCGAACGGTTGAATGTCGAATCAGCACAAATTGAAACAATTAGAACAGAAATAACGATGTCTAGACTGAAACTAAACCTCTCGTGGATGGGCGGGTCGAAAATTACTTTGCGTAAACTAGTTTCTAATTAGACCGATCGATCGGCTGTGTCGATTCGACCAGTCGAATTCTCGAGTTGGTCGAATCTCAGGAGTCGCCTGTGTTTTGCTATGGTCAAACCCACATAATACGGTAGTTGTCACATCTTATGAAATTGCATCTTCTGAAGTACAGTAAAACTCCACATAGCACGAATTCACAAGACGTGATTTAGCTAAGAGACAGTATACATTTCCCTACTAAACCTTAGAATATGTGGGTTGCCTCACTAAGACGCCATTTGACAAGTCAAAGCCAACCCTTAAATTTCTTGTAAACTATAATGATAAAAACTTCAAATTAAAATATTTTAAAGAAAAAATACTGACAAATTGATTCATTAATTATTTCACCTTAGAAAAATGTTGCATTGAGAGATTTGTATGTGTGCTTCTCATATTGTGCTGATACAGCAGAGCTTCACAACTGGTGTGTCGTGATAAAGCCCTTGATGTGCCACAGTATAGTTTATGTTACTAGTAGACGGTGCTTGCATTTTGCAAGCATTTTTAAACTGGAAATTTTACAATGTCATATTTTTGCCAATTAGTTTTTTGTTCAATAGCATATAACCCTGCCAAATTTCAAGCTCATCTGAAAGTGCCTAATAATTTTTATCCTTGGATGGGGCAATAATCCTAAAAATTGGAATTCTTATAATGTCAGATTTTATCCATCAGTTGTAACCGAAAAACTCTAATCGTGCCATATTTCAAGTCTGTAGCTCATATGGAACTGCCTCATAATTTTTGTCCTCATAGGGGGCAATAGTGGGACAAAACAGCTCCAAAAATGGGGATTATATATACAGAATATTCCGGCATATAAGTCGACCTTTAAAGCCTAAAAAATTTTTCCTAAAACTTAAGAGTTGAGTTATACGCCAAACATAAAATGTGAACCTTAAATTACAAATGAATAACATCGATATTTACGAAGACTGTTGATCTTTCGGTGAAGGTGATCGCTATTTTGAATCAGCTGTTCCAGTGTTTACATTTATGACATTTTAGGAGATTTATAATAATTAATTTTAATACTGTATTCACTCATGTAATCCACATCCTTGTGTACCATGCGCCCCCCTATGTTTGAACCAGATCGAAGAGAAAAAATAAATTCCAGCTTTAATAAGTTGACATCTACGGTGGCAGAAAATTAGAAAAAAAAATCAAAAAAATGTGGGGATTCCCCATAGGTGTGTTCTCTCCATGTTCTCTGCGTGGCCGCGCAGCAGCAGATTCCCATTAAAAGCTTACCCATATGAAAGCATTGAGCTCATTGCCACGGCAGCCAGTTGTTATGACCTAGAAAAATTAGCACTTTTTTCCGATAAAAACTATAAATTTATGCTAATTCTCCTCAGATTTGAATTCTGTCTTCAATAACAAGAAACTACAATTTCTAATCTTTCAGATAATTTTAGTTCCGAATTCAAATTTATTCGATAATTTTAGTTCCGAGTTTGAATTTATTATTATTATTTTACATATTTAAATACAGGTCAACAAATTATTCTAAAAAATATGAGATCCAAGAACCTAACTCCCTATTTCCTATTAACTTAATGCTTCATATAATGTGATTTCACAAGATGCGGTGATTCCAAGGAGTGCAACTACCATGGTATGTATGGTTTTACTATAATGTGAAATTCTTGGGTATTGGATTAAAATTTTTGACAGGTTTTTGATGCATATTGGATAGTATTACTTTCACTGAATTTGACTTAATAATTAATGATAAAAAGCATGGAAACCCCAAAAAACTCAATGCAGTATTAAAATAAGAGAATTTTTACTTTAAATGAACATGAAGGACTTTGGTAACATTGGTGAAGGTGATGTTGGAGTGTCATTTTAATGATGAAGCCATATTTCTCTAATTCCAAGTCTTTGTATCTGCGTGTTGATTGATGATGGGGGAGAGGGAGGTCTGTGTTGGATAGACTTCAGCGGTTGCGTTTGTTTTTCTTGGTGGTGGGTGATGGTGGTTTTCATTTGTCTGTTTGATGAAATAGTCCTGTAATATTTATTATTTTTTTTCAGGTCCACCAATTCATGAGGATGTTAAAAAAATTGCCAAATGGAAGCTTGGAAAGTTCACTCCGTCTATTGTTCAAATTATTGTAAAAAATACAGGCCTTGATGTAGTTAGAAGTAAGTTGCAGTAATTAGTTTATGGGAAAATTACCGTATTTACCTAAATTTGAGACCAATCTGGAAATAAAAAAAATTCTCCTTTTTTCAAATCTCTATTTAGGGAAAATTGTTTAAACCAGTACTAGTGACACATTTATTCTTGATTTTACATGTTTATACTATTTCCATACGTGCTATTCCTCATAACAGGTACATGTTATTTATAATTTCCTGGAAGAGTCTTTGGCTGCTCCCTCATATATCTCCAACCACAATGTTACCTTCATATCATCAATACTTTTGAAACATTACACATATTAAAATTAATGTTGAGGAGATACTGTCCTAGAGTATCTATTGTCTAAGAAAGGCATCAGATTATTTTTACTTTCTCAAACGAAGTATTGAGAAAGTATTGTATTCGCGAAGAAATTCGAACTCGAGATTTTTATGGAAATATACGTTTTAGGTGATGCTGAATCCGAAAAAGTGGTTTTCACAATGCCGTCTGTCTGTCTGTTACTGGCGCTGGAGCTTAGACGGTAGAGCGAAAATGAATGAAATCTCGTACTTAGGCATTTTATCATGCTGAGCAGAGTATACATAGAAATGGTTGACATTGATCAATAATTAAGAGTAGTTGATTCTACGCATTTTTAACAACAATCTGATTTTCTCAAAAACGGCTGTAACGATTTTGATCAAATTTCGTACAGTTACATGAGTTTACGTCTTCAATAATACTGTATAGTTCATATTTCTCAAAAAATGAATATAAGGCTAGTTTATTCTAGGCAACTTTAGCAACAATTCGATTTTCTCAAAAACAGCTCTAATGATTTTGATCAGATTTCGTACAGTTACTTGAGTATACATTTACAATAATACTACGTATTTCATTTTTCTCAATGAATGAATATAAGGTTAGTTTATTCTTGGGCAACTTTAACAAAAATTGGATTTTCTAAAAAGAGGCTCATACGATTTTCATTTTCTCAAGATAACTAAACGACACATTAGTATATGAGAAAGTTTGTACAATGTATGTTGTACCAATGTTTTTATTTTTCTGCTGGAGTAAGACAATTTCTTGGTCACAATTATTCCAGGTGAGACCAGTGTTAGAGGATGTGTCAAGAGTTTGGGATCCCCACCACAAAAAACTTGCTACAGTGTTTGAAGTGATTCAACGGATGGGTAGAAGATACATAATAGGATGTTTTTGAAGGAAGGATAGCATAATAGAAATGCTGAAGGAACTAGGATGAAAAAAATCATTTAAAAATCAAAGGAAAATAAACTGGAGACTTGACCTGGAAAGATCTTTGGGAAGGGTCATTAAGTTCAAACGTAACTGGGAAAATTTATCGTGTATTAACTAAGAACCAAATCTCATGGAAAAGATTTGGTTATATTTTCCTGTGTAAACAACTGTGTAATATGTGAAGTGTCAAAGCCGCCTTAGATACTTGGAAAACTAACTGTTTGAAAGAATATTGTTGGCATCTCAAAATATATATCACGTATTGACAACAACTTTATTGTACCACTTTTGCTTTTAATCCTCCGATCTTTTTTGGAGATAAGCTGAATTTATCTGTGGTGACAATAATTTATAACAAATTATGCCCAGGCAAACCTATTTTCCATTGTTGGTATTTAAACATAATATTTATTATTGTTTACTATTCACCTCAAAATGTGGATTTCATATCATAATAATACTTTTCATTATTTACATTTTTTCCTCTACAATTTTTGTCATTGTTCTTAAAACACCAATTCATAATTTGTAACTGAATACAGTGGTAGCATGTCCACTTATTTGCATTTTTGTTACAGGCTGTGATGACTACTTAGGCATTTGGGCCAAAAATCTTTCACCATCAGGCTTTTCTCACATTAAAGAATCACAAAAAATAAATCACATCCCTGGAGGTTTCTACATTGGAAGGAAGGATAGCCTTTGTAATAACTTGAAAAAGATGAAAAATGTATATGGGAATGCAGAGTAAGTGTCAAACTTTTCTGTGCGTTACTTTTTTACTTTCTCATATGAAGTATCGAGAAAGTCTTGTTATTGCGAAAAAATTCGACCTCTAGATTTTCACTGATATGTTTTAGGTGTCGCTGAATCCGAAAAAGTGGTTTTCGCAATGCCGTCTGTCTGTCTGTTACTGGCTCTGGAGCCTAGACGGTAGAGCGAAAATGTATGAAATCTCGTACTTAGGCATTTTATCATACTGAGCAAAGTATACATAGAAATGGTCTGGAGCCTAATACTGTCATATCTTTAAAATGTGTTACATTCCTTGCTTATTTGCAATCTTTATAATTTTAATTCCTTGCATACTCATTTTGATAATTATAATGTACTGTATTTAATCGATTGTAAGCCGACACCGATTGTAAGCCGACCCCCACTTTTCACAAGGCCACGCAAGAAAAAAAATTTGATTTTAACCCACTCGTGACCGGACCGCCCGAGAATGCCTGTAAATTTTTATACTCCCAATCGCGGGACCACTCGAGAACGCCTGGAAAATACGCTTTCAAATTTACCTCTGAAAACGTTTACTGGATGGCTTCTCTCTCGGAAATGAGGTAGTATACCACATAAACACGAGATTTAGATCGTATTTGGCAGATTTTTCTTAACTTTGTATATGAAGAATTTTTTAAAAATATTCGATCAAAATTTGCTATTTTTTTGGACCCTGAACAATCTAATATGTCTCGCAGTAATTCTCCTACTTCGGAGATTTTTCAAAATATATATTTTTGGAGATTAATGTATAATTGTTTTATTTAATGTTTCCCATTTGGCGGCCATCTTGAATTTCTCCAGACTTTTAATGCCAGCAGGTGCGTGCCCCACACCTCAGGACATGAGAGGGTTAAAGTATTAACTAAAATTACAGTGACATAAAATACATATTATTCACTTATTCATAACAACGACGAAAAAAGTAATTTGACCTCGTTATCCCTCGGGATCTTAATATAATAATACCCCGGGATTAAATTATGTAAATAATACGTGGTGCATCAAAGTCTTACAGAATGCAGCGATAGTGCTCGTATGCATAAGGAGCTAACACAATGTTTCATTTTACTTGTGAATTGAAGCATTTGCCCTCCCCTGCCCTCCCTCTACCTATCATGCTTCAGTGTTAGCTCCTTATGCATACGAGCGCTATCGCTGCGTCTTTTACGACTTTGACGTGCCACATATTATTTACATAATTTATTTCTTCGTAGGTGTTCAGTCAATTTGATTCTTTTTTGCATATATTTAAAGTAGATAGTTTACTTCCACTTTAATACACTTATATCTCACGTTACGGACATAAATTCATTGACTACTTTTTTTTGCCCCCGTTTCTAAGCCGAGTGCCGATTTCTGGGATGGTAAAAAGGTAAAAAAAGGTCGGCTTACAATCGATTAATTATGGTATTTCTTACCTGAGTTTTCCTTTTTCATGTTAATTTTTTGTATGAAGGACACTAGCTTGGTAAAAATCTAATGAGTCATTCTCAAGTTATTCATGTTTTTATTTTGAGCATGACTGTTTTACAGAAATGATTGCCATTGTGTTTAAAAGACTTCTTATTATTTAATTATTATAAATAGTATATAACATATGATTGTGGTGTATTTTATACATATAGAATCAGGGCCGGCCTGAGGTACAGGCGAGCTTTGCACCTGTCCTGGGCATCAAAATATTAGGGGTACTAATCCGATCATCAAGCTGTACATTATGTATTTGCAAGTGAACAAATATTGGGTAATTATTGGATATAGCACAGGAGAGGTGGGAATCTAGATGAAATTCCTTTTAATTTTTCATTAGCAATTATTTTACAGAACAATTAATAAATGAATAAGTTCTTTTAAAAATATCTTAAGAAGAATTTACAAGAGGTGGTGCTTGAACAGTTTCTCACCTAGGGCACCTAAATATCTTGGCTGCCCCTGTTTAGAATTATTCAACTCAAGAATCTTGACTAACTCAAAAATGGCTGAATCTATTTTAACCATTCTTTCAGATTTAAATAGATCAATTTCAAAATAGAATTTGAGTAATGTCCATGTAATATAACAACCTGAGTTATGTTCCAGGACCAATTCGGGAACAGCTTACATTTACTACCTCCAGCTATGGCCTCTAGCTGCAGGAAAATGTACTCTATGCTGGAGGTGCTAAGTGCAAGCTTAGACCAATTTTGTTCCTCCATTTGAATAACAGGAATGGGTGCAGTCTATTTTTCTATTTGCATTAAAATTTACATATAAAAAATCCTTTAACTTGGAGCTTGAACCTAAGAATACTAAAAGAATCAAAATTCATTTTCCATTTGTTGATTTGATGTACTAATTTCTTTTGAACTCTCAACTTTTCTGTTTTTGTGAAACAATTTTGCCATCCAAAGAAACTCCATTGTTGCTGATTGTGCAAAATTACAGATAGTGTATTGCATCATATGTAAAATGTATATGTAGGCATTATCTATATCAAGTTTGGCCAAATGTACTTACCCTCAGAGCCGTATACGATAATCATCAGAAGTTTGAGAGCAGCACGACACATTCTGTGCTCATAAATTTATGAACAATACATAACCTTTATCCAAAGCAATTCAGATATATTGCACGTCCCTTAGGTATCCCCAAAATGTCTTAAGTCGCACTACGTCACTGTTTTCTATGGTGAAATATGTTGAATGGATATTTAAAAGAGCCACATGTGGCTCGCGAGTTGTGGTTTGTCCACCCCTGATCTACATAAAAGTTTTTTATATAAACTAATTTTTTATAGTTTCTTGTTCCAAAATTAATCATATGAGATCATGATATTGTATGAAGAAAAGTTTATTTATTATTATTTATCACTCCTTAAACATTAAAACAGTGATTATGAAAAAATGAAGGAATGCCTTAAGATGCTGACTTATTATTTATTTGTTATTTATCACTCCTTAAACATTAAAAAAGTGATTATGTAAAAAATGAAGGAATGCCTTAAGATGCTGACTTTTCTGCAATATATATTCCTAGCCAGCATTATCTTCTTGTAAGCATTATTTTAGATAGTTCATAAGCAAAGCACCCTCTAGATCAGGCATGTCAAACTAGCGGCCTGCATGCGGCATGCAGCCCTTTCTCTGCCTCACTGCAGCCCAAATTCTAATTTTCTCTCAACTAAATCTTTTGAGATTTTATATAAATACTTTATTTGTGTGAAAGGGACAGGATTTTTTTCTTAGCAATTGAGATACAATATAATGTGGTTTTTAAATCATCATTTTAATAGTAAAACAGGTGACCAATCTCTAGATAATGTCTATTTTGCCAAGTCAGGCCCTCATTAAACAACCCTAATCCTAATGCGGCCCTTTATAACATCCATCACTTCAATATGGCCGTGATGCTTCTTCGAGTTTGACATGCCTGCTCCAGATCAAGGATTTTTAACTGGAGGCACATGCAGTGTTTGAAAGGGGTATGCAAAAATATTAAAGGTTATAATTTTTCTTCTTCGGCTTTCATGCATGGCTTCAGAATCATACTGATTTATGTCTATGATTAATGTTATGAAACATCATAAGGATGTTTTTACAAAGAGAAATTGTTATGCAAACTAATTTCTTGTATCATCATAAGTAAACTTATGAGATAATCAGTTGGTTGTTTTCACGCAAAAAGTCGCAAATGGTCAGTAATTTATTTAAAATAGAAACGTATTACACCAAGTTTATTTATGTATATGAACATCGCATGTATTTTAATTATTATGAATTAAAAGTTTTGTTCATATCCTTAACAATTTCAAAATTTGCTTTGGTGTGTGGAACTATTTTTAAATGCTCAAAGGGGTATGCTATTGATAAAAGGCTGAAGACATATGCCCTAGATCAGGGGTGTCCATTACGTCGTCCTTTAGGAAGAATGGATTCGCCTGAGGAGGGAGCGATGTGCTAGAAAAATTAAAAAACTGAATTTGAAGGACATTTTCTAGATTTTAAATACCTCTATTATAACATTTTTTGCCAAAATTGACATTGAAGAAATTTGTAGCAAAATAGGATATGTTCAACATGGATGCAACAGATCTGGAAAATGAATTATTAATTGTGTTGCAAAGTGACATAGAGTTGAAAGCAAGATATAACGATTAAAATTTTTGGAAGCTTGTTTCATCTGAAAAATTTTCAAATATAAAAAACTTGCATTTATTTTGAAAGCATATTTTCCTTCCACTTAATTATATGAATAGATATTTTTTAATATGAACCTAATTTAATCCAAGACCAGAAATGCATTCACCAATGAACATGTTAAAGATTGTTTTAGCCTCTCGGTTTTGAGTTACAAGCCCAATTACCAATCACTGGATAAAGATATGCAGTGTAAACAGGCCCATAATTGTTTAAATAAAGAACTAATTTAAATAAATTTAGCAATTCTTTATTTTGTCGATTTTCATAAATGGTGTATAATAAATGCTTACTTTATGGTTATTTTTGCATTTAACTTAAAATTACAATATCCTGAAGTATATCTTTAAAAACTTAGTAGTCCGCAAGACAATTTAGAGAATGAAAGTAGCCCTTGGAATGAAAAAGTTTGGGCCCCACTGCCCTAGATTATAGTCCCAGGTGGTAGCATGGCTTGCAGGTGCCTTGGGCTGGCCCTCAGTCTAATGTTAACTCAGTAAAATTTCTTAAAACATTATCTACCTGAGAAATTGTTAAGGTACTGATATAATCTCTGAAAAATAGTTCTAAAAATCCATTCTCTTACATATATGTACTTTGGAGAACATTTTTATTCTTTCTCATTTGAACATACTAAATTGTTATTCTTCCTACAAATATTTTGTTGCTTAAGTTTTTTTATGTAAATCATTATAAATTATATATATTTATAAAACTATGAAACAGTTTAAACCTGCTTCAATTTTGCAATTAGTCTTCAGTTGTTTTTGTTTTTCTGTGTTAGAAGTCAATGTATTGTAATTTTTTCAATTATTATTTAAAAAATTTACAGGTATTATTTTGTGCCAGAGACTTATGTGCTTCCAAATGACATCTATTTTCTAAAGCAGGAGTGGGATGAGGCCATGGGTAAAAGGGAAGATACTCGTTGGATTGTTAAGCCTGTAAGTGTTTTGTATTATGGAGAATATTAATGGTTTTAAAAGTTTTCATGATTAATTACAACTAAGCATATTACTGTTTATACTACATTTATGATTAAATGTTGATGGTGCTGAAGTTTCATGATCTAATAAAACTTCCTTAATTTAGTTGTATGGGATAGCAGAGGTCAACAGTCCCAAATTTTATGGCCTGGTTCAGTGCATATTTGGCCAGAGCTTAAACAACAAAAGAATAAAAATTTGAATTAGTTGTACCATTTTTTCAGTACATTATGTCCGAGGTATAGCCATTTTGTATTCCTGTATATTGTTGTGCATTAATATTATTGATAAAAATTGATAGCACCCCACCTTTAATTGCCTTGCAGTATAATGTAGGTACTGCTGATGACGTGATGATATTCTATGCAAGGGGTCGGCAACCTTTCACAAGTGGCGTGCCAAATTCATGCCAGTGAATGTTCTCGCGTGCTAGTAATAAAATTTAATTTAATTAAATGATATTTTTTGATATTTTTTAAATTATTTGATCACCCCTGGTTTACTTAACAAAGGATCACATTGCAAACGGTATGCATTTCTACCTATCGGCCTGAATTTCTGTATTTTGTGTTCATTAGTAACACAGGCGGCGAGAGAGAGAACACGAGATGTCAGGCACATGAACTATGTGAAAACAGTGTTACAGAATTAGAATAAGCGGACTTTAGAGGTGAATAATTACTCTTACTATATAATACAACTTTAGTTCACCAAATTTCTAAAGATCTTTTTGATTGTACCACATACTTGAAATAAATATATAAAGTATATTATTTTTTTCTTTCGAGTGCCATTCAAAATCACCTTGTATGCCACTTTTGGTATGCATGCCATAGGTTGCCGACCCCTGTTCTATGCTCTTATATGTTCTGAGCCACTTTAAACTTTGACTAATGCTTTTTAGGCAATGGTAAGATGTATTTCCTTAGAGGGGTGGTTAACATTTCTAGTTCCCAATGCTAGGTTTGAATCCTGCCGAGGGCATGGTTGTGTGTTTGTCACTGTTATCGTTGTTACGCTTATTGTAAAGGTCATGAAGTGCTGTTTATGAGCCAATGAAAAATAAATAAGGTAAACAAATTTGCATACAGGTAACCTAGGGATAAAAAAATGTATGACACATGGTTTCAAGATGTTTGTCATTCAGCTATGCCCGTCATACCTTTCTATACAATGGCTGTCGAAGGAATTCTCTTCTTTGCCTAAGTGAAGTGGGTGTGAAGGAAGAATAGCATTTGTTCTCTCAAAAGGGATTAGGAAGTCAATGGGAGGAAGGGGAGACAAGAGAATTTATCAATGGCATATACAATGGGTCTTGGTCATCTCTTTGTTCTGGTCCCTATTATGCATTGAAAAAATATTTTTCTGTAAAAAGCATTACAGGGCATAATTTGTCATTTCTTTACCTTTAAAATGCTATTTATTTGAATGTTCTGATTAATAGTTTAGTAGATATGATTATTTTTATGAATATAACTCCCATTGGAATGTGGTATTTAAATCTGGCATGTGAAGGTTAAGGAACCCAATTGCTAAGTTAGTGGTCACACTAGATATTTATGGATTACATAAGCCACTATTATTGATGTTCTTCAAAAATACATGGTGTGTGAAATTAATATATTATTAATATATATTTTGTTAGATAACTAGTGGTTAGCTCGTCAAAAATGATGGGAGTATAGATTCAATTGTTTAAGCTATTTATTGAGATTAATTGAGGCATTGTGAACCAGAATGACAAACTTGTGGTAGGTGCGAATATGCATTTTCTATCGTTACATATATTCCAAAGACATCTCTATCAGATCGTACCTTCACCAAGGCTGTTGTTAGCCATTCTGGCTTAGTATATCCAGTTAGTTTAAAGGGTGTCAACACTGAAAGACACACTGAGAGACGCTAACCAGAACGGGAAGTTGCTCGCCTAATCAATGTGATATAAATAAAAACTAACGTACTTCTAGAAAATCTACAGACCTGATATTTGGCAGGATGATAAGTCATTTGGTAAAATCAATAAATAAAATCGAAAATTTCATTTTTAGGTGTTTATTTTCGAAAAACATAGGGTTCAGTGCAAGGCATTTTAAAAACGTTCTTTTTAATTACTTAAAATAGAGATACGAACTCGGGATGAAAACAGCTCTATAGATGAAAGAATGAAGCTTTTAATTATTGAAAGCAGAATTAAAATCCATGCCGAATTGCCTTATAAGTTCTTTTATTTACAGAAAAAGGCTATTTTTTCCAGTTTTCAACAATGAAAAATGCTTATTACCATTGGAACGACCTCAATGCTTTTAAATGGAAACTGATAACAGACATTACGATTGCATTTATTTAATGATTTTAATAGGAATTAATGACTTCATCTAATATAAATAGCTGCTTATCACTTGTATAGAATGATGTAAAACCTAAGGTAGATCTAGCTGATATAGGAAGTTGAAATTTGGTGAGCGAAGAATGAACACCAATGCATTAGTATTGCTCACTTCCATCTAGCTAACAAAGTCACCTTTTCCACTCCCTCCCTCCCCTCCTTACTTGCTAGCTCACCCCTCCATTCCCTTCTCTCTCTTCCTATACACACGCTACACTATACCTCCTCTTCCAGGTACAAAGTAATAAACGCTAATAATTAATTTTAATTATTGTTGAATCATTGACAATTTATTCTGTTGCTGATAGAGAAATACAATATTATTAATATCAATTTATGAAGAATTGTATTTAGTGTTTTGAAATTTTTGTTTCCAAAAGTCATTAAATCCAATATTGTTACTTTCAAAGTAAGCAGAAATTCTTGCTGAGTAAAAGCACCAACTACTTGTATCCATAATCATGAGTGTAAGTGATGAAGAGCAACATTGTGTTTCTGGATATTCAAGGAAATGAGTCAGTAACGTTTCCTCTTGGATAAAAGATGTTACAAAGATGCAGAGGAATCTTGGCCTGGAGTACACATCATGATTCACAAACAATCCAATGAATGAGCGTAAGCTTGGCCCTCCATCTAAGTGTACATGCTTTGATAAGATTAACACTGAAAAAATTAAAGTAATATTTAAAGAATTTTGGAAACTTGGGGATTTTAACAAACAGAATGCTTATCTTGCATCGCTCCTGACATCCCACGATGTTAAGCGTTCCAAGGATAGACCTGCCCAAACCCTAAGACGTATAGGGTACAATATTAAATTTGTAAATGTAGTGTTTTCTGTGTGTCGAAAAGAATTTACTGTATTCACGGTATTACAGAACGTCGAGTACGAACTGTGCTTGTAAAACATGGTCTTGGTGGAACTGTTGAGTACAACAAGCGAGGTAAAATCCCTAGTTGGAAGGTGTGATGAATGAAAAAACATTTCCATGGATACATGGTAAATGTTTGCGATGAGCAGTCATGTTGATATCAGTACCATGTTATTTTACACCCATTACAATATAAAAACCCTCTTTATGTTATTAACAGAAAGGTACTGGTAGTCCCTGCTTATACGTCAGGTTACGTACCTGAAAACTGCGACGAAAAGCGGATTGACGAAAAGCGGATCACTCATTTCCATAGACACAACATTAAATTGAGGGTTAAAATTCACTGTAACGATGTGAAATATTTCCATGGAATTATAATTGTAATTTTCCACTTACTGTATATCTTTGGGTATAAGGCGATTTGAGTATAAGTCGAAATGTAAAGTCGAAGCAAAGAAAACGAAAATAAGATAATTTTGTAATTTACAAAAAATTAATTTATATACAGGTGAACCTCTACTTACAAACATGCAAGAAACAATTCATATTTATGAACATTCCACATGTGAATTGCGCCTCGCCCTTCATTTACAAACACACCCTTACGCACTTACGAACATCGTTCACGGTAAGGACACGTAAACTTGTCAACACGTCATTTGCCGTTTGTATCCGAAACCATACGTGCTTATATATGTATTGTTTTTTATTACCTTTGAAATATGGAAAACAGTTGTAAATGTAGTTCGTGAATGTGCTAAAAGTGGTAAAAAACGTCGAGTGATTTCGATGGAGACTAAAATGGACATAATACATAGATCAGAAATAGAGGATCATATTCGCAATGCAGGCTCTGTTCAGTCCGTGATTATAAGTAAAAAACAAAATGCCGTCGTTGAAGAAATGGAACGGTGTATAACAATTTGAATTCAGGATCAAAATAAAAAACCAACGCTTGAGTACTGAATTGATTCTTCTCTTCAATCCACTCATTTGGGCACGTTTTTTAAAGATAAAATATAAATTTTAAGTTTTCCTTTCAAACTACGTAAGTACAGTGATGCTGTATAATTTGCCTTAGCATTTTCTGCTAGTTAGCATGAATTTTTCATACTAATGCACTTCAAGTCAGTCAAATGTTGTTTTTCGACAGTCATGTTTAATTATTGATCCAGAAAATGTCCACCTAGTTTGCGACTCAAATATAAGTCGAAAGTAGGGTTTGATCAGCCTAAAAAAGGAAGAAATTTCTCAACTTATACTCAAAGATATATGGTAAAACTTTTAATAATTTCACAATACACATATCGATGCAGTGCATCATAATCAAACATATAAAGCAAATTACACATCATTTTTTATGACAGCATCATCACATCTTTTCCCTTCACTTTTAGCATCATTCAGTTTGATCTACGTATGTTGCATCACCGCTATCACACTGCTTGATACATGCCCCATTTTTTTAAATGAGCATTTTAGTACCTGACCAAAAACACTAGAGTCAAAGATTTCTGGAAATACCCATTTTAAATACTATTGCAGTTTAAGTTAGTATTTTAAAAACTGACTGGATAAACTTCCAGAGATAGGTGAAACACGAAATTTTCATTAAAAAGTTCATAATTTGGCTGCTAGACGCTAGATGGTGTCACCACAAATTTGGCCGATAGATAAATCGGATTGACGAAATCTCAAACAATTGAGTAATTTGGGCATACATAGTAAACAGATCCCAGGGATGGAAGAATGAAACAATGTTTTCATTTAGGCACTTTCATTGGAATCGTAACAAAAAAAAATCGTAATGACAAAAAACATTAATGCAATGTATAAGCGGATCACAAGGACGGAAGAATGAATCAGTGGTGTCATATTGCACCTGACGTATGAGTGAAATGATGAAAAGTGGGCCGACGAAAAGCGGGGACTACCAGTACGGACTTTTTTTGTATGAAAGTCTGTATTCACCTGCCAATTCCGGTATCTTTCTGTTGTAGTTCACTCTCGCATTGAAACCCTTGTATGATACACATGGAAACATAGTGACAAACAATGCAATCTTCCGAATCATCGATGTCTGTTTCTGCCTGAGTCTTCATCAAGAAATATTTCGATTTCATCCTCTGTGAGTGCTTCCCTGTCCATTTTTGTAACTGAAAGATTACAGAAAACACCGCTCTCACAGAAGGTCCACCAAAGAATTGCCTTGAAAACAAAGGGAGAGTAAACCTTACAGTCACTCAGTGCTATGTTTGCGTCATCTCCCTTTCCTAAGGCAGGGGCTTCCCATAGCCAGAGAAATGCTTACGCTACTTATCTCAAGAGAGGCTGGGGTTCTCCCCTTGTCTGCTGGTTCGTTCATCTTTACACAGCACTTATATAAGGACAGGGAAAATGTTTAGACTGCATTGTGAGAATGACTCGGACACAATCTGAATCATTTTATGGCTGTAGGCCATCTTATTCAATTAGCTGCCAGTCGTAAATAAGAGAACATTTCGTGAGGAACTAATTGATTGCTATCCCTTTATTTCGTTGAATGAAAGGAAAAATCTATAGCCATCGGAAAGAACAACCATTCTAGAGTGGTTGGGTAAAGAAAAATTCATATAATATGGCATACCAATAAAATAATAGGCAAAATGCTAGCGAAATGTTATTCGCACATATGCTGCGTCAGCCGTCCTCTAAAGGTTAAACATTGAAAATTAGCAATTTCGAACTATAGGAGGAAAAAGATGAACAGAATAAGAAACTTTATAATTGTTTCTTCAAAATGGTTCAGATCCAAAGATCGTAGGTTAATTCTTTCTAATTTTAATCTAAAAAAGAATGAAAGCCTGCACATCCAAAAGTTGATTTTTACGTGTTATTTTATGGGAATTGGAAATGTCTTCCTTGGAGTTAAAGCCGGGGCTTTTTTTGAGATTTTTGTCATCATCACCTTAAAATACAGTATAGAACCTTTTATCTGGATTCCAGTTATCTGGAAACCTAGTTAAACGGCTATTTTAAAAAATAATGCATTTTTCCAAAATTTGCTAGAAGAAAGAAATTTAAATTTCAAGCTTTGCTAGTAATTTGGGTGCTCTCTGGTGAACAAGTAAACATGTAATTTGGAATAGAACAAGGAATTTATATTGGAAAGTACCGATTACATTAGCTGGCTAGGAAAATCGCGGGGCCCGGTGCAAAGTGTGCGTGCTGGAACTCTTTTGCGTCAGACATTTTTAATAGTAAATTTTAATAAATAAAGCAGTCTCTCTTGCTATGACACTTCGATATTTTTTCAGATTCTCTTTAAAAATACATGTACTTTATGAGTATGGCATATATATTTTTAGAGAGTGCAGGGGCTCTTTAAGTGCGGTGCCCAGAGTAGTTGCACTGTTCGCACTGCCATCAAGCCTGCCATGGTGATTACTGTAGTATTACTATTACTGTACAGTACAGGCAGTGATGAGCTGGAATAAAATTAAGAACCTGCTCTCTAAAAAAGTCGTAAGGAAATTTGGATAAGTATGGCAAGGGAGACCTACATGCCAGGGGCACCAGATCGCTCTAGGTTAGTAATACCGTTCCGCTAGCTTAACAAGTGTCCTGTTCGTATTATATTACATTTCATACACTGTCGGTAATTGAATGTCAGATAGGGTAAAATGTACTTGAAAGGACAAGATCAATAAATTTTTATATTTTCTAATAATTTAACAACTGGCTTTCAAATTTAGAGAAAAATTAACAGTCTGCTCACGTGAGCCGAGTTCAGCTCATCACTGAGTACAGGTATGTATTATAATGGTGCTCGAAACAGAAAGTATTACAAAATGGAACACACATTCTGGTAGTGGAACTGAAAGCAGTGAACGCGAAAGAACTGATATAACATTTACAGTCGAGTTAAATTTTGGTTTATTCCTTATGTACTACAATGAAGAAAATTAAAGAAAGGTTTTTATATTATTTTTATTAAATGAAGATAACAAAATGGTATTAATAAATGTTTGACAGACGGAATGATATTAATGACACATGCGACGGACCAGAACAACGTTCCGGCGAGTCCTAGCACTTTCTGAACATTGTTTATGGGTATATTCCAGATAACCGGCGATCCCCATAGCCCAAGCTTGCTGAATTAAAGGTTCTATACTGTATGTGAATCAAGCATTCCTGCCAAATTTGGAGTTTCTGTTTTGATTCTTTATCAAGTTATTTGCATTTGTAAATGATCACCAACCAACCAACACCGATATTATTATAAGAGATGTAAAGTATACAAATTGTAGGCATGTAAAATTGTTTAAACAACATGTATACCATTTTGGCTCAAGTCCATTTTGTTGTTTGAGCTTGAATTATCATATCAAAAAGTTATTATTTCAATCTCTGCAAGCCATTAGTAACAATGTTAGTATTCTTTTTGGATGATATATTCTCAATAACAGTCACATTCTTTCTCAAATGTTAGAAATATTTGGGTTGGGACTGTCAAGATAAATGACAAATTCTGGTTGATGTTTTCATATATATATATATATATATATATATATTTTTGCATGCCTACAATTTGTATACTTTACATCTCTTATAATAATATAGGTGTTGGTTGGTTGGTGATCATTTACAAATGCAAATAACTTGATAAAGAATCAAGATAGAAACTCCAAATTTGGCAGGAATATATATATATGTGTGTGTGTGTGTATATATATATGTGTGTGTGTGTATATATATGTATATATATATATATATATGTATATGTATATGTATATGTATATATATGTATATGTATATATATATATATATATATATATGTATATGTATATATATATATATATATATATATATATATATATATATATATATTTAGGGCAACTAGGTGTTGAAGGAAACCCAGTGAACACTTACCAGAAGTAGAGCCGCTGGGGTGTTGGAGAGACACATTTGTAGAAGTTATTGGAGCTTTCGAAAGCTCCAATAACTTCTACAAATGTGTCTCTCCGGTAAGGGTTCACTGGGTTTCCTTCAACACCTAGTTGCCCTAAATATCCTTACTTACCTTTCCTCTTCCGTAGTATATATATATATATATATTGCTTTTTAGGTCATTCAATTAAAAAATATATAACTTCTGAGTTAAATAAAATTTTGGATAATCTTGTAGTCATTTAAGCATTGTGGTTTTGTTTAAGTAATTTTTAATGGAATTATATTCTCAGCCTGCAGGAGCTCGTGGGAGTGGGGTGTCCGTAATTCATAACTGGAACCAGATACCTCATAGCAAACCAACCATTGTGCAAAAATATATAGAACACCCTTATCTGATTGATTCTACTAAGTTTGATCTGAGAGTCTATGTATTAGTTACTAGTGTGCATCCACTCCGAATGTATGTATACTCGGAAGGATTAGTGCGCTTTGCATCAGGTGAAAATTTTTCAGTAATCTCTATATCATTTACTCTCTGTATTTCATTTTCATTGTTTTCTCTAACTTCCTTTTACCTTTTCAGACACCTACAGTCAAGATACTAGTTCACTTTCTGACCGTTATGTTCACCTAACTAATTATTCAGTAAACAAAAAAAGTTCCAGATACATGGTAAATCAGGATCCTACAGCATGTCAAGGCCACAAATGGTTAGTAGTATGACTGTAGTTTAATTAAGCAAAAAACTTTTGAAATTAAGTGTTTTAACTTAAAAAAATTCAGTTTTTGTTGTACATTGCCATTTAGTTGTCTTTTGATCTTGAAAGAAACCTCCAATAATATTGTTCATATTAATATAAAATAGTGAAAGATTTGTTTAACCCCTCAAGCCTGGAGGACACTTAATGAAATCCCACCTGTGAGGCCGAAGGAGATTTTAAAAAAACTGGAAATGCAGGCACGAAAGTTGCAAAAATCATGAAATCTCATAACTTTTCACCTTTTTATTGGATTTTTATGAAACTTTTTAAGGATTTATGCAAAACCTGATACAGTGTGTCCTCGGTTTAATGTTGCCTCAATTAACGTTGATTCGCGTTAACGTCGTTCAAAAATTACTACCCATATTCGAATTTACGTTGTTGATGATTCGAGTTAATGTTGCCTCGATTCGACGACGAAATGATGCACAAAAAAAAACTGCATTCATGTGCATCAGTTGTGCAGCGTCCTATCAGCTGCATAGGATCGCCGTAATTGAACGCGGAAAGTGTTCTAATTGATTTGCATTAATTTAGTAGAATATTATTTTAGCAATGGGTTCAAAGGCAAGTAGTGGCCTTAATGGCAATATGTTACCAGCAAAAAAATCGCTGAAGACAATTACTTTCATTTAGAGCATTGTCAATTCACATGAATATGCGTCCATAAAAGTGTTCGTGGCTCTGTAAATTTTTAAAAACACATCCCAGTCGCTTTCTATTGTTCGTATGACACGGTATGACATTTCGTCAGGTCAGTGCTATGTAGTTCATCTTTTTGTTACTGGAGGCACTTATTTGAAATATAGCATTTTCCGATTTCAAGCGAGTTAAAATAAAGGTATGTGGTATTAATTGTTCATTTAATGCCATTTATATATTCATTTTTGATTTTTATTGTTTTATTTATGTTTAGATACCGTTTATATCATACAAGGCACCATATAGCTTCATAAAATACAATATATGATGTGTTATTGTATTTCGAGAGATTTTGAGCTCCAGTTTTTGGAACTGATTTTACTCTATAACATAGGTTCTTATGGGAAACATTGATTCATTTAACGTTGTTTCGTTCAACGTCGCACATTTCAAGTACGAATTAACAACGTTAATCGAGGACATGCTGTATTTTAAAACTAGAACTTTCACGCTATCATACATTAAGTCCAAACTCTTTGCTGGAGAGAAGCGATGGCACACCGATCACTTACTTATCCATTGTGTGCTCACGCTTTCATTTATTCAACAATATTGTGAAAACTTTAGAAGTTATTGACGCGGAATCTACTTCAAAGATATATTTAAAATATTCTGAACATTTCATTTGCTGAATGTACCCCTTGAAACCAAATAGGGAAAAAGTTTTCCGCAGGTCAACTTTTTCATGCCTTGACTGAAAATTTGATATAAATATTACGATTGTTATTTTTTAAAGGGCATTTCATAATTCTTATTTATTTTCAAGTAACTTTGTCATTATTTGGAATCATTACAGAATTCAGATAAAAAAAATTGTCCCTTTTTATTCAATAGAAGCTGAAATATAACGTTGTATGTGTAAGGAAGGAAGATATATGCAAAATACAAGCACTCCCTGGGTTACGTAAGCCTCGACTTACGTAAACCCACACTTATGTAAGAGACATAAATTATGTACAAAAAAATGTTATGCTTACGTTAGCGGTTTTCGTAAGCAAGGGCGAACTAAATCTAAATGTATGTGTGTGGAGAAAGAACGCAAGGCGTGGGTTGTAATGCGAAATCCCCGCTATGCTACCCAGGCAAAAAATGAACCAGAAAAAAATTCCTCACATGACTAACCACAGCGAACACAGAAAAAAGTATGCTCCATTCACAGAAAATGCATCTACACAAGACTAACTCAACAGCTAAGACAAACGAGAAATGTCTTCTATTTCCTTACTTAAAGATATTGAGTCATAGGTCTCTCTGAAGTGGTCTTTCTCATTCTTCGTTTTGTGAACAGACCTCTTTCAATATACGAGGTGTGATTGAAAAGTTCATACAGTAGCGCAATAATTAGGAAAGGGGGGTAGTTACACGCTTTTCGAATTTGTCCCCTTCAAAGTAGTCCCCCTGAGACTGCACACACCGACTCCAGGGATTTTTCCACTTTTGAAAACATTCTTGGATATTTTCTTTCTTCAGTATTTGTAGGACGTTTTCCGAATTTTCCTGAATGACTTCGATAGTATCAAATCGTTTTCCTTTTAGCTGCAATTTTAGTTTTGGGAAAAGGTAGAAGTCGCAGGGGGCTAAATCTGGCAAATAGGGGGGTTGTGGGAGTACAGGAATTTGAAATTTCACCAGAAACTCGGTTACAGAGAGCGCGCAGCGGGCCAGCCTGTTGCGGACACACGTCGCATTTCCAATTCTTCGGTTAAAATCATTTGAACCGTGTAAAAGGTCAAATATAATTCACTAGCCATCTCCCTGATTGTCAATTGACGATTGCTGCGCACGACGTTTTGAACCCGTACGACGTTGTCATCGGTTATGGAGGTCGATGAACGACCAGAACGAGGGTCGTCATCGATCGATTCTCGGCCATCTTTAAATTTGGCATACCACTTAAAAATCGCTCTCTCACCAAGAGAATTGTCCCCAAAAGCCAATTTCAGCAGTTGAACAGTCTCTGTAGCCGATTTGTCTGTTTTGAGGCAAAATTTGATGCAAACTCTTTGTTCCAATTTTTCATCCACGAGTTAAAAAGAAAAGTGAAGCGACCAAACATGTGCTCACTCAATCGGTTACTACTTGGCACTGAAACGACGGAGGGAGAAGCGACAAACGGCGTTGTGTTCAGGACAAAAGAAGCATTCCGTCCTCCTACCACCACCAATCTAACTTCACGCAGTTATCAGCGATGGCGCTACTGTATGAACTTTTGAATCACACCTTGTACACTGATGCATAAACCCAAACTCTTGGTTGATAGACCCACACAAAATACACAGGCCAAAGTATTCTTTTCTATTCTTTTCACTAAAAAAAGGTCTTTGTTCAATGACAGGTAGCCTCAGTATTTCTTTGTGATTTTCCAAAGGAAGGAATAACACTGCGCATGGCAAAAGAAAATACATTCACAAAATTTCAATTCATTAGAAAAAATAAGAAATACAATAAAACTTGACGAATAAAATATAATTATTAAGGTCAAAACTTACTCGTTAAAAATATATCAAGGTGTTTAAGATAGAAAAAATTTCAGGGCAGCAAAAAATAAAGCAAGCTAGTGATGGCACTCGTGTATATATATATCGGACGGCGGCATGTAGAGTTTTTGTTCAATGTATATATGTGTATGTCGGACGGCATTGAGGGGTTAAAGAATACATTTTATATTTGTGAATAGATGAACTTGTGGAAGTATTTCATTTTTAGAGATATCTTGATTATCATTGGCTTTGATTTCTTGCATATTTGTCCATTAGCTTTGCTATTGTTATATCATATGTATGCTAAATGATAAATAATTAATTGATCAGTTTTCATGTAACCTTTTTCAGTAAAGGGTTAAAAAAATTCAAATAAAAGATGCTAAGGTATTGGAGGCAAAAAAAATATCAGGATTTATGTCTTCTACTTGCTTGTCAAAGCTTGGCCAAATCTTATAGTTTCATCTCTTAAATTTCCCTCAATTCTTATATCTATGTTCATTTCAAGGGCCTTTTGAAGATGACATTTACTAATAAAGTGCTTATTGCATATAAGTGAATTATGTTGATGCAGGTTGCCAAGAGTTAATCATCAATTTCATTTTTAGGACCCTCAGTTGCCTATGGAGTTACTTAAAAGCCAGGCATGTAAACGTAGATAATTTAAAGAAGCAGATTGTGGACATAGCTATCAAAACATTTTTAAGCGGAGAAAATTCAATCACAAGGTGTGCAAATGCTTACTTAAATTCAAATTATCCAGCATATGAACTCTTCGGGTTAGACATCCTATTAGACGCTGATTTAAAGCCATGGCTCCTAGAGGTAATGAAATTTTTCTGTTTTTCTCTCATAATATTTTTGTGTATTATGGTTAATGGCAAACACTTTGCCAATCAGAACATTCAAAAGCTGTCAGATATTTCTGCTGGACTCTATATAATTATTATTGTTATAGTAATTTGAAAAAGAATCCAAGAGTTATTTGATGTTTTTTACCTTTTGTAGGTGAACATATCACCTTCACTGAACACTTCGTCCAAATTAGATATGAGTGTTAAAGGCCCAATGATTAGAGAGTTATTAAATCTGGTGGGCTATCATTTACCTCCTTCTACTGCTTTGTCACTCTCAGAAAAAGTAAGTTTAGTTTTACTCTAGTTGGTTAATTTGGTTTCACGTTATTCAAAGGTCTGTTATATGACTGACTCATTTAAAACACCTTTGTTAGTATGTTCGTAATGAATAATGATTTGGTTTTTGTATTTGTATTTTTATTCTAAAGACCTCAAATGTCTATTATATGAAGAACTGTAGCCATAACTTTTAGTTAGGTTTTTCATAACTTTGCTGGAATGTATTATAGGCAATCCAATCATTTGTAGATACCATAAATTTATCACTTTAATGGGCTTGCTAAATTTCTTTTGAACAGTTTCTTCTTATTTTTTCTGATAGCAATGCAGATTCTGCAAAGTATAGCATGGCAAATATATGAACACCCATTGCATTAGCAATTCAAATTACCATATTGAAGAGGGAACTATTTGCTGTTATTATGTGAATGGTTTTTTTTAGCATCTATAAGCTAGTGTAGCAAATACATAAACACACTCCTCAAAAGTTATACTTTGTCAGGAAATGGTAGAATTGCAGACATCAGTATTTTCCTTTGACTCACAACACAAAAATTACGACACTGGGCTACATCATCTGCTGCAAACTATGAGTAAACTTTAAGCTATTTAGCTTTGTATGTTTTCAGTGGACAGACCTAGTTATCAAATTGTTAAGTAAGTCACTCGTTGGTTATCCTATGCAACTCACCTCCTTTTTCTGCAATTTCACATTTTTATTTCTCTTCATTAATAAAAAATAAAAATAATATATCCTGTGGCCTATTGAGTTTTGCTGAGCAGTTGCACTTTCTCATTCCTCTAGTCTTTTATAACCACTTTGTTTCTATGCTATATAAGAAAGGATGATATGTATTGTATGGTAAAAATGATTGTATAACGTTGTCTTAATGCATTATATAAATACACGTCATTGGAATTTTGAATTAATATGTGAAGAAATGAATTTGTGTAATGGATATTTGATATTTGAAATTTGGTTTATCACAGTATCTCAGCAGGACAAACCCTCTTTTTGTGGAGTTTGACAGGAAAATGTGTGCTATGCCTTGGCAAATTTGCATCTTCTGAAGTTGTCACCTGATGGTTTCATATATTATAGTCTCACCTCTATGTAAGAAAGTATGGATTTTAAATGTAGGGATGACGATAGCTGTTTGTTATAAATGCTTTAAGATTCATCACTGTGGTTGTTTTTTTATGTCATCTGAGGATACCAGATTCTCATTTCCTCATTTTATCATGTTTGTGCATGTGTATGTGGATATGTAAGTGATTGGGCATATGACATTTATCTTGTTGATTATAACTGGGATATACAGATAGTCCTCCTGTAATGTGTTTTTGTTACTGTGTTGTTTATCAATTAGGGACCATTTTCTTATTAAGTAACTTTTTTGTTATTACGTGAAAGGCTCAGAGGTACTGCTTGCTGAGTACAGTAATTCCTTGTCTAACATGCTTTCCTTATTATGCAACTTTTTCAATTAAATATCATTTTTCAAACAATGTGCCACGCTTTTGATATTATGCAGAAAACTCCCTGAATGGCTTTGACCATCCAGTGCCCAGGCCTTTGATTTTATTACATTTGGATACCTGAACAGCAATTTGTGATGAAAATTTTAATATGTGTAGCAGTTGACCAATTTTGTATAGCAACTTTTGAAAGTAATTTGCATTCCTTTTCAATTATATAAATTGATTCAGTATGCTATACTGTAATAGAAAGTAGTATTGCATTGCATTTTGGGATGGAATATCATTTTCTTATAGTCTACTATTTTGTATTGCAAATTGCGATGCAATGCTGCTCATAAGAAACCTGTCTCAAATCTGTTTGATGGATCCCAACGCTGCTCACTTTTCATCAACTCAGTTCAATTTCTCTAAGCGTGATCATCTTCACATTTGGACGTCTCAGGTGATTATTTTCTCTCAGCCAAAATCAAAATGCTGAATAATTGATTCATAAAAGTAATGTAAATTGCACATTCATAGGTTGTAATACATTTTTAAAATTATGCAATTAAATAGAGTATTAACTAGTAAGCTAAATCGGGATTGGGATCAAGTAACGTTATGTAATTTTTAACTTTTTCAAGTTGATGTTCAATCGATAACCTATTGAACTTTTTTAATTTTTATCATCTAATTAATACCATAAAACATTTAAAATTAATGATGAGTTTGGAAAGTTTGATTCTAGAATGCATCCTACCATTATTATATGTATTTTTATGGGAAATATATTTTTACTTAACATATTTTTGCTTAACATGGCACTGTAAAAGAATGTATCTGAGGACTACTTATAGCTATCACGCTGGCTGACATCTGTAATGGAAGTAGGTTATATTCTGCATGTATAAGAGTGTAAGGATTGGAATAATGGAGTTAAAAAATTGGATAGTGTGCTGAATACAGTTATGCACTACATAGCTTTATGAGTTATATTATTTAATCCATCTGTTCAATTGTTTCCAGTATTATTACAGTGTTCTTCTACGATTTACTTTAATGTTTTCAGCGGGAGATAGTGAAGCAGTTGATGAGTGAACAAGTGAATGCTCAACTTGGGCAAGGAGATGGGAAAGTTACCTCCCCATACCCTGGCCTTCTTTTTGACAAACGGATATACACAAAAGCACTATCGTCTGAAGAAAAAAGAAAACACATGGCATACAATGATAGATTTTCTAATAAAGATGCGGTAAGAGGAAAAAGGTTTTCATTGGTCTATGTTCTGAAGAAAGCTTTGAGGTATAGTGGTGCAGATAATGTAGTAAATACAGTGGAATCCCCATTTAATGTTTGCCTGGGAGACAAGTTTTTTGTACCTTAAATCAAGTAATACCTTAAATGGGGGCAGTCTAAAATGTAAAGACTAAACAGCAGTTTATTAATATCAAATTTTTATTAATTGAAACAGATATAAAGAGTACAGATAGATAATGTTGCTCAAAAAAGATAGAGCTTGTCTAAGGCAGTTTGCCATCTATATTCTTGTCATGCTTGGATGGGCTTCAACTTGATGAATAATGGAAACATTTTCGCTTAAAGTAAGCTTACTCATTTTGGTACCCATATTAATAAAATATCACCAAATGAAATAAATATCTTTTCCACAAAACGAAATAGACATGGACACGAATGGCACAACTAGCTAGTGTTTTTAACGCCGAGCAGAAAACACTGTCTATATACCTGCATGAAAACACAACACTCAACATCGGAAAGCCAGTACGTTAGGAGTGAAGAGCTACACTGTCAGTGAGTTGCCCAGCATATTGACCAGTTCAAACTCATAAGCCCATACAGTGTGATTCACTTCTACATGACTGAGAGAAATGATGTGAAGAGGTTGAAATATAATATGTACAAGTATATGCAGTGATAAGCTGAAGCCAGCTCGCACAAGCCGTTTGTTAATTTTCTCTGAATTTGTTGTTAAATTTTTAGAAAATTGAAAATTTATTGTTTTTCATCTTTTCAAGTACATTTGGCCCTATCTGACATTCAATTACCGACAGTGTATGAAATGGAATATATTACAAGCCAAACACTTGTTAAGTTAGTGGAACAGTATTACTAAATTTCTGAAGAAAGAGAACTATATTGCCGACGTGCATGATGAAATGGAACTGTCTGGTGACACTGACAGGTAGGCCTCCTGCCACATTTATTCAAATTTCCTTGCTTTTTTTAGAACCGGTTCTTAACTTTTTTCAGCTAATCACTGAGTATATGTACATATTAATTTTCACCGCTGACATTGTTACCAGATACAAATGTTGTCTTTCACTTAAAACAGTGAATGGGGTGTAGGAGATGGCAAATGCATAAAGAGGCAGGAGAGGGGTGATATTGGAGCCGGCAGGGATGGTAAACGTATGCTCGTCCCAGTGGATGAGTAACCACAAGATAAGAAATGCACAGTTAGCAAAAAAATACGAAGTTGCCTAATTGGTATTACAACCTTGAGTGCTCCATCTAGGCTGCTCAGAAACCTTGCAGCTTTTAGTGTTGATTGATTTCTGAAGTGATTACAATCAATTTTTTCATTCGTAAGATTTCACGGAATGAGGATGACTGAGAATCATACTGCAAGTGCTCCGGTGAAGATGATTTGTTAAGCTTTATATTTGGAGTTGTAACTTGATGGTTGTGACCCTCATTGCACCTCTTAGATGCGCATTTGCAATTATAATTTTTCCGCAACAAACTTTCCTGAAACTTTTATGCAAATAAACACACTCAAGACATACTTACAATAGCAGGAATCAACCGAGTGTGCAGATTGTTTCAGTTCTTTAAGTTTGTATACAATGATGAATGATGTAGGTAATTGATCTCGCATGGATCATATGAGATAATTTATACGAACTTTGAATAATTTATCCGGCAATGAAGTAGTGCGGTGAGCATTGGCAGATGTGTCAGCACGTGTAATTGGCTGAGCATGCACAACTCTGCACACAAAATGACAACACTAGCAGATGGAGTTTCCCACGTCCTTGTAATCATTAGATTTTAAACACATTTGTTACATTTCGGTGCTTTACGTGAAAAGCTAAAATATGATTGCTTGTCTTGTTTGATGGTAGGGAAATGCTCCAGCGACGGATGAGTAGGTACACCCGAAGTTTGAATAACATTACCTCGATGTAAAAGAAGCATTTTTCTGAATAAACCTTCCCATTTTTGGGGGATTGTCTCCTTTCAGGTTAACACGGTAAATATGGCTATAGTACACATGAGTGGCACAACTAGCTAACACGTCACATTAGAGAGCGAGCGTCTGGGAACCAAAGCTTAGCAGAACCCATGTTCACGTAATGATGTCACTGCAACTTTTGTAACTTACGTAACAGATGACTTAAGGATTAAAGGTGGATTGACAAAACACAGCATGACAAAATATTAATTATTTGAGTTTATTTAATGTAACAATGCCGGTATGTGTTGCGTCGTCGATGAGTAGTGTGAATTATTGCATTACAACTCTACTAAATAATATATTGTTGTGCTGCATTGTGTAGATGCACCTTAAATTGAGACGATGCCCATCTAGGGACCAGAATTGTGACCCTTAAATGTGGGCAATTCACAAAATCGAGAAACACTAAATCAGGTAATATAGTACATTATTTACATGGGCTTTGGTCAGGGATGCAAAAACATCCTTAAATGCGGAAAAACCTTAAATGGGAGAACCTTAAATCGGGATTCCACTGTATATGTTTAGCTCAATGAATGTCTTCAAAAAATTTAAATTTATATAACTATCAGCTAAAAAGTTATTGTCTATTAGGAGCGAAAAATCTTAAAAAGTCCTTTCCAAAGATTCTCTTCTGCTCTTGGAGGGTTAACAGGTTCACTGTTGTACTTCCCGTATGCCCTAAACTTTTCAATAGTCTTTTGTTTTGCATGTAAGCGTAGCAATGTATGAAATAAGAATGGGCAAATATCTAGATCTAACTATGTGTGGAAGAATTAAAAAGGAAAATGCAAACCCCATGCATAGTTATGTTTGGGAGTACCATTGTGAACTTAAGCCCAATTTTGTATGGTTATTGCTAAATTTGCATTGTCAAAATCAAAAAATGCTCCCTGACTGGATATTTCTCCTAATCGGCTATCCACAATCCCCAAGATAGCCGGATAATGCAGTTTTTACTGTATATTGTTACTGTACATTTTTTCACTAATCATTTGCTTTTTCTAATGGTAACAAGCATGACTGAAGATCTTTTTGGGAAGAGCCTCTTTTATGCTGTTGATCCAGTTAATTACTGAGAGGTGCTGCCTTCTTGTACTTAATATATAATTACTGAGTAAAATAGTTAATGAAAATTAATTAAAAGCTCAGATGCAAGATAATAGAAATTTTAACTAAATGTTTTTATCTGGAACAGTTGGGAACACTTTGGATTGTTCTGTATATAAGAATATACATTTATAGTATCCATGGAATTAGTTATTACTTTTAGTCATAAAAATAATATTCGTCTATTTTCTTGACATTAACTTACTTTATTGTTTTATAGCCACTGATGAATCTTATATCCATATCCAAACATTTGTTTTTATGATTAAAAAACGTTAACAACTGGAAAATGGCTTTATTTTTAGGGTTGCATCTTGTTCATGTGTGTATTGTATACAAGGGCATCTTATACCCTGGAAAATATGGCAGTTTGACTTCATTTGATAGAAAATATTTTCTTTTCATTTAATTAACTAGAAACAGTTATTTGTTGATGGCAAAGTGATTGAATTTCTGGAGCAATCAGCATAAAAATTTTACATTGTGAAAATTTTTTTTTACCTGTTTAGTATTGTGACTCCATTCTGAGAATCCTGATGCCAGACGATGTACGTCATTTATTGATTGCTGAAGACGAGCTGTCTCAGACTAAGAGGTAATTGAAATATCTTTGTTTTCTTTTTATTTTAACATTAACCATATTTTGGTTTATAGGTGAATCTTAAAAAAAAAAATCTTATGTGGCCAACACATGACTTCCTCCATATTTGGGGTATATATATTTAAATTATTATGAATAGCATTATAAGGCAAAATTATTATTTCGTATTGTAAAAGAATACAGTCGTTCTTATTGCCGTAAATTATATTTTGAATATATTTACAGAATTCACTGTTACATGGTCGTGGCTCTGTATACTGGAAATAAAGAATAAGTTAAATATCTCCGAAATGGATGGTTTTACAAAAAATTGTTTCAAAGAAAAGTTGGAAGGAATGTTATTTTCTATAACTTTGTTCCTTATAAAGACTGTAAATAACAGGGTTTTAACGAACATATTCAATGAAAACCGAAAACCGATTATTTATAAATAATTCCTAAACAATAACTGCTATGGAAAATTGTTTGAAATAAAAGATGTAGGAAATTATATTTTATACATTTTTTGTAATGATCAATGTATACAATAATGATGTATTATTGGAGAAATATTGCAAAAACCAAATCGGGTTTCGAATAAACCTCGACTTCCGGTTAACCGTTATTGTCTAAAAACTAATCAGTTCTTTGTGCTCATGCTAAAGTATTATATATGAAATTTGGTATTAATATGACAAGTACTTTTTGAATTAGAGCACCCACAATCACATACATCCATACACACATCATTCCAAAAACAGTCTAAACCTGTTCTAGGGACCTCAAAACATGTATTTCCGATGAAATCTCAAAGTCGATTTTTTCGTGATCACAACACTTTCGCTATACTATGTATGGAGAAAGTAAAAATAACTTGGCTATCTATTATGGTTGCTGATCTTTAGCAAAGCCTGTAACATTCACCAACCTCAGCCTTTCACCATATCACCATTTATAAAATTTCTTCAAGTAAATAAGGATCTATAGAATTAATTTGTAACAACCTTTTCACTGTAATTGTAAATGTAGCTTCATCGATATCCATGAATTATATGATTACATATGCGAGGGTTGAATGAAAAGTAGTGGCAACATGTGTGGTAAGTCAAGACATGTTTTATTTCAATGGAAAAAGAACATTACATGCCTTCAATATAGTCACCTGCCATGTGACCAACCTTGTCCCAATTCTGTGGGAGGTGACGGATATTATCAACAGATTGATTCCTGTTAATAGTCGTAAGAGACTTCCTTACTGCATGCATTACCTCTTCCACACTGCCAAACCGCTTGCCTCAGAGGGGTTCCTTCATCTTTGGGAGCAGATGAAAGTCACATGGACTCATCCAGGGAGTAGGGAGGATATTCCAGAGTTTCCCACTACCACCATGCCAAAAAGTCTTGCACCGTTCTTGCCACATGGCGGTGTGCATTGTCATGCAACACAAGTGGTAGAGCATCAGTAATGAAATGTAGATGCTTCCGTCACTCCGTCAGATGCAGATGATGCTACAGAAATGCGCAATAGTACTCCGCATTGACAGTGTGACCTGTTGGGACTGCTTGGTGGAAGATGACATCATCGATATTGTAAGCCACGATGAGCATCACTTTGACCTTACTGGGTTCCTGGCAAAGTTTCTTTGGACGTGGAGAGTCTGGATGAAGCCATTCATTTGACTGCCATTTCAATTCAGACTTTTACGCTCATGCCCAGGTTTCGTTAAGGGCAATGATACAGTGCAGAGATGCGTCCCCATCATCGTGCTACCATTCCAGGTGGTGGTTAGCAGTGGTATACCTGTGCCACTTTTGCTCCTTGGGAAGGTGGTTTGGGAACCAAGGTGCTGCAATTTTCCACATTCCGATGATGTCTTTAATGCTGTGACAAACTGAATTGGCTCATTCCAACCTCCACAGCCAATTGGCGCATCATCCAGCACCTGTCCACGTCCAGCAGTGACTTTACGAGCTGCACCTGCTCATCCGGGGTGGTGGGTCATCCTGCACGTTGATTATCCCACGTAGTGTCCCAACCCTGCCGAAATGCTTTCACCCGTTGTGCAACAGTTTGGTACGGCAATGCATCATCGCCACAGGCTTCCTGCAGACCACGCTAATATTCCTTCGCAGTATGACTACATGCAATCTCTATTTTGATCCAGGAACATTGTTCCAACTTCGTGAACAGGTCTTAGGGTGTTGTGTTATGAGACGTTGACTTCCCATGTTCATGTGTGCTCTTCTGTGTGTACATCTGAGATATGGCCACCTAGCAGCACTGTGCATACTCTGTCACTTTGCACTCGTTCTGCGCAGTCGACAGCAGTGTTGCCACTACTTTTCATTCAACCCTCGTTGTATCATCTGCCATTTTTGTGATCAATACAAATCCTAAGAACTGTAACTTCAGAATCTTTCTGGATGGCCTTTTTATTTGTACCGAAATACAAATAAAAAGTTCACCATAATCTAGAAAGGCATCATTGATTTAATGTTTTTACATCATTCCTAACACTAACAATGGAGTATTTGTTACAAATTGGTTTGATAACACAAGTATTTACGTTGCATCCTCATTTGTGGGCTCAAACCCAGCTCATAGTTGTGAATGTTAGGACTCAAAATGAAAGTCTGATATTGAGGTTTCGATGCTTCGCATTTTGGAGCACAATAAGTTGGTAAGAGCTATGCAATTATTGAATTCTAAAGAATTGACATTTGAGGAAAGAATGCAATATGAAATTATTTTACTATATATGTACACGGTATTCCTGTTGCTTATGGGGCTACTATATCATAAACATTTGAAACAGCACAAGGAGAAGCAGAAAATTAGTCTTTTAGACTTCAAGAGCGAAATAGCTATTTACCTAACCTCTTATCAAGGCTGGATTTAGGGACTAGCCTGAGGCTGTGAGAGATGATGTAGGCAGTGCAGTGCTTATGCCAAGACTAGGTGCAAAAATATACAATTTCATTGTACTGTAAAAGCTCATTTTAACGGCAGCCGGTCTACCGGCTAACTCGCTCTAACGGCATCTTTGATGAAATTACATTTTCCAGTTGTCTAATAGATGGTGTCACAGTCATAGCTGATCTTCCGTAAGCTTAACCACATATTGTAAGTAGTTCCTCTTCTGTTTCAAGGTGTCAACAGTCGTGATGTATGGTGTAATAATTTTGTTTGTTATTAAAGTTATTTTTTAAACATTTTAAGATACCCTAAAGAACATGAGTAGTAGCAGCAGAAGTAGAAAACACGGGAAGCGAATGGTGCCGACTTTATGAAAGAAAATTGACATTGCCAATGTCTGGATAATGGGGTATTCGTGAACGACTACAATATAAGCTCATCTATGATACATGACATTAAAGCAAGAAAACAGCAACTTCTAAAATTTTTTGCTGGATCAGAGACAAATGAAAATATCCAAAAACATAAAAATTTAAGGAAGCAAAAGCTAAAACATTTAGATGTAGTATTTTATGAGTGGTTTAAAGTGAAGCATTCTGAAGGTTTCCCAATCACAGGTCCACTATTAATTGAAAAGGCAAATACTTTTATCAGCAAATGCACTGTTCCAAATGGGCTAAGCTTGCAAATTACCCAGCCAGCTTCCCCGATGTGATTTCTTATCTTCTTTTGTTTTTTGCTGAACTTGCGATTTACCTATCTAACATCATGGTTTCAAAAAAATGTTTGGGTTTGTTGGAAGAAGGGTTCCAAAAAAATTGCTGGGTTGGGTTGGTAGGAAGAATAATTTAGAAAAATTTATTTTTCAAACTATCCCATGCAAATTCAGACAAGATAGACAAAAGGAAATCAACAAATTGTTCCCGCTATATCATTTAAAATCCTAGCAATAAACAACAAAAGAAGATCAGAAATTGCATCAGGATGCTGGCTGGAAATTTGCAAGCTGTACCAACAAATGATATAAAAAATTCAATAATTTATGAAGTGTTTATATTTACTTTCAATGAAAAAGGCAAAATAATCTCTTAATTGTGAATAATAAATGATGGTGGAATTAACGATGTTATTCTCAATGGGCCCTTATTTGCTTCCCAGAATGAGTATTACAAAAATTAATAATTTATAAGTTAGACAGTGATAATTCCTACAAAAAAACACCATTTCTTGTAGATAAGAAGATCCTTGAAAGATAGCAAATATGTCCTCAATGCAATTGGAATGTGATTTTGCTGCATCATTCATTATATCGACATATTCATCTTAGCGGCATGGCTTTGGTCCCATGGGTGCAGTTATAATGGGCTTTTACTGTACTTGGTAATTACTTCAAAATATTTCATGAAAATGAAATATAATTTTTTACTGTCAACAAACTTATATTAAAGGCTAGATTGACTTTACAGATATATCTATATCTACAGTTCACCCTGCAAGCCACCACATTGGTGTGTGGCAGGGAGTGCAATAGCACCAAGGGAACGCATAATAATGAATAATATCACCCTATGTCGGCTGATTTCTTATCGTAACTTCTGTTCTGCTCAGGTATCGTTCTAGGAAAAAATGAGCCTTTGTACCTTTCAGTCCTACAGGCTATCTCTCTTATTTTACGAGGATGGTTCATTCTACCAATATAAGTTGGCACACTTATTATTTCTTCGACGTCACTGGAGAATATATGCGTTCTAAATCTTTCAAGTAGTTTTAACCTAGAGCGTCATCGGCATTCAGTTGCTGATTCCCATCCTAAGTCCTGTAACAAGCCTGTAACACTTTTGTTTCTATCGTAACAATTTTTGACGAATCTAGCGGCTTTTTGCTGCACTCTTTCTAACTCTGAGATTGATCCTTTCTCGTACGGATCCCATATGCTCGACACATACTCTAATAGCGGTCTTACTAACGAGAAGTAACGTCTCTGACTTTTTCCTCACTTTTACCTACTATGTGTTTGATGAATCCTAGTTTCTGTTTAGCCTTCCCGCATATATTTCATATATGCATATCCCATGAGAGGTTGCTTGTTAAAGTAATGCCTAAGTATTTGATGGAATCGCCTAGTTTTAGCTGGACGCCTTCAACAGTGTAATTCGTTGCATCAATGTTTTTGTTTTACCAGAATCTCATAAAGGAACACTTTCCAAAGTTTAGTTTTGACTGCCACTCTTTACACCACTCGAGAATTGCATTTAAGTCATTAGAAAGTAATAATTGATCAATAGGACTGTTAATCTCTCTGTAAACTACTGTATCATCTGCGAATAACTTGATTTTAGTTTTAATAACCTTATCTAAGTCATATATAAAAGGAATAGTAGGCGGCCAATTACACTTCCCTGTGGAATGCCTGAGGCTATGCTGACTGAATCTGATTTAAATCCATCTATAACTACTATTTGTTCATGCTCATTAAGAAAGTACCTGATCCACTCGATTATCTTTCGATTAATTCCAAAGTCATTTAATTTCTTCACTAACCTACTATGTGGAACTTTATCAAAAGCCTTCTTGAAGTCAAGGAAAACCGCGTCTGAGTCTTACGGTCTCCTGATCTTACTATATCGTGAATGAACAGAGCGAGCTGTGTTTCACAAGATCTCGTCCTCCTGAAGCCGTGCTGATATTTACTTAGCAAGTTCTGGCTATCTAAGAAGTCCATCACGGAGCTAACGATAATGTGCTTGAGAACCTTGCAAGATAGGGAGGTAAGCGAAATTGGCTTGTATTTTTCTGTCGTCTTTTTTTCCACCTTTGTGTAACGGCGTTATAAATGCTAATTTCCATTCCTTAGGTACAATGCCATGACTAAGTGACTTACTGAAAACTATTTCGAGATAAGGTGCTATTTCCAGTGCTAACTCTTTGAATACTCTAACTGGTATCTCTTCTGGGCCCAGAGATTTATTTGACTTGATATTTTTAAGCTGTTGAGCTATCTCTTTCGCTGATATGACTATATCGTTCATTTTTTCCTTGCCTGGTTCGGGCTCCACGACCTTCGCTCTCATGTCTTCGGTAGTAAATACGTTCTAAGTTTAACAGATTTCCTTTATCTGTGTTATCGCTAACAGATAGTCTAGAGAAGTCGTCAAAATAAAAAAAATAAAAAATTCTTTTGTGATTTTTTAGTATCTTGTATGAATCTTTATTACTCTGTTTCAAAATGATTATTTTCGTGGATTATTCCATAATAACATCAAATTTAATCAGGAAGGAAGCAGATATAATAATATCCACCCTTCTTAGATGCGTTAAAATTAGGTCCATCATTACATTTTATAAGGGAAGGCCAGTGTTATAATTCTACTTCTCTTTAGAATGCAAAATTCTGTAAAAGTTTTGACACTGATTTTGAAACATTTTGGTGAAGACTTTAGTTGGAAGTTGTGGTTGGAGCATGATGCATTGATGATGTCCCTTGAGTATGTTATAACTATTTTCATGATGATATGTGTGTGTGTGTGTACGTGACAGACTTTTGTGGGCGCTCTAACTCAAAAACTAATGATGAGATTTGCACAAGACTTTATACAGTGAAACCTCTCTAAGTGGACACCTACTCTAGGGTCCCAGCCAGAAACATTAGAAATCACACTGTAAGCAACCTCTCCAAAATGGACACTCTCCAATATGGATGCGGACCCTTTGAAAGGCGTCCCTTTTGTATTTTCAACCTCCCTATAAAGGACACTCAGGGCTTTCTCTGGGAAAGGGAAACAATGTATGCACATATTACGTACATTGTATTACTTGGGAAACAAAATGCATATTACGAATTAGACAACGTTATTTCTGTGAAAAAACGCCAGTACAGCTGTAGCCTTATCGTCATGACCATTCAGTGCTTTCGTTGTCTTCAGTGAGGGAAGTCATTACCATCTCCGAATTGGGATTAGCAATTCGGATATTTTGCATAATATGCGCAAGTCTTTTTAATATAATATTTTATCATAATGACAATACAAATATAATAACTGTATTATCATGTAGCTTGTTCAGCAGTGTCATATCCAGGAATTTGTCAGGGGGGGTTTGAACCTGAACTCAAGAGGGGGGGAGGGTTATGACCTCCAAAACCCCCTCCTGGGTATGCACTGTTGTTCAGTACTTAAAAATGGTATTATTGTGGTACGTTTCGCGTATTTTTCTCCAAGACATTAATATTTTTAATTATTGTTATTATAGGAGCGATTTCACAACATTTACTTTATAAATGCATAAGCAAAGGATGTCATCTCTGAAGAAAGTAGAAATGGTACATTACAGTTTTTTTCTGAGGAGAAAGTGTGCTGTTCTTATAGTTTATCTTGAGTTTAGTGAATTCCTTTTGCAGCTTTTCTAATTTTACAATTTTCATGCTTCAGACCCTTTTAACCGTTGACTATGTCTCGAAATTAGTTAAATTTAAAAGAAAAAGTGTAAGTGATCGAGTTTTACAGGAAAGAAAAGTGCGGAGTCTGTAAATTGGCTGAACATCAGCAGCACTCATCATAAAAAATCACGAGGCCTTGTTAAAACAGTGGCGGGAAAATGGAAATGGAAAACAATATCATAAGTTTTGTAATAGCAAAGGTAGTTTAGTGGATAAATTGACTTTTGAGTTCAAATATTTCCAATCGTGGGGCCTTTGATGCAAACAAAAGCTTTGGAAATAGCTGTGGAAATTGATACAAATGATTTTAAAGCCGCAAATGGCTGGTTGGATAAATTCCATGGACAGCATAATATTTCCTTCAAAGCAATTTGTGGGGAAGTATGCAGATGTAAATTTGGAAACTGTTTCTGACAATGAGGGGAAAAAGAAGTTGCCATCAATATTTGAATCATACTCTGCAGAAAACATTTTGAACGCAGATGAAACAGATTTGTTTTTCCATGCAATCCCAGGGAGAAAAACTGTCTTAAAGGGGAAACCTGTGCAGGGGGTAAAGTGGTGAAGGAACGTTTGACTATACTTTTGTGTACAAGTTTGATGGATACTCATGATATACCCCTTGTTATTGGCAAATCTATGAAGCCAAGGTGTTTTAAAGGTATAGACCGAAACAAATTGAATGTCATATGGAAGTCAAATGATAAATCTTGGATGACTAGAGATATTATGACGGAATAGTTGACCCAATTTGACAAAAAATGATTCGTCAGAATAGAAAAGTTATTTTATTTATCAATAATGCAGCATGTCACCCCAAGATTAAATTACAAAATATTGAAACTGTTTTTCCCCCAATATAACATCTATTGCTCAACCGCTTGAACAAGGGATAATACAAAATTTCAAGGTGAAATACCAACAGTTGGTGCTTAAACACCTGATATCGAAAATGAATTGTGAAAATAACTAGTGGGCAAAAATTTGCAAACATATTGATGTACTGCAGGCAAGGCCGGCCAGAGGTACCGGCGAACCGGGCGGCTGTCTGGGGTGCAAAAATCTTGGGGGCGCTATAGCGATCATATGTCTATGCATTACTAATACAGTGAGTCCCCGACTTACACGGGTCCAAGTTACACGGATCCGTAGATACATGGATACATGACAACTTATCAGCGCGCTCGATTTTTAGTTCAACTGCCACTCAATAGATGGCGTTACTTACAGTAATCCCTCTGTATACGAGCAATCGGTTTACGAGTTTTTGCTTATACGAGATGGACAAATTAATATTTGATTTTCAATTTACGAGCCAATTTTCGCTTATACAATTTCCTTCCTCTCGCAAACTGATCGTTTTTCTCGGCACCTATTCTCGGCTTTCGTCGGTTCCCGAATCTTCTTGAATGCGCAGAATGTCATGGCATCCCAACTTTAATGATGTAACTATTATTTATAAAATTTATAACATGGGATGTATTGGGAAATTAATTTTTGTTTTACGAGTTTTCGCCTTGCAAGCAGTTTTAGAGGAACAAATTAAGTTCGTAAACCAAGTGATTACTGTACGTTGACGCACAGCTGACAGTGTCGCTTTCGCCATTTAGATTTGTTATCCCGTGAGTGGAAGTTGTGTCTCGTTACTGTACTCCTCTTCATAAATAAACTATAAACCCTCTTCACATAAGCACTACTTTTTTAGCTTTAACTATCCATTAAAACAAACGTATATGTCAAAAAATATATCGTATTTAAGCATTACACGGTTACACTTACATGGGGACCATCGGAACGAATTAACCGTGTAAGTAGGGGACTTACTATATATATATATATCGCCGAACAGGCTGGAGTCTTTATGTTATTCATTCTATTTTTTCTTTATCTATAATTTTTGTAGAGGGATGAATAAACTAACATGTACTTTGTAATTATCTCAATAAACATTTACGGAGGGGGTCGCTAGAGTGCTATCTCGCCCCGGGTGCCAATATTCCTCGGGCCGCCCCTGACTGCAGGTGATAATGTGGATTAAGGCAGCATGGAATAGAGTGACCCCTTCTACAATTAAAAATTGCTTCTGCAAAGCAGGATTTAATTGCAGTCTAGACCAATGTGGTGGTGATAATGAACATGTAGCTGATGCATCCATACTTAATGGTTTGCTACAGACATTGGGGAATTCTTCACTAAGCGCCAAGGAATATGTTTTTTTGGGCTCCAATGTAGCAGTAGAAGGTAGGAGGTTCAGGACATTGTTAATGAACTTGTGAATAATGAAGAAAATGAGGATGAAGGCAAAGATGAAAAAACTGAAGATCAATGTGACTCTAAATTAAAGAAACATAGTGATGCATTAGATTACTTAACAAATTCAGGGTTGTTAAACGAAACCGAACCCAAAGAATAGTTTCGGTTCGGAACGAAACTATATCTTTTCTCATGCCATTTAGTTTCGGTTCGTAATGAAACTGTATGTTCCGTGATGGGTTTAGTTCCGTTCCTGAACGAAATTGTTTAGTCGGAACGAAATATTTCGTTCCAGAACGGTTCCTTTTCTTGAATGGGTTCGGGTTCAAGTTGAGAGTTATTGGGAGATACGTTCAGTAGTTTCGTTCCAAGCAAACTGCACCATTATTCTGGTCGTGGGGCGGAGAAGAGAGTGAGGTACTCGCATAGAGTAGAAGCCCGCAAATCATTAGGCTTAATTTTATTCTTCTAATGTAAGCCGTTTTAACATATTCAATATCTTCTTTGTTTTTTAGATCCATCCCCAATGGCCAACCGAAATTTCACTATTTTTTAAAATATTGTTTTTCCGGAAAAATTCGCACTAAATACAAACTAACCGATGAGCAAACTGACAAAAACTAAACTGAGGAGCCGGCTTCCTACGAGGAGCCAATGTGCTAAGCCGTCGCTTAACGGTACAGTTAGGGGCCGTCCATATATTACGTAAGACGTTTGGGGGAGGGGGGGTGGGGATGAGTCTTACGTTGTCTTACAAGGGGGGAGGAAGGGTCTACGATTGGTCTTACGTAAGATTTTACTTTAGCGAAAACGCAGTTTGCGTCCCAGAACAGTACTCTGAATGAAACGCATTTAACACCGCTAATGTGGCGCTCCCGCGCTCCAGCGATAGCAGGAAACTGTCAGTCAAAGCGGGCGCCGATGCTCTGCCACATGGGGGCGCTGCACTTTTATTGCTGAGCTTTCTTGTACCCCCACCCCGCTCCCTGAGTCCCACTCTGCATGACGCACGTGCTGCAAGTTCCAACCTGACGCGAGCCGCTACCGGCAGACAGGAGTACTGAGCGAGGGTACCGCGCGTTTAAATGACTTACTTTCGCTCAAATGATGGGGTCTAGAGCAGATCTCTATAAAAGGCTCTTTGAAGCTTTCAAGAATTGCTACCCAAGCAAAACTCCACAACAAGCCCAGGAAGAGGCAAATGTCATCTGGCGAAGAGCTAAAACTGAATTTGGGAAGGATGGTATGGCATTTGAAAAACACATTGACAGTAAAATTCAGTAACTGAATCAAGAAGCTACGAAGAGAAAAGCTACTCTCAAGAGCTTTTTTGTGAAGGTAAGCATTGCAGATGACACATTTCAGATATGTTTTGCAATTACAGCCTGTCTCTGCATGCACGAATGTCTCGTAGAATGCCCCTCCGCATGTCTGGCCCATGTTTATTAGTTTTATTCGATGTCTAGGGGGCTCACCACAACAGGGGTGCCAATACATCGACATGTCTTTATTTTTGTTTCGATGCTGCAAAATCTATGGAAGGTTTTTATTACCTATTTTTTTATGTTGTGAAAAAAGTTTATCTTTATGTGACTGTTAGCCAAGTACAGCTTCTCACTGAAATAATAAACATTTGTTAATAAATAATAGGGGAATTATTTACTAGACCAGCTGACTACCACCCCTGAAAATTATCTAATACTCATTCGAAGTGAAACATAAGTAGTGGTGAGCTCGTGAGTGAAAAAAACCTCAGATTTCTTACGTAAGATTTAGGATGGGGGGGGGGTCCCATTGGTTCTTATGTTTTCTTACATGGGGGAGAGGGGGGGTCAAAAAGTGGCCTAAAACGTCTTACGTAATATATGGACAGTCCCTTATTACGGAGCGGGAGATGCGTCGACTACACATTGACGCCGGTCGTCTGCGTGCAGTAGCAACCGTCGACGGCGGCATTGAATGTGTTAATGATATGGTGATTTTTCCGCTAACATCCATTTTCCGTCAGCGAGAAAAACAACTCCGTACAAGGTCAGCGTTCACTACTCACTGCGCACTCTACATCTTCCCGGTGGTGATATTAGGTACTCCTATCCCCGACCTCCCCTCTCGCATTCCCCCCTCGCCCTCTCCTCTCGCCGTTAGACGCGAGTAAAAACCATTGAAAACTGGCTGGAACCAAAGGTGGAACCAAAGTAGAAGGAGCCGGAACGAAACTATTTCATGTGCGAACCCGATCCGGAACGGTTCAGTTTCGTTCCATCGACATTTTGTTTCGAAGATTTCGTTCCGATTCCACTTTCGTTCCACGACTTTGGTTCCTTTTTCGGTTTGGTTCCTGTGAACCGTTCCTTGAACCGAAACCTATCTGGAACCGTTCCTCTACAGTGGGTTCGGTTTCGTTTAACAACCCTGAACAAATTTAAAATGCTTCCATCTAAGAATAAACTGTGTCTGGACTGAAACTGGTGAGTGACTTAATTATACACAGTGAAAATGAAATGTTCCAAGCAAAACGCTTTATTTTCATTTTTTAATAAAAACTAATCATTACATAAGTTTATATGTAAAGCAAATGCATGATATTCAATAATAAAATCTGTATGTGTAACAAATTACAATTACATATACTTAATTCATTGCTTTTCCTTTTTTTGTTATTTGTATTACATACTTATATATATTTGTACAATTTACACAAAGTATTAGATTTATTGTCTCTTTTATATTGATTATATTGCACTTATTAAATGTACTTTTACTATGCATATTCAATTTGTATGCATTTTACATTCTGATATTCAAACCTCGGACATTGACCTCTCCAAAAGGGATACTTCTATATAGCGGACACTTTATTCTGCCCCACTGGTGTCTGCTTTAGAGAGGTATCACTGTATTTAAAATTTTTATTAGTAAATGAAGATCAGTCAAGGTGAAGGTGTATTCTTGTCGTTTTTCTGTTTTTTTCCCAAATATCCTATTTAAAACTCAATTTATGTAAATATATTATCAATGTTGTAGAGAATATAATTTTCTACAAGTTTTATTTGAAACATTTTTTCATGACCATTTAAGAGATATTTCAATTTTTCTTCTGTATTTATGTTAAACTAGCAGAAATTCCCGGCATTGCCCGGGGAAATTTGGTTCAAATCTGATCGGAATTCTAGATGATACATGGTATTTAAGAATTCACTTGGCCGCCGTTTTGAATAAAACGGGAGGCAGAGAAACAAAAACCACATATGAATTATTTCTGGGAGCCCTCCACAATCGTATCAAATTTGATTCAAATCAATAATAGGACTTGGGAAAATACACGTAGTTTAATGTTTAAATTGTCCGCCATTTTGAATGAAGCAGACATACAAACACTAAAACCCACATCGACCTTCCACTTAGTGCTCCTTACTATCCTGCCAAATTTGGTTGGAATCGGTTGATTGTGGGTGTGCATAAAGGAGCTGACAGAAATGGACTGCCATTAGCATTAGCATACAAAGTTATTTTGCTTTTTGTACAATTAATATAAAACATTTGGGATTAAAAAGTAGCCTACGACCTTTCTTTTTGTGAAGAAAATATCTGTTGAAAGTTTGATTACTCTAAATTAAATGGTGTGGAAATGTATAGAAAAGAAAAAACTTCAATTATGATTTTGTAACTTTGTTTATCATTTGTTGTAGTTCACGTTTTGTAACTTGTGTTTATTTATGATTTCTCTTACGGGTGCCCCCCCCTTTGGTCTGATTTTGCTTATCTACAAACTTGATCTTATACTTGTATTGAAAGTGACAAATATCAAATTTGAACTTCCTAAGTTAATTTACTCGAGAGTTATTGTCGAACAACCAAATCGATGCCCTCTCAAATTCCCACTTAAATTTTTTTTGAGATACACCACATAGCCTATATTTTAAGCTGGACCAGTCTAAAGATATGCTGCAAGTTTCATAAAAATTCGACCAGCCATTTTTGCGTGATGCGGTAACAAACAGACAGACAACAATTCTGCAAACAGATTCAAACGTCTTCTTGTGATGCAAAACACACCAAAAAAGTGAAACCCCTACAAAGAAACTAATGTACAGACAGAGGTTACATGATAGTACTGTTTCCATTGCTATGATCAAATTTTGTAATTGTTGAGAGCGATGCGTAAACTGCTGAGGTTAATTTTAATTTCGCATCGACATTTTGTTACACCTAGCAATTTTATTTATTTATTGCTTTTTCAATGTAAATATTATTGAAAGTGTTAGTAATTATTCACAAGTGTGATTGCCAGTAATTTTTCTTGAGGATGCTGACGTTGAGAGAAATCATATTCACTACTCTGTATGGAGAAAGTCCTGCTGGACACCTCAGATTTTTGGTTGGAGTTAAACTTTTACTATTTTAACATCAATTTATTTGTCTTTCCAGATTTGAACGAGTTTTCCCAGCACTGGGGATGCAGAGGTACTATAAGTTTTTCTCAGGTCCAAGATATTACAACATGCTTTATGAAGCCTGGGAAAAGCGATACCATAATGACCGAATAGCAGGTATGTCTAAATTAGAAAAAATGTGTAGTATAGCATATTATTAGCAAATATAGCTATTTTTGAATGCTAAATGATAAAATCTTGTTTGGTATAACATGACCGCATTTCGAAGCAGTCATTCTTCCTATCATGTTTGTTTGCATTAGTAGGAGGGTGCTTGGTAAGCATGATTAACAGCATGTATTTAAGGGATCTCAAACTGCTGCAGCAGGTATGAAGGTCTACCATGAATCATGCAAATTTAACATTCGGTGTTTATGCAGCCCTTTCATACTCTTTTTTATTAACTTCATCTCAGATATATTGTTGTATTCAAATCTGAATTTTAAATGTATATTTATAAATTTGAATGAAAAGTTGTACACGATAAAAAATATTAAGACCTCTCTAAAAATTATATATTTAAACTGCTTTCACGTTTTCTGTATTTTTGTTTTATTTTGAAATTTAAAAACATTAACTGCTGTACTTTCCACACACCTAGTTACACCAAGCAGCTGGAAAATGCAATACTTCTGAAAACAGACAACGCAATATTGTTTGATTTTAAGATCATAATTATTGTAATTGACTTCATAGAAACCCTAGACCTGAAAAGAAAAACTATCCATGAAATGGAGGAAGAAAGGCTAGTGAGATTAATGAGGCAAAAAGAATACTACAAGAAAAGAAATGAAAGGGAAACATTGGAGCAGAGGAAGAATAGACTGGAACAAATGAAAAACATGTAAAGGACAGGAAGAGATAATGAAAATAAAAAAAAGCATCTGGAATGATTAGAAAAATTCAAAGTAAATTATAATATCATATCAATAAAGATACAAAAGAAGCACATTTAGTTAAGCTGAGGGTAAATCAATCATGATGTTTGGTAAGCAAAACCAAAGGGGAGTGAGGTAAATGTTGAAATTGATCTCTACATTTTAACAATAAAATTTTTACCAACAAACATACAGTAGGACCTTGATAACCGTTGTTAAGTGGTTCCTGGAATCCCCAATGATTAACGAAATGACAATATTCAAAACCGATTTTCCCATAGAAACACTGTCATAGGTCAATAATTCATTCAAAAAGACCGTACATACGTCATATAAAACTGAATTTTTAGGCCTCAGTTTGCTTGAAATTTTAGACTGTGTCATTTTCATTCATCACTTCTAGTTGTATTTGAAGATATGTCACATTTTTGGACCTTTTAGCAACATTGCCCCTTACATTGCGTTTTGGGACCATTTTTATCACGTGTGGTTTAATAAGCTATAAACTATTTAAGAAATATGTTAACAGTTGACAAATGAATTGACAGTTGTACCGCAGTAATCTGCGAAGGCATGTTTTGCTGTTTGATTCGTATATTTCAAGGCAAAATTCTAAATACTATTAGTATTTGTTTAACTTTTATCCGCCGGATTTAAATACCCTCTGGCGGGATCCCGCTGCCAGATTTAATTTCGGACATTTAAATATTTTGTGTACATCTTTTGCAAAAATCGCATATCTCATGAACTATTGGTGATAAAATGTTCAAATAAAAAGCATTTTGTTGTCTAACTATCAGAGAATTACATCGTTCTGCCTATTTATAGAAATAAACAGGGCGAAATAACCCTAATAGACTAAATTACTATTCCGAAATAACTTATTGTTGATATAAATCAAAATAAAGTGCAAAAATACTGCATTTAGTCACTTTTTGGCAATGTGGTTCCTGCTCAGTCTGCAGCTGACACAACCCCAGTATTTACACTTCCCTATAGAGTTGAGCTAGTGTGGTATTCCTCGAAGCAGGGCTCAACACATAGTCCCACGTCACACGCCTTGCACCTATATTTCGTCCTTGAGTATTTGCTCTTTGAGGAACACACATGGCAACGGATAAGGGTTCCCAAAATGGGCCAATGCTTATTGTTCTTGGCCTCTTGGCAAACGTATTTGCATTCCACTAGCACTAGGTCATCTCCTTGAGAGAGTCTGGGAAGGAAGAGCCCTAGCGCCCTCTTCAACCATTTGCCACACAAGGGAAAGTCGGAATTGCCGATGTGTAAATGCGCCGCCGCATGAGGGAAGGAGAATCCAACTATTTAGGATAGTTAGATCGACTAAATGAAAAAATAATTTCATTGTCCATTTCCAAGTGCTGCAACCGATGGTGTAGCTGTTAGTCATCCTATCTCAACTAGTTATATAAAAATAAAGGAATCACTAAAAAATAAACAGACGAACAGTTACAGATATTTTGAATGCACAAGTCTACACCCGCTCTACTTTGTGGTCTGCAAATGAATGAACGTAAACGTAGTAAAACATATATGCAAATATGTGGTAAAGGAAGAAGAAAATAACAAAGGGAAGGAACCTTTGGGGTAGGGCTTAGTCCTGGGGTTCAGTTTATTGCATCTCTTTGGGTTGCAACGTAGTAAAACACAAATGCGGAAAAGGAAGAATAACAAAGGGAAGGGACCTTTGGGGTTCAGTTTATTGCATCTCTTTGGGTTGCGAGAAAGGGCCTCACCTCGGTAGAGATGTACACTTTGAGTGAGGCACTCTCGATTGTTTGTTTACGCTCCCCTCCCCCAATACGCAAGACCTTCGGCCTTGGGAGAGCAGATGGAAAAGAAGGATGCCTTGTCTTTCTTCTCCTCCAAAAATTTTGATTCTATGACAAAAACAACATTTGTGAGCGGCCTCGAAGCTAAGTGGAACACCAGTGTCCCTTTCAGCAGGCTTACCCAGAAATTTGCCGGGACACCGGCGTCCCTTTCGGCATTTAAAGGTAAACCATTTCAATTTACACGAAATTTTTTCACTGTAACACAATCGACTAAATGTTCTCAGAGAACAGCTGCAGCACACCATTTCGATAGATCAGAGGTGTCCAACCTGCAGTGTGCTAACTGGATGTGGCCCACTAAGCAATTTTATATAGCCTACCACCAGTGTTTCATAGTTTTCAAAACTTTTTTCATTTATTTTAATTAACTACCAAATATTATTTTCTGTGTAGCAAAATCTGTTAAGATATCTAATGTTAAACTGTGATCTCTTAGTAAATATTTCTCAATTCAAGTAAGTTCTTTTTAATGCTGTTTGATTTTTTTCTCAATGATGTTTCTAAGATTGAATTCCATCATAATTTTTAATATGGAAATGTTAACCCTAAAAAGCTAGTTCTAACTTGATTTCCATGCATATGGTGCCTAAGAATCTAGGTAACTTACAATTTAACTATAATCCATTGGCAATTTACGATGCGGCCCACACTGAAGGGTTCATTGCCACCAATGTGACCCACCATGCAGAAAAGGGTTGCCCACTACTGCGATAGCAATTTTTCTCTCTTTCACAATGCATTCATCATCTTGTTTGTCTGCTTCATTAAAAAGTGGAGACAGAACTTTTACATTTTTTATACCATTTAGTGACAAACGACAGTTGATCTAAACAATGATTATCGATAGCGATGGTTCTACTGTAGTAGTTTTACAGCAGACATTCACAAATTTGCCATTCAAATTTGTTGCATCTGCAAGAAACAGTGGTATCAGTTCCAGTTAAGAGATCTTTCTATTCTATTTAATCTAAATTATATGAACTTTTGAAATTTTATGGATTTTTTTCTTGAACATCACCTATGTACAATTTAACTAACATTTTTCTGATAGACCATAAAAATACAGAGGAAAATTCTGTGAATAGATGTATTTCATTACAAAGATGAGCAGGACATCCTGTTAGCTTTAGTTCCATAATGGTAAATTATTAACCTTTCAACTTAGATTTTTAGTGAATTGTTAAAAGAATTGTTGAATTAATAAGAATTCACATTCAGAATCAATGGACAATTTTTTAAGCATTAGATGTGTTTTTAGTTTGGTAGTCAAATTGATAGTTTTATGGTATGCATGAGAGTGAAAGTAATTAATTTCAAATTATACAAAAACTTGATTTCAGTTGATAATTTACTGGCAGACTGAGCACCTCCAGTTTTAAGTTTTATATTGTGTTAATAGTCTCATCTGCTATCTTAAAAGTTCAGAAATATTTTAATCATTTCAAGGCTAAATAATTTCTTAGTTCAGTTCTGGGAAAAGCATTTGACAAAATGTTACTATTAGAAGTTTCCTTATGAATAAAGTTTTATGACAATATTAGCTACAATATAAATTTCTATATTGAATAGTGTTTGATCTAAACTCCAAGGATGTATATTCAGGGTGTGCAGCGCACACCCACTGTATATCACAATATATATATATTCATGCATAGTAGATTACTGCCTGGAAGTCGCGCAAGTTAAGTCAGGACGACTGGCCTGTCTCTCGCACACCTGTGTATAGCATCATGGTAGAGATACTGGAAGTTCTGAAGTCAACACATCTTCTCAGGCATTGCTAGACCCGCTATTGCATACCTAACCCCCTTGTACCACTATGCACAGTGGAGAGAGAATTGGGTTATGCGTTGTAGGAAATTAAAAATTGAGGGTAAATTGGTTGGACAAATCTATGATTGGGCATGTGTACTGAGTGGACATGTAAATGTTTTGCAGAGCAAAGTTATCAATACGTACCATTTAGTGCTTTTTACACATTGCTATGCTCATGTGTTAAATTTAGTTTTGAAACAGTCTTTCAAATATCAAGGAATGCGGGATATTTTTCCAAATCTTAAGTGGAATGGCTGCTTATTTTTTTATATCTTCTGAAAGTGCATATGCTCTAAAGGATTTTATTACTAAAAGGTTACCTTCCATAACGTCTTCCAGATGGAATTTTACATCCTGATTAACAAATACAATGAAGGATTACAGAAATGAATTGATAGAATTTTTTTAATGTTACTGAAAATTCTGAAAAATGAGACATCGATGCCGTTGTTAAAGCATGTAGATTTTTGGCCTTCTTGCAATATTTTAAAATAATTTTATTCCTTGAAATTTTTTCAAAACATGCAATAGATTATATGCGTAGATGTAGTCCGCACAATATCCGTAAGATGGCAGCTTGTCATTTTACTGTGCTAGTAGTTCCGCTTTTTCCATGCACTTGCATGTTGCCTGATGTTATGCTGGTTACATAAAACTTTTTTTTCTTGCTAATCACACACCCACCACCAATGATCAGGATACACTACTGGTAAATTCATGTATTACAGTTTTATCTCATTGTCATAATTATAAATTCGTTTCACTAAAAAGTATGAAATAAAAATATATAAAAAACTTTTTTCATTTATACTCTTTTTATAAAGTGCACTGAAAAGTATAAAATAAATTTTTGGGTTCAGAAAATACCTGGAACTAAAGGAAAATTTTCACTGTATATAATCATGGATCTCTTTAAGAAAGATGTATGGCATATGTTGATTAAACAATTTTTCAGACTATTTATAATCTAGTGAATAATTTAATCAACATATGCCATAAATCTTTTTTAAAGAGATTCATAATTCCTAACTTAGGACTCTAATGCAGTCCTGAAAATCATATTGTAAGTCGAATTATCAGAAGTCAAATACCAATTTCCCTTAGACTTGCATGTTATAAATTGAGATACATTCCAGGACCTTGGAAAAAATATCTACCAAGTCTTATTTCGACTATAAATTAATAGCTTATATAGTGTATAATAAACATTTTAAGACTTAAAACAAGCAAATTAATACCTATAATGTGGACGAATCGTATTTTCCAACTGAATATCGGCCGAAAATATGTACCAGAAAGTAGACTCCGAGCACTTCGGATGTCATATGTCCGGGGTATGATATCGGATGTCAATTTTGAGGTATTATTGTATTAATGTGGTAAGTCTGGGTTTATCATAAGTTTAAGCATCGTAAGTCCTTAAGATCCAGATATATACTTGAACTCATAAATTTATTTAATACTTTTCAGTTCACTTTTTAAAAGAAGAGTATAAATGAAAAATTAAAAAAAGTTTTTGTTTATCTTTCTGTATGTTAAATGTGGTTATTTATTATTTTATTCAAGGTAAATGTGTATATTTATTACTATTTATTTATATATATTTTAAAATATTAATTTATTATTATATATTAGCACAATTGTTGAAAATTGTTAGTTGGGCAACTCGTAATTACTTATTGTATATAAATACAGTGAAAAAATAATGTCAACCAGATATGTCAAAATTTCAGTTGATATTCACTTTAAACTAGCAAAAATACGTAAATGGTTGGTTTCAAAGTTTAGCAAAAACTTACATTTGTTTAGTTGTGTGTACCAGTTGTTGAATATGGTGGTCTTAGAAAACATTTTGTAGGAAACCTTTTTAGAAATCAAAAGTAATTTCTAAATTTCAGTATGTAACCTTAATAATAAATTTATATTGTAGATGAAAGAGAAACAAAATGTACCTATCTTTATTTTTTATAGGAATCGAGCTGCTTAGGGAGCTATGCAAGAGCAGGCTTCACCTCCGAACTCCGTTGTCTATGTCATCACTGAAGGTATTTGTTGTTTTTTTAGAAATATTAAACATTAGATTTATTGAATTTTAATTTAGCAATATTTTGGAGGTTCTTCTGAATTTTTTTATAAGATAGTAAAGGCAATAATATTTCTCTTTTTCTGTGAATTATTTAGAAACGAGCTTCGACCAAGGTTTTTTTGTGTTAACTCTGTATTTAGTTATGCTTAAATAAAATTCACAATGAGATGCATTTCTCTTGATACACTTATTACAGCTGTCATACTTATATAATTGAAATTAGTCAATAATTTGGCTTACATTGCCTACAGTGCAGATGGCAGAAATAACATTTTATACTTGTTTATTTGGAAAAACCAAGTTATTTTGAATTATTTCTAAAAAAATTTTGAATTGGCCATGTTTCTTGTCATAACTTAATTACATTGCCCTAAAAGATACATATCAACTAAGTTTGCCATTTCTGCCTTTCATACTAAACATTGATTTCAATGATTCATACTATTTTATTTTATTCTCTCAATTATACATGATCAATTTTCTGTGGTAATTTTCTTGGATTTTTATTTGTTTCATATTTTTTATTTTACTAAAATTAATGTTAACATTGTGTGATATTTGTTTTCCTTTGTTATTCTTATTGCTGTTTTAAAGACTAATTTTTTCTCTCTATGGTATTCTGCAAAAAAGGATGAATTGTTTGCTCTGTGGTGCAAAGTCTTGGCAGGTGCCGAACAGAGTGAGTGAGTAGAGTACAGATTGTAATGAAGGGAGAACTGAAGCCAGTAGACGAACAAGATGAGTAGGAGAAAAATGTAGAGAGAAATTGGAATAGAATTAGTAAAGTACTTAGTTATATGATGCTAGATGTGTAGATTGTAAAAATGACAGTTTTTTACAATAGAGTTAGGCTGAGTTAATCTTCAAAGTGAATTTTTGTAGTGATTTTTTGAGTTAATTGAAAATTTTCTTTGATGTTGAATAGGCTAGCATTGATGTGTCTTCATGAGATATGCTTTTATAATGTGACCTTTTACTTAATCAGTTGGCCGATCTATTGTGAGAGTATGTCCTTTTCTAAATTACAGGGTTAGTTTAACAGTTTAATACTTCTAGATGTGGCTTGTGAGTTTGAAACAAAAAATTGAAAAGAAATTTTTAGTAAATGTTTGAAGGTTTTCAATTATAATGTAAGAGGCTAGACTTTATTTTATTTACGCATTACACTTTTTGTGTACCAGAACAACTTGAATTTAGCTGTATGTAAAATTGGATAATGACATGCTAAAAAACAATGGATCTTATGCATAAGTATGTCATAAAGTACGTAATATCTCTTAGGTGGTTGGGCGATTTTAACATTTTTATGCATTTTTATGTAATTGGACCTCATATGGTATAGTTAATCCACTTTTCTCCTTTTTTGAATGCATCTGGGAAAAACTGGGTTTAGAACTTACAGTATTCTGAGTAATGCATGGCTGTTCATCGTTTAGGTTAATCAAGCCTCTCTCCAGGGCTTTATCCAAAATTTTCAACTTAAACTTAAATTCTTTCCATGATTTTATGACTTTGAGTTAACCAGAGTATGTCAACTATTTAGTTGGTGTGAAGGTTTTATAAATGACAGATCATTTACTTAGTAATTGGTCATTTTATTTTTAATAGAGATTTGATGTGCTTTTGATTTCTTTTTCTAACATTTATTCAGGAACAATTGGAGGGTTTTGCCTCTTACACATTTTGTATTTAACCAATTTAGAACTTAGGCATACAATGCTTTTGTGGCCAACCTATTTATTTTTCTAATTTGTTTTGAAGCAACTATGAAATTTTTCTTCATATTTAGGTTCAATCAAATTGTTGTTTTTGTTGACTCAAATTGTTACTTTTTCCCATATTTTTGGTAAAAATTAAATGACGAGCATTGGTAAAAATGTAATCTGAAAACCATTGATGAATTTAAAGTTTTTTGTTCTTATCACTGAATTAGGCCCACACACAAACTATAATTTTGCCCATATCTGTAAAAACAATTTTCACTGGTTGTTTCAGCAATTTCATGTAGATAATAGTTAAAAATTTGTTTTATATAATTCTTGTTTTATTTTTCGAGGAACTTTGAAATTGAAGAAATACAATTAAGCATCTCTGGTGAAACATGAGTGGGAATTTTGGTGTCATAAGCAAAACGTATAAATTCTCATATATCATTCTTTATTTGCATTTGTTATGACTCAACATTTAAAGATGGATTTATCTACTTATAATGATTTTGTTGGCTAGTAATTTCTTAATCAGTAATTTTTAATTTGAGTGAGTGATATACAGAGATGGAAAGTGATACCAAATACATAATTTTACCACAGTATTAGTGGGTTAGGGCTAATTGAAACTATTAACTTTATTGTAAGCATCATACATGAATTGTATTCTTGAGGACCCAGAATATGCCATCAATGATTCTATGTCAATATCCTTTGGTTGCCAAGCAAAACGCCAGAGCAATATTTTTCATGGAGTCTTTTTATTATAAATGTGAGTCACTTTGAAAATAGTATTTTGAATGCAGAGAAGAGCAGCTAAAGAATAATTTATATTTGTTATATTTAGAAATTTAAAAAAATTCTCATTTGAAGGTAAGAAAGAGTTGGCCATTGAATTTGACTACATAAATAATGACAACATTTTTGTATTTATCTTATGGCAAGCTGTTGGAGTGACCACCAGTTTCTGATCTGGGTTTGGTTAAAAAAATTGCTCATAAAGTGCATTTTGTGTTGTGTTGTTACATATTCTCATTCCATTGTTCACATAGCCTAGTTTGCTGAAATGTGAAATTGTTGAAATGAAGACCTAAGCTCTATTTTATACAGATCTTCATTGTGATTTTACTGATATACCGTATTTACTCGTGTGTGCCCTTGTGTACAACATGCACCCCTATTTCTGGGCCAGTTCAGAGTGAAAAAAATAAATTTTTGCTGGAATAAGTTTACATCTAAGGTGGCGGAAAATTAGAAAAAATCAAAAAAGTGTGTGGATTCCCTGTAGGTGCATTCTCTCCCAGGTTAAAGGAGCATCAGTGGCTCGCAATGAATTCGGCGAACACAGATACCAGATGCCAACTTATTCCAGCAAAAGTATAGGTAGAAATTGATAATAAACTTTTAATGACAGAACTACGTATTTTGAGTATCAGTAATAAACTTAAAACTCATAAGGTATGGCTTTAATATTGTAAAAATATTACATCATTTCAATCTTGAAGATGCACCAATGGCAGTATAAACCACACATTTAAACCCTAAATGTTTGTTTGGTTGTATAGATACGCGTATACTTAATAGAATTTTTTGTCTTCTGGGAGTATAAATGTAGATGCAAACTTGTTGCAGTAAATTTACCATTGAAACTCACAATTTTTAATACTTGGTCAGAAATCATCACGTATGATGTGCAGTCCCTTTTTTACTGAAATTTTGAGAAAAAAGGTCCACAGGGTATATGAGTAAATACGGTAAGTGGAGAAATTTGGAATAGATAGGCAAGTTTGCTTTTTCATTTTTTGCGATCACCTAACTTGATAAACTGAAAAAACAATTTTATATAATTTTTAAGCATCATTGATTTATGTAAATTTTGATGCAATATTTTCTCAATAGTATTTGTTTTAAATTTTCGTCACTGGCAAGCGAGATATAGTTGAACGCTGTTTTTGAAGGTTCAAACATTTTATGAACATTTTTTATTACAAAAGATGCTGTTAGTAATGGATTAGGGAAGAATATTGCCCTGTTGCCCAATTTTTTAAATTTGTCACAAATTAAATCTAAAGTTTTATTTGAGTTGTATTTTCATTGAATGTTTGAATTTGTCAATGGTTAACTTTTGTTTCTGCTTAAAACTTTCATGTTTAAATTCTGGGGTCATGTCCGACTGCATGGCATTTATGGTGTTTTGAGGCTAATAGGCAAAAGAATTAGAAGAAATTTACTTTCATAATCATTTCTGTAGATGAGCACGTTGATTATGATGAAATGCAATGACTGAACATAAATTACATTTTTTTAAAAGAAAATGAAATACAGTAGAACCCCCAAATTCACAGGGGTTACGTTCCTGAAAACAGCGCGAATTTGGAATCCGTGATAATAGAAGCAAAGGCCTTATAAGAAAATGGGGCTTAGGTTCGCAGCTCTCCATTATTTTGACAACAATAAATGATTAAAATGTAGGCTAAAAGTGGTTTTGAACCAATACAGTGTGGCATTTAAATCTGCCGTATCCATACAGTTTATCGCATATTGCCTGCCCACCGATACCGCACTCTGGCCACTAGCATGTTTATTTTGCAACTCAGTTTTCTCACTTAAGTTTCACTTTTATCCATAATATCACATATATCCCTCTCAATCTTCTGATATTATTTCTTCACGTATATTTTGCATCTGAAACATTCACTGCAATGGAGAGGAGGATTTTATTGCTCCAGTTGCCTAGAAATATCCTATACAGTTAGAGGAAAGCGATCCTACTGGTTAAAATTCACAAGGGGATGCGAAAAAGGCATTAAGAGGTCACACCTCCCTTTCACTACCACAGGGGCAGGTATAGGCATCCCCGCATTACACATGCAGGGTTTTCGTACAAAGTGTATTTTTTCTCGGCAAAAGGAAGAAAACACTATCTATGGGCTATAACCTGTACTAGGACACAGCTAGATACCAGAGATGCTTCATGATGGGCTATTTCAGCATACCCATAGAGGATGGCCCAAAAAACGGATATATACGGCATACAGATTACGACAGGCCATGACAAATATATACGGCATACCCACTCAACTGGTTCAAGTCAACGTCTTCTTTTTGTTTCTGCTTTCTGTATTATCACTTGCTTTCCTCTTGGTGGACATTTTCAGAAAACGGGGTCACAGCATGAAAAAAAAACCTCTCGGATGGGGAAATTCATTTGTTTAGTGCTTTTTCTCTTCATTTAAAAGATGACAGCAGTAATCCAAAACTGCGAAATGGCGAAGCATGTGTATTTGGAAGCCGCAAATTTGGGGGTTTTACTGTACTGATATATGTACATAAGTTCAGTATAAAAATGTGAAAATAACCAAAAGTAATGAATTACTTCAGTAAATTTTCATCTGTACAATTGAGAAAGATGCAGAAATTAATTTTTACTGAAGTATATGTTTCTTGTGTTAATTATGGTATGGTAATTAAACATCACACATTCAAAATTAGTAAGATAACTTCATGAAAAAAAATCATTATTTTCCTAACAAGTTTTCTAGGAGATACATATTATGCCTCATCTTGCTCCTGGTTGCACGTTGTACAAAATGTTTTCTTTGTGGTATGATCAGGACACACATTACACTTTCCTGAACCCTTCTCCAATAACATGCAAACATGATTTCTATTCCTGATAGAGATATCATAAATAGGGTTGCCAACCTATGGATTTTGGGCTGGAGATCTCCGGGTCATCGCCATAATCTATGGTCTCTGGGCGAGTAGCTCAAATATCAGGTTCAATTTTGATTGCCTTTTTTATGACTTTTTTGTGTTTTTTGTAAATGATTTAAATTAAGATAGAGTAAGCTCGCGATTTACGAACATTCAGTTCACGAACTTTTAGTCTGACGAACAAGAATTTTTACGCCACAAATTTGATGTATGACCTCAAAATGACCACCGCAATATGAAGAAATATATGAAAAAATGAAACGGCGCTCACATCATACTTCCTTGGATGCGTTTTTCATTCCTTTGCAGCAACACTCTTCTGATATAAATGTTGAAAGTTGTACACCTTCCACATCATCATGCCTGCTAATCTGCCCTCACACCCATAAGAGCTCGACCCCAAACCTCCGCTTAATGTGGAAAATGACACCAAGTTCAACGAATGACTAAGTTATGATTAAAATGCATTTGTTAAAAGTTATTATAACTTCTCCTTTTTCCTGCACGTGTAGGAGGAAAAATTTGTTTTCGAATGCATCCCATGATTTAAATATTGCATCCCGATTTACGAACTTTCGGTTAACGGACTACTTTTCAGGAATGCATGGAGTTTACTGTAGTTTGCACTTTAATTTTGAATTTTGTTTTATACAAAAAACTTAAATTGATGATGCTCTTACAATTTTGTTAATTAGCGATATTTTAAAAAATAAACGATTTTTCATCAAATGTTCTAAAATCACAAGTGCTTTTCAGATTATTAACCCCTTAGCTGGGGACTAAATTTTCCTTATCCAATCACGTGGTGGGGAGAAATATTTTTCGTCTTATTTTTATCAAACTTACTGTGTTGCATAATTCTGAACAGTTGTTTTCAGATTAGCATTGAAAATTATAAAATTTTTATAATTTACAATATTTTTTTACAACAATTGTTAACCCTCGAGTATTCGCGTCAAAAATACCTTAGTACTAGCGTTGGTTCGAATGGACCCAATGTGTTTTGAAGCTTAAAAATCGGTACAACATACATAGTACAAACTTTCTCATATACCTACTAATGCCTCGTTTAGTCAGCTTTAGAAAATGAAAATCGTTTGAGCCGGTTTTTAGAAAATCCAATTTTTGTTAAAGTTGACCAAGAATAAACTAGCCTTATATTCATTCATTGAGAAAAATAAAATACGTAGTATTATTGTAGATGTATACTCAAGTAACTGTACGAAATTTGATCAGAAACGTTATAGCCGTTTTTGAGAAAATCGAATTGTTGTTAAAGTTGCCTAGAATAAACTAGCCTTATTTTCATTTTTTGAGAAATATGAACTATACAGTATTATTGAAGACGTAAACTCAAGTAACTATACGAAATTTGATCAAAATCGTTACAGCCGTTTTTGAGAAAATCGAATTGTTGTTAAAAATGCGTAGAATAAACTATTCTTAATTATTGATCAATGTCAACCATTTCTATGTATACTCTGCCCAGTATGATAAAATGCCTATGTACGAGATTTCATTCATTTTTGCTCTACCGTCTAGGCTCCAGAGCCAGTAACAGACAGACAGACGGCATTGCGAAAACCACTTTTTCGGATTCAGCGACACCTAAAACGTGTATTTCTGTAAAAATCTCGAGGTCGAATTTTTTCGCGATAACAATACTTTCTCGATACTTTGTATGAGAAAGTGAAAAGACTGACTGGATATACAGAACATTTTAAAAAATTATTAGAAATGCTAAAACTATTTCAGTAGAAAAAGCAAACAAAATTAAATTATTTAAATAATTTATTATTTAAATAATTTATTGAAGAATGTTTATGCAAATATTTATTCTAAACCAAAAATTTTAATTCTCATCTTCTTCCCTACTTTCAACCTCCTGAAATCTTGTCCTTCGAAAACAATTCACAGAAATGGCAGAACAATGCTCTCTGCAAATATAGTATTTTCTACAATTTTGGCAAATTGTTTTGGTTTTGCTGTCCTTTTCCGTCTCACACATTTGGCACACTTATCCTGATAGCGCGGGAGAGAAACTGCTTTTTTGGGGACCATTAGCGTACTTTCTGGAAACCACCGATTACTCCCCCTCTTTCTTTAGATCGCCTTACCAGTCGGTATACCCTCAAAGAAAATATAACAAATACATTCCCCTACCATTCAAATTCACCCCCGAATTCCTTTGTTGCCGACGCTATGGCATAATACCTCAAACACGTGGCACCATAAAATTTTACGATGGGTTATGACCGCACTGGGAAGTAGTTGAGAAAACCAAGGCAGAGACAGAAAAGAAAGTAGGTAAAAGACCCATCGCTGCCCGTCACTCGAGGCTGAAATTTTCTTCCTACCATCCTGTATGGATTGCTGCAAGGGTGCAATGCACCTCGGGCTGGCGTGCCCTCATGCACAGACTACATACTTATAGATACCACTCCAATATAAGGTGATTTAGCGAGTTTGCTACTTCTGGAGATTATAACTAATCGTCAGTAAAAATTGTATGATAAAAATGATTTATTTACGCTTCAAAACGGAAAAAATGGTTCATATATGAGAAATTTTACAAATAATAAATATATAACTGCAGAAATTAATCAGTATCATTACAAAATAACAGAACATGAAAACATTTTCTTAAATTTTTCTATCGAGTAAAGTGCAAAATAAATCAAGGGCGCAATATTTCACGTGCGAGTTTCTAGCGCCGGCAATAAGTTATTTGTTCTTATTCATCATTCAATTTTCAATGCCGAGCCCGTGGACACGTGACATATTTAAAACATTGTAAAACTCAGCTACTAGTAGAATGAAGTTAGTTGCATTTTAAAATAAAAAGATATGGACGTTTAAAGTTGATCTGCGTCGATTCGACCCAGACGTATTTGAGGGTAATAATTTTTGGAAAATTTACATTTACACTTTCCGTTTCACTCGTTTCAGATTCTTATCATTTCCTTCAATCTTCTCGTAAATCTATGTACAGTCCAACTTGGTCCAGCGACATCATTGGCAGATTCAGCTTCATCTTCACTCCCTGTACTATATTCGCTTTCGCTTTTTTCCTCACTCAGAGATAAAATCTCTCTTATACTCTCTTCAGTGATGTTTTGCCATAGTTATAAGGGAAATGAAATAATATTCACAAATAAGAATATAGTCACTTATGAATAATTTTTAAAAGTTTGAATTTCGCGCTAAAAATAATGCAAATAAAACTTCGAAATAATGAAAATATATCTCCAATTTTGGTCCTGTTTACTCTTCCAAATGCAACTACACATAAAACATGAAAAGCGCATCCACTTTATAAATTTTCAATTTTGGCACAACTATAAATAATAACGAAATAGGAAAAAATCGAACGTTATCTACACTGAACTATACAGTTTGGCGAATGAAAAAAAGGCACTTAAAATGAGTAAGGCTTCTACCAAAAAGTAAGCGCACTTCACAGCAGTAAAGCAGAGACTAAGAGTAAAAGAAAAAAAAGGGAACCGAAGGTTGTTTTATAACCCAGATGTTGACAAAACCTAACATCTGGAACGGCAATTCATGAACCCTACGAAGCTGCAATAAAGTTCACAGGAAGGACTATAGATGGCAGAACGACACAGAAAAGGATCTGCGTCTAAAGACGCTTTCCCCACGTTTAGAGGTGAAATTTTCAGGAGCGCGTCTATAGACGCGCTCCCCATGTTGCGGCGATCTAAGGGGCGCGTCTAAAGACGCTTACCCCACTTAAGGGGTTAAATGTATTTATCATTAAGTGTAATTTCTTTGGGGTTTCTTCTAAAGTATCCAGGTTTCAAGTAAACTCCGGTTCATGAATATCTTAAAGTAGGCAACCCTTAACACAATCTCTGGTCCATTGTCTAAATGTTGGCAACCCTAATCACAAATATTTTTTTATTCTAGGTCATAAACAATAGGAAAATGAAGATCCCTAATTTCGCTCACATTCACTTTCCTGAATATCGCTTTCCCGAATACCATTTTTCCAAATATTTTCATGACTATTCAATTGCCTGAAAATAATTTTCCCGGTTACTTTAATTTCCCAAAATCATTTTCCTGAATACAGGCATCTCTCATTTAGTGCTCTTAATTGGTTCCTAGAGAACAGCACTAACTGAAACTGCACTAGGCGAGGGAATTTTTTCCATAAGGATCAATATTAATAGATTTAATTCGTGACATCAACCTATCCTAAATTGTAATGAATTTGCAAAATGAGTAACATTTTGGTACTAGCAGTAAAGAAACAATAGAAAGTATAAAAAGACGTGATATGAACAAATACATAGCTATATACGTAACAAAACAAAATTAAGTATACATTTCATCAAGGTGGAGGATCTTCTTTTATGGGGTGGCAGACCTATCCTTCTTGAAGGTGAAGCAAGAATCCAGAGACGTGTGCTTTTTCTTTCTTCTTCTCATTTTAAAGAAGCCTGTAGCAATTGGCCGCATTCTCTGCAGTTCTTACAACCTGTGAGCTTCTTTCCATGTCTGGGTCATTATCACCAAAGTAGGAAAGGAAACTTTCAAGATGTTGGAAAGCCTTTGCTTGCTAATAACCTGGCAGATTCTTCATTCTTGTAGACACATTTATCTTCCCTCTCAACAGCTCTCTCCTGTTCCATTTCCATAATTTCCTCCCTTTGGTGCAATTTTATGAAAATCATTTTCTCGCAAATCACTTCGGGTTTTTAAAAGGTTACTCTTTTGGACAAGTCACACCATAATAATATTAATGTTACATTTATTAATTCTTATAAAAAATACACAATTTTCAAATCAGCAGTCAATTTTTTTTTCTAAAAGAAGCTGAGGCAACAAAACTAGTGGCACAAATTCACGGCAGCAGATGATGATGTCCTATTTTGGAAACAAGATAAAGTATGAGATTATGTTGTAGATTTAATATTAATCAAGTAGGAGAAAAGATAAACCACCAAGAACAGATATGAGCTCACCATATCAACAGAAAGATGTCGACTATTACAGAGCATAGTGTGTGCTATAAGCAAGTCCAGCGAGTAGACTCTCTATCATCCACCCATCTCAAGTTTGATGGAGGTTTAAAATTTTCCCTTCTCTCTTGCTGACTCCTCGGAATTGCCACTTTTTCTCCTATATTTATATCTTCAAGTTTACGACTGCTGTATTCATCTTCTTATAAGCCACTGATAAATTTATAGAGCCCAACATGCCTTTTCCTGACAACAACTCCTGCCATCTCCTATGCCAGCCTTTCAAATTATTTTGGATTCAAGGAAAAGCATTTTCCACATTATAGACAGATGAAAGAGATGGTTTGTATATCAGCTCATAGTAAATGTCCCTTCCTTCGGCATTTCTACATTGAAGCCTACCTGTAACGTAATACTCTCCAAACTATTCTCATACTTGTACCGCCTCTCACTTTCATTGATATTCGGGAAAAGGGTACTTGAAAAAGTGATATTTGGGAAAGTGATACCAAGCTCTCTAATTTTATTTGCACTAACCAAATGGTTTGTGAAGAAAATCCTCACTTAAAATATCCCACTTTTAGTTTTACAAGAAATAAAAAATAACATTCATTTACTGTGGCGACGCTAACAGGTGAAAGCCTCAAAAGATTTAAAGAAAGAAATTTCAAGTTTTTCTCACACAGAATGAGTGAGTTATTAGAGTACATGCCAACCATGGGATCAAGAATGACCCCAGAGTAATGCAAGGGTTAATCTGATATTAATTCAGATATACTGATGATACCTAAAAAGTAATTCTTAATGATTTTTATATGAAAATATTTTTATTACCTTCATGGAAAAGTTAGCATTTACATTATTTTTAGTAGAATGAGTGAGGAAATGCCTTTCCCAGGAGTTGTTTTAGGTTTTGAGTAAATCCATTCATGTGTGACATGTGCAGATAGATTGTTAAATGATGGAAATTGTAAAAATTTCTATACACTGTTGTCACGTCTGTGACAATGCATAGAAAAAATGTTTCATGTTTCTTTGATATTTTTCTGTCAGAAAGCTATGAAATAACCACAACGTTCATGAAAGATAAGATAATGTTTAAGAAATTATTTTTTGAAAAATGTATCGCTAGAATATTAGATTGTCAGGGAATAAATACTAACTTGTTTAGTTGTAGATTATATATTGTGAGCTGTCGTAAATGAGTTTCACTGTATAGTTGTGTTAGTTAGATGGAAAATTTGATTTGGTAAATTCTAGTTCTCATTCTATGGAGTAGCATAGACGTTTTGTGTACATAATTGGTTTCAGTTGCATGCATAATAATTGAATAATATCTGGATTAAAATAAAGTTGATCAAAAAGTGTAAATGATATTTGATAAAATTTTATGCATACAACTATGTATCTGTTATTGTTTGCTTCTGGTTTTTAAGGTAGGATATCACTTGTCTTTTATATCGAGTTATTGTGTTACAATTAATCGGTGTGTATTAAAATTGCCAATTTTTAATTGTCGTTTTCTTTTGTAGTCGTTGTCGATGTTAGGCCAGGTGATTCTACAATTTCACATTTTTGTACGTAGCTAAAATGACATTTTTATTTGAATTTATAACAATTTTTTATGCTTTTCAGTTTGGTGCTAAAAAACATGCACAGCAGGTGATAGCACAAAGAACATTAAAAGAGCAACTATTCCAGAGCAAATGCAAGGAGGACATGATGAAGAAAAAGTCTAGAGAAAGAGTTTCAATAATTATTAGAAAATATTGGGAACCAAGCACATCATTCAGGTTAGTTGATTTATGTTATGTATGAAAAAATTGATATAAATTTAATATATCTTTCTTCCCAAATTTTTTGATAGTTACTGTACTTATAAGATGCTTTTTTCACTTTGAAAATTGACATTTCTTATGAGCTGAAGTCCCGGACAAAAAATCTGCAACACCTTATGACTGCTGTACTGGGATTTCAATGAACTACTAGTCTCAAACGGGCTGTCAAGTGAAATGGCAACAGTGATAGTAGAGGAGGGGGTGAAGGCTCTTTTTCCTCTCCCTCCCTCCCCTTAGGCTAAGGCCACATGGGCGATTTTTCTCACCGAAGGACATTAAGAAAACATGAGAAAATAGAACTCACATTTCCTTATGGAGGCTGCCACACGGTCATTTTTTTCCCACCTGGCCAGGTAGAGGGGGATGTGTTCTCAAGGTCGAATGCTGGACAATAGGCTGGGATGCATTTCGAAAGTGTGACGAATCCGGTCTAGAGTGGACACACGGGGCGTTTTTCCTCGTTCAGTCAGTCGAGTGGCTTATAGTGAGCGCAGAATGGGTGTCATGGAGTACTTCGATAGCGAGCATTGATTGCCAAAATACAGAAGCATCCTCACTTGTTTGATTTAAACAGTGAGAATTATGAAGACAAAAATATTAAATTGTGTATGTGGGAGAGTATGTGTAAAGCCATAGCGGAGGACCAATGGGGTATGAATCCTGCAAAAGTAGGATTTTTTTCAAGAGATCTTGGGGCCCCCTATTTGCGTGTTTAGAGGAGAGCATGCAAATCAGTGCTCCATCCTTCAGAAGGGATGTAAATCCTTCAGCCCCCAAGGTGCTTCTCGATAACAGTAGGCTAATGCCTGCACCAGGTTTCTCTCCCCACTTGCTTTTTTATTTAGAATGAGAATTCTATTAGCTCTGGCCATTGTTTGAAGTCAGAGTCTCAGTTGAATTCCTAGAATTTAAGATTTCATATCATTGGTATTGTGAAAATACGTGAGGATAACTAATCCTTGGTTCTAAATTTTCCAGTTCGGAAAATCTCTTCTTTTGCTATTTTGGCAGAATTCCACAAATCTTTTCGTGCTAAAGACAAAAGATGCCTTCAAAATTGTGTAAAACGACTTGCATGAGGAAGAATTAGTTATACTTGAGTCCTTTACTGATGAAAGAATACTATAAAACCAAAAAAATATTTTTTCGGACCCTCAACTTCATATGTAGTATTGAAAAGTATGTTAAGTTGAAGTATGTTATTTTTAAATATTTATACAGTATTTACATGGGAAAATTGATGAGAATTCCGAAAAAGCATGTTAATTTGAAACATACATAAATGTGAAGAACTTTGTAACGAGATTTTACTGTATAACAGTATCTGTAGGTCGTTTTCTTTCTGCCCTGTCTGCCATCTCTGGCATTTATAAATGATCATTCTTTTGCACCTTATTTGGCCTCCTCTAGGCATCTAGTTGGACCGATTGTTTTTTCACGCTCACTATCGGCATGAAAAATCGCTCGTGTGCCCTTAGCCTTAGAGAAGGGTTTATGGCACTCTCCCAGCTCTTAGAGATAGAATATTTTCTCTCAAGATAATGGTTTTGAATTCAGTAGCACCTACTTTCCCCATGGCGGTAACACGTGAACGAGTGTCGGATATAATTTGCATTTCAAAATTAGTTAGAATCGAGACACGAACTCCAGAGCTTAACATACGAACGTCAAAAAGAACGATGTTTATTTTTCCAGTCAAGTTTAAATTAAATTAAATTCTGAGTTAGCATATTTATTAGGTATCAAAAGGAATACATATTTCAACGCCTTAACAATGAAAAATGTTTACTTGCAACGACTACTTCACGTATTATTTCCTTGCTTCGACACCAAATATCTGTTTATGAATGCTATAAGTTGAATTTGAACAATATCTTTATTCATTTTTACATAGGAGGAGGAGGATTTTGGTCAGTTATATGACGGGATGCCAAGCACTTAGATAAGCAATTTTAAAAAATAACGAAGTATAGAAAACTACAAAAAATATTACATTTCAGGAATTAAGTGAGAAACTATTAAATTTAAGTTTATGAATTATGTGTAACCAAAAGTTAAGTAAATAACTTTAATAAATGTAACTTTTTTAAAACGATAAAATTACTAGCGTTCTTAACACAAGAACGTCTGAACATGGCATACCCCCTAGAACGGCGGACGGGGCAAAAATGTCCTATACGACAAAGTCGTACAGTCACAGTACTAGGTTCAATTTTTATGAACGTTGTAGTCTCTACATTACTAATTGCATACTTTAGCATGCTGTAGAATGTAGCGTTGCACCGTACTCAACTGAAACGCTCTAGTAAATTAGCCCACAAACAGTGCTGCAGGAACACGTTCTAACCTGCATCACACTGCGGGAGCAAGTGGAAGGGGGAAGGGTGGGGCTGGAAGTTGGACTGGTGAAAGATGAGAGGGGAGGAGGAGAAGGGCATGCCATAGTCTACAACAATGTTACAAAGCCACCTGCATAAGAATAATATCACAGAGAATATGAAACAAAGTGGTAACTCATTATGAGACAAAATTGTCCCATCCGCCGTTCTAGGGTAAAATGTTTTTATAATCCTTAATATTGAGGGAGGATGTTCAAAAGTGTAGAGTGGAATGCAACCCTCAAATGATTAAAAGTCACAAAATCTCGACTGACTTAAACCGGAATCACAGAAACTGTAGGGGACGTAACATCAGAATGGGACAAAATTGTCGTGTCTGACGTTCTAGTGTTAAATAGAAATTAGTTAATAGCAATTCTGTTCTCCCATTGCTGTGTTTTCATAGCAGCGAAATAGTTATTGATTTTAAAAATCAAATGCATATACGATTTTAATCTCGTTCTCAGGTCTTTATAATAAACACAACCTTATGAATCTTATTAGCAATCGAATTAACATTACACCAATACTTTTCAAATATTTACCTAATGCTTTACACACTCTTTAATCTCTCTGCTGATGGTTGATTGGGAAAGGGAAGAATATCACTATTATTCTCAAACTAGAATGACAGAAAAGAATTTTTAATAAAAAACGATACTCTATGGTCGAATGTTACATTGTTTCATTCGCTTGAAACTGCAACAAAGTCATATTTTACATGGAGAATCTAAGTCTGTGGTCCACAACCTGTGGCCCGCCACAGCTTTTTGTGCAGCCCGAGGCTGGTAAAGAAAATGTGAAGAATATTGTGAATTTTAAACAAAAAGAGTTTTGGCAAAATATGGCTCCTCGTTGATATATGGCATATTGATATTATTTCCATTAAAACGTTTTAATATTAAAATATATGTAACTTGGTTTTTCTTTCGTAATTTATATAAGTTTTCATGATGCGGCCCGCAGACTCAGGGAAAATTGGTACAGTGGCCCTTTGATAGAAAAGGTTGTGTATCACTGATCTAAGTCGTACCGTATAGTTTCTGGTAATGTGGTCTCCACAGTTTTGTATGAAACTGATTGTGATTTTGCGATATTGAAACTGTGAAAGTCTGCATTTTCTCTCCTACAATTTACATTTATTTAGGAAGGTTTATAAATAAGAATCGCTTTGATCTATGAACAATAACATTGTTGGAGCAAAACCACATAAGTTTGTTTTCTGTGGAAGTCCTGCATGTGGCAAATAAGAGAAGAATATTATTCATTTGTAATCAAAGGTATGAGGGGATATGAAAAAAGAAGGTAAAAACTTGAATGATAAAATTTGGTGTATTTGAGAAAATGTATGGTACAAAAAGTGATATCATACTGCATTACATTTCCACATATTTGCCACCTCGATTTAAACATTTATCACAGTATTGAACCAACTTCTCGATCCTGGTATCATAGAAGTCTTTGTCAAGTTCAAGTATCCATGAAGAGACCCTGTTGCAATTCCTCGTCATCTTAAAAATGTGGACCACTGAAATGTTTTTTCAACTTCTATGGCAGTCAGAGAGTGCAAGGTCTGGACAGTGAGTTGGATGGTTTAAAACATCCCACTTGAAATGCTGCACCAGTCACTGAGTTGTAGCTGCAGTGACAGGAGTGGACTCTCTGACTTCCATCTTTTTACAAAGTTAAAAAAACATTTGGGTCATATGCGTGCTCATTATGATGAAGAATTGCCACTGGAATCTCTTCATGGTTACTTGAACTTGATGAGGATTTGTGTAGTACCTTAATCATGAAGTTGGTACCAGACAAGGACTAATGTTTAATTTGAGTTGGAGACTATTTAGAAAAGTAATGTGGCATGTTTTAACACTGTATGGTGCTGGACAAAAAAACTGCACCACCTTACGACCGCTCTACTGGAATTTCAGTGAACTACTAGTCTCGAATGAGCTGTCAAGCGATATGGCAACTGTGATAGTAGAGGAGGAGGTGAAGGCTCTTTTTCCTCTCCCTCCCTTCCATTAGAGAAGGGTTTACGGCTCTCTCCCAGCTCTTAGGGATCAGATATTTTCCCTCAAGATAATGGTTTTGAATTCAGTAGCGCTTACTTTCCCCATTGTCGTAACATGTGAATGAGTGGCAGATATAATTCTTTGCATTTCAAAATTAGTTAGAATCGAGACAAACTCCGGAGTTTAACATATGGACGTCAAAAAGAACGATGTTTATTTTTCCAGTCAAGTTTAAATTAAATTAAATTCTGAGTTAGCATATTTATTAGGTATCAAAAGGAATACATATTTCAACGCCTTAACAATGAAAAATGTTTACTTGCAACGACTACTTCACGTATTATTTCCTTGCTTCGACACCAAATATCTGTTTATGAATGCTATAAGTTGAACTTGAACAATATCTTTATTCATTTTTACATAGGAGGAGGAGGATTTTGGTCAGTTATATGACGGGATGCCAAGCACTTAGATAAGCAATTTTAAAAAATAACGAAGTATGGAAAACTACGAAAAATATTACATTTCAGGAATTAAGTGAGAAACTATTAAATTTAAGTTTATGCATTATGTGTAACCAAAAGTTAAGTAAATAACTTTAATAAATGTAACTTTTTTTAAATGATAAAATTACTAGCATTCTTAAATAGGAATTACTATATTTACTCGTGTACCCCGCTCACATTTTTCCCCTAAATTCCACGAGGATTTCTGAACAGGTTATATAAATTGTGAGTATCGATAGTAAATTCTCTGTAGTATGTTTGCATCTACATTTATATTCTTAAAAGACGTCGAATTCTACGAAGTATATGCATATTTATGCGACCAAGCAAACATGTAAGTTATGCCTGCGCTGCAGGCAAAAACTCGCAGAAGTAGGCAGAAAGAATATGCCGACTAACTGATAACTATAGTTCAATGACTACTGAGTGTTTGCCAGTTAGGTTCAAGTTTGGTCCTTTTCCCTCATCCACTTCAAGGAATTCGGAATGGTGAAATTTTGTTGCGAATGAAAGATTTCATCACTCGAAAGGAAGATGGAAATCTACATCTCAAGTGTTTGGACTCGTTTGTTCCTAACCTTCAAATATTTACTTATGAGACGATACGCAAAAAATACTTCCCGTCCGCGTAGGGAAGTTCCCGCTCATAGATGGACAAATAGTTCGTGAAGATCCGCATCGGTGCATAATATTATGTCTAAAACAGTGAAGTGGGGACAAAGTTGCGTGATATTACAACAAAAACAGTTAAGGGGTTAACAAAACAAATGCAGTGATATTATTAACACCGTCTTTTAAACAGTCCATCTTATTCAATGTCTTCAGCATGACTGAATGGTTATTTTATAAACCCATGCAGCACTTTTCTCGAACGTCATTGCATTCAAGATTTCACGACCAGTTTATAAACTGATAATGTGTGTGAAATCACGACCACTTTCTTGATCCATGTAAACGCTGCTTAATAGGTTTTTATTCTAAATCGGAATTTATTCAATTCAATTTTGAGTGAAAAATAAACTTTGTTCTTTTTGACGACCATATGGGTAACGCCTGAGTTCATATCTCCATTTTAATTAATTTTAAAATGTATATTTTCATCCACTCAAAATGCCCGAACACGAAATCCGTGGAGGAAAATGTTTCGTGTGACAACGGTAACAAGAGTGGGAGAGAGCGAGAGGGGAGGGAGGGAGAAAGAAAGAACCCTTTCCCCCTTCCTGAAGCAGCAGCGTTGTCAATTCATGTGACTGGCCGATGCGAGCTTGTAGTTCACTAAAATTCCTGTAGAGCGGTCATAAGGTGATGCAATTTTTTTGGCCAGCACTGTACATACCACAAATGATAGGTACTAAGCGTGGCCCCAGCATGGCCCTTTTCAATTGAGTGTGCTGCAAAAGTGAATTTAAGGACATGGCTTCGTCGCAGTCGGGATATGTCACTTAGTAAATGTTGTCATGTGACCAATTTCTGTAACAATTAGTGTCCAGGTTATCTGGTACCGTTTAAATTGAAGGCTCAAGCAGGAGCCTGGAGTCATCCTTAAGCAAGCCTTTGTCTGGATAATTTCCATAGTGACAGGTGAACTGTTGTTTCTTAGATCCCATACATATTGGTCCAGAATTATTTCCAGGTCATGGTTGCGTCCATGCTTCAGACCACCAAATGTTTTCTTTTTGCTCGAGCATTCTTGTAAATCATTCTTTTGCCCCTCCATCATCTCACATTTGACTCGTTGACACCAAAGCGATGTTGCGCTGCAAGATTCGACATCTTCTCAGCAAACGCAATTACTATTCTTTTGAATTTGGCCGGATAATATGTTTGTCTCATTTTGGGGCCAACAAAAACTTTTTTAAAACTGGCCACAAGAAAGACTTTCCCCTTAGCACTTCAACAAGATAATCAGGAGTCATTGAGACAGTGCAAAGTGAACAAGAGAGCAGTGTCTTTTTATAGAAGTGTAACACTGGTATGAGTATTATATTTTCTGCCTCAACATTGCTGCGACAGAAAATGATACATTTTGCATTTTCTTACATTATTTGGTTAAATATATGCCTATTAAATAAAAAAAATATCCCGTCATGTTGAATTTTAAATATGACATAATTTTATGCAGATTTTAAAAATTAACTCGATTGTAAGCTGAGGGATGTTTTTCAGCCGACGAAAAATGTAAAAAAGGTCGACTTACAATCGAGTAAATTTGATAATCAATCATAATTTTCTTCCATTTCTCACTTGATTAACATGAATGAATTTTGAATAGTACTGTCATCGCAAAAAGTGTTGATTGCCCTAAGTTTAATTCTGTAATGAAATTTGATAGTTTTTAATAAGTAAAATTAGTAATTTTTTATGGCTATATATGAATTTTAGTGTCTATTTGTACTTTTAACTTTGCATAATTTTCTATTTCATCTCCCAATTATTTGTGTGTGTATTAGTTACCTTATAAGACTTGTAATTGATCTATTTAAATATAAGCTATTTTTACATAATGAAAAATTAAAAGAGGGTGAAGTTAAGATATTTCCATAAACAAATAAAAGCTAAGGTTGAACATCAGTAGATAGCAAACAAGCATATCTGTGAACTAGAATACAATAGTGTACAGAGAAATGAATTAAAAAGTAATTGCTTTTGGAAAGGGATCAGCAAGATCACATGAGAAGTGCTATTTATTGTCCATGTCATTATTTGTTTTTATTGTAGCTGATAAAACAATGCTGATGTTAAAAACATACATTAATGCAAAAGTCTTGTTTTTACATGCAGAATCTTTCTACTTCTTGGTCAGTTTTAGGAGTCATAGAAATCTGGCTTTCAGTGACATAGTTTTATAACTAGGGATGGATATACTATTTAAACAAGTTGCTGCCAGCAACATTTTTGAATGGGTGCTCCATTGGTTAGGTGGTTTTTTTTTTACATATTTTCCTTAATCATCCAAGCATGTACTTTTGGTTGTCTACAAAGAACTAAGTGTTTTCTGCAAGGTGGTGTAATTTCTATGTTCAATCCAGTGGTGACTTGCTCTGCTTGATGTGTAGAAAGCCTTTCTAGTAAAGATGTCATGTGGATCTTTAGTCCCATTTTGGTAACTTATGTACCTAAATATTCTGCTAATCTTTCAAAAGAGAAATTTTTAAGAAAATGCTTTCACTTTTTTTCAAAGCATATTCGTCATCATCAAGTGATGGAAGCGTGCTACAAAAAAAATAACTATTTTTTCCATAGGAAGAGGTGTAGTCAATTTTTCTAGCAGAGCATTGATATATGCCTTGTGAAATATAAATCTGTCTGACATGAGCATCTTAAAGTAGATGAATACTTCATCTCATAAAGGAGGCTATTCAAACACTTAAAGAGACTCTCATCAGCTATGGCCATTGGAAGAGCTATGGGATGGACAGAATGATCATGTAGATTGGTGCAGGATTTCAGGTCCTAGATATGTCTTTTATGTATTGGGTGGTAAAAATTACGTGAATTTTCTGGACCTCACAGTTAAAGAAGCTATTTTGAAATGTGTTTAATCCTTGCATGAAGAGTTAGATATCTGCATCTAGGGCTACTGCTTCCGAGTGGAAAAGATAAACATCTTTTGACCCATTGCTGTGTTTGGCATGAGCATTACTTTGACCTGCCAGTGGCTGACATTGACATGAACATGTTAAATGGGTCAAATATAAAGTCAGTTGTAAGCCCTATGGTTAAATAATGGTAATGAATGGAGAAACCTAATAACTATAAAAAATTTATGAAAAGGAAAGTACTCAGATACATGGTTTAGGGGAATTTACTCCACACCATGTATGTGAATACAGGCGACTCCCGAGTCTTGGGGATGCGTTCCTGAAAACGTGTTCGAATCTCGAATATTCAAGTGTCGAACACTGTTTTTCCGTATACTTGCATGTTATAATCGGGGGATACATTCCTGCATCTAGGGAAAAAGTCTCCCCTCACGTTCTATAAAGGTAAAATAACATTACTATGTTAATACAACAATATTAAATTATGAATAAATTATATAATAAATATTTTAAATGTATAACTTATTTTTTGCACTAAAAAGGAAAAAATAAATTTGTGTTTCGAACTTCAAAGATAGATGTATGCAATATGCTTTACAGACAGCCTGGTCCGGATCGCGCGAGTCGTTGGTTATAAATGACTCGTGCGAGCTGGATAACATACCTGCGTACATCTATCTATACATATTTATCGAAGCAAAATTAATATAAAAGTTATTATAAAAGCACAAAATAACTTAAGAATAAAGAAACAATAAAATTAAAAATATTTTCATACCTTAAATCTTTTTCAACTGCGTTTAATGGACTTGGTTTATTAATTGAGAAGTTGGAAGATTTTAGTTGGAAGAAGAGGAGCTGTTGGGTGGGGAACTGTTTATTGTTGTTATCAAATTACGTGAATTTATCACATCTAGAATTTTCTCCTCTTTCACGTAAGTGCTAATAGTTGAACGACTTTCAGCTTGTCTTTCATCTTTCTCAACATGCTTTCAAATTTCTAATTTCAATTCATAACTATGAATCTTATGCCCTCTTTTATTTGATTCCCTTACATTATCACTATTACATTTCCTTTTAGATGTCATGTCAAGTGATAAATTTATAAATAAATCAATAAAATAAATAAAGTTAAATAAAAGATTAACAGAAAAAGAGTGAAATCAGCACAAATTCAAACAATTAGAGCAGATATAACTATGTCTACACCAAAATTAAACCTCGCGTTTGGTCGGAACCAATTACTAAGCAAAGTTTATTCCGCGTATATTATCGATCGGCGGGATCAAAATTTCGAATTAATCGAGACTCGAACAATTGAGACTCGGGAGTCGCCTGTACTTTCTTTTTACAAATTTTTTATGGTTATAAAGGTATGTACACACTGGACAACATCGCTTCAACTCGGCAACTTTCAACATCGAAAGTTGTTGAACTGACATTGAACAACTTGTTGCGTGTCTACACAGCGGACGATTTCTTTTTCAACTTTTCAGGCCAGTATTCGTCATGGCCTCAGCGAGCCAGGAGATTGCTGCTTATGTTGTCATTGCAAAAAGAAGAAAAATGCATCATTGGTGGAAGAACCAATTTCTGAACAGTGTGTATGGTGTTACTCTCATGACCAAACTGCAAATGGTGGACATTGCCCCTTCTGTTTCTGTCCCTGTACTCTTTACAACTTGCATCCCACAAGGAAGGGCACGAGCAAAAGCTTTCAATAAAGAGAAAGGTTTTCTCATTGGTCCACATACTGAACAAAAAGATGGAATGTGACAAACAAAATAATGGGTTAAGTAAAAAATGAAAACAATACATTAAATTATTTACTTTTATGAGAAATGCATAATTTGCACGGGAGAACAAAAGAAGTTGCTCTGAGTGAAAGGCAAAATGCATAACTGACTCAGACACATGCTCAGTGAGTATTGGGTAGAGGTGGGGTAAGGTTGAAGGGTCGGAAAATTGCCTTGTTTCCCATTTTGAGCAGACAACTTTTCAACTTGGCGATTCCTTTGAAGTTTTGCCGACCGATGTTGCCGACGATGTTGCCGAGTTGAATGGGTGTTGAAAGTTGCCTAGTTGAAGCGATGTTGTACAGTGTGTACATACCTTTAGGTTTCTCCATTCATTAATGTTATATGGGATCTTTATAAATGAACAAGCCAGTTAGTTAATGGTTAATCTTTAATTTAGTGATATTTTTAATAAACATTTGTGAATAATGTAAACTGTTCTAGCTATATATAGTTTATTTTATAGTGGAAAATTATTTTAGTGATCATTTAGCTTGTTGATAAAATTGAAGTCTGAAAATTTATTTTATACTTATAATTCATTGTAAACGTTATTTATTTTGCCAGGATTGCAACTTCTATTCTGCAAAGATCTAAATTCAGACGAGGAACAGTAGACACAGGTAATCGTAGGGAAGATGTAAATATCCTTGTTTTGGTATGCATGATCTGCACATGGTTGTGATGGTGGTGGTCTTCACTAATTTTACATGGTTGAAAAATATTGGGTTCATAATTGTCTCGTTTCCAACTTTGTCTTTTAATTTTTCCCTCTCACTAAAATATTTTCTAGTGGGTGGTTGAGATTATGGAAAAATTGTTGGAGGTACTTATGTGCTATTGTTTTGACGTGATGGAGATTGTCAATATCAATATTTGTGTTGGCTGTGTTGAAATTTTCATTTTGTCACCTTCAGAGTTATTGTTTTATAACATCATAAACGTATTGGGAAGGCCACAACCTATTTATCTGGTGTCATTTAACCAGAAACAATGCAACACTGTAGTGAAACATTGCATCTCAGATTTCCACAGATATAATTTTCTGCAGTTATGAAAATGTAATAAACCCGTTTTTTTAATGCCTTGATATTTCCTGATGCTCTTTTTGAAATTCTTTGAGTTTGTGTTACTTTGAATTTTCAATATTGGATGCCTGTATTATGCAAATGACATCACGTGGAATGCATTTTTAGACAGTAAAAATTTGAATTAATTGATGCAGTTTTATTTCATAGTATGTTTGCTCACCATTTGGAAGTTCTCACTAAAGGCCCGCTCACACTTAGGAGAAACGCGGCGAAGCGAAGAGAAGCGCGCCTCCAAGAAAAATATTCTTACCGTAGAGTTAAATGGACCCGCTCACACTTAGGCGCGGCGAAGGGAGCGGAAGCGAGGAGAAGCGGAAAGAATTTCTTTGGGAGAATATTTCTTCGCTTCGTCTGACGTCACGAGGCGAACTTTTGTGCGATCGGCAGCCTTCGTGAAGGTTCGAGGGCATTCGTCATTTTTTCTTTGGCAATCACCAGCGGTCGCTGCACGGGAGATCGGGAATCATCGTGAGGTTCGGGCGCATTCGTAAGTTTTCTTCCGCTTCCTTCTCCTAAGTGTGAGTCGGATGCTTCTTGTCGCCGCGCTTCGCTTCGCCGCGTTTCTCCCAAGTGTGAGCGGGCCTTTATAATTGTGAAGCAATTGTTGGTTCTATAGTTTTTTTTGCCTGGTTTAATTTGGCATTGTTCATTTGAAAATAAGTTGTATATTTTAATTTTAGGTTTGCAAGTCATAGAAAAGGAAATCCGGCTTTGCCTTCATGTAACCTAATAATTGTCTCTGCTGTGTAATGTAATTTAGAATTAGCATTCTTAAAATGTGATTAATGGTGATGCATGACCTAAATGATATTCAGGCTGTGGATTGACTGTTGTAAATGTATTATAAAATAACGATCCTAAGGACGGGGTTTTAGAAATAAATCTAGCTAACCTCTTTTTGTTCTTGATTTGTCTCATTTTCTTTGTTAGTGTGTAGATTAACTAAACTAATAGCATTTTTTGTTTTGTGGTGTTGAAGTTGGTGTGCTATCTCTCAAGAGTCTTATTGATAACAGTTTAATTATTCCATGTCCTAGCTTGAGTATGAGTAACATCAGTCTCAAACTAATTTTTATACACTTTCGTACATATCTGTAACATAACTAACATTATCTTCTTCTTTTATTTCTTTAGCATTGCTAAATTGTTTACTTTGTGGTATTAACATTTTTCTTTGTTGTATACTAATATGCTGCATTGTGCTTTGGTTTTTAAACATTTAACAAAAGTATCTCTTAAGTAGTTGTTTTATACTAATATTATTTCTTTTTTTTAATCAATGTAGCATCCAACCAGCTGAGAAGTATAGAGCTATGCCATTTAAAACTAGAAGCCACCAAATAATAGAAAAATTGTGCCAATTAAGGATATGTGGATGGAATTGAAATGCAAAACCAGAGTGCTGACTTTATGCCTCTTTCGTCCAAAGTGAAACCCAAGAGCTTGTACACCACTGCTACCTTTATCAGAATCCTCTTCCTATGAAAAATATCCTGAATTGGAATATTTTGATTTAAGTGGTGCAGGTGATGCAAAACCTGGGAAAAGTTTTGACCCAAAGTGATTAGTTTTAGCATTTAAAAAAAATCAAGGTCCAGTGTTCTAATTTTCTTTTGTTTATTGAGAGGTCATTCATTTTATGGTTAGCGTCATTCTGTTTTCTGTGTTAACAGTTTGTGTAAGCTCTTGCTTTAAGGACTTATGTCAATTATTAACTTTGTAAGCACCCTGTGCTACAATAGTATCAGGGATTTAAAAATGCAGAGACATGGCACTCATTATTTTGATAAGTGCATCGTCTTTTAAGTAGTGATTAGGAAAAGTGTTGATCTGACCACCTCAGGTTCTAATGTCTGGTAATATGATGTTAGGTTTGGTGATAATATTCAGAATAAAGATGATAATTATCATATAATATATGTGATATGACCATAAGTATGGCATCCAGCTCTAAACACATTAGTCTTTAAGACACATCTGTGATATATTAAGGATGATGTAGCATTAAGGTGTTTGCTGAAACCAGAGCACCTCAGATTCTAAAGTCTATGAAGATGACGTATGTGATATTCTGTGGTGTGTGACAATGTACCATATAAAAGTTTTTGAAGCTGGTGTTATTTCTTGTGGTGTTTTGAAGCATTCTCAAGTTATTCAATTCTCAGGCTATAGAGTAAGTTTAATCCTGTGATAGTAAAATTAAAATTTTTTATGTTATAATATTTTGCTTCTACGTGTTCCTTCCAATTCCACATAGAACTCGGATAAAATGTGAAACAAATTTTACCAAATTTTTATATTTTACTCATTATAGCTGTAATAAATTTGCACCCTGGAAATACTCCAAAGTCTTTGAAATGAAACAATGTTGTTTATTTCACAATAGGATATTTTGAATTGGTATATATGGAGTACAAATTATATTAAATCAGATAAAGGCATTGATTAATGGATTTATTTAATTAATTTTATTGCTAAGCCATAACAAGTACTTGGTATGCATCTCAATTTAAGGATATATCCCACAAAAGGGATAAGCCATTAAAAGAAGTACATTCAACTGTTGTCACTCTTTTTGATTTTATATGCACATGTACATATAGAATGAAAGAGAGAAGGTAGTAATAACAAATGTTTTGGATCAACAGGGAATTAAAAGGGACAAAAAGGATTTACTTGGACATTGATTGGCCCAGAGTTGCTCATGAGAAATTTAAAAAAACAATATGGTGTAGGTTAATGGAGGTATAGGGGAAAGTGTTTATGAATGTTGTAGGATTAACGACTGTTCAGGAGAGCTCAAAAGATGTAGTGTGACCTGGTCTGAATGTGCAGTTATTAGTAGGCACTCATTTCTGAATTTGTGTTGGATGGGATAACAGTTTTGTTTACTGTTGGTTGACTTCATTTGGAAAGTAGATTGTTTATGCCAAAGCCGATAGTAAAAAAGTTTTTTGGAAGTTGGAGATATTTTGGGGATGGTATAAGAAGATGTTTGTTTGCATAAGGTGTTGGATAATGGACAAGATGACATTTTAATAGGTATGGTTTGGTCCTAGGGAATGTAGATACCATTGAAGCATTCACCAAACCCTTACCTCAGCTTTTAAGTCTTTGTTACTCTGTTCGTATTAATGTGTGTTGAAATAAACCAGTGTTTTCTACCCACGTTAATTATTCAAGATTGATTATTTGCAGTGGCAGATCCAGAAGTTTTTGGTTCCAACCTTGATTATGTGTGTTACTGAACTCTTATTAAGGAAGAGCCAAGTTTTAATCCCAATTTGTTCAACCAAATTGGTCAAATCTCATGTATAATAATTAATGAGAATTGGTAGCTTCCAGGGATAATGTCATTTTATTGTATTAGGTTTTCTTTATAAAACACTTAAATTATAAATAATTTTTTGATAAAAAGTGTTATATTGCAGCACAATTAATTTGCCTAGTTAGGAAAAATATTATATATTGTTTGGTAGCTTTCAGTTGAAAGTGAGATCCCAAGTGGAGAAATAATTTTTAATTGGATTTAAAGAGCAGTTTTCATATTTCTTATGATGTGTAATTTATAAATCTATATGTTTAAGTCGTCCTGTAATATATAACTTCAGAACATTTTATCCTTTTATATCTGATGTGATAGTTGATGTATGTGACGGTGTTTTATGTTATAAGAAGTTATTTCCAATACAAAGCAAATTTTTGTGTTATACTATATGTATATAAATGTTTGCAGCAGCAACAAGTGATGGAGTGATTCTATAATGTAAATGAACAAGTAGATTAATGGCTACTTATCATTCCTTTTTTTCATTCCAAAGGCTTTCCTTAATGCACCTGTTCTTGATACATTTTTAATACATTGTTGATGCATAATAAGGAAAGCGAGTTGGTCTTTAACTGGGATATATGTTTTGTTAGTGCCATTTTTTACCTAGAATTTTATAATTAATATCTGCCTTGCATGTAAGTTTTTATGCGTTGTTTTAAATGTCATTTTTGCCTACAGGCAGTCCTCGACATCCGTACATTTGACATCCATACAATTCACTCTTTCGTACATTATAAATTCTCGCCCCTAAACCACCTTTCGTACTCCAAATTCGGACTTTCATACATCAGCTGACGAACAAACATTTCAAGCTATCGCATAATGGCACTGTCTGTCAGCCAAGCCAACACTTTTAATAAATTACCAAATTAAAGTATGCTATGTAGTAATATACATATTATATGTAATGTAAGATTTGTCTGTAATGTTTTTTAATATTGTACTGAAATTTGACAAGATTAATACCATGTGGGTTGATGCTTTCGGGAGACACTGCGTGGACGGCATTACTGCAGTAATGCCGTCCACGCAGTGCCTCCCGAAAGCATCAACCCACATCATCAAACGCTGCGAAAACCTCCAAACGAAGAAGATTAATACCACTAAAGTTGGTTAATAATCAATAAATTATTGTTATTATTCAGTCTCGGCAACGCTACCATCTTTGTTTATACGTACAGCAGTGTTTTTACACCTATTATTTTATAAACATGAGTGAGAAACGGAAAACTGAAACTGCTAATTCAAGTGAAAAGAAACCTAGGACTCATAAACTGAACACGATTGAGACAAAGATGGAAATAATTAGGCATGCCGAAATCAGATGCTCATTGGACTTAAGCCGGTCGAGTGTGTGTTCAATTGTGAAGGAGAAGAACAAATATAATAATACAATACATACTATGGCGTTCTGAATAAATGCCACATTTTTTTAAAGAGCAATTTTATAATATTTTTTGGCTCTCTGGGAACGGAACCCCCTCTATTACATGTAAATCTATGTTCGACATCCGTACATTCGACTTCCGTACACGTTTTCAGGAACGCATTATGTACAGATGTCGAAGACTGCCTGTAATTGCTTGTCAACAGTCATTCTACCTCATATTAATGTAGTTTTTGCAATATATCACAACAGCCTTATGTAAGATATAGAACGTTTGCTATTGTACAGTGGCCTAAGATGATTAGTCTGTGTGATCAGAATTCTATTTTTTGATGCCTTGTGTAATTAATGTTAGCTTTCATTTGGCATTTCCAGCTAAAAACTTAAAGTAGAATTCGTTGTAGTCCTTTGCATCACAATGTTTATTATGTTGCCACCAAAATATGTAAGTTGTTGAGGTGACAAACCTTGATTGAGATCTGTTTATGCTGTGTAGCCATAGATGAGAATTGGGTGAAGTTGGTTTTAAAGGTAGCATTATTTATTGGTGGTGATCAATGTTATCTAGATTGAGTAATTTAAAGCCCAATATTTGGACTGTCTCACGAAATGAAGAAAGTGACACCTGGGAGTTGTATGCTAATGGTGTTATATTTGAAGTAGTGGTTAAACTACTCATTGAATGTCATGCTTACATTAATGGTAATTATTCTAGTTTTGTGTCTATGTAAAATTTTGCTTATGACCAACATGACAAATGTTTATCAAACTTGATTAGAGTACTCAGCCAGGGTAATGCATTTTATAATGAGAATTTTTATATAAGTAAAGGAAGAAAAAGTTTTCTGATATTTTTCTACAATGGAAAATTATATAATAAGCGGCTTTTGTGAGTTTCTAACATGTAGATCTGCATATTTGACTAATTTTCGTTAAGCTTGATCCATGATGTAACTTGTGAGTTTCAATATTGTTTGGTGTAGGAATAATTCATTATACTTGGGAGCTTTATTTATGCATCTTACTCTGTAATTTAATAATATAAAATGTATTGTTGAGTGTTAAATTTAAGAGAAATGCAACACTATTTTTGTGCATTTTGTACCTGAGAATGTCTCATCTCAGTTGAATACATATACAGTTGCAAAAAACATTCATAAAAATTATATGAGCATGTAGAATTGATGTGCCATAAATACACAGGGTGTTTCAGGAAGACGATGGGCTCATACAAGATAATGAGTACTGCACTTTTGTTCATTGTGAAACGTAGATTGAATATCTCAGGAAGTTTAATTACATGCATGCATGAAAATATATCAAAATGAAAAATAGACTGTTTATTTACAATATTCTGCTTATTTTGTGTTTGTATCTGTGCGTGCGTGTGACCATACATGCATTCAACTGTGTGCATGTCCTGGCATCGAATTCCTAGCTAACCAGCATTAACACAGTTCTTCTGCATTAAAAAATGAACTAGGTACATTTCTGCATAAATCGAGCATAAATTTTGATAAACTATTAATTCGAGGAAAACGTTAGTAATGATTTTTATTGGAAAAAGCTCTTGTGAAGATGGGAAAAACTGGATGAGTAAATATTTTTTGTCATGCTGAATTAAATAGTCACATTTAATAATGATTTTATTGAAAAATATTTAATTAATTTACTCAAAACTTTAAAATCTCTCTTACATGAGAAGAGTGAGTTCTTTCTTCATTTGATGAGCAAACAGTGCTTAATTTCTGGGGGAACGCAAGAGAATGGCATTCTCTCACTTATTTGGGAGGAAGTTTCTAAAATGTTACAATCTCCTGCTTCATTTGAGAGGTTTCAAAGATTCGAGGGACTGTTTTAACTTACGGGAAGATGGTGATGGTAAGAAAACACCTTCATTATTGTTTAGATGTACAATATTGCAATTAACGGGCTATAGGCACTAGCCTATGTTGACAGGGCCATAATCCGACCTTGGATATTCCTTTCATTTATATTTTTGTTTCATGCTTACTCATTATTTATGCCGGAAAGTTAAAACTAACAATTGTTTATCAGCCATACCATCACTCTTGTTGAGCATACTCTGTCAGTGCCAAGTTTTGTTTCATAATTTTAGTATTTTAACATTCTATTATAAGTACAGTAATCCGTCCATATTTGCAGGTGTTATGTTCCTGAAAAATGTCGCGAACATAGAAAATGCGAATATAGACACTAAAAGCATATGAGAATAGTGGTGTCTGGGGAACAAGCACACACTGATTGTGCAATAATAACAATATTATTGTTTATATATTTTGGCAATCATAAGCATAATTCTTTTAAGGTAAAATACTTCAAATTCACGCCAATCTGTAATTTGTGCACTCTTCTTGACATAGAATTAAGAAAAAAAATAACAGAATTTATCATCTGACCCGGAGATTTAATTATTTGACCTGGAGTTTCTCATAGGTGAAGTAGAAAAATTATGTTTTTGCTGTCTTTAAATGTTTGTTACACAATACTTAATTAGTATTCATACAAATGTGAGGAACGTATTTATTTATTGATCTATTCCACACTGCTTTGTATACGTTGCTGACCTGGAGAATTATTACCTTTACCGGGAGATAGTCTCAAAACCCGGAGAGGTCGCAACCCAGGTTGTATCACAAATATAATAAACTAGGCAGCCTTAGGCATGCCTGAAAAATCTTTCTTATTGTATTGTAAGCGATATTAACAGCTAGGAAACAAAGACAGTCTGATTCATATAGAGACCATTCAGGAATACCTTTAGTGGCTTCTACATTGTGTGCTGCGGTAGGCGAGCATGAATAAGTGAAACTTACCTCCCACGAACATTGAAACTTGCAATAATAATTTCTGCGTGGAACTGCGAATATGAAGAGATTGCTGTATAATTTCACTGTGGAAATGAAGGTATTTCTTGCTGTTTACTTTTTGTTTACCTATATTATCGTCAGGTTCATTTATGTTTCCTTCAATGTAGGGCCCATCTGGTGGTTGTTCATTTGCAAAAGAAACGGCAAATTGAGTCGACATTCCGTTGAAGTCATTTTGTCTAGTACAGTATTGCCAACCACAATTGTAATTTAACTCAATGGTTCCCAAACTATTTTGTGGCAGGTTTTTGGGGGTGTCGCAAAAAAAAATGTGTAAATAAGAAGAGATGAAGCTCAAATTAAGGCATGCATGTTCAGGTGGCATCATTTTTTTATCAGCTGAAGATGCTTTAAATTTTAATTAGTCTTGCTTCATCTCAGATGTCGTTGCTTGCCCAATGAATTGTTTCTCATACGAAGCTTCTTAAGGAGGCTCCACCTCTACTGCATGAGTCAACAAGCCGGCAAAAGTATTGTATTATTCAACTCCCGAGAAAGCTTCTAATAAATGTGCGAGGATAATCTTTCCGATAACCATGTGACTAAAGGAAGTTATTTGCTATAATTGCTTGCTTTGGAGTAGGATAAAAAGGCTATTAATATTTTTAATGTCATGAAAAAGATTGCATTGACTACAGAAATGGCGAAGTGATCCTGTTGCCACATGTAATTTACATGCAAAGAATAATTGAAAATATCATGTTTTCCTTAGAATAGCATTCTTAATACCTGAGATATCATAAAGTACCACTTATTTTGTAAACAAAGTGAGAGGTAGAGAATAATGAGGATTACATTTAAGAAATAACGACTTGGCAACGCTGCAATAATGCATTTCCGGCAACAACGCCATCCAAGGCATGATTTTCACTTTGGTGTCTGGCGTGGTTGGTTCGGTTTGAGGTTGTGTCTTTCATTTTGTGATAATTATACATTTCGTGATATAATATTTATATCTACTTATTTATGCATAGATTCATATATATTTACCTATATTTATTTATATTTTTGTTTTATATTCCTTTATTTAATTTATAGTCGTAGTTCTTTCTTGCTTGAAACGTGCTATAATTTTTCAAACCCTCGTGGTTTTGAAAAATTATCGTAATGATTTTTGACGGTAGCTGTTACTTCATTAACTTACTAAATTGTTGCAACTATGCCATTCAACAAACGTGGAAAGTTTATTTCTGCCAAGGAGGCAGAGCAGAGATTGAAAGTCTCCCAAGCAAATCGTTGACTCCGACAAACAAAAGTAGGTTTACTATCCGGTCTGCCAAACTTGTTTTTACTCTTTGATGTTTTGATTCTTTCATTTATCATTTATTTCTGAAAAAGGTTTTTTCTCTATTTCATATTTTGGAGGAATTTTTAATTTTTTGTAATGTCTGTAATGAAAATGGTTTCTCCCAGATGCTCCACTTTAAAATTCCACTTTTGGAAGATATTGCTCTCTCATTAAGTATCAAAATTGGTATGTGCAATGAGCTACTCCCATGAAGCAATGTATCAATTGAAATGAAATGTCTGTGAAAATGTTCTTGTCCACAAAACTGAGTTCTTTCTGCAGAAAAATGATACAAAATCTATATATTGAATGAAAAAATGATAAAATATCTTGCTTTGGCCGAAAATAAATGGGTAAATCATCTGCTTATAATAATAGAAGTTATAAAATGGGTATCTCTGAAATTATGCTGATATAAATTACAACCAAGGAATATAATCTCTTTTTTCCTTTATAGAAAGCTCACTTTTTACCTTACAGACAGAAAGCAAGAAAAGCCTACAAATGGAAAAGTTCTATTGGGTTACAATTTGGGAAACTGAACTGTACTAATTGCAGCTATTATAATTGATAACGCAGAGATTTAATATATTCTATCAATGCTTTACTTAGTTACTAAATTAGGAATCGGGTATCGATGATTTTCTTCGTGATCATTAATTTTTTATGCTGTGAATAAAACAATAATCGAGGGAGATATGAAATGGTTTCAGGAATCTAATTATAACGATTATACTTTCCAAAAAGTTTTCATTTTCGATATGCAATTTCGGTACCTACCGGTCTGTTATCCTCTTGCAAATCCAGCCCAATATTATAAATAAGAAAATTAAATTAAATTCTTATTTATCAGATCGGGTTGTGGGGTGGTGTTCGGTGTTCCTTTTCATTATTAGGTGGTTTTAGCTCTAACAATTTATTAACTTTTATCTATTTTATCCGATTTCACGGGTTTGGTGGTAGTGGCGGATAACCCTTCTCGTTTTTTGTTTACGTTCGTCTTGATAAGGAAATCCAACACCAACCCAACCCGTTAAATAAGATTAATTATATAAACTATTAGCGGTAAAACCATCTAATAATGAGAAATGCAATTTGCGGGGGGAGAACCGACCAGTACCACAATTTCTTACATCTAAATAAGTAAATACGTACCGATCTTATTCGTTTTGTTTAATCTGACGAATAAAACAATCCACTATTAAAACAATCTTCTATCACGTTCTTGCAATATTTAGACGTTTAAGTTTTACATGCTGGGATATAATATGTAAAAATTACGTCCATTTCACCGCCAATATAAGATAATACCTTTCTTGTAACAAAGTACAGGATTTCTTACAGGTAAATGAAATGTACGCCAACTATGCGGAAACGTGAAGAATAAAAATATGTATGTATTTTAACGCTTTTGTTTACGAGAAATCTATTATTATTTACAAATAAAACCTCCGTATCGAGCTAAGAACCATATTTAATGGTTCATTATTCACTACCAAAAATTCTTTTCTTCTGTCAGAAGCTTTTGTTAGAGACGGTTGTATCATAAATTTTCTGCTAAGGTATCTGAAAGAAAAACCATAGTTATTAATCGTGTATTTGATAATTGTTGATAATAATGGGAGACTATTATTCTTAGTGCTTTTTTCTGGTTAAATTCTAGCTGCGATGTGTCTTGAATCTCTCCATCTCGTGGAAGATTTAATGTGTTTCGATGGATAAAAATGTCGGCGAGATTAGCAAGCCGGATATTGAATTTCGCTCCAAATGCGTGGGGAAGTTAAGGTGATGGTAGCGTTCTCTGGTAATCTAAGACCCCTCTTTGAATTTTCTTTGAAAAATAGCCAGGAAGGGTGTAGAGAAATGAAGGTTAGATGATATGCTTGATATTTAGTGGAGACTATATCTTTCAAGAAAATGAAAAAAGGACTCTTAGTTTCTTTCGGGTAGAAACACCTAGCGTGTAAATATGTTCATTTTCCTATAGCTTATAAGGATAAGTTTTAGATATAGCTTAATCACATTACTGAAAACAGCTTAAGTTTTAGCAAGAAATGATGGTGATTGAGCTCGTATTGCGTCGTAAAGCCATTTTTCATTCAATACGATAAATCCCTTTTTGTGCTTCAGATTCACTATCCACTAAATATTACTTTTTCAGATGTATCATTAAAAATTTAAATACATTTCGCATTTTCACACGAAGTTCATAATTTCAAATATATTATAAGAGAAGCGTTTTCATATGTATATTAATAGGATGGAAAAAATTATTGAAAAATTTCGTGGTGGCACAAGGTTGCGAAGAAAAGGTAGAGAGGTCAGTTATACATAAGAGGTTTTAAAGCTTCGTAAGAGAGTTATCAAGCAGAGATGAAAGAAAAAAAAGAGCTAACTCATTAGTAGGATGAAATCGGATAAGAGAGAAATTGAAACTACGCTTCCCCTCGTATATGCAGTTTATAATATTATGAATAACATTCGAATGACATTAACACAAAATGAGCAACTGCATATTGCATAGTACTCAGTGGCGTAGCTATGGTCTTCGGCGCCCGGAGGCAAGGCATCTTTTTGGCGCCCCTAAGAGGGGGGGGGGGATTAGATTCCCAGTCAGGCCCATATGACCTTTTTTTCTTGCCCTCAAGTTCCAGGGGAGGGGTTTACGGGGTCTTCTGTACTTAATTTAGCGTGTTGGGGTCTTTATGCAATTCCCTGTTTTGCTACCCCATGCAACAAACATATTTGAATGGGAAATTGGTGCGAGTAAGGTTAGATGGCAGGAGATGCCTCAGCTCAATTGCAAACCCCTCCCCCCTGGCCCGTCGGCACAACATCGTTTACAAGCGAGATCCAGTCTAAGGAAATATATGGGCAAAATAGGAGTGTAACCCGGAGCTCGAAGAATGAGCGTTAACCCCAAAGACTTCGGGTGAGACACGAAGAGGTGGAAACCTGAGTTGTCACCTAAAATTCGTCAATTACCCGGAGATTTCCTATTTTAACCCGGAGATTCTCGTAGGTATAGAAATTGAAGTATGTTTACTGTTTTTAAATGTTCAATACAAAAGGGATAATTAGTTTTCATAGAAATGTGAATGTGATGAGCCATATTTTGTCGCTCTCTCACGCAACTTGGCGGCTCCATCGAACACCAACGGAAGATTGTAGTGGTACCTGCTTTATAGCAGCGCCACCAATCCAAAATCACCGAAAAAATGTAGTAATCAGAGCTACGAGCCATTCGCTGAGATTCAGAATTTGTCGTTGCCATAGATGTGGTAGCAAATACACCTAAATGTGAGTCACCCACAAAGTTTTAGCTGCTGATGCGATAAGATTTTTTCCGTGCGTATTTCACAAATTAGATGTGTTTCTTCTAAGATTCTAAAGGCTCGTGTTTCCAAACTAAAAGAAATGTGCTGACCGAAGAGGAAATGTAATATCGAGGCCCTCGAGACTGTTTACTGCATAGAGAGCATTCTGACATTTATGTGCACATGTGACGATATAGCATGGGTTTGGGATTAGACTTCGGACAAAACCCAAGCGATATCTAAGGTCTGTAATAAGCACCATCAATTTTTGGGCCTTCTAAAGCGTATTTTCAAAACATTTGAGGAAAAGTTGGCCGTAAAATACGGGACGTGGCCAATTTGGTCCGTGGATGCTGTTGAACCGGAGAATTTTACCATTAACCCGGAAACTCTGGGTCAAATCCGGAGAGGTGGCGACCCGAGGCGGGACGTCACACATATTTTGTAAATCTTTTTCTCTTACACGCTTACGATTGCCATTTCTTAAGTCTCAGGCACCATCTAAACGTAAACAAGCTACGGTATCACTATATCCTAAAGATAAATACGAGGGTTATTCATTGCATCTCGGGGCAGTTCCCAGAAACATTTTTGTTGACTCGCGCCCCTTTTGTCTTAATCCGTTAGGATATTACGTTCAGGGCAAGGGGTGCATCGCACCCGGGCGGCAGCATATTAGGGGCGGCAATTGACGGGCGGAGGCAAAAATCTCTTAAGTTTGTGTTTTGCACAATTTATTTCTTCAATTAAATACAACTTTCAATCTAAAAATCGAATAAAATCTGGGCCAGGGTGCTTTTATAAGTCCGTAAGGGGAAACAAACTGCTTGCACCCGGGCGGCAAATATGCCCGGCGCGGGCCCGATTACGTTACTCCGCGACCTCCTAGCGGATCTGCTTTCACCGATAAAAATCGGTCCGTGAGTTTGCGCCCCTTAAGCCCTGCGCCCGGGGGCAACTGCCCCCTCTGCTCACCCCCCTTCGCTACGCCCCTGACAGTACTTAAAATGATCTTACTGGCTTTAATATCCACAAATTCGTCATTTATGCTGTCGTAATTAATACTTTATGACGGTGATTTTCAAACGGAAAGTCTTATTTTTTTAAATTTCAACTATGGCTATAGTTTGAATTAACGTTAATTTTTTGGGCAAATAACATAAACGTGTATAATAATTTGAAATTGCTATTGAATTTTATATTTATTGGGGTTTAGAGGGTCGAGATGAGGACGGCTACCTTTAAGAGGAAGTCGCAGATGCATAAAGTTTGAGAATCGATGTTACATGACATTTCACATTAAATTGACTGGATACTCCAGTTGGATAGCCGATAATGAGCCTTTCGTGAGGTTAACATTTTTCTATTGTTTTACTTTCTCATATACGTACTATATAGAGAAAGTAGGATAATCGTAAAAAATCGAGTTCGATATTTAGATGGAAACACGTGTCCTTGAGTCCAAAAAATGTGGTTTTCGCCATGCTGTCTGTAATACTGTCTGCCTTTGCGCGGCTCTAGGGCCTAAACGGTTAAGCGAAATCGATTGATATCTTACATTTATGTATAGTAACATCCGAAGAGACCCTCGGTAGAGATAAGTGATACGGAGCAAAAATAAATGGAAGTTTATTCTTTTCGATTTTCACAAATTGTCAGTTTATTAAAAAAAGAACGATTTCGGTTAAAAATTCAGTCATTTATAGAGTAAATGCGATATATTAAATTGAAATTTTACGATTGTAAACTACAAACGATTTAAATATTAATGAATTTATTCCGCCGGATAAAGTGCGTTATAATATAGAAGGTGCAGTATCTGATAACGCCCAAAGTAATTGCACATGCACAGCCTAAAACATACCGAAAATATCTAATGCTCATCACCTATAATAATCGAGGAAATCAATGCCTTATCCGAACGGAACGGATAAATTCTTTTATATTATAATGTTCGACTCAAGCTACATTATTCTTAGAGAAATCGTTAAAACGTATGGACGCGAAGGAGTTTTTATTAGCATTCTCCTCGAAGAATATTGGAAAACATGCGATAGTAGCGTACTGGGAAGATGAAAGACACGCTCGAAAGCACAACCCTATTGGTATAACGTTGTATCGGTTCCCTACGAAAGAAAGGTAGGGAAAGATTCGTGAATAGATTGTCGGTTCTCAGAACCGCAAGAGAATTACGTAGGAGAAGATATTTGATATTGGTAACGTTTGTCATGGTGAAAATCTTTATTTTTGCATCGGGGCGTAGGTCGGCGATACAGGAAGACATTCAATTTCTCTCTTCCACGGTTTTGAGTCTATAAATGGAAGGCACGTCAAGAATTTCGCGGAAAAAAGATCGATTTTTTTAGTTTAGGATTAAGCCCCGCGTAGGGAATGCTTCGTTCGTTAGCATAGAGCAGGGATGGTAAATGATTTCTGTCTCGCGTGCTAAGAAAGTAATGTGAATCATCAGATTTTTTCGCGCTAGTTTACCCCTTCTCTAAGAGACTTCATCATTTATACGTAAAATACAAACGCGTGCCAAATAAAATCGTAAGCGTGCCATTACTGGCACGCGTGCCACGTATTTGCCATCCCTGGCATAGAGATTTCCTTTATCTCGCGGAGATCGATATGTTACGGAGTCGGTGTAAGGCAGCGAATCGATCCCGTATGATCGATAGATTTGAACGATTTCGTTCAAATCGACTTTTATTTTGTGCAAAGAGCATGCTTGAATTCTGTCGACGAGGGATCTTGTTTATATTTATATTTTGAGAATTTTCGATCGTTAAAAAACGATGGAAGATGAAATCGTGGAAAGAAAGCAAAATAACCATAAAAAATGAATACACTCACACCGTTTATGGGACCAAACGATCCTGAGCAGCTTGGCTTTAGAGGATGGCACTCCATGTCAGGGACCTTTGGTTCACACTCAAACACACTTGAGTAGGCACGCACATTTAACGTTGAAAATCCCAGATACATCTTTCGGTATACAAGACACCAACCTCAGTAGGCTTAGGTAGAAGAAGGCTTGTGATTGAGAGAGTGTTAGATCCCTAACGAAGAGCAAAGCCTCTTGAACCGGTGCGACTATCTCCTTTATTTTATAGTTATAGGGAGACTTTCACCCTTTCCTTATTTCCTTCACCCTTTCCTTACAGTTCTATATTTAGCTAAAGGGCTCTAATACTTGACAATAATTGATGAAATCATGTATTAAAGTGATCGTTGTTTTCTAAAATATGGCGGTAAAATAATTTTCCTTTCAAGTATGGAGGAAGGGTTGGAAATAATATAGCGAAAAGATTTTTTATTGATGCTTGATTTAGTTGTACCAAGTTATAGGTTTTGTCATTTGTCCTCCAAAACCCGTTTAGCTTGTCCACTCCCTATTCATATTAAACAATCACGAGAATTTATTTTTCCGAAAACAAATTTTTATTAACATTAACGTTACGTTAAATTTAGATTTAAAATAGAAGTAATGTTATAAAAAATTTCCTTGTCGTTTAACGTGTATGCCTTCACGTAAACAGCCCCCAGACCTACGCTACCCGTACTTTCGTCGTATTTGATGTATTTTATTTATCATCTTAGACATCAAAATGTTTGTGTTTACCGTTGCATCGTTTGATTTATAAAAATAAATATCATCGGTACATATGCGAATTTGATACGCTTAGGTGAACCGAGCAATCTAGGAAACTACGTCGGGAAAAGTCAGTGAAACGAGAGCGACTGAAGATTATTGCTGCCTAAAGTCCCATGAGAATCTCTCGGTGACATTCGTTGTGCCTCTCCTAAGCAAATAATACGGGAGGGAAGTATAGATCTCTCAAATCGCGTCGACAGTTACGTCATATACGTTGCCTGTTTGATACTGAACAAACAAGAGAGTTGTGTGTATGTGTACGTATTCATCTTATTTAGCAATAGATGCCCATTTTAAGCTCATGAGCTTCTTCGTACGGAATATATGAGTCATATCCGTGGCATATGTAGATATAAATATTGCGAGCATGACTTAATGCTGTTGCCGTTTCATCGTATCATCTAACTAATAAAACATGTTTACGAGCTAGGAGATTGGGATTGAAAACTACGGGCAAAACTTTGTTTTATCTAAATCATTATTTTATTGAAAAGTCTCATTTGGAGTTAATGTCATCGCAATCCAAGCATCGTTTCACCTGTAGGAAAATCAGTTTTGTATTTTTACTTTCTCATATACGAAGTATATTGAGAAAGTATTGTAATCGCGAAAAAATTCGACTTAGAGATTTTGACGGAAATATACGTTTTAGGTGTACCTAAGTCCGAAAAAGTCGTTTTCGTAATGCCGTCTGTCTGTCTGTTACTGACTCTGGAGCCTAGACGGTAGAGCGAAAATAAATGAAATCTCGTACTTAGACATTTTATTATACTGAACGGAGTATATGAAGAAATGGTTGACATTGCTCAATAATTAAGGGTAGTTTATTCTACGCATTTTTAACAACAATTTGATTTTCTCAAAAACGGCTCTAACGACTTTGATCAAATTTCATACAGTTACTTGAGTTTCCGTCTTCAATAATACAAAATAGTTCATATTTCTCTAAAAATGAATATAAGGCTAGTTTATTCTAGGCAACATTAACAATAATTTAATTATTTCAAAAACGACTCTAACGATTTTGATTAAATTTCTTACAGTTACTTGAGTGTACGTCTGCAATAATACTACTTATTTCATTTTTCTCAATGAATGAATATAAGGCTAGTTTATTCTTGGTCAACTTTAACAAAAATTGGATTTTCTAAAAACCGGCTCAAACGATTTTCATTTTCTAAAGCTGACTAAACGAGGCATTAGTAGGTATATGAGAAAGTTTGTACTATGTATGTTGTACCGATTTATTTACCCGTTTTCGTATCAGTTAAATTTTCATTATATTAAAATATGCCCTGTTGATGCTCGGGTTGGAGTGCGTTGTTAATTCTATTTAAATTATTCTTTTAAGCTGCTTGTATATGTTTGACTCTGTAGTAGATGACATATTAATATTGATTTCGAGAACCCAATTGAAATTAATAATTAGTTGCATTCGTTACACTCGTATTGTACTTCCAAACATTTTTTAAAAGATTATTATGTGGAGAGGAACGCTTTTAAATCGTAAAAAAAGTATAACGAATCATTTTGTTTGGATTCACGCCCTCAGCTCGTAAGCTGAATTTATTTGTAGCCATATCGGTTCAAGGTTTTTATTGAGTTTGACAGAGGCATTTGTCATCCGTATGCAATTATTTTCGGGATTATTTCGTCCTAATAGCATATTTTATAGCTCGTTAACTTTTCTCTGGTGGATCACATTTTCATTACACGCATGTTAAGCCTTCCTTCACCATTATTCGCCCCGTGTGATTTTTTGTTATTATTTAAAACTTCAATTCGGTATATAGTTTATTTTTATTAACATACGAAGAAGGCCCGTTGCGGTTTTATTAACGAGTCTAATATTTGTTTTGGCGAGCGTTGAAGATGGAGCGAATTTATTTACTTATAGAGTATTAAAAGTTTAAAACGGTTATTTATCTAAGGGAGACCATAATTTTAAGCGGGAAATGGCAAGTATTTTACGGGCACCGCACCCGCTCGACAAGTGCGTTAGCCACGCATACTAAGCCGCTCCAGGGCCGGCGTGAGGCGTGTGCAGTCGGTTCCTCCGAACAGGGCCCCGCTGTTTATTAGGAGCCCCGCACAAGGCTCCATTCTCATGCATTGAGATTTAGACAATTTTTGTTACATATTAATATTATTTCATAATAATAATAATTAAGAAATTCATTATAATAATTTTTTTATTAAAAAAATACTAGTGTTCTTAGAAATAACGTCATTTTTTGCACCATCGGGTAGATATAAATAAATAGGCCCCGCTCCCGCTCACTATCGAACTAGGCCCCGCAATTAATCACGCCAGCCCCTAGCCGCTCTCTTCGTGAGCCAAACAACTAACCATTGGAAGATGGAGATCAGATTTGCTGTTCTAGATTTTTTTGCGCAATTATTCATAATTACTCAGTTTTAACCGAGCTTTTGCATAACGGAATTTCTTTTACAAATATATTTCGTCCAATCGTCGCTAGATTGCTGTAAAGGGAATTTTAATATTTTACATAAAGCAAATATGAAAATCTTACATATTCTCCGTTTAAACCTAAACGATTAAGAGGACATCTTGAATCAATGCCGTGCTAATATTATAGACGATGATCTGCATAAAATGTGTGATAGGTCAAATAAGTGCTAAAATATTGTTTGGGATGAAATTGCTTATAACATTCACTTTGTGGAGAGCGTAATGCTTTATGAAAATCATTAAAATCATCTTTGGTTATGTAGTTAAAGATATACGTCAGTAATAGTTATATTCATACTCCGACCCGTTGCATAAGTAGTGCATTGTAATCAACAGTAGGAAAACAACTGATTTTATTGACGGCTATTCATGATGAAGTTCCGAGCGAAGTTAAAATACTTCCGTTGCAGAAAATACATGATACCTTGAAAGCCACCTTATTGGTGGATGGCAGGGGAAATACCAGCGCGATGTTATAACGGACGGTTTAAATCGAAATGAAGACGTAAATATCTGGCTCCTGCTTCGCCTTTTTATTTAGTTTAATTCCGTTATCCGAAGTAGTTTGGTTTCATCCTATCTCATGGGTGTAAAAGGAAAGGTAATTATAAAGGTGGCAACAAGGTGTTGGAGGAAGCTCAGTGGACACTTACCAGAATTGGAGAGCCGCTGGGGGTGCCGAAGACACGAAAAACAAAAACTTCCTCCAACACCTTGTTGCCACCTTTATAATTACCTTTTCTTTTCCATATATATATATATATATATATATATATATATATATATATATATATATATATACCGGTCCCGGTGGTGGAAGGGCTAGAGTATTGGCCTACCATCACTCAGGTCGCAGGTTCGAATCCCGCCAAGGGCATGGATGTTTGTGTCGTTTTCATAATTTCATATTTCATCAATCATGTGTGTGTGTCTGATGCGGAAGGCAACGGGAAACCACCACATCATATGTGTTTATTCCCTAGTCATTTCAAACCAACCTTAGGGTTGAAAACTATGGATGGGTGGATATATATATATATATATATATATATATATATATATATATATATAGATGTATGAGCATGTGGTGTGTGTGCTCTGCAAGAATATTCAAGCTCGGAGAATAGGGATTTCCCTGTATAATGTTGACCCGTTGTAAAGAGGGAGAGAGAGAGATAGATACCGAAGGAGCAAACTTCTTTCGTGACTGTAAAAGGATTCTCTAATCCTTTCGATGCTTTCCATCCGAAAGTGAGCGATTGGTTATACTGAACGAGATTGGTGATTGAGTATGCTTTAGAACGTATTAGGTTATAGAAGGGGTTTTCTCCTCCACCCCAAAACGCTGAGCCATTTACCAAGCAACGAGAAAGCTGAACAGCGTCTTCTCTCCTCTTGTACTTGGGTAAACTATTCACCCTTTCAAAAACCTCTCCCCCAACCTACTTCTCGGTTCCCCCGAAATTCTCTTCACTCCTTATACCCCCCCCCCCCTCCCCCATTCCTACGCGGGATCCAACACAAAACCATCGATCGGAGGAATCCCGCTGGGTTTCTTATCGATTCCATCTCCGTTTTGCCCATTCACGAGTCAACCAAACCATTCAAGATGACATCTCGGATAAGAAGTCTCCTCCTCCATCTCTTTTCTGAAGCGTTTGCATCAAACTCAGTATTGCCTCGCTTTCCCACTCCTCCGAGGCTAACAATTCACAAAGGAAAACCCATCTCCTTCCCAAGTTTTTCTTTTCGGCATGCCTCTTGCTTGACGTTTATTCTCCGTTGCCTCTTCTCGCCGATAGTGATCATTTCGACACGTGATAACACCTCGCGATGACCGACGCGATGTGGCGTGTGTTACTTTAAACTCTTTCTCGCTCAGTGGCGGATTTAGGCAGTTTTGAGGCCCCTGGCTCTAAATTATTGGGGCCCCCGCTGCTAAACTATTGGGGGCCCTGCAATCTAAATTTATACTGAAACCTCAATAACGCTTACCCCTTTATTTGACTCCCCTCCCCCGTTTTAATAAATAAACCATCGGAGTGCAAAAAATACATTTTCCTTCGTGGCTTTTATAATTACGTATTTAATATTTCTGAGATTATACGTAAAAATATACATAAAAACATTTTTTTTCGGGGCCCCTGGCGCGCGCGCCAAGTGCGACCCCTCTAAATCCGCCACTGTCCTCGCTCGCTCCTTCTCTTACCGAGGTTCTTTTACGACCTTCTCCCAACTCGCGCCTCTTTTGGAGGTTCCACTATAAAAGAAACCTGGTGGACTTAACTGGAAGGAGCGACGTTGAATTAAAATTTTCTCATATGTATTTATAGAAGAAGCGAAATTAAGGCTTTACGGTTCGCTTCGATAGGTCTTTAATAAAGGTGCGTTAAAAAATAAAAATGAACTCAGTATAAATAAAATTTTATTTCATGCCGTTTATTCCGATTTTTTCAGATGAGATTAGTGGGAGTCATATATTCATTTCTCGTGGTTTTTTATTTCTCGAGAATCGAGAAATATTTCTCGAATTTCTCGAGAATTTCAAGAAAAACACAAATATTGAAAATAAAAATAACAAAATTATTTATTCCTGTGTTTTTTATTTTAATACATTTTATTTTACGTTATTTAGCTTTCATTTTATTGATTGCTGCTATTGTTTTTAAAATAATATTTCAAAAAGCAAAGTATTGGCTGATTTATCCAATAATCTGGTTCTCGATCTTGTAATAAAAGTGCCAGAAGTCGAAAAATTTCGTTCATTTTGTGTCGAGGTTGGTCTTATTGTTAGCAGCGCATCCAGTAATTGTTTCAAATTTTGCGTAATATTTCCAGTGGTTTCGTAAATGTTAAATACTTTTGTTAATGGAGAAAAATTTTCATTATTATTTAGCTGGGGCTTGGCCGTATATATGGATATGGAATTTTTCAGGTGTTGATCAAGTGTTTTTTCAGCAGTGTTATCAATTTTAATTTCACTGTACGTTCATCGTCCTCGTAATCATTGTTTGTACTAAAAAGTCTCGTCAAAAGTGATTTCGATAACTTAAGCATTTCTGCTTTAGTTGACAACTTGAAAAAAATCATCATTGCCTCGAATAAAATTTGGATTGCTTAAAAATTTTATAAGTGAAACTAATGGTATGTTTTGAAGTTTCGATACATGTGCTTTAATGATAGCTATCAACTCATTTCTCATGCAAGTATTTTGATTTTTTAAATTATTAAACAAAATATGAATTCCTTCGCTTGTTAATAGATTTGCATCATGTTTGCTGAGCTCCTCTACAGCAAGCTTAACATGTGTCAATGCATTTAATACTTTACAAACCACTGAATGTTCATTTTTCCACAAATATGATAGGGTTATTTCGTTTAAAGCTTTAGTGATTGGTTTTTCAATCTCCACGAATCGTTCAATCATATTTACTAAGCTATTCCATCGAGACTTACAATCCTGAATTATATGCAATTCTTTTTTTTTAAATGTAACAACTTCTTTTTGAAGAATGGAATTTCTCACTGGTGAATATTCGATTAATTTAACAAATTTTCGGACGGCATGTATTGCTTAACGAGCGTTTTCTGTTTGATGACTAGACAACATCATCTTTTTACCCTAAAAGTATAAATATAGTCAATATGACAAGGCATTAATTGGTGAAACTCCATTTTATTTAAATATATTTCCAAAAACACAATTTTTATAAAAATTGTATTTTAATACAAATTATCTCCACCACTATATTTTAGTGAGTGTGTCTGCCTGTTCCTTTATGCACGCCCACATTTCTCAACCGATTCCGGCCAAAATTGGCAGGATTGTAATGGGTGCCAAGGCGAAGGTTAATGCGTGGTTTTAGTGCCCGTCTGTCGGTCCATTTCAAGATGGCGGTCCATTTTCTGTCTGCTACTTTATGCGCGCCCACAATCAACCGATTCCAACCAAATTTGGCACGATAGTAGGGGGCACTAAGGAGAAGGTCAACGCGGGGTTTTAGTGCCCGTCTGTCCGTTTGATTCAAAATGGCGACCGATTTAAATATTAAACTACGCATATTTTCCTGAGTCCTACTATTGATTTGAATGAAATTTGATACGATTATGGAGGACTCCCAGGAATAATTTATACGTGGTTTTTGTTTCTCTCTGCCCGTTTTATTCAAATTCTTAAATACCATGTGTCGTCTGGAATTCCGATCGGATTTGAACCAAATTTCCCCGGGCAACACCGGGTATTTCTGCTAGTTTTATACAAAAGACTAAAGTTCGCCAGTGTTAAAAAACTTTATACAGAATAACACAAAGTTTTCAACTCAAAATCCATGCATAATCCATGGCCAGTAAAGTTTAACTTTTAGGAAAGATGTAGCATCTGGAGGCAAAATACTTTTTTAAAATGCACCCTATGACCTTCTGCATTTCGTGAGCTGCATTTAAAATTCGTAATATCCGGCGAGCCCCATAAATAATGCAAGAAAGTGATAAAATACAAAATTATATACACAGCCCAATTATTTTTTCATAAAAGCATATTAAGACGTCTCATTAGTGCAACAATAAAATTTTACGTTAATAAATAGTGGTAATAAGATTTTAAGAAAAGCGAAAAATTCAAATCATATAGTACGATTGCGAGACACGTAAAATAACTCTTCGAACCAGATGTAGCTCGTGTGCTACGCGTTGGAGATGACTGCACCAAACGGTAACTTTATTAGCATAAAAAAACGGATAAGTTAATAGAACGTGACGATGAAGGTGGCAAGAAAATTGACTAGCAGGGCATTTATTAAATGGACAAGTCTTCTTAAACATTATATTTATAAAAATACCTTGGTATTATATAAGAAGTAACTAATGTATATGTGATAAATTTTAACTGTTGAGTTGCCATAGATTTTTTATGTTGTTCAGTTAAATTCGGTGATTATAATATCCACGTTCGAAATTTCTTCTGATTTTCTGAAAAGAGGTATTTTGGAGTTAATGCCATTGCTAAACTGAGTTTTAAATATATTTTTACCATGCATGAGAGAATATAATAGTACTTTTATAAGGGTCGACTCACGTAACTGAACTTAATACGGTTGGAAGAGCGCCATGGCACATGCATTACAGATATGAAAATTTGGGGTAAAGCACGAAAAAGTCTTGTAAGAAGAAGGCATAGGTTTAGTCGTAGGTACTCTACAAACATCAGGTAACTCCAGTGTAGATTCACTGAGCACATCTTTGCTTAGCTCTCTTCGCTTCTATACTCACGACTGAGAATTTATGCGACTTTAACTTTTAACATGAATATATTTTAGCTAACGGCTAAGGGTAGATGATACAAATGAGCAATTATCAGCATATACACGTACTTGGCAGAATACATAGATTTCAAAACAAAACCGCCAAATTTCAGTCTTGTTCAATCGAACCCCTTCTATCCAACATGGGTTAATCCACAATTGCGCGGAAAGGTTATAATTCTCCCTATATAGACATAATTTCCCGTAATCGATATTTTATCCCGAAAATTCGCCACGTCAATTTCGTTTCGGTTATGGTGTTATTTCGTCACCATTGAGACGACATTAATACGGAATCCCGTCGCAAACTTTAATTAGAAAAAAACTTCTCCCTCGGGTGAGGAACAATCGTGTCTCAAGAGTTCTGCCTATGAAGACTCGAAACGCTGCGATGAATGAAACGCCAAGGAATCAAAGCGTGCGAGTAAAGGACCGGGTAAGAATTGTGACACCTGAAGAAGCCACATGCAAAGCCGGAAAAAAACGAAGCGAGAAAATTAATGCAGCGTAAAAGCCTTCTCTTCATTCGGAAACCGCTGCGAAAGTCTTCACTCCAAAATATAGATAATTACGAAGGGAGACAGGCGCACAATATACTTTCCCTCCTGGAAATCTGAGAAATTAAGGAAACGACTTCCATTTGAATGAGGTATTGAAGGCCTTTCGTTATCTCTCAATTCTTAATCTTCATTTCAACGGTGGCGAACGACGCCAATGTTGACGCGACTACCGCTACTAAAGCAAAATATGCATTGTTATTCCGTCACTATGTAGAAATAGTTCTTAGTTGAAATGTATTGAAATTTAAAATCTTCTATTAGTTCCTTAGCTATATAAATTACATTCAGGGATGAGGAAACATAAAAAAAACATCGAGACGAAGCCGTTTTAAACATAATTCCAGGTGAACGATATATTTGTCAGAAATTATTTGTGTGAATATTATCCTTAAAAGTGAAGTTATATGGAGCATTGGCTACAAAATTTTATCTATTAAACTGTTTAAAATTATTGCAATTTATATTAATAATACTACTTTGATTAACATTATACATCATATATAATCATGAATTTGTAGATCTAATAGTAATATTGATTGCAATAATTTTAGTTATTGTAATTTTTGTAATTGTTGAAAGGCTTTCATTGTAGATTTTATCCAAAGCGTTATGCTCAGTAAATTATGATTAAATTGGTAGACAGACGCCAGAAATGTGAACTACATGTATGAGGTTTCTTAAAAATATCTAGGACAATTGATGCATTAGATAGCTCCAAAAGTCATAAAAATATTGGAAAAAGCAGATGCGTATTTCGTCTACAATGCAGCGAAAATGTATTGTGATCGTTCGTGTTACCTAAGTTGACAATTGGATTCCGGGCATAAGGCGAGATCGATAATTCATTATTGATTTAATGCCAACGATAATTTCAATTTTTTTTCTATCATGTGCATTCATAAAGAACAATAGATAAGAGTCTGCCAAGATTTAACTATGAACGATGTGCTCACTATGTTGGAAAGAGTACTAAAAGAACTCTTAAAATCGTTTATCAGATTCATACCCATTCCCGAAATATCAGGCCGTATTTCTAATCAACAAGCATATCAGCTTTAAATTTTCATTAAAAATATCCGCGTAAATAATATACTTTATTTATCGTCTCCTGTAACTCTCCTGCTCATCTATCATCCAAATTTTAATTTTATTTCTTTCCTACATGGCCAAGATATGGCAGGTAATAGGAAACTCTATATCCCTATCCGTAAAGCAAAAATTTTAGAACTCTTTTTAACAAGCCTCCTTTAGATGTTACAATGAACTAGTTAATAATACAGAAAATGTAAATTTGCTCAAAGGATTTATTACCTCCAACTTTTGTTACACCTTACAAAATTTAATATTTCTTCCCAAAAGATTCTGCTTCTGACAGCAGTAATTTTCCTAAGACAATATTATAATAACCGCCCCCTCAGCTCTTGAGCGAAATTTGTTTAAAATTGTATTTATATTAGGTTATATTACTTTTATAAATATTGTGTAAGCGTATAGGAGCACTTACGAAATTTTAAAGTAAAGAAATATTACCGTGAGCCGTACTTTCCAATGGCAGACAAAATCACAAGTGAAGAGGCAATACAAAGCAGAAGTGAAAATATTTATAAAGGATATAAAAAAGGAATGCTAACTGGATGGAATATATGCCGAAACGAGAATGTTTCTCAAGGGATCTACTAGAAGGGAAGATTTAAGACAGACGGAGAAAACGATTTCGAAGAATGGGGATCTTTGACGGCGTGAGGATTGTAATTACCAGCAAATGAAGGGGACATGTGGAAAGAGGACAGGTTGGAGGAGTCATTTCGGGCATGGATCTTGGACATGTCGGTAACGACAGAAGACTTTCCAAGGCGTGGCTTGGTACTAGACTTTCAAGCTCAGGCATTTATGGATAATAGATACACATCTGGCGCTCAGATGTTTTGATGAGTGTTTACTATAAATCAGAACGTAGCTCCACTCATCAAAACCTGCCTTTATAAAATATGTCGATTTAAAAAAAATAGCATTGGTATAACTACGATGAGTGAAAGAAAGTGTTGCCGAAGTGATTGCCACGACTTTCACTTATTTAACAAAGTGTTTCAAAACATTGGTGTAAAATTTGCTCCGCCGTGGTTCAAGACAAAAATTTGGGATTACAAATCTTTTAACACTGTGCTTGAAAAATTTAAGTACAAGAGTAGACATCTCTTCGGTATTTTCCGGGACACTACCGTTTCTAAACACGGAAGAAGTTCCATAAAGGACTTGTTTGAGCTAAGAGTTTGGTTAGTTGGGTGCCTCTAGGGATATTTGCTCTTCACTCTTGTCCGTCGACAACTCCATCTGTATTCCTAGTCTCGATCTTTCGCTTTCCTTAAAACTTTCATGATATCTATTGAATTTTCCTCTCCTCTGTCATATTTCTTACTTATTTACTATAGTGTTCCAAACCGAAGGGACTGCTAATCAACAAAGGATAAAAGCTGAATTTTTTAAATAACATTGTTTCGTACATTTGGTTTAAATATGCCAGCGACAGTGGTTTCCTCATTTTATAGTGGAATTCTTCGCGTGGGTGATAAAAATGAAATACTGCCAGCAAGAAATAGTAAAAACATACGTAGCCTACATTTAATTTCTCATTTTTCAATTTTTTTAGTAGGGTTTGCAGTTCTCAAAGTCAATTCTTATGTGCCTCGCGCTTACTTAAAGGATGTCTACAGTGCTTTGTTTAAAATAAAATGAATCCCGTCTTTATCTTCTCCGGATGCGCCATAGTGCCTTTTAAAATGCAATTTATTTTGCTTTTCAGGCGTTATTCTAGAAATCTTAATCATTAAATTCCTTTCCGAGGGAGTAGATTGCTACAGATGCTAAAATTTTCAGGTTCATGATAAGCGTATCATTTTAATTCTAATTGGAAGTATTTTCTATATGAACCCTTGGTGTCTTCCTACCTTTATTTATCTTAGAATATCTCGAATTACTTACCTTATATTATTTTGAGTCTCGCTAAATTGAAAGTAAAAATTTAATTTTCTGTGTATGCTGCACTAAATATAATTACTATAAAATGTTCGTAATGAAGGTATTACTCGAGGATAACGCAAGAATCTGACATTAAATGGGTTGAAGGTCCTTAAAGAATATGCATTTTTTAGGACGCAGAAAAAGTTAATAACACAACTAATTACACTTTCGTAATATATTCATCCCATCATATCCTAATTTTACTCACGAATTCATCTTTATTAATAATTAACGAAACTTGTGTATTACATTCGCCCCTTAACACGTTTCTTCTTTGGTCACCGATTTTTACTGTGTACCATGATTCCAGGGCTAGAATTATTCACTATCTTTCCGTCATTAAGGTAACACACTCAAAGCATTTTTAAGGCGTTTACGAACGAAATACACCGAGGGATAGCCGTGGTTTCTCGTCCTTTTTTCTTCATTTTGCTCGAATTCAGCTGAATCTAACCTTCATAAATTTTCAGAGAAACTCGGTAATGATAACATCCGGAATAAAATCTTATTTTCTTACTTGCAGGTGGTTTTTATCTTTTGCTATTTTTATGTCTTCTCTCGGTTTCCCCTTTCTTTTCCTTCGGTAGCCTTGAACGATTCAGCAGGTGTTTCATCCTTTCCTCAAAGGGGAATTTTTCTCTTGCATTACTGGGGCAAAAAAAGTCGCTTTTCCTCTTTCTCTCCTCCCCTTTGATTCTCGCGTCTGTCTCCATAATGCCTCTGAGATCAAAACTTATTTATCTTCTGGAGCCTATTTCTTGTTTTATATTTCGATCCCTTTCATCTCGAATTCCATTATCGGCGATGCCGATGTATTTCCTCGGGAAATTATGAATCTATGTTTACGCGACGTGGCGATTTCTTATATATATATATATATATATATATATATATATAGGCAAACATTCGGGAAAAATATTTATGATGTGACTGGAGAAGAATTGGACGGAAAAAGCTATTTTTTTTTCAATTTTTAAGGTCGTCCTCTTAATTACTTCTGAATACAATAAAATAATTCCAAACGCGAAAGAAAAAAACTTGTCTACCCGAATGTGTTAGTTATGAACGGTAGGAACGCAATAAATATTAAATTCGACGCGAACGAATCTTATCTTTAAAATTTTTTTTTTACTCCCCCTCAATTTAGTAAAGCATCGCTTCTTTTGCGCAGTTAGACCACTTAGCTTAAGAGCGGGGTCGCTCAAAACTCGTCATATGCAAATGCTATCGCATATCACGGTGAAATTTGACAGATCCGCTTTTAATTTATCCACCCTTTATCATCGGGTTTTCCTCGTTAATTACGATTTCAGATCGATTAGACAGTCCCCTTATCACGCAAGATAAGGAGCTTTCAGGTACCGTAAACCCTTCGAACGGTATTTTTCAAACTTTTATCGGGAGACCGGTAATCATTGCACGGCGCGTTTATTCATTTATTCATTTCTTTCTTCGCGAACGTTCTCGCCCAACAAACTTCCAAGAACATTGTCGAACCTTGCTCCACTTCATTATGCCTCGACTTAGGGGGACCTTAATGGGAGTGGGTAGACACGATTATCTCACTCTACGGTGCGAGAGTCGGTTAACGAGCTTCCTTCCTCCCTCCTTTCCGCAGATCTCACATCTCCACCCTCTCCTTCTCTCATTCCGCACCCACCCTTAAAACCAAATATTTACCCCCGTGTCGTCATTTATATTCCCTTCGCATAATGGAAGAGTTAACGAGGAAGTTTGTTTCATGCTTCATTTGTAATCTTCAGAAATTTACTTGAAATGGTCATCTTCATTATTGGATGCGAGGTCCTCAAATTTTATTAAGCTAAAAGTATGGGGAAAGCGAGGGAAGACATCTATATATCTCTCAAGGAAAAAAAAGAGCTTAATTTTCTATAATGTTCTCGTTTAATATTTTAGTTTTTCTTTTTCCTCCAGATTTTATACGTTTGGGTCCTGGAGGTGATAATAAATGTCTATTGGTTGTTATCAGTGTGTGTTAAAAAGTTCACAAAAAAAGTTTATGACGCTTGAAAAGACAATTTTCAAAGGTCGGTCGGCGAAAACTGTGGAGTTCGCAGGCTAATGGAATAAATTTATGTGCGAGAAACATAGTAGGGGTAGTTTATTCCTCGGATGTTTCGGCGCAGAACCTCTTTCTTTTCACTGCATAGTCACATCTGCATGTTACGCTGCAATTCGCCAGATAGGTGTGAATCAGAGGACGCATTACACCGACATTTTCTTAACAAATCCCCATTATTATCCCTGATAGTTCCAGGAACAAAACAACCCAGATATTATCCTGTCACGCCCTGGCCGGCATTCTTGGAAGGTTGGTTCGAGTATCTGCCGCCTATTACTAAGGTTGCGGGTTCGAATCCCGCCAAGGACATGGATATTTGGGTTCGTTCGTAATGGGTTGTATGTAAGAATGGACTAAATTGTCTGAATATCGCCCTTGAACATAAAGTCTAATTATTATTATTATTATTATTATTGGCCTCAAGTAATTTATATGTAATATTTCGATTTAGGCAGGGATTTGAGTTATTATTATATATTATTCATATAAACCTTTCGAACCTGGCGTTCAGTTGGGGGTTTCTCTTGCAGTACCAAATTCAACATTTTTTAAATAACGTCGTAACAATTTGCTTTGAGTCATATGTTTATTTGTCGAACTCGAACCTAACTGCTCTCCGCTCATATTTTCTAACTACTGTATGTAACATTTTCAGTGGTTGTCCCAACTTCTAAAGCATTGTTTCTCAACCGAGAGTCCCCGGAACCCTATGGTTCCGCGCGTTATTTCCCCGGGGTCCACCGAGTTGAATAGGCCATTTGTTTATTTTTATGTATAACTTCATTGATCCCGCACGCAGCTCTGATTAATATTTAGAAATGAAGAAAAAAAACGGGGCAATGAATGAAAGATGTATGAACTTTTCATGGGAAAGGCTCCCGCTGCTCCAAAAACGTTCATAAACTTTGCCCTAAAGGGATTTCCCAGGAAATCTTATCCGCGCATTTAAATATATTTCAGCAATGTTGAGAATAATAAATCCGATTTTATTTTCAACGATGTTATCTACACGAATCCGAAAGTATAGATAGAATTATTAAACTCTTCGAATATCCTGCAAAGACGTCGGCCAAAGAGGCAAGATATTTCGCGGAGAATTTTTCTTTTATCGCACCTTTGGATTTCTATTGGTTTTTAGCTTGCGCTGGAAGAAGCGAAATAAAAAGTTATAGAGTTCAACTCGTCGAATATCACATTCGATCTTCCTTTCACATTCAGCCGATTTCATTAGTATTCCGAATGTTAAAATCTGTATCCGGTCAACGCGATTCGCCTTTTCTGAGTAACCTTGTAGTTCACAATCGTGACACATTCTGGCGCCACGAGGCGAACTCGTTAATTTATTTTGGAATTTTTTGTTTTTGAGTTGAACTTTCCACTCACTAAACAGTCCCAAGACTTCTTATTTATACATACTATTCACCATAACCTCGTCTCCTCGTATTATATTACCCCAAACTTTTGTCTTTATCTTATCGTGGTTTATTTTAGCCAATACACCACTCTCAATCTGGAAGTTCTCGTTAACCATAGATAAAATAAAAGATTAATTAGTTGGTGGAGGGAGAAAATAAAACGGCTCCATAAGTTTTGACTGTAGCTCTTTGAATGGTATTTTCAAGTGTTCTGTAAAGAGCTCATTTATACGATTGTTTAATTAATATATGTACCGTATCTTCCACATTTTCTTCAACGAGGTTTCGGTCTATTGAGTACTTGTGTCAATTATTACCAACCTCTTCTATTGAAAATTGTGTTGGTACATTTTTGTCGAGTGGAATATATTGTATTAACGCAATTGTAAACACTGTATTAGTGACATGGCTCTTCGAAGTGAATATGTTTTAACAATCGAATTAATTTCAATGCATTCTCACCTAAACAAAAGATAAAGGTTATTTCTGAATACCTTTTGCTTTACATATAATGTGTGGTTATTTATTTTGTATCGCTTAAACTCAAATAATTCATTGAAATTTTTTTCATCTCAACAGGAAGCAACGAGAACGTCGCTTCCAGTTTATCCTTCTATTCTACCAACTTGCTTATTTGACTGGGCATAAGTGTTCGGTTGTGGAGATAACATTTTCCTTCTTCCGTCGACGGCTACGTGCGTATACCCAGCCTTTAAACCTACAACTGTTAACCTTAGACTTATATAAAAGGAGAAAATTCTCCGTTGCCTGGCTTAGAGGGGAGATGTGGGCCTGGGTTCGAATCCTGGTGACAGGCTTATCCCGCGATCTACTTGTGTACTGCGATGAGCGCATACAAGTCAGATTCCGTCCGTCGGAAGGGACATTAAACAGTGTGACTTCTCGCAAATAACAGGATAATGCCGGAACCGGGTTTCCCTCCCCATTGTATGGGAGAGCTGCGTGTTAGTATGCGTGTGTTTATCGACTGAATTGACTGTTGGCTGAGCAGTGGCAATTGGCTTACCTACTATGTCCAAGTAAACTTGCAACATCCTGCCCTCGTTGGCGGCTGTTGGTTCTGCGGTGTGCCTTCCGAAGGCAGGACAATCCTTCAGTTTGATGGTATGTTAGCCGTATATCTAACGAACCAACAGTTTTATGTAGCAGTTTAGTAAAAGTTGGCTATTTTTACGCTTCCAGTTAAAATATTTAGAAATGATTTTCCTTAATATTAGCAAGTCGTTTTATACTTAAAATTCCTGCGAAATTTTAAGCATGCTCGTGGCGAGGGAAAATTTGATCTGGTGAAAACTCCCACAGGATTTTAAGACATTAACTTATATAATTAATAATTAAATTAACAGGGAATGCTTGTTTTGATTTCCAAATCTCAACCCCAACCGTGATTGATGTTAAAGTATTGCCATTTCTGGTTTTTCATCAAGGTAATAAAATTTCCAAGGCGAGCTAACTTTTTAAATTCTATCATCCCGCTTCCCATTAGCCCTCCCACGCCTTCATGGCAATTTACGTGACATTATTATTTGTTACTCGTTCAAACTCTGGCCCTTATCCACTTAATCGACCCAGCTCCGGTTCGTAAATTTGATTATCCTCGGATTTATTTCATGTATTATACCGCCGCTACTCGTGGACTAACGAAATTACGAGGAGCGGGACGCATTTGGCTAGCGCCCTTCGGACATGGAAGAACGCTCTAGTTTATCGAATAAACGTGCCGTAACCTATCCCCTTTTCACCACTTGCCAAAAATAGCCTCGGTTAGGAACGGTGAAGTGTCCATTATGTTGCTTTCACGAAGCATTGCGTCCTGATAAAGGTAGGAAAGTGTGCTTCCCGCGATACGAACCTAACATTTTGTCGTGTATCGTTCAAGGTGCATGAAGCCTGCATTTGAAAGATATTTCTTCGGCTTGTTTTCGACCAACGTTTATACATTTGTATGCAATGTTTAGTACGAATGCATCGGTGGTTCGGGGGTGGAACGATCGCCTGACCGGTTTACATTCCAGACCGATTTAAATTTTCAGCCGGACTTTTTATGGAGGCGGTTAGCGGGTCCGCTTCCCGTCATTAAGGTCGCGGGTTCGAATTCCTACGGACGTTTGTTGTAGTCAGTGTTTAACTGTTAAAACGCAATTAAGAGATCCGTACGGTTTTACGGGTATTGAAAAATGAACAAGTAAATACTGCAATATTGTTCCCGCTTATACTTTTTTTTTTACCAGTTAGACTAACTTTTATGCAAATCAGTTTTATAATGCATTCAAAAGCTATTATACATCACGATTTACAAACTCCTTTCATTCAAAATGTAGCGGCGGTAGGAACATTCTTAAACATTTTTGAATAGATAAAGTAAATTATTAATTAATTTTCCATTGGTTTTATTTATTAAAGTATATATAGATTACATGTTTTGACCGTAAGAATATTTTACGGTAGAAATAGCGCTTAAAATTTTAAAAATGATACATTAAGCAAATCATTAATTAATTAAATCTGTCCATTGGATTTATTTATTCAGCGAACACATTTCTTTTCTCGTAAAAATATTGTTCTGTTATTTTTTTACTACAAAGGCACGGGAGTTGCACAAACATTTGTGTTCTAAACTCGGGTGGGAATGGGACCTTTTTACTTTCTCATATACGAAGTATATTGAGAAAGTATTGTAATCGCGAAAAAATTTGATCTCGAGATTTTAACGGAAATATACATTTTAGGTGTACCTGAGTCCGAAAAAGGGGTTTACGCAATGCCGTCTGTCTGTCCGTCCGTCTATCGGTCTGTTCGCGTCTCTAGAGCCAAAACAATGTAGCGAAAAGGAATGAAATTTCGTACTTAGGCATTTTATCATACAGAATAGTAGCTATGAAAAAATTGTTGTCATTGCACAGTAATTAAGGGCGGTTTATTCAATGCAATTTTAACAACAATTTGATTTGGTCAAAAACGGCTCCTACGATTTTGATGAAATTTCGTATAGTTACTTGAGTTTACGTCTTCAATAATACTACATAGCTCGCATTTCTCAAAAAATAATATAAGGGTAGATTATTATAGGCAACTTTAACAAATATTTGATGTTTTAAAAAACTGCTGCACCGATTTTGATCAAATTTCATACAGTTACTTGAGTTTACGTTTAAAATAATACTAAAAAGCTCATATTTATCAAAAAATGAATATAAGGCTAGTTTATTCTAGGCAACTTTATCAACAATTTGATTTTCTCGCAAACGGTTCCAACGATTTTGATCAAATTTCGTACATTTACTTGAGTGTACGTCTACAATAATACTACATAATAATACTACACGAAAAAATAACACTGTTTAATTCCCCTGTTTATTTATAATGTAACGGCCCGGGTTCCAAGTTGCCTGAAGATGCCTTTTTGAGGTGAAATCTGGGTCGTTATACTTAAAATAAACAACAGAATGTAAAGATATTATTATTCTGTGTTTTTAATTGAGTTAAACTAATTCGTTTGTTTCTGACGCAGTGTCAAAGGAAAATATTCGCATGTATTGTGTTACTGCATCCTCGCTTTAATAATATATCGCTGTATGTTCTTCTTCTTCAATTTAATCGTTAAATTGAAAATCAACTTAAATTCTTCCAACAAACAGATTATAAGAAACTTGAAAGTTTTTTATTTTTCAAATTATCCTTTTCTTCGTAATCTCTTGAGCGAGATCTTAATAAGTAACGTATCGGTAGAAAGACATGACAATGAAGAATGTTGTTCAGTGATTCTAATGAGATTTGCTTCGGCTATAGAAATATCGTCACTTTTCTTAACAAAGTTAAGCCAGTCAAGCGAATCTATTGGAATGAAGTGGAATGTTGTAGGCCGTGGCTCGAGTGGAATTCTTGGTGTGAGACGAGGGGAAATAGATATAACGAAGTGGAAATCGAGAGGGGTGAATGGGAATTAGGTCTCGGAGCGCTGAAGTCGGAATGGAATGCCAAACAACAAGTTGTTGGGAAAATTTTTCGAGTAAAGGAATTTTATCCTCATTATGTCAACATTCAAGTCAGTTTGTTCCCGCATTATTTGAAAAAAAGTGTTACAAATTAGTTTTAAAGATGCACTATACTAACGTAAGTGCCCAATTCACGTACGCAGCAGATATATTAATGAGACCAAGTTTTCTTGTATAAGCTTGCAGGTCGAAACCAAAAGTGTCTACAAGAAACCCATTGAGGAAAAAATATTTATGGTTAACTGTAATAAAATTATATTTAAAGTAAATATCTTTCTAAGAGAACTATTTATTTGGATGTGATTGGGTATTGACTCAAAATAAGCAAAAGTTTGCTCTGACTAGAGTTGATAATTCTAAAATATAAACCAAGCTTGCCTGCATTTGTTTAGAAAAAATCCTATTGGGAAGAAATATTCTAGTCCCTAATGGAACGTGGCTTTAACAATGAATTGCAATGGCGTGGTCCATTCATATCACACCTAAAAATTTATACTCTCAAATCATTTATATGACAGTTATATTAAAATGTAGGTAAACCACGTTTATTGGTAGCCAGTCCTAAAACAGCTCGCACTAAATAAGCAACACGCCCCTCGGAATCTAACGATATTTATAGCAAAACATATGGCGTCGAAATTGCCCTTTAACGCAAAATTGATCTACGGAGGTGTGCTTATGTGATAAAGCACCAAGAAGCTCATTGGCATCGTTTCGGGAGAAAAAATACACATAGGAAGAAGATACGTAAGAAGAATAAAGGGCTGTGGAGCGTAGAAGAAAAAGGCAGAAATATTGGCCAAAGAAATAAGGCCCCGATTTATGTTCCCATCCTGTGTTGTTATTCCCTCTTCCTTCTCCAAATCCAAACTTATTATAGAGTCACACCGACCATCCATCTCTCCTATCTCCCGTCGCCTACTCCCTCTACCCACCAACTTTTTCCGTCAAAATTCCTCCCTCCTCGCGCCTCCCCTCGACCTTTTCCGTCCTTCCCCATTCCACAGGCCGACCCTTTTCCGTGCATTCCTTCGAATCCGTCTAGGGGGCGGAAAAAAATAGTATATACCCCTCCGGCCTCTTTGCGTCCTTCGACCCACCCAACCCCCGGGGGAGGTGGTGTTGGAGTGGGGATGGGGGCAATAAAAAGATTTATTCAAATCGGTTCTTTTTTTTACTCGCGCGAATGGGGAGATTGAGACTCGATCCGGAGCCGCGGCAATGAAAACATTAAGTATGCTATGATTCGGGCGAAATAGCGCTCGGGTGCTTCGCGGGTTTCGACGAAAGGATCCTCCGAGAAAGGTTCTCGGACAATTTGAGGGATCAGGCTTGAAGAAATGGATATGGGTGATTGACTGTCCCTCGTTTATCCCAGTCGCGTTTTTTCTCCTTCCCGCCCCTTGCTGCCACGCGGGAAATCTTTTTACTTTCTCATACGAAGTATCGAGAAAGTATTGTTATCGCGGAAAAATTCGACCTCGAGATTTTTTTTCGTCTCGTTTCGACGTCTTTCTTCGCGGTCACTTTTTGTTTTTCGTTTTTACTTTATACGACGTATATTGAGAAAGTATTCTTATCGTGAAAAAATTCTACCTCGAGATTTTGATGGAAATATACGTTTTAGGTGCACCCGAGTCCGAAAAAGTGGTTTTCGCAATGCCGTCTGTCTGTCTGTTATTGCCTCTTGAGCCTAAACGGTAGAGCGAAAATGAAAGAAATCTCGTACTTGTGCATTAACGTAACGAAACGAAAAAATACTTTCTCCGCATGCATACGTTATAAAAAACTTAGCAGATCTCTTTATTTTTCACCATGATCGATGCAAAGCTTGCGTATGGCTTTCGTTTTTACATAATATGAGCGCATGAGGTTGCGTTGGGAGGGTCTAATTTTACGCAGCTATATATTTTTTAACCATTTGATGCCGAAGTAGAACATGGTCTATGCAGGCAACTAACTCCCTTCTGTTCAGAAAGGTGATTCAGAACAATCACATTAAAAATACTTGTCTCAAGTACCTCCAGTAGCCAGACCAAGGTTATAAGAATCAGATGCGCATTTTGGCTAGAAAGCAGCCGTCTGCAGTGGTAATTCACCGAAAATATATTCTAAAAAAGGCTTGTCGTGGCTATTAGAAATACCTCAGACAAGTATTTTTTCTTGAATTTTTTTCACTCATAAGAAGAACTTGATAATTTTCTGTTGAAGAAAGGCGAGACTCAATTTAAATGATAAAACTCGGATTTAAAATGTGTTCTTGGGAAGGGCGAGTAACTTTGAATTTAATCGGAAAAACGATCGCGGCTGCAAAGGCCAAATTTCAAAGAAAAGATGTGCTTAAATGTTCCTTCGTTAATAAGAATGAAGAGGCATGGGACAAATAGTACCATTCTGCTACCACCTGGCCAGTGCCGTAAGTTTGCAGCACATTAATGATTAATGATAATAATAAATTTGAACGACCGACTTCAAGATGGTCACTATGCAACAGGTCTACGGAATCGCATAGAGAGGAGAGAATTTCATGTCCAGAATGAAAACTTGTTTGATTTTTATCGCTTTACTCAGGAAGTGAAGCGTTTATAACTGAATTACGCCAAGTTAAAGGTGTTAATTTCGAATATTTTTACAACTACTTATTTTAGCGTAATTAAAATTTAGCGATTTAAATTTTACACATCCAACAAATTAAAACAAATAGGGAGTATAATAAGATTTCCTCAGGGCATTCGGTATGATATTTTATTGTCTGCGATAATTATTCTCTAAGAATGTCGCATCGCGAATACTGTAGCTAAATTTTAATCCGCATACAAATTCATTGTAAGCCTTCACCCTAGTGATTTGCGTCCACGACCTGGCTTTGATGTTTTAACAAAAGCTTATACGAGGAGTAATTATTGTATTATTCAATAACAGGATTTCTTTCCTTAAAAAATGAAGACATGGAGATGATTTTTAAACATTTTGCCCGACATTTATTGTACGTGTTCTTTTATGTTCCCAATAATTTTCAGTTGAGATTTGGGAAGGCTAATGATTCTTTAGTGAAATTTGAAGTGCTAATAACATAAAAAAATTAAAATGTATTAAAGCAAAACCTCTCCGTAATATTCATTGAAAATGGAATATTTTAAGCATAGTTTTGTTCTCGTGTTTTCGAACTTTTACATAATTTTCTGCTTTTATCATTTCCCGCTTTCATCGATTTTTTTCCTCGGTCGCTTCAAAAACGATAGATAAAGGTTTGGCGGCATTTCTATTCCATCGCATTATAAGAACCTTACATTATTAAAATAATACACATTCAAACTTTTGGCTGCATTAATTTAGGTGAGTCAGTAGCTGAAATTCCTTAGACATTAAATGATAGAATTACGGAGACGAGTTCTAGTCGGGGAACAAAATATTTTTATTCTTATGACACAGTTCTGCACTCGTCGAGGTGCCGAGTATTTGGTGAACTTGAGCAGCCCAGACTTAAATCAAAAGGATATTCCTTAAGTCATCTTGACCGTGATTAAACATTATCATCGAGTTTGGAAAGTTTGCGCTTTATCTGTGATCTTTCAAATTATGTACTAGGAGGAAGCGTAGTACCTTAGTCCAAACATAGATTTAAAAAAGTACCCAAGACGATTTAAAAATCCATTTTTGCGCCTAGGCTAAGACTACGCAATTTATGATGAAAGTATTCTTCATTTAGAGATAAAGAAATCCAGCGAGTGCCCCAATGTTTATTGTCACCATTTGTACTCGAGCGTGTGAAAAATACATAAAATTCGGTAATTAGAAAGCTGTAATTAATTAAACGGGTGTCTTTAATGGGGGTCTCGTAATGGCGTTACGCGCTGACCTTTAAACATAGATTACGTATTCTAGACTTTAGAGGAACTATAAAGCCGACCAGATGAGGCCTACGACGCATAAACTATAATGTTTAGGAGAGTCATACGGAGTTAATGTTTTGGTGGCATCTACCAATTGGGGCCAAAGAAGTAATTGACCTAACAGGGACAAATTTATTCGGAAGTCGACTAAACAGTATTTTTGGCTCGAAGCTTTCATACTTTGACGTAGAAAAGACGATTAATATGCAATAATCTTACGCATCCGTTAAGGAAGTAGCGGAAGCCTTTCAATTATTTTCTATTTCCTTTCAAAATGATGAGAGTCAGGTATGACTTAATATTTGCCGCAATTCCGAAATACATAGCGTCGTTGTATAACTTACAATTTATCTCATCGCCCCAAAACTTTATACTCGTTAAAATGTAATAAAAATTGAAATTAGAAACTATTTTTAGCTTCGCCGCTCTTTTGTTAAGACGTATTATAGAATTTCTGATTGATATAATATAAATCTCTATCGATGTTTGGTTGCTCATGACATACTTATACTTTGAGCGAGGTTTTATTATATTAGTTCGATAAAAAGTAATTGGAGAGAAAATAATTGGTGGAAAGGATGAAATAGGCCCACGTTTAGAACAAAGTTATTGAATGCTGTCCATGTTTCAATCTGGGTACCAATTCTCGGATACCAAATCCATCAATATAGGATCTTTCAATCTTTTCCAACCTGCGGATTCCTGCTGGGACATATGAAATCCCACGTACCCCTTGCAATGGCAACATATTTTATTATTGTAACTGTTTATAATATTGAAAAAGATTGGGGGGAAAATATAACAACGAATATGTTTATATATAAATACATGTTTATGTTTATATAGGTCTCACAAAGGAGATCCTTGACTCAAGAATTTTATCACACTTGCTGTGAAATATTGAGAAAATTGTTGCCAATTCTAGTAGAATTCGAACACGCGAATTTGACATTCGACAACACCTTGAGGAATGAGGGCACGTGGTATTTGCTATAAAAGATCTGATACCTGAGTAATGTTTCCGTGCCAATAGATTCCATTAAAATCATTACTGATTAATTATTTATCACTTCTCTAAATTAATACAACTATTGTTCTACATGTGTCGTGGACTCCCTACAACCCTGCTCCAATCAGTTGATTGTTACTGAGATTGAAGTTACTTCGGGAGGGTGTGATTTCTATAGTCAGCCTAAAATTAATGTTCAGTAAAGATCGAGCACAGAATGAAAAGTCACGAATTAATTAGCGATCTCACTTACTATTTTTTACAGTAGTTGATTTTGGTAACGCCCCAAACCATAAAGAAGTCAGAATAAGTCTATTTTGCATTATGGCTACAAAGTAACTGTGCCAAAAGTTATATGTATCTATACGCGAAAGATTTTTCAACCTATCCTTAATATTATGCAGCACGTGAAACTGAGTCCATGTGAACCGGCCCCTTCATTGGCTTCGGGAAAAGAATATTTGCTTTAAGTTTTTTATGCCGGCTTCAGTAGTTCTTTCAGGCCGCGTTTTAAAGATAAACAAACTGAAATGTCTGACGTTCTGGAGATCAGCGAGGAATAGTCATATATGTAGAACAAACCATTTCATTTTCTTATTAAGAGTATTTATTTATTTTTTCAATAAAACATTTTAAATTAAAACACGTAATTTTGGATGCCATACTATGGTACTAGAAGGACAAAGTGTTGGCATTAAGAGGAGTAGCGCCAGGTAATATGGATCAGATAGGATGACTTTCATGGGATCATTGTTTCACGTATTAATTAGCAGAAATGCAGACAGCTCATATTATCCAAATTATCTTACATAATGGGATATTATTGTAGCTTGCAAGCTTTAAAATCACACATAATGTTCCGGTATTTTTATACGATCTGTAAAAAAAATGGTACTTTAACTCTTTAGGAGGTCGCGAGCAGTCATTTTTACCTCGTTGGAAAAACATGTGAATATCCAAATTACCTATTTTTATTTAAATTTTAAACAAAATTCGTTCATACCGCAATGTATCAATAAGGTAGCTACATTTAATCTGTGGGTTTATGGAAACGAAGCTTTAAAAGGAACAGAATACAGTATTTTATGTTAAATAAAAATTAGCTTTACATAAAAATTGAGCATCAACTATAACAATTTAGGGAAGTGTACAGCGTATCACATGTGGGCGTGTTTCTTGCAATGGAGTATTTGAAAGAAGTGATATACGTGTACGCAAGGGAAATAGCGTTTTAAAGTTATTTTCTTCGTCACAAATAATCAGTTTTCTTACTATTTGAAAATATTGCATGCACACGAAAGGAAATTAAACGTATTTTTGTGAGGTTGTTTATGTTAGCAACAATGAAAAAGTAACCATGCAAGAAATTTTCAAAGTTCATCTCGAATTAAGACACTCTTGTTTGATTTTATTGATTACGGCTACTCTGACGATACAAATGTATAGGAAAAGAAATACTCACTAGTTGTACAAGTTTTATTTGAAAAGTATTTTGATATAATCTGTACCTTACGACAAGGGTGGGGAACCTTTTCCACATGGCGGGCCTCATAAGTGGTGGCGAATATTACAATTAAAATCAACAAATATTTGATTGCCATATAAACAAAGCAAAATCGCACACAAATTGAAAAACGACATTACGTTAAAATGTTTCGAATATAAATGCATTGGTCTCTCAACTTCGGCAACAATGGAAGTTGTCAAGGTAGTTTATAATTGGCATTGTCATAAAAATGATAAAATCACTTATTTTTCTGATTCTAAACACATTTTTACGCTAATTCGATCAGGATTCGGATTCTGTCTTCAATAAAAATGAACTTTGTTCTTTCCTTCGCAGAACCATCTAACGAGGGGAAGACCTGGACGTGAGTTTGCTGAAACATCGTAGGTGCGTAGCGCTAGACTCCACGATCACAGCCAACCCCCCTTTTGGGCGTATATGAGCAGTAGTTTTTCTATTAATTGCGTTTAAAGTACGCAATTTTTCGACGCGCCCGTAATTGCCTAAACGACCGCTGAAGTATGCAACAACAGCCGTAGCGCGGCGCTAGGGAGTTGGGATAGGAAGCAGTAAGTCCGGAGTTCGCTACCGGTTTATGTAGTTTTTTTCCCTTGCTTTTTTATTATTCTTGTTTCACTTCTTCGCGGTGAACTTTTACTTGGTGTCCGCAATCACTTTTTAATTTTTTTCTTCTCTACATTTTCGTTCTCGGAATTTTTTATATCTTCTCTCGTTCACCGAACGGCAGACATGCTATAATTTACTGTCAGATCAGATCTTCTTTCATTGATCTCTGTATGTAACTATTATTACGGAGTTACGGAGCAGTAGTGAGGAACAGGGACCATAAACTCGTGCTAGGTAATACGTATTAAAAATATTGTTATTGTATCTTAAATACAATCAGTCGTGTAATATTCTCCATGCTCAACATCTTTTTATGCCCACGTGGTACGATTTATTAGTATACCATACGTTATTGAAACATTAACGGGCGCCGTAGGTGTATTAAAACATACTTCCCTGTAGAAACGCATTAATACAAAATCAGCTATCGGCTCCAGTCTTTAAAGAGATGATTGGGTACGCGTGGTTTGCGTCCAAACTCTTTGGTACCCGCGAGGTATTTTGTAATGTGAAACAGGTCATTTTCCCTGACGAGGTTTTAAATTCCACCTGCATCTGCGGAGGACAATGCTTTGCTAGATATTCTTGGTGTAAAATTTTTTACTTTTCTTAATGCTACTTTGTTTCCTAACATCAACGGATATGTGAAATTTATTACTAAAAAAACGTTAATAACTAGTATGTCAATTCACGGGAGTACCTTTCCTTTCCCCTACTACCTACCCTGTCTATGATCCCAGTGACGATTGGTGGCTGTTGGTTATTTCTATCTCGCAATTAATCAACCCACCGTATTTCTGAGGGATTCATAAAGTAAATAAATATTTTAATACGTATTAATCAGCACGAGTGCATGGTTCCTATTCCTCGCTTCTGCTCCGTAACTCCGATTTCGCAGTCCACTCGTAAGTATCCTAGGCAGATCATCACAGAAGCATGACGAGTAATATTAGCAAAGGATCAGGGAAAAGAATGGATATATCTACAACTGGCTTCACCAATTCATATTATTTAAAAGATTGACAATGATTCTATGACTGATATTTTTCCCCGCAAGTTACGGATCATTGAAAGCATATATTAGCGTTCGCAAAGATATTCTATGGATTTTTTATCGTGTACTATGAATATCAATAATAGTTACATACAGGGATCAATGAAAGAAGATCTGATCTGACAGTAAATTCTAGCATGTCTGCCATTCGATGAACGAGAGGAGATATGAAAAATTCCGACAACGAAAATGTAGAGATGAAAAAAAATTAAAAAGTTATTGCGGACACCGAATAAAACTTCACCGCGAAGGAGCAAAACGGGAATAATAAAAAAATCGAGGAAAAAAAGGGACAAAAAACGTGGGCGAACTCTTGACTTACAGCTTCATATCCCAACTCCCTATCGGTGTGCTACGGCTGGTGTTGGATTCGTCAGCGGTCGTTTGGTTAATTATCTGGCGCGTCGAAAGATTGCGAACTTTAAACTCAATTTACAGAAAAACCACTGCTCATATACGCCCAAAAGGGGGGGGGGGGGAGGATTGGCTGTGATCGGGGAGACTGGCGCTACGCACCTACGAAGTTTCAGCAAAATCCGTGACCCCACGTCCGGGTCCTCCTCTTGTAAGTCTCAAGTTCGTACCATGTTTCTAAGTAATTTTAAAATTCAAATGAAAAATAAGCTGCATTCATCCCTATGTTATTAAAATGGAGAAATCGAAAAAAAATTTTAAAAAATTAGTAAGGTCAATCACGTCGTTATAAAAACCTTACTACACCGCTTAAATCTTTATTCTGGTTAAAATGACACATTCTTCATGTTTCCACGTGCTGTAGTTGATGAGCTATAAAAAACATACATGCACGCACGCACGCGGGAACACGTACACGCGCACACACGCACACACATACAAACACTTTATAGATATCTAAGGATTATTCGCAAATACTATCGTGTGATATATTTTAACGCAGCTCAGTATTTACCCCAGTGAAACGGAGGGCTCTCTACAAGTATTTTCCAAGTGTATCTCCGCCTGTTGTGTTGCTTAACCATGCATATTTTACCGTAAATTTGTTTCTTTTTCAAAACCCCATTTTTTGTTCTCTTCCATTCGTTTTTCTTATGCCAAAATCCCAAACTTCGCTACCGTCATTACCTAGTTCCGCCAAAGCATTCCAATCACCCATGATTAAGAAGTTCTTTTTTGCTTTTACTTCTCTCATAACTTCCTCGAGTCGATTCCACAACTCATCCAATTCCTCCTCGCTGTAATCTCTCGTGGGCATAAATAACTTTACAATCACTAACTCTAAGACGATTCTGACGGGCTCGCGAATAGAGAATAGTCAAATGTCTTCTCTATCTTCCCCTACTGAAACTTCAGGTAGTTTTTCACACATTTACTACTGGTTTCACCGAGTTTCAACTCCCAGAGATGCTAGTTACCACCACAAAAACCTGAAATTGCCCCCGAATGCTAGGCACCACTGGGATAGACTGAGACTAATGTTTATATAGCAATAAGTGAGTCGATAAGATATCCATTAAAAATCGGACTGTTTTAAAAGGGTTTTTTCAAGTCAAATTAACAACATCAACGAGAGTGTTTACTTATACGAAGGGATTATCCTAATAACGATTACGTAATCGGTCGCGAAAATAGGCGAATCTCGGATTAGATTAGTATCAAATTTTCGTTGAGATTGAGGTTTAGCAATGACTTCAACGTAGTGTGGGCGAACAGGGAAAGCGGGAGGGGAGGGGGGAGGGGGGAGGGAGAAAGAGAGAGAGGTGGAGGGAGAGCGAGAGAGTGAGAGAGAGATAGATAGAGAGAGAGAGAGAGGGGGGGGAGGGTGATAGGGCGAAGAGCTGATGGAAAGGCGGGATTGATATATTGACGAAGGGAGGTCGGCTTGAACGTGAGCTTTCCACGAGAGGAAATTTGCCTTTGGTAGGGGTGAGTGTAACCCACAATCAAGGCTATCCCTCTCTACTCCACCTCCTCCCACTTCCTTCGTCATTCCCTCCTTCGCCACCTTATAAGCCTTCCTCCTCTTACGTTCGCACTCTTATCCTACCTCCCTATCAAAAGATCTTCACTTCCCCCCCCCCACCTCTCTCTCTCCTTCCATTCTTTTCACGCTCCTTCCTTGTATATCCTCATTTCCTCGCGGTAACTATCATTCGAAAGTTTTCAGAGCTAAATTTCGCACGAATTTTGCTTCTCTTTCGCACGGTTTAATAAAACGGGCGCTTTCTATCGTCTCCAATTAGCCGCATTAAAAGGTTTTTTTTTGCGATGTAAAGACTTCGTTACATTCGCGCGCGTAAGAACGACTGTAAACAATGAAAAGTGAGTAGATTTTAATTTACTAATTCAATCAATTTTCTCTTTGGATGAAGAGGTTTTCAGGCGTAATCTCTAGCCATTTTGAGATTTAAGCCCATTCGAAATCAAGAAACGTCGATTATTCATTATAAAATTCGATGGATTGTTTTGATAAATAAATTATTGTGACATCACATGGCTGAATAATTATTTTGATGATAATTTACATAATTATTCGAAAACGATTCAGTTAAGATTGTTTTTTCAAACTATTTGGTGGGATCATACTTACTAATAGTCTGGCAAACCTTTTAATTTCATATTTATTTCACGTGTTTTCTAATGGGCAGTGTGGCACTATAAAGCCGTCTATAATGATCTAGTACGCCTATTATTGCTTTAAAAAGACGAGTTCTTATATATGCTAATTTTTAGAAACAAAGATTTTGATGTAATACTTTCATAGTGTGTCCTTAACGGGACATGGAAATTTTGGTAAGTTTATGGTTGAGCACAATTTAAAACGTTATCTGTTTTATCAATAATTTTCCGAAGATGCCGTATCTGAAAAATCACCTCATTCGTTATGACAATTTCATATGAAGTAGATATTTTCTACTTTTTACCTGCTAAAATTTTAGAAATTTTCATAATAAGGTATATAATAACGCATTGATTTTTATATAAGCTAAGTATAGCGTTTGCATGAGTATGATATTAAAACTCACGTAAAATATAATAAAGGTTACTAACACTTTACCTTTATCATCATTTTGCCTTCTTTTTATAAATTTCGTACATAATATGTAAATGTTACTGTAAAAAAAATTAAATTTCCAAATGGCAATCAATAACCAATATGGCCACATATTAACTAGCTAAGTAAAATTCTACAATTCTCGCACCTCTCATTTAAACCCACCCATTCATATCACACCATCCCGTTCAAGTGTTTGAGATTCATTTTTCGCATACCTTACCCGCTTTTCTTCTCTTTTTCTCACTTTTTGAAATATTGCATAAAAAATAAGGACATAGCCCTTTTTAAGTGTGCATAGTTTCTTACATTAAACATCTCGTTTTGATAAGACCAATTAGTTTAGAACAGTGATGGCGAACCTATGGCACGCGTGCCATAAGTGGCACGCAAGACGATTTTGGTTGGCACACCATCGAAAGGCGAAAACCCTACAAAGCATTTATCGTACTGATTTAATGTGTAGTGGGCGATTAAGGGGAGCTAGGGTTGATGGAGATGCTGTGAACAATATGGGGGAACAATACTCAAGATGGGGTAAAATCGGGGGCGGATTGGGCAGCCGAGACACCGGGCAAAGTCCCGGTGGGCCGATACTGCTCCTGGGCCGGGGCTGCCTTTGTGGTTGATGCCTCGGCCAGGAGCTGTTGCTTTTTCGCATTCTAAAGCAGTGTTTCTCAAACTAGGGGCCGCAACATTATTTTAGTTGTTAGGTGGGCCGATATCCGAGTATTTGGCCGGGCGGATTTTTGCTCCCAATCCGCCCCTGGGTAAAATACAGGAGGATTGATAAAATAAAATAGAGGAAGGTTAAAGAAACTTCATTAAATTGCATTAGTACAGTATCGAAATAAATGTTAAAGCACTTATGGACTCATTCTTTCGGCGAACTTGCATCTCTATGCCGAATGCTGCTGTATGAATTCAGAATTGCACATCACAAACGATCATTCAACATTAATTTTTGAATAAGTGTAGTTTTCATTGTGATCAAAAGTTGAAGGAAGTCGTTCGTTTTTGGCTTTAAAAAAATTATAAATGAACGAGGTATATTATGTTATTATTAACTTTGACCGGGTGTGATATTTTGGTAATTTAATTCTTATTATTTTGGCCTTTAATTTTTTAAAGCCTTTACAATTTTTTCGTGGATACATAACTATAAACTCCAATAACTTTAAGGCCTAAAATTATAATTTGTGAAAAATAGAAGAATATTTTTCATAGGAATTTTCAAATTCGACGCCTCAACTTCCTGTAAATTAAATGATTTAAATCTGTAATTTTCGGTCTATAAATTATTGAATGAATTCACCTTGTTTTTTTAAATCTTGTTACGCCAGTTTATGTAATTCATACACATGCGGGTTTCCATTGTGTTATTTAGTTCATCTTTAAAATTATCTTTTAAGACAATCCCAGCCGATTTTACTAACATGGAATATTAATAAAACTCTCTCTTAATCTTTGGTCGGATAGCTCAGGTCAAGTATTTCCACGCATATTAATTCCCTTTTGGTTACAGATATGGCGGAAAAATTTCCTTCTCGTACCAATAAAAAATCGTTTTCAAGATTTTTGTAGCTTTAGATAATTCCTACCTCTCCCCATTAACCTTTTTTTCATTCATTTCCCTTCATATCCCCCGTGGCCTGACTCCCTTTTCCCCTCTGCCATCCCTCAACCTCCTCCATATCTACCAACCAATCCCATTCTACATCATTTCAGTCCTCCCTCACTCCACTCCTCGTTCGTCTCACCTCCATCTTCCCTTTCTCTGATGACTCTCTCTCCATATTCCCCTCGCCTCTTCTTCCCTCCCCTTCCGTTCATTTGACTCGTCTCTTCTCCCTCGCTCCTAACCCAGCTCATTTTCTATTCACTCCACCTACGCTCACGCATGTACTCCTTCACCACCTACGCCACGATTCCCCTCTCTATATCCTCTTCCGCATCTCTCCCTCTTTTACCTTCTCTACCTCTCCCCTTTATTTCCTTCTCTTTCTTTCTCTACCTACCCCTCTATCTCCTTTATTCCCTTCTATCCTATTTCTCCTCCCTATTCCCCCCCCCCCACGTTCACCCTATTTTTTTATCCTCATTCACCCCACTCTATCCTCTATTCTCCTATCTGCCCATTTTCTTGTCTTTCCCCATTTCCTCCTCCCCCGTTTAACCCTTTCATCGCTCCTCCCCTCCACATCCCTTCATTCTTTCCGATTTCTCCCTCTCCCCTCCCTATTCCCTTTCCACATTTCCCCCTCCCCTCCTCATTTCCTCTCCCCTCCCTCCTCCTTCCCCCCACTCTATAATTTTCCCTCCCATTCCTCTTTCTCCCTCCCTCCCTCCCCTCACTCTTTCTCCCTCCTCTCCCTCTTTCTCCCTCCCATTGCTCTTCCTCCCGCCCCTCCCTCGTTCTCCCTCCCATCCCTCTTTCTCCCTCCCATCCCTCTCTCTCATTCCTCATTCTCTCCCATTCCTCATTCTCCCTCCCATCCCTCATTCTCCTTTCCATCGCTTTTCTCTCTCCCCTCCCTCTTTCTCCCTCCCATTCCTCATTTTCCCTCCCATCCCTCATTCTCCCTCCCATCCCTCATTATCCCTCCCATCCCTTTTCTCTCTCCCCTCCCTCTTTCTCCCTCTCCTTTTCCCTGTTTTCCATTTCCTCCTTTCCGTTCTCACCCAAATACCACCTCACACAACTCTTCCCCTCTCTCTCCCCTCCATCCCACCTCCTTCCCCCTCCTTTCTCTCCTCTCACCCAATCGCATCTCCACATCTCTCTTCCCTCCCCTCTCTCTTTCTCTTCCCCTCTTTCTCTTTCCCTATATCTCTCCCTACTTTTTCTCCCTCTCACTTTCTCGCTCTCTCTCTTTTTACCTATCTTTCTCCCCATTACTCTCTCTCTCTCACCCCACCCTCTCTACCTCCCTCTGTTTTTCGCTCGCTTACCATGCCCTTGGGGCCACACTCGAGCGCACACCTGCCCTCCGTACTCCAGGGAGCGTTTAAATAAAGGACGAAAGGGCATCTACGAAAGGATGTTCTGCTCTAATGGCTTCCCGTCCGTCTGTTGAAGGCGGTTGCCCATTCTCAACCTCATTTGAGGAATTCTTGTGTGAGCGACTCCTTTTCTCCAATTCGATTATAATTAATCCCATTCGCCGATAGCTTTTATCTCCTCTCGTTATTTCGGGGCGCAAACTGTCGATTGGATGGGGCTCTCGAGTATAAAAACCTAAAATTTTCAGTCTCGTTTGCAGTGATTTGGTTTAAATTGGCTAAAGGATAATTAGAGAAACATTTGATGGAAACAAAATATTTATCGTAACGCAATCCTCTAGAAAACACTGAGTTTGTGGGCAATGTGGAACGTGCCGACTGTTCTCTTATTCATTTCCAACTAAATTATCGGTGTGGAGTATTCGTCAGGTTATAAACGCTGTTGCATTTAAATGTATAGTAATTCCCCGCTATACGTCGCCTTGCTTTACGCAATGTTGCGTGAACGTAGTTAGTGAATTTAGTAACATACTTCGCTATAAGCTGAGTTCCATAGCGTACGTCGCTGTCTTCAGGAACGCATGTCAGACGATATAGAAAGAGATTGGCGGAGTCTTACATAATCATTAAATTTCAGGGATGTACTGGTTCTTTGAAAATGTCTTACTGTTCAAATTAAAGTTATAATTTTTAAATGCATTTTGTCACTAAATTTCAGCTTTTATTTTTTCACCTGACCTTTAAAAATAAAATTGGTGCTTTACATAACAGCTTTAGTTTATAATAACGCTTAAATAGGAGCTTGTGTAAACCGGAGCAGTTATTGAAAATTATTTTAAATGAATGTTTTCTTCTTAGATAGACATAGGACATAAAATACCAATTCGGAGTTTGTTGCGTTTATCGTATTTATATATAAAAGGATTTAAACAATCAAAATGCAAATTAATATCATAAAATTAACGGCTAGCGTTATTCTATTAGCTTATTTTAAATTTACCTTAAAATTACAAGTACTTATGAATAATTCATATGATCAAAGGTTATTTATTCTGAAAAGGCTGTTAAATGAAAATTATTAAAATATTATGCAAACTATTTCGGACATCTTCCTCGTTCAATTAGTCGTAAACTTTATCCTTGCACGCTAAATTTAATTACTTATTAAATGAAATGTTCAAAAAATATTTTTGCTAGAACTTTAAATCGTAATGTTGTACGCGATGAAGATATTACAGCTTTAACTGCAAATCTGGGGGAGTGGAGGACGATGTAATAAAATGCACATCATAGACAGGAGCAATTACATCCTCCAAGACGTTTTACGATAGTTATAAGATAAGAAATTAAAGAGTATCCTCAATGTCACGGTGACATTAGAGGTTGGCGAGTGCTATTTTTTTGGCGTTTTATCTAGAAAGAACGGGTAAAATTAAATTAGGTTGTCACTAGTTACGTTCAGATGGAAAACTTTTATCAATTTACGAATGTACCCAATGTATTACACAATCCAGCAAAGTGATAAATGTAGAAGTTTTCTTTCGGCCACGCTATTAACTTTTAAGGAAAGCTAATATGTACTACACTGTTCTTCCCCGAAGCGGATTTGATTAAACACCGGAGAATCAATTTTAAACTCACTTATCCAACACGTATGAAATTTAAAAAAATATATACTCTTCCCTGAATTGGGCACGTGCCACATTTTGCGTATGTACTTGACGTAATGTAGCTCACAACCTGTACGAAAACAATTTTTTCTCAGGAAGTTTTAGATTTTATTATGCGTTTTTTCCAAGAAAGTAACCTATGCTATTATCATAGATTTAATCTTTACAGTTAATTATTCGAATTTTCCATATACTTTCGGTCTATTTATTTTTCATAACATAACATTTTTAGTTGTTAATTCCTGTCAACAATTTTTTAATGAGTTTTGCACGCGCCTCATATTATTTCTGTGAAAGGTCTTTCATTTGGATTGCATTTGAAATTATTGCCTCAGTTGTTTTAGTTTCGCAACTAGGTAAATAAAAAGGAAAGCTGGGCTGAGGTCGTGTTTCCCCCTTCATTTCATCCGTGAAATTAAAATTAAAATATCGCACTCATAATTGGGTTTAAAAACAAACATACCTACCGCTGTCATATTACGATAGGAAATTACTAGGGGAGAAAAATATAACATTTCTAAGAGTGTCGTGAAACAATGAAAAAATCCAATTGGAAATTTAAAAAAAGTTTATCCCAAGACACGAGTTAAACTAGATAATTTCTTACTGTTATGCATGATTTTTAACTGTATTAAATGTACAACTTTTCTGAAATTTTCACCAAATAAGCGTTTTTTAAAACAGCAAGAGATATCAGAAAATGTTAGATTATATGCTACCTTAAATATTTTCCTTAGATTCATTTTGATTGATTGACTTTTTTGATATTCTTAGAAAGTTTATTTCTAAGGTTCTTACTACGCAATGATTATCACCATGTTATACATTAAAACCAACAACGTATGCAAGACTCCGTGATAAGTTTCAAGGCGACAGGGAGGAATCACTTTCTTAGTCATGTTTCTCCCATTTTGAAAACGGAGTTTCCCCTAGCTTCATTAAAAAAAATAAATCTGCTAAATTGTTGAGGAAAATATTTCCAAAGCTGTGTAATATATCGACTTAAGGCCCTATTCATGTTTCCAGAAACTATATTCGAGATAAAAAGCGTCAACGCTGTTTAAAGAGATACAGAATAGAATGCACAGATTCATTAGAGAGTAAGCAAACATAAGTCAAATTCAGTAAGATATTGAACGCTAAATCGGATACATGATCTGCTAGATTTCTTTTCTTACAATAAGATGTGCTTCTCGACAGAAAGCAACCGTCAAAGGGAAGCGATTAATAATTTAAGTTTGGTATTTTAATCAAGCAACGAAAGAGAGTAACTGCGATATTTTTCTATATAAAAATTGATAGTAGCACCTATGCAGTGTTGGAAAAAAAACAGCACGTAATTTACTCACCATCGAATCCGGAAACTGTTTGTCGGAGAGCTTGGATAAAGATGTACTTATAAATGTCATTCCCTTAACTAATATAATGTAGGCACACTGATCTGGGTACTCATGAATATGGACTAGCAGATACCAACTCTTACTTGAAATAGAGTAACCTATATAACCCCGTTTAGTTTCGAGATAAAATTGATTAAAAAAATCTTTGTGTGCGCATGCATGTTTGTGTAAAATAAATTTGGTATCGTGTAATATAATAGGTGGTTACTTTCCCGGTTAAGATTGCCCTATATTTAAGCGTATATGCTTGAATTTCGTGATGCCATGTATTACGCTCTCGGAAGTGCTAACGAGTTCGAAAACTTTTACTAAGAGACCTACAAGAAACTCAGATTCTAACATGTGTGGGAGTAAAGCTTTCATTCTCACCATGGGAAAAGCAGCGGGTCGCATTGATTAACTTAAATTCCTGAGGATAGTCTGCCGTGTTTTACATCTCCTCTAACTAAGCCCAACGGGGGTCCGTGTAGCCCTGGACTAATTTGATATCTGGGTAATTTTGATTAGGGAGTTAACTCGGTCTAACCACTTCCTCAAAGATTGAGGTAAAATGAGTACTGAGTCATAATAGTGTGAACATTACCACATGTTAAAAAAACACTTCGGTTTCGCAAATAAAAGCAGCTATTGTCTTTTTCTCTAACTCAGTGCCTGACCAAAGTTTCTTATTTTATTTTAAAATTCCTCTATAAATAATTTTTCAGCTGCGTTTCAGTTCATTAAGCTTTATGTAATATATTTCTTGATTGGACTTATAAAAAATGGGCTCGTGTTATCTCCCTTCCTTCCAGTTTGTTACGGTATAAATCTTTGAGTGGTTACTGTTCAAAATAAAGTAGAATTAGCAATAAAAATACATCGAAGTTTATTCTTTATTTTGGCAAGAGTAAGGAAATTGCTAATTAAACTTGGTGAATGCCTTTCATAATAAGCGAATTATTTTGTAACTAGCATAATACCCGTCAAAGTTGACGGGTATATAAAAAAACTAAAGGAATATTTTTAAATTAAAATTATATTTTGATAATTTTTTTATGCATTTCAATTTTCAATAACATTTCATAGCATATTTATAAAATTTCTTTATAAACTACATAGGCAGTGAATATTTCATCATTGTTTCGTAAATTACCTTGATGAATTGAATTTATTATTTTCATTTTGATGTTGTCCTTTGAAGTGCATCTCGAAAGTGCGACGTAAAGTTGACCATGACTGAATGCAGGTTCTGGAAGAAATAATCCTACATGATCAAGAGTTTGGCCTTGGCTCTTATTAATTGTAATCGCAAATGTTGGAGTGATCGGAAGTTGACGCCGTTTCAAGCGAATCGGTAACTGACTGTCCCTTGGCGAAAATCGATACTAGGTATAAACATCCTGTCTCCTTGGTTCTATCCAGTTAAAATTTCTTCATCTACAAAATGTTCGTGTAATTGCTTAGCAATCATGCGAGTGCCATTACGTAAACCTTTCTTTGTATTTAAATTTCTCAATAGCATAATGATGCATCCAACTTTAAATTTCATTTGTGAGCAGACATTCCAGAAGGATATAGGGAATTTAAAAACTCTGTTGGGTAATCACTCGAATCACCTCCACCTTCTGATGATATCGAATCAGCACTATAATATGTTCGTGAATCACCAGGAATCAAATTCAATGTCTCATTACTGAGATTTCAGATTTCAGAAAGGAACTGGGCACACCCATGCAAAATTCCTCTATTTATATGCTTGGCGAAATTTTCAGAAACGGAAATCCAATAGTGTAGGAAATATCTGAAAAATTCTCCCTCCCTCTATCTCTACATCTATGTAGTTGTTTAGATTAGCAAAAGATTACTATATTACTATAGTATTAATACGTGATTTCACGAAAAATCCAACAATGTGGGTTGAAATGAGGACGAATGATTTGTGGACCAATAGACTATACGTTTTAGCTAAGCCTATGTTATTGAAATGGAGAGAAGGTACGATCCTTGAGTTATAAGCTTTTTCTAATTTCTCCCATTTAACTCCGTATAGTGTGACAGAATGAGTTAGCTTATTATATAGCATGATGATGATGATAGCTTATTATATAGTATGATTAATTGAAGACGCCGATACTTATTGAAACTCGATAATAGGTAAAAACACCTGCATTAAATAAAACAAAAATTATTTTAACCTTTTATGGTAATTATTACATAAGGAAATAATTTCGTGCGTGACTTCTTTATTGCTAGTGTACTTTAAAAATTACTTCGTTTATTAAACGGCAAATCTTTTTACAACGTATTCAAACAAAACAGAAGGCATTTAATAGTTGATCCTTATTTTATATCTACTTATTTGAACTAACTATTGAAAAGTTGTTTTAGCGGTGAAAAAAATCGTATCGTTTCCAATGATTGAACATGGAAATATATTTATAGGGCCAACCGAACAGGAAATCTCGTGCATTCAAAATATGTCAAATAATTTCATAAAGGATTAAATTTTTTCATTGAAGCATCGACTATGTCGGTTGCATAATGTTTCAGTATTCATTCATTGTATCGTGGTTGCTAAACATGTCGTCATTCTTAAGTTTTATTTTTCTCGCGAAAACTTATATGTAAATTCCAACAAGCTAATCCTTAGATATTGCCTCGTGAAAAGTTGCTCTTTTCGTCTCTGTGATTTTAGACGGACCAAATTAAAGTTTTGCTGAAGTTCAACAAGGCCGTCAAATTAATCTAGTTGCCACATGCTCTGAAATTGAAATCCTTATTCGGAGACATGGTGAGTTATAAAAGCAATGGACATATAACTTTGTTTGCTTAAATTTCCTCAAAGTATTTATGAGAACCCTGGTAAATATTTAATATGTAGAGTGAGTTAACAGATGTTGGATAGTGCTAACATTTGTGTTTAATTTATTTATTTTTCAGTCAAAACCGGTATGACTTCATAAAGCTCCGTTAAACTACACGTTTTTAAAAAAATGACTGAATGATAAAGTTGTGACAGTTACAAATATGAAAGATAAACAAAATTCTGAATTCGGGAAAAGGGTTACAGATATGGAAGGACGGTGTGTAATCACGAGCCTTAACAGAAATCGATCTCCCGCTCTGTATTCCTCACATACAGTGAAAAATCACTACTTTATGTAAGCCTGCAGAAATTATGCATGGAGCACAAATTAAAATAGTTGTCATGGGATAAATTATGAAAGTTAATCTCATAGACTCATCGTGATATTCCCTTTAGGGAGATAGGGTCGGTTAAAATATTTTGTTAGGTCGATAATGTGACGAGGATCCTGACTGGAATAGCCCCGGTCGGAATATTTTATATTTAAGATTTTTTTACTGATCCGTATCGGGGACCCAAATATTCTCGATATTTTTCTCTTGCAACATGGTATGATTAAAATTCTACTTCGTGAGTTAAAGGGGATGATATTCTCTATTACTTTCCATAGTTATTCTATAAATGAGTTGCGAATTCAGAATAATATGAAGTGTTGTGCATAACTCGAATTTTTTTCACGGGATAAAAGAAACGGAATTAATCACCAAGTGGCATATACGTCGCTTACAATTATAATTCCCATAAGGTTGATGAGATATAGTTATGTTTGTAGTGATTTTATATAGCTAAAAACATTTGACGGGCAGGAAACTTTTTAAACATATTAATAACGTGATTCATAATTTTTTTACTTTTCTCTCTCTACCACTCAACAGTTCAACATGAATATCATTATTGTTCTTGCTAATGCATACAAAATTTCGCATTATGCTTATTTTATAAAATCAATCAAAGTAGTATTTTATATCACTCTACATTTATGCATACTTGTAATATTCGACAGTCGACATAAGTACAATTTTTTTACTACTGGACACTAAAAAACCGGATATAATTGGGGTACAAATCTTTCATCATAAATATAGTTTTCAAATGCAGAGAAAAATAAATACATTTGGCAACTCGGGCGATCTATCCTGGAAGGAAAATTTTTACTATAGATTTCCCGACAACCATCCAACTATTATCTCTTAAGTACACGTAGAAGGAATTTATCTTCTTTACACATTTAATCCGATTTTCGAAAACCCTTGAACGTAAGAACAGGATTTCTTTTGACTTATGACTCGGTTGACTTCTTAGCAGTTTGCTACGAAAATTCTCCACTTGACATCAATAAAGGTTCCGTAATTACTATTAATTGTGATCCAAGTTGTCTGTTGTTATTTGTGTAATCTTTTCTGAATGTATTGTGTCATATATAACGTGGATATTTTAATAGAAATTGACTGTGGACCTTAATAATAATCCAGTGTAGGGACTTTGTAAGATTTAAAATTTCCTCAAACCTTGATGGTTGAAAACGTTTCAGATGCCATATATCGTGTTTTAAAATTATGACGTCATCGTATGTATACGTCATTTGATGAAATCAACGAGATTATAATAAAGTCAAATAATTCCCATTCAAAAGGCATTACATCGATGCTATCACAATTTAAACCCATTTAAAATCATTGGAATAGTTGCTATTGTGTGTATGACAGAAAAAATCTTTTCAGAATTACAGTATTTAGTAGACATATTACTGCACAAAGTCAACAAGTAAGAATTTAAAAAAAATCAAAAATAAAATATTTTTCTTTACAAAATAGGCGTCCTTAAAGGATAAAACAAGAAAATTTCAGACTATTTGTTCATTATAAAAGATTTTGGTGTCATATTCTTTTCATTACTGTTGTTTTTCATGTCATTTACGTAATAATTTCGCTTTGATCGAAGGTTTTCAAGGTAGAGCTTCAATAAAAAATCGGTACAATATACATTGTACAAACTTTCTCATATAATAATGCGTCGTTTAGTTATCTTTTAGTAAATGTGAACTATGTAGTACATGCAATCATTATAAACATCAACTTCAATAACTATTCAAATTAGGATGAAAATCGTATGAGCCGTTTTTTTTAGAAAATCCAGTTGTTATTCAAGTTGTTCAAGTATTAACTTGACTATTCATTCATTTTTTGAGAAATATGAACTATGTAGTATTATTGCAGATGTAAACTCAAGTAACTGTACGGAATTTTATCAAAATTCGTTGTAGCCGTTTTTGAGAAAATCAAATTGTTGTGAAAATTGCCTGTAATAAACGGCCGGTAATTATTCTGCAATTTCAACCATTTTTTCATATCTTCTAATCTGTATGATAAAATGCCTATGTACGAGATTTTATTCATTTTTGCTCTACCGTTTAGGCTTTAGAGCTGCGAACAGACAGGCAGACTGACAGACAGAGGGAATTGCGAAAATCACTTTTTCGGACTCGTGTACACCTGAAACGTATATTTCCATCAAAATCTCGAGATCGGATTTTTTCGCGATTACAATACTTTCTCTATATACGTCCTATATAAGAAAGTAATGTTTTGCTAATAACTTTATATTCAGAATCCATTTATTCTAGTTTATGGATTGAAATTATTACGTAAATGATATGTAAAGCAATAGTAATGAAAAGAATATGACACCAAAATCTTTTATAACGGACAAATAGTTTGAAATTTTTTCTTGTTTTATCCTCTTAAGGCCACTTATTTTGTAAAACAAAAAGATTTTATTTTTGAATTTTTAAAAATTTCTTACTTGTTTCATCTCTTAAGAGCGAAGAGTTACATTCAATGAAAAATAAGGAACGTAAATAATTTGTCTCAATCGCTTCCTTACAATGATTGATATCAAAGTTCGTGATTTGTGGAACTTTGCGACTAGCGCTAGTAGGCACGCCAGTCTAAATTACAATGGAAATAAGAAGAGAATCCCGGTACCGGCATTAGCCTACTCTTTTCGAAAAGCATCAAAGAGGACCAACGGCTTTAGGTCCCTTCCGAAGGATGAAGCGTTGATTCGCGTGCTCTCCTCTAAACACGAAAATATGAGACCGCAAGATCTATTGAAAAAAATCCAACTTTCGCAGGTTTTGAACGCGTATACTTAGCGTAGCAGGCCAACGCCCTCGCCACGGCACTTCATTTCGCAAGTTTTAAAATTTCGAAGATACTGTTCTATCCAGAAGCTATCTACAGCAGCGTAAGGAATAAAAATGCTTTCTCAAAGGAACCATCTACTGATTACGAGTTGTTAATTGTTTTATGAAAAAGTTCAAATTTTTAAAACTAATAGTGAACATTATAGAGGTATAATAGAAATATATAATAGAAATTAGCTAAAATTTTCTTACAATTAAGCGTTATAACTTCTTTCGCTATATATTGGTCAAAATGACAACTCAGGTTGAAATCCGTTTTTCCCGCTATCATATATAACGTAGAGTGACAGATTGCTGTGACTATGTATGAGTTCAATTTCTTGCTAATAAAACGCCCCTAGACTCACCGGTAGAGTCACCGCAACCAAATAGACTTTTGGAAAGTTTGAACCTTCACAGTTTAACTTCTGTATGAGATACGAAATTTTTTATGGGCTTCAAACCATCTGCAAGCCAGAAGCTTTTAAACAATGTAATATTCTTTACGATCCGATCATTCATTCAAGAGATATGAGGGAACAAAAAATGGTCAACCCCAAAATATGTATAAATAAATATCGGACGAACGCATATAAAAGATTTTATAAAAAGCTGGCAACTTTGTGAATTTGAGAACGTAGAACACCAACATTACACATAATGCTCCTTAGTTTAATGCAACCAATAGTAGCCCCTTAAACGTGAACACCTACCTTACATCCAACGCCCCTTAATATTATGCCATCAAACCTATATTAATATTACCCTTTAAACGTTGAAGGCTAACCTTTACGCAGGTTGCCCGTTAATTTTATGCCATCAAACTTACTCCAGTTTGCCCCTTAAACGTAGAAAACAAACATATGCCGATTGCCCCTTAGATTTATACCACCCATCTTACACTAGCTGGCCCCTTCAACATACAACACATATGGCTCAAAGTGCCCCTTGATGTTATTCAACCCAACTTACACTATTTTGCATCTTATTGTTAAACGTAGAGTACCATCATCACAGCGGACACATTTAGAACGCATTATTACAAAGATACTAGTTTTAAGATCTCCATTAAGAGTTGATCGAAGCAGTTCATAGTTACAGATTCAATTCACGATGAAAAGTCCTGGCAGGCCGAGAGTCAGCACAGAGACCATAACAGCTGTAGAGGAAGGACTTAGGAGAAGCCAACACAAATGCTATTTATTACAACAATGGCAACAACTGTAACAATGACAGGCATTAAAATAAAAGTTTTATAATGACACATTATAAATTTGTTTTATCTGTTGTTTATCTTATGTGGTTAACATTTTATTTGCACTTCGAAGCTACGAAGGACTTTATAATCACTCTGTATATACACTCGCACAAAGAATTTCAATGGAATATTTTTAAATGTCGGCTTTTTGACGTTTTTACTGTAGCAAATTGACCACATAAGAATATTAACCATGCCCTCTTATTTCAAGATTCAGAATATAAAATGTGATATAAGAGTAAAAATTTAGTGGTGATAGCTAGAAAATTGAGAAATCACGACGCAGACATGAATTACTTTCTAATTAATGGGGCTCATCCTATTAAATTCCCGATACAAGTTGAATCATAGAATCCAAATAGCGATACAATTTTGAAGTATTTCGTATATATTAGGTTTCAGTTCTGTGACTCGATGACTTCTTATGTTGTCGAGGATACCCCCAGGCCCGTCTGAAGGGGGTGGCTGGGTAGGCAGTCGCCTCGGGCCCCGCGTCTATGGGGGGCCCCGCGCCTACGAGGAACTCTAGTAGAGATTATGCTCGATAAATTCTGCCTCGAAAATTCTCGTTAAAATTTGTTATTTCATATTTTCGATTATCAAGAAAATCATTTTTTTTAATAATTCGGTAACATTGCATCTCAACGATTTCTCTGGAGAATCTCAAGAAACATCTCCCCTCGGGAAACCACGCAAAAAGTCGATACAATGAATGAACATGGGGATAGAGGAGTCGGCAATGCGACCGCTTCGTCCAAGAATTAGGAGAAAGCTATATTCCTGCCTTCAAGACAAGACATGAGGGCGTCATTTGCAAAATTCGCACTTTGAAAACATCCGGCAGACATCGACATAGACCCCGACAACGCCGTATCCCGGGCATTCTTTCGGAGATCTTGCCTGCTTTTCCATATCTTAATTCCTTTCGGGAAAGGGAAGACATGCACAAAAAAATTCTTATCTTGCCTTCAACAAGGTCAATGCCACTTACAAAGTAAGAAGTGCCACCCAGCTTCGAGACTCCCACCAGGAAACCCTGCAGACTCATTTCCCTCTCCCTAACCGGATTGTCCACCGAAAAATAGTGCAGAACGCGCATAGCGGCACTTTATCCCATATAGTAGAATTCAGAAGGGATATGCGAAAAACCGAGGGTGAGGGCACAATTTTCAGCCGCATTCGGTTCGGTTTATTGCTTGCAGCTCTGGTGCCATTTTGGATCTTAGGAAAACAGTGAAACGCATCTCCTCAGTTCTCCTAAAACTGTGGTAGATGGAACATCAACTGTGAGAACGTTTTCTTGTGGCGTGTGAATCTTATCTGCAAACAAAAGGGCACCTGGATTTATTAGACATTTTCATGAAGAATTTGACATTAACATAGAAGGTTAGTGCATTCATTTATATTATTTAATATTTCAGTATGCGTACTCATGGGCCATTTAAATTAATTTAGAATGCTATCTCTGTTAAATAGTGACCCTTTTATTCTTTGGAAGTTTTGGACGTAGTCTGGGAATTGAGTTCAGCATTTTAGTTTTAAAGGTTAGTACCGATATCTCTTCATTATTGTAATATAAGAATATGATAGTCTTTTTATGCGACCTTTAAAATAAAATTCGCATATTTTATATTCATTATATAATATCCCATCACGAAAAAAATGAGTGCCTCCAGGGAGAGAGAGATATAGGAAGAAAATACAAGAGTGGATCACAAAAAAGAAAAAGGGTGAAAGAAGTACAAGAACAATTGAAGAAACAAAACGGAACATTAAAAAAGTCCATCAAGACCTTTCCAGCGCCAAGTGACATCATATCGGGTAAAAGTGAAAGTAAAGCATTGATTTCTTCAGATGTAGGAATCGAGGTGTCAACAAATAGTGACAGTGAACAGCAATTTGCCAAACACGTTCATTTCGAAGTGACTCCATCACCGTGATGTGAACAACGCTTCTATAAATATTAGTCACAGTCACCTTGCTGTAAGCTCTGAAAATTTTGATTTTACGTCAGACCCCGGTATATGGCCTACATTTATTACTCATAGGGATCTTTTAGTAGAAATTGGTCCGAAGTACACTGAAGAAAAAATGAGGAATTATCCACGCAACTCAGAGCACAATTGCCTTTCTGACTACCATTTTTATAGGATTTTGAAAAATGGGGAGAAGGTGAGAAGGACGTGGTTGGCTTATTCTGAAGAAAAAGATGTCTTTTGTTTCTGCTGTAAACTGCTTCCATCATCAGAGTCAAAGTCGGCATTGGTGTCTGAGGGGTTTAGTCAATCGAAGAATGTAGGAAATAATTTAAGTGAGTATGATAAATCTTTATCACATATGAGAAGCTTCCAAGAATGGCAGGAATATGCGCAAAGAAAACAGAAAGGGACTTTTATTGATAGCATAAACCAAGATTTATAGTAAAAAGAAAAACAGCGTTGGCGTAATGTTTCGGAAAGAATTATTGAGATAATACTTTATCTAGCTCGCCATAATCTGCATTTTCGCTGTAGTAGTAGTTCGTTATACTCTCCAAATAATGGGCATTTCTTAGGTCAGATAGAGCTGTTAGCTAAATTTGATCCGATCATCCAAGATCATTTACGAAGATACCAGCAAAGTGAAATTAAGGATCACTATATGGGACCATTAATACAAAATGAAATAATACAAATTTTGGCTTCTGAAGTTAGAAATTCAATCATTCAAAAAGTTTTAAATGCCAAGTACTATTCTATTATTCTGGATTGTACTCCAGATATGAGTCACAAAGAGCAAATGTCAGTAATTCTAAGAATAGTTCATATTGAAAACAGAAATGTAGAAGTAGTTGAACACTTCATAAACTTTCTTGAAGTCACAGATACTACAGGAAAAGGACTTAGCCAAGCTCTACTGAAAGAATTAGATGATATGGGAATTTCATTGAAATATTGCAGAGGGCAAGGGTATGATAACGGTGCGAATATGATAGGCCACGAACAAGGAGTTCAGTCACGAATTTTAAGTTTAAATTATAAAGCTTTTTTCATGCCATGCGGAGCACACAACCTAAATTTGGTTCTTAGTGATATGGCTCATTCCTCTCCACGAGCGGTGTCATTTTTTGGTATAATTCAAAGATTGTATACTTTATTCGCAGCTTCACCGGCAACATGGAGTATCTTAAAGAATTATACAGATATATCTCTAAAACCTTTGTTTAGCACTAGGTTGGAGTCCCGACTCGCTTTCATTTACCGAAAATAAAAAATGCTTCATTTGAGGTAGCAGAAGTTTGTAAAGATCCGAAGACAATGAGCGAGGCAAATTCACTCCTTTCCCAGGAATTAAACAGATTTGAATTTATCTTATCTGTTATTGTTTGGTGTGACATATTACTAACTGGAAATAAAGTAAGTAAGGATATTGCAGTTAAACATCTGGATGCTTTGAAGTCATCATTAAATATATACAGAAATGAAGGGTTTAATCAAGCCGCATCAGTAGCCGAAACAGTCACCAATGATATTTCAATTGATATAGAGTTTTCTAAAAAGGTAAAAAGGAGACATTCTGATTGCGCAAGAGGGGACGATGCACAGGAAAACTCGAAGAAGAGGTTTAGAACGGATTTATTTTTGCGAGTGATAGACATGGCACTAATCTCTCTGTCGTGGCGTTTTGATCGGTACAGTGAGTACATTTCTAGATTTGGTTTCATGAACAGCATAAGCCAAATTAAAAATTGGGATTTATCTAATTTACAGAGAGTCTGCTGCGATATAGAGAAAGTTTTGAAGGATGAAGGAAGTTCAGAGAGCGACATAGATGGAATTGAACTTAGTGAAGAGTTAAGAATGTTATGAACGGTTGTGCCAGAAGATCATAGCGTAATTGATATTTTGAAGTTCTTACACAAAAATAGATTGCAGGAAATATATCGAAACATAGAAATACTTTGTAGGATAATTGTAACAATGCCAGTGACAGGTTGCATCAGCTGAAAGGTCGTTTTCAAAATTAAAATTAATAAAAAATTACTTACGATCGACGATGTCACAAGAGAAACTGGCTGGATTATCTCTTTTGTCAATTGAACATGAGGAAGTTGACAAGATTGAGAAATCAACAATAATCGACATATTTGCACATATTAAACCTAGAAAAGTAAACTTTTAAAATTGTAGTGGGCTGGTTATTATTTTGTTTATTTGTGTAACCCTTAACAATTATTAGTTTTTAAAATTTGTTTATGTATTTCTGAATAATACTAATAATTATACTGAAAAATACTAATAATAATACTGAATAATACTAATGTAAACTTGAAAACAAAAATAAATTTGTAAGTAAATGAGAAATTTGATTTTTCTGTGAAAAGTAGGGGGCCCGCGGAAACCCTCTCGCTCGGGGCCCCGCGGATCCTAGAGATGGCTCTGGATACCCCACACATTTTTTTACAGAAACTTTGGAACAGAAGTCCAGATTATGCGTAAATAACTGTGATATCCACGTATCCGCGAAAGTATCTTTAAAAAAATGAAAATCTTTTGGAATGTAGGTCCGTTGAGCAAAAGGTGTATAAGTTATTGAAGTTACCTATATATAATGGTCTTCAAGAAACTTTTTAACGATGCTCTGTTATCAGTACCGTTAGTTTTAAATTCGAGCCGCTTTTCCACTGATTCAAAATTCAGTCAACTCTCTGAAAAGTGATATTGTAATTTGTAATAGATATTTTCAAAACTAAAATGTCTACGATATATTTAGTATTATGGTGAATAATGTTATATAACCGATAGGATTTTGTATCCCGGGGTTTCTTTGTGGGAGGGATGTGAGAGAACTTTGACATTTTTTGGAAGTGAAATGCCATTTTCTGATATCTAGGATAAAGGATGGCGTCGGTTATCAGATTTTTGAAAGTCATATCACACGAAAAATACGGTAGTTTTTGCGCCATGGCCAAGATAAGCACGAAGCGCATCTTGCAGGTGTTCTTTATGAAGTACGTTATTTCCTTGAAAAAATTCCGTCTTTGAATTTCAATTGCTTTTATCTTCGTCGCACTAGTTTTTGCTTTAGCGAGAGAAAAAATGAAAAGGGCAAGAGAAATTTGGACTTCATCATAACCAAGCAATAAGAAAAATAAACATCACTATTCACTCCGAAAATACTCATGGAATTTACGAAATATTTAGGAAATAAAATTATTTTTCGGAACACAACTAAGAATGTGTCGCACGTAGGAATATTTCTTGCTGAAATTCGTTGATAATAATAAAACAGTAAAGTTAGTTGTTTATACTTTGAAACAAATATTTGTAGCCAATGTACAGGATAGTACATAATTGAATTATATCACCCTAGGTGTATATATCATATAATATTTTCTATAGCCTCAAGATTTGAAAATTTGTACTCTAATCTATCCAGTTTTTTAATCACTCGCCCCATATTTCCTCGCGGATGGATAGTATCACCTGTTAGAGGGAAGGGCTTCTTCTCGATAGAAAGATCGTTTGTTGCTTGGTAGAATGGGAAAATCTAATTTCCTCTACGACTGCAATCCGCCTATTTTTAAATCCATCTAAGACAAAATCGGATGAAAGGTTCCGTCGAAAGGAAATCTCTATCGAATTCTCTTCTCGTGCAACCTGTATTGATTTAGGCGTTTGCTCGAGCACAGCTTGTGACGTGGATGACATATGTGAGAAAAATTCGTTTTCTTACCACGGTTTGAGGGCGAGTATTTTTATTCTTTAGAAATACGATGACACGTGCGTGAATTGTATTGAAAGTGGCCTATTGCTTTCGAGAGTATAAATTCATCTCTAGATACAGTGTACTTAGTTGATTTTTTAGCGGCGTTGATATTAATATCGTTAATAATAGACCATGTTGTATGCGAATGAATGTTGGAATGGTCTCTTAAAATGTATGGAAATTTTTTGCAAACTTTACATTAAAAATAGATTCGCTCTGGAACGGAATTCATAAAGGGCTTAAAATATCCGACGTTAAACGAATTTCGGTCAAATTTGGGACTTCCTGCCATTAATCCAGGTTTAGGCTTATCATGCACAATTCAAGTTTCTGATATTGAGAAAATATCCGTGTTACATAATAATAATAATATTTTATTTAATCCATACAGGAAAGCCCCAATTACATATATTTTAATAAAGACAAACACAACATCCATGCCCGAAGCGGGATTCGAACCCGCGACCTTTTGGGTTAGAAGGCAGGCGCACTGCCTGCCAGTCTAACCCGACCGGTTACGATACATATTTGGTCTATTACAAAAATTACTTATTTTGATTGATATTTACAGAAATAAAACGGTAAATAGTAAAGGTAACGTCATAGTCCGAAGAGTCATAGTCCATACGAAACGTTTTAGTCTTTAATTTTGTCATTTTTCCCATCTCACATATCCTGTGAAAAAAAACGAATTTCCACACACGTTCATTGTTTTATTTTGATTCTTTTTGAAGCAGAGCAAAAATACAGAGAGTGTGCGAGAGAGCGATAAAAATAATTAAAACCAGCGTAGTCGGCCAATCAAGGATACGACAAATGAACGATGCCTCTCGACTACGTCATGGCGAGGGTTTTGGAAGAGCGAGGGCCGTTTTTATACGAGTAGTTGTGAGCGGAGAAAATTGGTCTCGCACGGCGGAGGCGGATTGAGGGGGGCGTTGTTGTGGGCGAAAGTAGAGAGAGAGAGAGAGTTGGGGATGAATCGAGGGAGGAAGAGGTTTGGATGTAGAGCCCTACGAAGTTGGATACGAAATCAAGGGGGTAAGGCGCGGGAGATAAATGTATGTACGGAATGAACCTCTCCAAACTCAGGCAAAGACCTCCCCCTCTAAAAATGCCCACGCTCTCTTCTCCCCCGAAACCTTAAACAGCGAGCAAACTTCCTCGCACCTTCAATACTTCCGCCTTTAAACAAAGGTCCTGCATCCCACATTCTACTTTGTCTGGGTAAATGTATGTGTGTGTGTGTGTATATATATATGTGTGTGTGTGTGTGTATCTTAATCGATTTACATATATTATATATATATATATATATATATATATATATTTGTATATGTACGTGTGTATATATATGCACAGATATACGTATGTGTGTGTGTATGTATATATATGTGTGTGTGTGTGCGCGTGCGCGCGCATGTATATGTATACATGCATACATACACAGGATTTCCACAAAGACACTCCGAGGTATATAGATTAATATTTCTTGAGCTACAGAAGGCATTACCAAAAGTTTAGGGTTTAAATGAAACTCGTCTCGCCAAGTTTTTTTATATAATGTGATAGCCAACGCGTGTAGGAGTATTGAAGGAGTTTATTTAGTTTTATTTTAAGCCAAAGCTTAAGTCGATATATTTTGTAGCTCAGGAAAAATGAATTTTTAAATCCCGGAATGAATTTACGGAAATCCTCTGTGTTTGTGTGTGTGTACGCCTGGCCCTCCTATAACGCGGGGGATGCGTTCTGGAAAAGCGCCGTGTAATGTGAATCCACGTAATGTAAACCCTGTTTTACATAAATGGGGATTGCGTTCCATACCCTTTCAGGCATCCACATCCAAAACCAAAATTCCAAAACCTATCTCTTTTATGCACATTCATGTAATAAGGCAGTCTCATCTGCGTTAAAAACTTGATGTGGGTTGTATCCTTCATCTCTCACGATAGCCTTAAACTCGTCTGGGAAGTTAGAAACGGAAAATTCATCAGCATTAGCAGCTTCAGATATTATGGAGATGCTGACGCTTTCTGAACTTGTCAAACCAACCTTTACTTGCTAAGAATGATTCGTCACTCAAAGGACCTGCTTCTTCTTTCTGTGAGTGATTGTACGGCTTCATCGCCTTTGCACGAAAAGTGTTAGAGCTAATCGCCATCTTCTTATATGAATAAATAAATATTTATTTATTTGTATAATTTCCCCGACAACAATTTCGGACGCGGCAACGGTAGAATTCGCGCATTCCTTCCTCGTGAATACTTCAAATAAAGGCGCGCGCTAAATAGTTAGAAGAAGAAGGGGAAATAAGTTTGACAATCGAAGATCCAAGCTCGAAATTAGTATGTCCGCGGCGTTACACATAGATTAAACTTAATTGAAGGTAATTCTAGAAAGCCGCTTAAACAGGTAGCGTGATGGATCTTCGCCTCAGTTTCACCGCCACGCATCCATCTTTCTTCCCCGTCTGCCGGGTTAAATCGTGCTATACGATTCCTTCTCTCTTTCTCTCTTCGGGATAAAGTTTTAAAGGAGATAGATCGTTCGGTGCCACGACAGCCTTCGCCGCTAAAACGTTGCGGGTTTTAATGAAGTATCCGTTAACGACGGTCGAATAGTTTTATTTTATTTTGTATTTTTTAAAAAACTTTCGCGTCGTGTAAAAGGAAATATCTTTCCACTTCCACTATTTCATTCCAATAATTTATTTTTTAATTTTTTCGATAGTAAGCGTAAGCTTAGCTGTCGTTGGTTGGACGCTAAAAATGCCGATGCGATTTTCTCGCTTCGCTTTGGTAAATCTTTCGCCACCCTGGATTCTGATCGTTGGTCATGGATTACTCGTTTCGATGGGTCGTTTGATCGATAGGTTCGGTTATTGAGACTCCTCGATTGATCGATAATGCGAATAAGATTAGGCGGTGCCTTATTACCTGTATCGAAAACGGATCGTGTGTCGTACAAGCAAGTTAATAAATAAACCCTGGTGTTTTATTTGTCTGCGGGTAGAAATGGATCTTCGCATATTCTGACAATTCGTTATACAGTCTATTAAAAATGTTATAATGAATATATATATATATATATATATATATATATATAAATATTCTTTTTTCGTTTTCTAATTGATTGCATTGAAAAATAATTCTACTGTGTATATATATGTGTATATATATATATATACACACACACACACATACTTACAGTACATCTCTCTCCGTCGCTGATGAAGGGCCCCAGCCCGAAAATCTTTCGACTTTGTGTTGTGTGTGTGTGTGTATAGGATAGAGCGAATTTGGAATAGAGTCGAGAAACCAAAATGACGGAAAACGGGAGAGGTGAATCATACGTTCTTAATTGACAGAGTTCGCGCGCGGTCGTTTTGACCGCGTTGGAAAATCAGGCAAAATAGTCAAATTACCGATAGTTTTTTAAAATTTTCTTTATTTTTCAACAAAATTTCGTTCATAGTCTAATTTTTACTTTCTCTCTACGTAGTATAGGGAAATTATTGTTTTCATTAAAAAAATCGAATTCGAGATTTCAACGGAAATACACGTTTTGAGGTCCCCTGAACACGTTTTGACCGTTTTCTCGATGATGTATGTGTGTCTGTCCGTATGTGTGTGACAAATTTTGTGGGCGCTCTAACTCAAAAACTATTCATCAGATCAGCATGAAATTATATATTTGTGATTTTATATATATTATTAAGATTAGAAAAGATTTTGATAACAACCGGTTAACCAGAAGTAGCGGTTTACCCCTGTCAAATTTTCGTTTTTCTTAAATATTTCGCCTAAAACTGAATTTTCGTTAAAACACACACACGCACGCGCACACACACGCACACACAAAGTTGTAGATATTATTTTTTTCTACAACTCTTGTTTGAAATAAATTTTCATATGAGGAATATTTCAAGAGATATTGAATTTTCTTCAAAATTGACGGTTTGTGTGCAGCTCGCGCGCGTGGTAGTGAAAACAATTGAATCGCTAGCGCTGAAGCGTGTAAGTTGAACTGTTCCTATCGCCGTATTTATTTGATTTTAGTTGACAACTTACGTGTGGGGAAAGTCATGTGTTGGACACATCAATTTATTTATTGATATAGCTACATGTAATCTGTGAATAAATTTACAACATTTTCGAGAAAGCTTGACAAGGAACAGAATACTTCGTTGTATGTTAAATTAAATTTAGTTTTAAATAAAAATTGAACAAATATAACAATTCAGATATAAATGAAGATCTTATAAATTTTATTCGACTTAATCTTCATCATTTTTCTCTTTCTCATCTTGAATTTCAGAACAGCGGACTCATGAAGAAACCGCATGCTTTCTGCAGATATATTTTTAGCACAACACACAACAGGTGAGGGTCTTCCTGGTTTCTTTCCGGTAGAAAAAACATCTCTCGGGTCCATCGATCTCCTGTGCTGGTCTTTCTTCCTCAGAAATCTGTACGAATCGCCGAATTTTTACTTTTAGGCTCCTAGGTAGATTTTTCGATGTGTGTAATGTAGAAATCACAGTCGATGGTTTCGTTGAGGGATGATACAGTTTTTAGTGAGGGTATGGCAAATAAACATATCCACAAATTTTGTAATGTGGATAAAAACTGACGTCATAATGAAAGTTAAACAAAACATTAAGTCTTTTGTAACGTGCGCGACCAGCGAACAGAAACCAATGCGCAGTTGGGAAAATCCCTATAAAAAAAAGAAACGCTTGCACAATAATTCCCCCAGACCCATAAGTCAATAGATAATGAATTAGAGGAAAGGTACTGAGAAGGCCTGGCATTAAAGTTAAATTTAAGGTTATAAAATGAAGAAGACGGATAGGGTGCGGTTTAAAAGATCGCCCGCGACCTCTTAAGGGTTAAGAATGAAATATTTTATATGAAACCAATTCATTAAATTTGCGTTAATTGTCTACTGAAAGGTTAAGAATGACTCGTACGTAATTTTTTCCATTTTGGATGTATATGAAGTACGGTAGGAAACCCAGCGAGTGAAGCATTGTTATAGTTAGCTGCTGATGAAAAAGATACTGCAAAATGGTTTAGAAGAGGCATCATTTGAGCGACGTTGGACATAATTCTAGACTTAGTACTTGAGGCTTTATTTTTTAGCAAAGGAGCAATTCCGCTAACAACTTTCCACATTTCGCTCTTTTAATTTTCCGCTCTTCTTTTCCTGCAGTAATACATCCCAGCTGCTCTTGTTAATAATTTTCATTTTTTTCCTTGATATGCCGTATTACGAATTCAAGGAACACGAGCTTAAGCAGAATGAAAAAAACTTCAAAGAGCATAACGAAAACAGGGTTTTCAAATCTCGGTGTTCAATTGAAAACCTCGGTCAGAAATAACGAGCTACGTTGTCTTGTTTGCTAGCAAGAACCATATGGATGTTTCTGCTGGCTTTAGGCAGAAAAGGATAAACGCAGCTTACATTTATAGCATTTCCATAGCAGTATTGAGCATTATGAGATTATGGGATAGAATGAGTGGGATTATTAATCTCATTAATGAGGACTAATTGCTGTTGGCATTTAAAATAAGGTATAAAGGATACTTAGATTAAGGGAATGACTAAAAATATAGCCAAAGTATTAACTTCTGCAGTATTCAGACTGTTATCCGTAATTCCTATAACGGGGTTCGATAGCCCGCCAATTCTCACACTTCCTCGGATGAAATTCAATGGAAAATTATTCGAGGAATTAGTAGTGGTATTATTGCTCTCATTGTCATTGGAATTAATCAATTTAGTTATTTTGCTGCGTTTAATGCACTTAATTAGTACGGAACACTCATGATTGGTCTTTTGACTTCAAATTCGGAAAATTCCAAAATCCGAGCGCCCTTTGATCCCAGGCTTTCCGGATTAGTGGTTGAGTACTGTATATAATTCTGATTAAAATTCCTTTAATATCCGAAATTTATTGAGCCTTTATGTCTGACTTGATATTAATTTTTTTAAATGTTCATATGTTGAGAGAAATCAACTTATAACGATGAAATCGTAGCTATCTTTACGGAATATTTCAGGCAAGGTTGAAGCAGTTCTGTGTCACAGTTGGAATTCAATGCAGTTGCTATCCAATAGCAATTATTGAAATACTATGAGTGAAAATAGGGACCAAAAGTAACTTCTTGGTTTATGTTGTGTTGATGTAAATAATTAATTTGACCTGCTGTCGCAAACATTTTGACAATAATTTAACTGAATAAGCAAACTATAGAATAGCAATGTATGTTTCTATGGATTATTTCTGTATTTATGTTTCTAACTGCTATTTTCTGTCGGTTTAATTCAAATAAAACCCATCAATAGCTGTATCGAACTGCCTTAGCCTCTATGAGGTTTTATCACGTATGTTGATAAAAATTATGATAAATTTTCCAAGCTCAGCCCAGGTTAAGGATTTCTCTAATATGAATATATGAGTTTAGTAAAATTTTTAATCTTGGTCCACTGAAATTAATTATTTAAAAAAATTTAACTTTCGGCAAATGTAGATTTATTTTGTTGATATATGATAAAATGTAGAAATTTAAACGTTTCTCTTCGTAAATCTTTCTGCGTTAATATAATTTTTATCAGTAGAAAAGGACAGAGAATTTGATTTCTTTGAAAGGCTCTCCACTTTATTACTTTATTGGTGTTATAATTACCAGTTAATTTTACAATTATTTGATTTCCCATTCTTCTTCTACACGTTTAAAGTAATTTTAAAATAGAAATTCGTTTGTCTCACAGCTTTTCCAGTCATTAATGTTTTTAATACACCTGTAGTCATTTTTATTAACTTATACGCCGCATTTGGTTAATATATTCTCTCGAAACCTAGAGTGAGTTTAGAATAGTTTGAGATTAGAAAGTTAGAGTTCAGTACTGTGCATATTGTTTCTTTGAAACTCCTTGGTAACTTTCCTTTTGCATATAATTCTCCTTCTTAGAGTCCTGAGAAACTTTGGCTATTCTTTCGATTTATATGAAGAAGCCAAGCAATTTATATCCTTTCCAAAGGACGGGCAGCTCTTCTTGTATCTTCCTAAAACATACCAATTGCTAGGTGCATACCTTAGATTGAAATTGACCCATTCTAAAAGTATAACCTCAGCTCGCTGTGTTGAATCCACACTACTTACCAAATTTACATAATTGTTTCATCATAAAAATAATATAGTAGTTCATTTTAAAAATTGGTACTATGTTACAACTTTATTTTTTGGTTGAATTATCGAGCGTTATAGGCTTATTATAGTTTTTTACAACCTCTTTGTTCTTTCATTACCAAATACTTCTTTCATTCTCACCTCTTTATGCCTTAGTTTACCCTTACTTTTCTCCTCACGTATTTTACCAATTCGTCGTCTTTATTTTTACTACTTCAATTCATCTGGAATCTATTTTATAGCATCTAAAAATATATTTCACCGTTAAAAAAAAGTTTTACCTGTGTTGTTTTACCAAAATCCGAAGCTTAACTCGGTTCTGTGGCAGTCTTGTCGTATATCTTCTTCATTTGAGCAAAACACCCGTTTTATCGCAGTTTCCCTTGTTTTATAGCGTAATCCTGAACGTGTCTAAGAGGTACCTTGGGTGATCTTTTAAAAGTTTTTTTATAAGGAATTTACCCATAAAATCCTGCGTGTTACGTTTTTATACTTAAATTGTTTGCTTGTATCGCATGTGATTGTTGTGTTGTTTATTTAATGATGATGGTCAAAAATGTGTCACATTTTCTCACTTTCCATTTCCATTTTTTATAAAAAATACAAATGAAAAATAACATTTAGGTTATTCTATATCACATGTAGTGATGCGAGTAGAATCCAAAGAGTTTGTTTAGCATGTTTACGTAAGCAGTTTCTCGCCTAGACAAGCACCAGTGACAGAGGGAAGTGTTGATTATATGCATTCAGGAATATGCTGGCAAAAAAGAGTTTCCAGGAATAAGGATAAAACTCTCCTTTGGCCAGGAATCGAACCCGGGTCTTCTAATTGACGGGCGGCTGTTTTACCACCGAATTAACGAGGCTCAACCTATTCTGGAACATGAGAATTAGCCTGCTTCTCTGTGGATCAGTGATTGAATATCTGTTCGTTGAAATACCTGGGTTCGATTCCTGGTCGAGGCAAAATATTTCTGCTGATTCCTAGAAATTCTTACTAGTGACGGTGACAAAATAGTGTCTACAACCGATATTTTACGTCCTATATGAGAATGAACTGAAATGATAATGAACTACATATGTATTTTTATTCATTAAAGGTTTTCTGTGGGTGTTCCAATGTTTGAGATCAATTTCCCTTTAATTCCAGCTCTTAAGATTTTCATTAACTCAGAATTCAGCAACCGCCCCAAAAAGTGCGGAGGTATCACCAGATCCAACACCTTTTTACTTTCTCTATATACGTACCTACTATAGTATAAAGTATTGATTTCATCAAAAAATTCGAATTCGAGATTTCGACGGAAATTCAAGTTTTGAGGTCCCCTGAACACGTTTTGACCGTTTTCTCGATGATGTCTGTGTCTGTCCGTATGTGCGTGACAAATTTTGTGGACGCTTTTACTCAAAAACTATTCATCAGATCAGCATGAAATTCTATATTTGTCATTTTATATATATTCTTAAGATTTGAAAAGATTTTTGATAACAATCGGTCAGCCTGAAGTAGCGGTTTACTCCTGTCATTAAAAATTTTTGTTAAAATATATATATATATATATATATATATATATATATATATATATATATATATATATACATACATACATACACGCACACACTAGCGACAGTTTACGCGGCGTTGCCCGAGATTCAGAACAGTGTAAAAATGACGTAATTTAAAAAACAGGAAAATGTATATTAATTTATTTTTATTATGTTTACAGTAATTAATTTTTGAAACATCTCTAATTTTTATTCTTGCAGAGCTTCAGGATATAAAATGTTGCTCTTTTTTTTCGAGCCGTGTCTGTCTCTGGTCTTGACTCAGATGCACTTCATTTTGCTTGTATTACACGTTGGTTGTCAAGCCGAACCCGCCTCTGTTCCACACTTTCTTCTCTTAATAAAGCCAATTTTTTTACACCTGCAGTCTTTCTTCTTAGCTGACTTTTTCTTTTTACTGCCATAATATTTTTATAAAATGGTTTAAAAAATTTTTTTTGTGTAACAATAATTTTTTAGGAAAAAGATTATAATCCGTTCAATAATTGAAGTGACTTAGTATTTGGTTAAAGTAGAAATCGCGGAAAAATGTTTCGGAACCCTGCTATCGATATAATAACAGTTCTCCATATTTTGTTTATTACTGTTTAGATTATAGCCATTAACTATAATTATAGAAATTCAAATGGAAAATAGAATTAAATTATCAGACTGATATTACATATTGTAGGAATTGTAGAAATAAATAAATTACATTATCCAAACCTCTAGATCCAAACTTACCACGATCGTAGAATTTTTATTCCTCATATATAAATGACGTAAGTAATGAGGTAAGATTTCAGCAAAAATCCGAACAGAAATAGATATGGAATGAGAATTAAATTTCATGAGTTTAAAATAGATGTAATAAACTAACAAATATATCATTTGATCAAAATATGATTATCATATCAATTTTAGTAGACTGTTTAAAAAGCTATGGAAATCGATATTTAAAAATTAAAATTATTATTCATGTTTTACTAACCTGCTGTACATAATGAATAGTTTATTATGATGCAATTATGAGACAAATCTTTATCCTCATCAAATAATTCCTTACCATGAGTTATTCTAAACTATCCCAATACAAAAAACATTCGGTTGTCAAAATAAACAAAATTTGTTTGGTTAAAAAGGAAAGAGACAATGGTGGCCATGGTAGTAGTAATAAAAATGGCAATGTTTAACATAAATTTGCGTTTTTAATGATTAATACGAGAAATTTCAAATTTCTAGCGGAAAAAGACGAACAGAATAAGAAACCTTATAGATTTTTCTTTACTATAGTACAAATACCAAGTTCACAGGTCAATTATTTCTGATTTAATTTGGCAAAAAAATAAAATCCTGCACGTCAAATTTTTTATTTTTACGTGTTATCTTGTGGGGAATACAAAATTATCCCCTGGGGTCGAACCCGGATCTTTTTTCGTGATTTTTTTTTACATAAAACCTTCTCAGGGATGACATAAAAATATGTGCAAAGTTTGAAAGTTTTTTGGACTTTGTTTTCTTGAGTTATTAAGGTACAAACATATAAACATACGAACATTCTCCTTTACACACACACACACACACGCACGTACACGCGCACAAGCGCACACACGCGCACAAGCGCACACGCACGCACACACTGAGAGAGCAGAACCTCATAAACCCGGAATTCTCAAAAACTCGGCACTTTTTTGAAAGTTATACTTATGTAAAAATCCTAATACTCTAGAAATTTCTTTAAATGATGTACGCTTATCTATTTTCATTGTTTCGTTTACCTCATTCGAACCACATGTTTAGATTCGTGGCGATAGCAATTGTTTTTCGTTAATGCAGTTAGTACTTTTGTTAAATTTTATGTTGATATGACTTCAGAAATAGTATACAACACATAAGTGGTGTTACGAAACCTAAACAGAAAAATCTTACTATTTAAAAAAAGTGGAATTACTAAGAAAACCTGAAAAGGGTACTTCAGTGAAGAGACCGCGAAGAATATAGCATTAGTAGTTCCACAGTGTATGACTTAAAGAAGAAAAAACAGAAATGTTGAAATTTTACGAAGAGAGTGATACACTTAAAGCTATGTGTAGCCGTAAAACACTACACGTCCCGGGTAAATATCCTTGATAAGGTATTGTTTGAGTGGTTTCGTCAGCGAAGAAGTGGTGTACCTATTTCAGGCCTAATGCAGCAAGCGAAAATTTTTCACATTAGCAAAAAGAGTGGTAGAAGATGACATTGAAAACTGGATTGATATCGACAATGATGCGTCTGTCGTACTTCAGCTAACTGATGTGAAATAGCCGAAATAGTGGTCATAGTTTTGAAACCTTAGCATGAAAAAGATGAAGCAAATGAAAGTGACGATGATCAAGAGATAGTTAAGGACAAACCTTCAATAGATCATTGTATACAGTTGGCCACAGATATATTATCTGTTTTAGAACAACGCTCTTGCATTGATTTTCAAGAGTTTACGTGTTTGTACCTAATACAAGATAAACTTATGAAGGAAAAATTAAAATGCATGACGCAAGCTGGTTTGCCTTATCTGTTTAAAAAAATTCTCAGAATAATGTGTGATGAAAATAATGTTGTAAATGTGTATTAGATATACGCTTTATTTCACGTTCGTTATTTACTTTTTAATGGTCCTTTTATAATTCCTCGTTTTAGTGCATATATAAGCAATAGTCTTTATTGATAATACTTTCCCTTTTAATTGTCATTCATCATTTGAATTATACAATCAATTGCCAGAAATGTACATTTTAAGGATTTTTTTATAAATCTTCAAAAACCCGGCAAATGCTAGGTTCCGTGGTTGCCGGGTTTATGAGGTTCTACTGTGTGTGTGTGTGTATATATATATATATATATATATATATATATATATATATATATATATATATATGTATATATAAGTTGTAGATATTATTTTATTATTTTTTCTATAATTCTTGTTTTTAATAAATTTTTATATGAGTAATATTTCAAGATATATTCAATTTTATTCGAAATTGACGGTTAGTGGTAGTGAAAATTGAATCGCTAGCGCTGAAACGTGTAAGTTGAACTGTTCCTATCGGCGTATTTATTTGATTTTAGTTGACAACTTTCGTATGGAGAAATTCATGTGTTGGACACATCAATTTATACTTGTCGCAGCACTTAGCAAGCTTTTACTTCTTTCATCGCCCATTTCCGTTCAACGAATAAATCCCACTTTCAAGCCCAGTGTGTGACCTCGCTAATTCGTAAAAAAGTTTATTATTAATCTCCATGTCTTCGAAATCGGGCGGAGAATAATGTTTGGTTTTTATCTTTCTCTATCTTACAACCTGGCTTAACATACAAAACGACTTCGATAACTTAGTGGCGTGTTAATCCTCGACAAAGTTTATACGAACTTTTTTATCCAATTTATATACGGAGATAATCTTCAAAAAGTAAGGACGATCTTTACTAGTTTGGTATCCCTATATTGCTCATTCAGACTCTGTGCGTACCCCTCTCCCACGATTTCCTGAATCGTCTCGGAGGGAGTTTTATGGGGGTTCCTCATCCCTTATCTTCCCTTCTGACAGAAGGAGATGAAGTGCCTGTTGGGACAAGGGATTGGTCTAAATCGAAATTTCGCGGTTCTGGTAGGTTTCTCAAGAATATCGAAACGGAGTGTATTGTTCTTTTTAGGCGCGTTTCGCCTCCAGCGTGAGCGCCTATTGTCGTCGGTGTCCGTCCGTCTGTCCGTCCATATGTTCGTTCTCGACTTCTACCGAACGGATTTTCATGAAATTAGAAATTAAGGACTTGCTATCAAAGATAATAAGAAAATCGCAAAAATGAATCACGTAAGCCAATCAGGGGTACCACTTTACTGGTGACAAAAAATGAACTTTCCGTCATACCTCGTAAAGTATTGCGCATATCAAAATATTTTTCAAATAAAACTTGTAGAACTCGTTAAGAAAAGTATTTATTTTCCTATAAATTTTTATTGTAGGAGTAGCCGTAATCTATAAAATCAAACCAGAATGCCTTAATTCGATTTGAACTTAGAAATTTTCTTGCATGGTTCTTTCTTCATTGTTGATAACATGAAAAAATCTCACAAACAAACGTTTAATTTACTTACGTGTGCATGCAGTATTATTAAATAAGAAGAAAATGGATTATTTATGATGAAGAAAAGAACTTTAAAACGCTATTTCCCTTACGTACCGGTATATCATTTCTTTCTAATACTCCATTGCACGAAACGCGCCCATTTGTGATACGCTGTACACTTTCCTAACTTGTTTTCTTCTCGTTGGCTTTCTCTCTCTCTGTGTTACTAAGACTACTAGGACTTGTGTTTTTATGGTAGGATAGAGGTAATAGAAAAAAATCAATATTGTCGTCATACTTGGGGGTTTGAATTTGGTTTAGGTTATTTTGTGTTATGTTTATACATAAATGAATGTATATGTTAAGGCTTATGTGCAAATATTGTTTCTTTCACTGAATTTGGAAGTGATTTTTCAAAGGACAACAACAGCGACTGAAACGTGCTAAAAAGCTGCCCAAACCAAATTTCTATTAATATTTTATTGAAACTTTGAGAGAAATGTGCAAATAAAAACGCTTAAACTGCACTTATAAAAGTAACGCTGCCCAAGTCTCTTAAGTTTCTTATTGCGCAATGTGAATTGTGTTTTTGCGAATGCGGATTTTATCATTCAGCCCCTCCGGATGATTTCTAAATTAACTACATACGCTGTTTTCGTACCGGTTCGTCAATATAAGACAATTCGAGAAAAGAACATTAAATAAGACCAGACGAGACAGATCTCTCTGAAACTGATTAGTCACTTGGAGACAAGAAATTATACAATGAGCAAGTGAATCTGCGATCGCTCGCTGTTACGATATGGCAGTAGATTTCTTGAAACCAAATTCAGATAGAAGTTCTTGGATAATGCTTTAAATCTTCCATAGCCTCGCCTATCTCCTAAAACTCAAGAGCCTGATCCCTTTTCTTGAATGACGAAGCTTATACATTTGATAAATACCTTATAAAAATAAAGATGATCTATCTATAAGAGCAATTACGAATTATTTTCATTCTTTTTAGTTTACGCTTTTATAACGAAGAAATCAAATCATATGTACTCGTCGTATTCGGTAGTTCCGATTTTTCCTTCCAAAAGTTTTACATAATATTTTGATCGTGGTGCTTCCTAATGTTCTGTTTGTGAAAAGTCTCCCTTTCCAGTACGAGCAGTACAAATTTATGGTCCGAATTTGACATTTCTGCATGAAAAGCACTCAAACTTACAACTTCCGACGCAGCCAACACGCAGGTTTGATAAAAACTAATGGAAATCGATCATGTTGAAATCATAGAATCAAGCACGACGAGACTTATTTGCATGCTTTTGTTTTATTTGATTGAAATCTCAGACGCCTGACTATAGGTTTTATTCCATAAAATGTTTTCTCACCTTCACTATATGAGTCTTTTTTGTCTTGACTAACCGGTTTGAACATAACCACAACGGATATTAATCGTGACATATACATATATAAGTCGATGAGCCGAAATTATCAAAAAAGCCGAAATGTCTGAATGGCCGTCATTACCCAAATGGTCGAAAAGACGTAACTGCCGACGACAAGAAACGACCGACAAGGGTCGACAGTACGAAATGGACGAAATAAACGAAGCCCTCAATTATTCGATAGGTTTCCCTCCTGAAAACCTCGATTATTGACGCTTTTTGTATTGGCATCACGGTCGCAGCTTTGCGGTCATTTTAAATTTCACGATTGTTTATAGTCAATATAAGAAATTCTTTGGCAGTATCGTGGTATTTATTGGTCTTCGAGTTCTATGAATTCGTCTTAAATACCGTCGGGCCCACAGGAATTCCTATTTCGAATTCTAGTGATTCGTTTATAAATGCCATTAATACATTAAATAAGGAGAAATTTATCTCGTGTTTATTTACTACTTTATGGTTTTCGTTATTGGGATGGTCAGAGGAGGCGTATGTAGTTGCAAAGTATTTACTCCGATCTTAGGCTACTTAGGTATTCTTTTTCAGTCAGAACGACTTCATCAGATCTATTTAACTTTGTTAAATTACGTTAAATGTATTACATTACTCTAAATTAATATTTTCGGTCCTTTGTTGGCCCTTTGGTTTTCTGGTCTTTGGCTGTCGGTCTTTTGCCTGTAGGTCCTTTGTCCGGGACCACACACATACATCTATATATAGTTATTAAATTAATTGACTTGTATAGTCTTGACATAGGCGTGGTTAGGGTTTCTGTCTACCAATGCGAGGGCCGAGGGTTCGAATCTTGTCGAGGTCATAATCCTTTGGGTTTGCCCTTGTCATAGTTGTTGCACTCGTTGTAAAATGGCTTTAACGAGTGTTTATCAGCAGATAAAATAAAATGAATAATTTAAAACGAAAGGTAATGACATAAAAATTAATGTAGAAATTTATCATGAACGTGTAAAGCAACATTCCTTAAGAGCAAACTCGTCTGAATAATTTATAATTTCGTATGTTTATTTTAAATTATCACTTTGTATAAAAAATAATTTTGCAAGAACACAGATTGTCCATTTTGCTTTCCATACTCGTCCCTGTTTTTAAACAAATGACAACCGTAAAAGTTTCTTTCCGCCTCTCTTGAACGAGGCTCTGCTAATGTTCTTGAATTAAGTTCTCTCCATCTTTTATTTTACTCTGTTTTTTCCATTTCCTCTCCATTCCATTAGCGTAAAAACACAGAAACTAAGGGCTCCTTCGTGTTCTGAGGCTGGGTAAGAAGTTCGGATGCGACCGCGAAGGAAATCGGTTTCTGAGTTAGGGTCGTGTAGGTGACGCAGGACTTGTATTTGACAAAGAATGAGTGATGGAGCGTCCTGATGGCGGAGGCGTGGAGGTGAAGCTTCGGGGGCCCGTGCGGGGATGGGGGAGAGGGGGTGGGGAAGATTGTAAGGAGGAGAGGAGTGGGGTAAAAGACATTGTCCAGGAAGAAGTGGAGCCTGTTTTTGGCGTCTCACGTAACGATCCGTTATCGAAATATCATGGCGGAAAATTTCACTGCAATCGCCGCACTGGGCAGAAATTCGGATAATGTATGATCTAAACTATTAAATTCACTTAGAGATTTATCTATTTCGTCTTTATGGCTGATAATTAATTTCGGAATTAACAATTAAAAGTTAAAAGTTGAAAAATTAAGGGTAGGTATCTTCAACAGCCATAAGAAGGTTACAAAAACCGGACACGGATTTCAGCCACAAAGCCGCCGTCTTCAGTGGAGATTCGATTTGTAATCTACTTTCAATGAATCGCCAGTGATGACGGATGATTTTTAGCCGAAATGCGTATCTGATTCTTCAATAACCTTGTTAAGGTTATTGGAGATACTTAAATGTTCATACTGGAAAACTAATTGTGTTCTTTTTTGTAATAACCCTATTTTATGGTATCATAAGAAGTGAATCAATGGAATGAGCTCTCTTAACGCTGTCATCGGAAATGTTCCGTGCCCTTAATGTACAATGAACCTTAGCATTAAGAATTTTTCCAGTATTTTATTTTATTGAGAGCTTTTCAGGAAGGTATACAAAATTAGTGATTGTGGTAATTTGGTCGTTCTTAGCGTAAAACTCTCATTGTTGATAACTTAGGCAACCCATTTAATAATAAATGCATTGATCTTTGAATCCAAAATTCTTTATAGCAGCGGCTCTCAACATTTTTATCATCTGTTATCTTTTAAGGTGACCGGCCTTATCGGGACCACCTTAACTACAACATCCACCGTAAATACTTGCAAGTAATATTAATTTCAAAATGTTATGTGAATTTATTTTATTTGCACAATGAATTCTATTCTAAACACATCCGTGTCTAGAATTAGAAATAAAACAAAGAAATTCCATCTTTGCGACTCCCTAAGGGATCGTGATACCTAGCTTGGGAAACAATACTGCTTAAATAATTAATGTTCAGTGAATTTATACCGAGAGCGTCTGCTGTGTAGATTAAACGCGCTATAAGTTAACCTCATTACTCATTCACATGAGTCCAGGAATTATTATAGGATTCAGGCAGTATGATGAACTCGGCAATTCATCTTTAAGTTATTCGTTTTTTGATTTCACAGCATTGAGATATCAGCGAAAATTAGGTATTTTATACATACACACACACGCACGCGCGCGCACACACACGCGCACACGCCCACGCGCACACGCGCACACACACGCGCACACGCCCACGCTCACACGCCCACGCGCACACGCACACGCGCACACACACATTTTAAGATCTTCTGTTCTGGTTCACTTGTTTTTCATCGAAACATTTACTCACCTGGGTTGTGATATTCCTCTTGTGTCAAAATGATTTCACCCTAAATTTTATTTCTTGGCTTTAGTGTATTTCTAGTTATAAATGACATATTTTTAGTATTCATGGTATCTTACTCAGTAATCCCTATTATTCTGCTTGAATTCAGATCTCGTCCTTGTCTTTTATTATTTATGTCTCCGAATAGTGTGACAGAATTGATATATTACGTTTTAAGAAATATTCATCGTTCCCACTTCCCTTTTCCCTTTAGCTGAAGATTCTTCTAGTGAGGTAGGCGTGACGCTCTGTATCTCACAGCTTGAATATTGTGAATAAGTCAAGAGCGGTCGGCCCAATCTCAATCAATCTTTCAGGTTTTACCAGGCGTGACCCCTGTGCATATTTTACATGGGTCATGGTCCATATAACAGAAGTGTTTCTATTTCAAGGGACTTTTATTTTCCCCATTCATTTTAAACGATAAAGAATGTGGCGCAGTTTTCATCTGTATTTACGAAAAGGTTGTGAACCCTGTGCATGAGAAGGAAGAATTTATTTTAATCGATAAAAGAATTTGAATCCAACATAGCCTCAAATTTATCTTTTATTGTTGTTGAAATATTTCACGATAGGAAGTTTAATTGCCATCTTTTCTTCTTGTATTTTTGTCGTATGTAAGCTCATCGAATCAGCTGTAATTTCTAATACGTACGAAATATATTTTTATACGCGTCCTTCAATTACTATAGTAAAAAAGTGAATATTTCAAGGAACTATGGGATGATAGTATCTATGTACTGTGCTCCTAGTGTTGGTTTCTATAAATGCCTAGGGTTATACTAACGGAAGATGCTGCTAAGATGTTTCTCGTGTAAAAGAATTTTATGCATTGAAATTATGCCCCAGAGTTTATACCTCCTATTGATCTATTTCTATCAGCCTCTGGAACGTTATTAGTCTACGTTGCATTCTTTCTAAACATTTCCCCCAATATGCCTATTTTAAACGTTTATTCAGAAAGTTATCTATTCAACGGATATGCCCGAGAAATTGCCTGTTATAACAAACCGAAGACCTATTTTTTAACGTCAATTATATTATTAACTGATCCTTAAATGTTTTTCACGCTCTATCAAATATTTATTTGCCCATATGGTATAATTATTTTTATGATTATGTAAAAAATGAATCTATATTCCATTGGACTCCTGTGGTACTAGTAACGAGGCTAATAGTTAATTTAGAAACATTTATAATACGCCATACACTCTAGGGAATTCCCAGTGTATTCAAATCGGTATCGGATTAATTAGGATATTTGTCTCCAAGCGCTACGGGCGGCGGTTTCGGCTTTATGATGTGTGAATTTTAAGTTCACCATTGATTATTACTTTCAATGTTATTCGGGGGATGTACAGAAGTCAGCAATGAAGAAAATATAATTTTGATGACAGTAATTTTTGAAGTTATGTCAATGCAAGATAGCAGTAGATTGTAACAGTGCAATTTCATTCTGCCTACGACCAAAATATCGAGGATCTGGAAACATAGTTGTCCTTAAAATTAAACTTATCGCATTCGCGTTAGTTTTACGTGATTTTCGGAAGTATATTAGCGTAAAGTTTACCATTAAGTCCAAAATAAAAAGTTAGTGGTTAAGATTATCCATGATCGAGTTAAGTGAAAGGGAAGGCGAGGGAACTTTTTCCCCGCAAATCCACCCGAGCAAAAAGATTTCAACAGCTCGAAAAAGAAAACCTTTTCTCTCGCTCATCCACCCCAGCTTCCTTTCATGACTCCTCTTCATAAAACCCTCCTCTCCCCTCTTTTATCCATCCGAAAAAGGCGTCACGCCTCCTTTTGTACCTTTCTTCAATCACGCTTTCTCCGAAATAAATAAATAAATGAAACTTCCGCGTCTACGCTACGTCACCCGGTTGGCATTCAGAAATTCTAGTACGCGTCCGCACGCACGGAAGTCGTGCTCCGAACTCAATATCCAGAAACGATAAATATGTATGCGTACTTCCAGTTATTAAACTACCTGTGTATACGTCAACCGCCATGTCAATTGAATGAGGTGGAGCTACTTACCTTGCGCGCATTTCCGGCCAATAAGATGGGGGGAGAGAAAGATAGGAAACTTTCCAAGTATTAATTGAGTTTTCCTACCGCCTCAAGAGGAAGTTTTCCTATAGACATGCTCTTCTCTCCGAGAAAGGGGTGTCACCTCTGGAGACCTTTTCTTTTTGAATCCTACGACAAGGTTTCCTTCTCTACCTATCGCTCTTTCCTCACCCCCCCTAAATTCTCCCCTTTTATCCCCCCCCTTCCTTCCTCCCGTATCACACCCACGCCACATTTCCACCCTATTTTACCCTTCTCCTTTCCCAGTCAGTCTCATCCTTCGTTTCTCACCTCTCCACCTTTTGTCCATCACTTTCTCTTCCTCTCTTTCTCTCTATTTATCTCCCTTTCCATTAATCGCGATGGAAGGTTTTACCCTTGAAACCCCATCCATATTTCTTGGTCCGCTTTAATTCCAAAAACCATTGTGACGGATTCCCGTGAAGTATCGTCGAATGGGACATCCAAGACGTTAACATTTCCTGTTTCGACAAGGGGTTTTAAAAGATTTTTGAACGGTGTTTACAATTCCTGGGAGGGTTATTCTTGTTTCCTTTTCTCGGAGGATTTATATCGTAATGGAAAAGTGGAAGTAACTTTCCGCGCGAGGGAGACAATTTTGAAAAGATTTCGCTGGTTGGAACTTCGTCGTACTAATTTATTTGGCCTGCTTGTGATTTTTATCTCCATTTAACGTTGCGGTGCGCAGGTTTTGTGCATTCTTGTACATTTACTGCTTGTAAATATTATACCATTTAAGAAAACCTGCTCGTATAACACTCGATAGTAATCATATTTCGTATTTTTATTACCGTTAAAAGTTAAACGAAAAGGGCAGCATTGCTGCAATGTTCATTCAACCAAGTGTCATAGGCCCACTACTATTCTTGATATATATAAACGATATCTGCTCGGTAGTTCGCTGCAAAATAAGACTTTTCGCAGATGACACCGTTTTATATAAGGAGATAACGAGTCAGGATGACCAAAAATCGCTCCAGGAAGATTTAAACGCCCTTTCAGCATGGTGTCAAGATTGGAAAATCGAAGTTAATCACAGCAAATGTTCCCTATTGAGTTTCTGGAAGAGTAAGAACAATGAATTAGACTCGGAGTACAGAATTGATAGATTGAATATCCAATCTGCAGGATTTTAATTGATATGTAAACAACAGTGAACATAAAAATATAAATATAAGTAAATGAGGATGATGATGATATTGTAATATAGGTATTTAAAATATAAAATTTTTCTTTCTTTAAATAAATTCTTCTTTCATTTAAAATAATAATGACTGCTGATTGATTTACTTACAGAGTGATACTGAATGTGTAATGTTTATATTAGATAAATTATTTCTGAATAATATTTCAAATGATTAATTTAGTTGAACCGAACCGAACCGCAAACCGAACCGAACCATTTGTCAAAATTCTCGTCTGAACCGAACCATGAACCGAACCACTTCCAAAAATTTCGAACCGAACCGCAAACCGAACCACTCCAAATTTTGAAGTGGTTTGCAGCTCTGCCCTCGGGGAAAAAATCAGTTCGACTTTCGAGTTAAGGAAAATGTCTCCGACTTGAATGAGAGGCGAAAATTACACCATTACCTATATATTTAACTTTGAACAGGTAGTCCATCATTATTAAGGTAAAAGACGTAGTAATTAGGAAACCTGTGTTTATTCATCGACATGATTAGTTACTTATTGGTGCCATGAACCTTCCCGGCAAGACCAATTTTCGTTTACTGGAACGAAAACAAACGACCTTTCACTGCTTTTTTAAAAAAATAAAGGAAGATTAACCACCCATCTGGAAATATCTGGGAATCGAGTCACCAATGGATTGGAGCTGTTTTTGATCTAAAATTTAAATTGCATTTTCATGTTTTTAACTCTATTAGGGTATTTTCATTTTTTAAAAATTAAGTAATTTACGGTTCGTTTTCTTTGACACGGTTACATCCTGAATGGTCGTTGTGATACGAAAGAAACAATAATATTTCTTTTAAATGACGATTTAATGCCGACAATAAATCTAAAAATAGCTATACTTACATAGTTATGAAAGGGTTTGCATTATTTCCAGCTATTTGTGATATTATTCATATATTACTTATCAGCTAATGCTTTATACACGAATTCAATGCATAATAGGTTATTTTTGTTCCTTCATTAAAGATGATGGGCTTATTTCGTTTTAATGACTTTCCTTGACTATTTATGAAGACGTTTATTTATTTAAAACATCACATAAACGACTGTTACCGGCCTTTCACAACGAGCGTAATAACGGCTACAAAGACGATAACATAAAACAGTTCCCTCGTCGAGATTTGACCCCCGCGATCCTAGCCGTGGGAGCCTGCGAAACCTGTATCTGTTTCGCAAATATATTGTACATAAAGAACCGAAGATAATATCTGACATTGAATCAGAAGTTATTTCCAAATATCAAATTGCTTTTTAATCAGAAATTTTCGGGTCCGATGTCCGATTTAAATTATTTAATGCAATGCTCGTGTTTACGTCAACTTTAAACAAATACCCACACGCTATATCGAGAAGGGTGTAATTAAACAGAATGGAAAGGAGAGTATATATTTCTGTTTCACTTCCTTAAATTACCCTACGAATTCATAGCGGCCACAATGCATTGTACAGCTCAAACCGTGAGATAAAATCGAAAATAAAGTGTCGCGAGGAGAACCAAAAAACATGGGTCAGATACTTCAAAACATCTAGGATGGAGAAATTTCGACCGCGAGTCATTTCTCATTCGTTTTGCCTCAGTTTACTTCTCTCTCTGCCCCCCCCCCCCCCCCACCCACCCAACGCCTCTCAGCAACTGTCAGACAAGGGATCCGTTCCGACATCCTCCCCTCTTTTCCCTCCCCAATCGGATAGCAATCAAGTTACGTGGATCGTTTTTTTTTCTTGCCCCGAGATAGCGGGACGAGGAAAAGACGGTTGTATAGGAAGGAAGGACGTCTGCTCACAGTTCACGTCGCTCTCATGTTTCCGACGGTATTTCGGAGTTGTTTTTTTAGGCTCAAATGGGAGGAGAGAAACTGAGAAACAGATAAGAGGAAGAGATGGGGAGGAAAGGGGCGGTGAGAATTGGAGAGAGTTGCAATGGGGGGGAGGGGAGGGGGAGAGGGGGGGAGAAGGAGAAGGGAAAGAAGGGCGAGGTAGCGAGTGTATATATGTAGGAAGATGGAAGAAGGGAGTGCTAATGTAGGAGTAGGAAGACGGGTGAGAGAGCCAGGGATAATGGGGGATGGCAAAGGATGAGGCGTGAGGGAGGTAATGGGACGAAAAGGAGAGAGTGATTGAAGAGTGAAGGTGGATGCGAGGTTATGAGAATGCAGAATGCGGGAGAAGAGGGGAGAAAGGACATAGGAGGGAGTGAGTTGGAGGAAGAGGAGGATGTGGGCACGAGATGGAGAAAGTAGTACAGACCCTGATATCCATCCTTGCTCAATATATTTTATTGCTTTGGAAGCTATATGTTGCACGCTAGGAGCTAGTAATGCCCTTCACGCTGACTTAAAATATAGCGATGTTTTACTTCATATAATTTATTTTTAAGTTGTTATATGTGATCAGCTTAAAATACAAAAAATATGTTATTTTTTATAGTCACATTTCAAGTTTTTCAGGCAGTTGTCGTAAAAGGCGAGTCATTGTCCATAGTAAAGACACGGATAGCATATGATAAAATTTATATGTTTCCTTGATTGAAGTTGGAAATATGGTAAGATATTATTATTTCCATTTTGAAAATGAGAATTTAAATTGAGTTAGTTCGATTTTTGCCGTTAAGGTTGAGCCTGAATAGATCCCCTTCAGGAAACTGAAAAAGCGACAATTTTTGCTGGTATTTAGTGTGAGAAATTGAATTACAATGCTACTTTACGCATTCATACCTCATCTTTGAGAAAAATACAAGTATCCAATCCTTTTAGGAAGGAATATTCATTTTCTCATCGTTATTTTGTTTTTGAGTATGTGATAGTATCGATTTTATTTTATCAATCTAACAAAAATAGGCTATCAATTTATATTTAATATGAATAATAAATGGAATATATTTTTAGTCAATCAAACTTAATGAGATTGGACAGTGACAGTAATAATAATATATCGTGAAATAGTCGATTTAGTTTCTTGTTTACTTTTTCCATACCAGTAAACGATAAAGAATTTGATTTAAAATCAAAGAAAAAGCTTCAAACAAGAAACCCCTTAGACGGAGAGTGAACATGGAGTAGGTGGCTGTTTCTTTTTATTGAAGTCGTCATATAATATTGTTTCGAATTCTATGTAAAAACTTCCACCTGCACTAGAAATATTATTTGTAGTTTTTTATATTAAGCTTCGTTATGTTAATATACATGACGTAAAGTGACACGAATCGTTCGTAATTACTAACATTTACTCCTTTAAATAATCTTCCGTTGGTCTAAGTCCTTTGTTCCATAGAGCAATTTTACGGACGGATGCAGTTGCATCGTTTTTCTCGAAATTTCATTTGAAAATGGCTACCCGTGCATATTTCTTGCGCGTAAGAAAATATAGATCGTAATGAAGTAGCATTTTTAATCTTGGCACACATAAGACTGATGTGTATGCGCAAACTGTAAATGAGATTATTTAAATTCATGCGAGATAAGTCTAAAAATCCGTTTCAGAGGTAAAGAAGCGCGCATTTTCGGACCTCAGATAATGAGAAACATAATTAAAGGGATCAGTTCACTCATAGTTACCGACTTTGACATATCCGGCTAATAAATTAGCATATTATTGGCTTAATTTACTTCATAGAGCTTAATTATTCATGATGAGCATCAGATCAACCGAGTCCTTCTCTTTTGGTGAATAATTTTCGTGAAGCGGCTTCAACAGTTTCTTTGAGGCATGCATATTCATTAATTTTCCAGCAGGAGATATCGTTAGATATAATATATGAAGTTTAAACGATATACTGGAGTACGTGAATGCAGTATACTTTTAAAGTAGGCCTATTGCACATTACACAGTTAAAAAATCTTAAAACTACTATAGCTCTTTGATATTTACACAAGGCCCGATCAATTATTTTAAAGATCGTATGTAGCTTGTACAGTGGTATATAAAAGCCGCATGTGAACATTTTAGTTCGGTGATCCCTGGCTTAGATTGATTTAATCATAATAATTGTATAAAATAATTTTTATTCCGCTGATTTTTCGACACCACCCACGCACATTCTGGTGTTTATCCCATGGAAAAATTTAATTAAGGAACCTATTGCGTTTTTCAATGAGGCATCACTTGGCCGTGAGATAAGTGAACGAATCACGAGGTTCATAGGGAGGAAATCCTTACAGGTCACAGTAATCACTCCTCCTAATTAACGAGCGCCAAATGAATAATATACAGTGGAGATTGTTTCAACTTTTTAACCTTATGTATGTGTAGGGGGCAAGCCCCCTGCTCGCTGACGCTCGCCAACCCCCCTCCCCCCTTTGCTCGCTGTTTCCCCGTTCCTACCATGTACCTATTGGATTTAGATTAGTTTAACTGGAATATTTTTTGAATATGAGTTTAATCAATATATTTTATAAGGGATGTATGTTTGGTTTTTAATAACAAATAATGAAAG